>JAIFZK010000001.1:13670000-14270000 GCA_027481765.1 Tenualosa thibaudeaui | reverse complement strand
CCTCAGTCCAACCCACTAGTATAAAACCTAACAATCAATAGATTCCAGACATAAGTGTCATGTGCAGACTTTGATCTGATTCATCACATTTTTCATGGTATTTGTGTTTTGTCTGTTCAGGACAATTGAATCTGTGTTCGCTTGGAAATGCCTAGCCATGCATTCTGTGTGCAGCTGTTTATGTCTGCAGGGGGGCAGCTCCTAAAGGGGATACAGTAAAGTTAAGACATGCATATACCTGTGGTCAAGTGTCCATTCTCAACATTTTGTCGATGAGGATGGCAGATTTTTCTCTCCCACCCCTACCTTCTTTTCTCGCACTTCCCAGTGAACCTCCCATACAGTGGAACTGATGGCATCAGTCTTTTGCAATGTACAATCAAGCAGCGGGACTTATACGTGCAGTCAGGAAAACAGCATTGCTGAAGCACTGTTTAGGTGTGGAGGGACAGAGGGTGCTGGACACATTAAGCACCAAAACAATACCAGACTATACCGCAACAGTAAAACGTTTGAAAAAACTTTTATCCACACCACAAAGTGCATTGTTATGATGATTTATTTTCTGACAGCGACAACAGCTCCCTGGCGAGTCTGTCCACCAGTATGTCTCGAATCTGAAAGGCTTTGCCACAGGACACAGGCGCAAGTGTGTCCCTGCTGAATGCCACCACATACCACAAGTTCTTCAGTACTCTGCCACTTTCCACCCACTGCTCATCTTCGCAGATATGGCGACTCAAGAATTGACCTGGGCTCCATTAAAGTGACTGTTGGTTATGGTGCCAGGGTCGTGCCCTCTTTTGTGTTCAATGTGGCCCGATGAGGAGCGAATTTAATTGGGCTTTATCTGACAGCATTGGGATTCTCACTCATTGACATGGAGGTGCAGCCATCATGAGAGTGACTACTGGGCCATATCAGAAGTAGTCATCATTCTTTGAGGGGTTCGGCTGCCTCTCTGCATTCACCCATCGACCGCTCATTGACTCCTCAGTGACTCCAGTGGTCCAGCCACTATGTCGTATTCCACTGGCCCTAAGGGATGGAGCATCCGTCGAGCTGCAGCGCCTACTGGACGCTGGTATTATAGAGCCTGAGGATGCCTCTCTGTGGATCAAATTTGGTCATAGTGAGGAAGAAATCAGGGGCTTTACATGTCTATGTGGACTTACGTGCAGTCAACAAAGCAGTAATCCCAGACAAATACCCGTTACCCACATGAGAGGAGTTCACAGCACAATTTCATGGCTTTGTTTTTTCTGAGCTGGACAAGGCACAACTTCACCCTCAATGCCAGCAAATGTGTCTTCGCTTTACCAGCCATTGAATATTTTGATTTCAATTGTCTGCAGAGGGCATCTCTCCCCTGGAATCTAATGTTGAGGCTATCCTCTCCGTTCCCGAGTCAACCTCACCTTCCGACCTAGCTTTGTTCCCGGGCATGACGGGATACTACATGAAGTTCATGCCTCAGTATTCAGCCATAACAGCCCCGCTACGTCAGTTGCTACGAAAAGACTAGTCGTAGGTCTGGTCACCAGAGTGCAAGCTCTTAAAGCCCATGTCACCTCCTGTGTTGGCACATTTTGACATGCTAGTCACCTATGATGCATCAGCTATGGCTATAGGGCTGAATTATCACAGGTACAGAATGGTGTGAAGACCTGTTGCATATGCCTCCCAGACCTCTACCTCTATGGCCGCCAGTTCACTCTGAGAACAGACCACCAAGCCTTAACAGCTCTGCTATCTTCAACTGCCACTGGCCACAAGCTGCTGAGACTGCACTGTCAGTACAACTATACCCTGCAGTTTACCCAAGGCCGAGAGAATGTTGTTGCAGACCTTCTCACTCGCTCTGTTCCTGCCTAGGCCCCATGTACTGGCATTAATCACATTGAAAGCAAGATTCCACACATGCTACACACTCCACTTCAGGCCACCATCAGGCAACAGGAACTGAAGACAGCCTCAGAGCAGGACCCAGTCATCTCCCAACTCTGCATCTACATATGGCAAGGATGACCAAAGGAAGCTCTAGAGCAGTTAGCCTTCTCCAGTGGCACGAGCTCTCATGTTAGAATGACTCATCTGTGGCACGTGGTCTCTGCTCTGTGATTCCAGAGACCCTCCATACCTGTGTGCTGGCCATGGCACATGAGGGCCATCCGGGCATAGTGAAGCTGAGACACAGGTGCTGTGATCTGGTGTGGTGGCTTTGGTTAAAGACTGTCCAGCATGCCTTGTGAGTGGCAAAACCGGCCACCAACCTCCTCCACTCTTGCAACCTGTGGCCTGGCCTTCTCAGCCATGGGAACGTCAGCAATTAGACATATGTGGCAAGATTCATAGTGCCCCCCACCACCAGCGCTTCTTGATCGTGGTGTATCATTTACACTGTAAATGGCCAGAGCTGACCACTACCGGCTCTGTCACCTCCCAAGTTGTTGTGGATTTGCACAGCCCTGGATCACCCCCAGGCAAATGGTGGGGTAGAGCGTTTTCATCAATCCTTGAAAATGAAATCAGAGCACACCGTGCACAGGGTTGCTCCTTCAAACAAGCCATACGACTGACCCTGCTACCCTGCCGTGCCACTCACCATTTAACCACGGGTGTCTCCCCAGCCTCACTCATGCTGGGTAGTGTGATTAACTTACCACTCGACAGCTGCCCTACCTCAGCTCAGAGCCTACCCACACCAGTTACAGCCTCAGTCTCCTGCCGCCAGAAAGGGATGAAACAATGGTTTGACAGGAAAAAGAGGGTCAGGGTGCCAGATATCACTGTAGCGGACTGGGTGAGAGCTTGCCGGCTGCACAGAGAGAAAAAGATCTCCTTGAGGATGGCACCCACTGGCACACCAGCTGTATTAGGAAGGTGCCTGCATCTCCTGAAACACCATCTCAAGGGAGCGGTGATATGTCGCCAGCCAGAGCTGATTTAAGGGATCCCATGCCTCAAGCTGCGGCGCAGCCTGGAGATACTCCCCTGCCATCACACCTAGTGCCCCCATTGCCTCCAGCATTGCCCCCATCTCCTGCCCCTCTATCACGGCTAGCCCCACCATCGCCTGTGAGGTCGCCCAGATTATTTGAAGGACTTTGTGTCTACCTTTCATGTTTGAACTCACCCCCGAGGAGGGGAAAATGTAGTGTCTGTGCAGGATGATTGAATCTGCGTTCATTTGTAAATGCCTTGCAATCTGTGCTGTGTGCAGTTCCTAAAGGGGATACAGTAAAGTTAATATGTGCATATACCTGTGGTCAAGTGTGCGTTCTTTTAGAATTATTTGGTCTGATTTAATTGGCTAAATCATTGATGATCTAGTTCACCATGGTTATTCCACTAGCTGTGAATGGTCATTAATTATTGGCATGAACATAACATTGTCCTACAAATCTACAAATCTGCAACTCTGCGCATATAGCTTCTGAAACCAAAAGACCATTGCATTGACTTTTGTACACAGGTTTCTAGTACACGTTCTTAATTATATTCTCAACAACCACTAGTCAGCTTCTTTATAAATTAATCCAATCCAGCTTCTTTACAAATCAATCCAATCTATGTATGACCTACAGTAAATATAAAAATGTAATGACTCCTGTTTATGTTTTATAGCCTTCATATTCTTCAAAGGATGAAATGAAGCAATGAATGAAAACACACGTCATGGTAAACAATAGCGTTCTTCCACCTGGAAGTATCTTATCACTAGCCCTATGCGTATGTCAGTTAACAGAAGATTGTAGCTAAGCTATTAACTAAAAAGTGAAGCAGATGATTGTAGCCTAGCTATTATTTAACAAACAGCAAAAACCTCGAAAACACACATCTCAGTCAACAAGATCATGATAAAATGCTTTTATCTTGGTTAAATCAACATGAAGGGTAAGTTTAATAGGGATGCTGTTCAATCCCATCAGAGAATACACTGTTCTTGTCACCCAATTGGCACTGTAACTGGCACGTTTGCTAAGTTGCCCCGCCCAGCTAAAATCAAATGCTTGTGACATTCTTGTTTGTTTTACTCATGATCTTGCCTTGTGATATTGTTGCTTGTTAGGAATGTCTTATCTGCAGTTTACTGTTAATGTTAGGAAAAATGTCCTTATCTGTTGTACCTTTCTTTTTCCTTATCTGTTCTGCCTTTTTTCTTTACTGTGGGATAGCAAGAAACATACTTTCGATTCCTCTGTATGTCTAGTACATGTAGAGAAATTGACAGTAAAACTGATTTTGACTCAAATTCAACTGACTGACAAAAAAGCCTTCACATAAAAAGCTAGCTTCATTGTACATGATACATTTTACCTACAGAAAACATGTCTTACATGTTCATGATGCATGTTTATTGATTCCCATAGGAACTCATATAAAAATAAGACAGACTGGTATCACACACATTTCATATTTGCACACACAAAACTATATTCATGTAATAGTTGTGTACTCATAAAAAAAGGATATGAAAGTATCATGAAGAAAACATTAGTTAGTGTGCACTTTATTTAAACAGTATCATATTTAATTCTTATAATTCTGTTGTATGAAAATAATGCAAAAGTGTAAATCATAGTATTATATTAGCCATTTAAGATACAATTTGTTGGCAGTAATATGTTTGACTAATTATTCTGGGTTACACATTGCTATCTCTGGACAATCCATGGAATCCCTTCTTGCTACATCTCCTCCTCCAGGCAGGCGTAATATAACCGTGATATGAGATAGGTGCTGTATTTTATAGTCTGAAAATTTGCAGCCGTCTTCCATTAGGTCCGAAGCATATATAAGTCGTATATCTGCAGTATCTAGGTTGACAAGAAAAATGTGTAATTATTTAAGTGGAAAAAGTGAAAAAACTTAAATTACTAACATAAAAAAAAACTAAAGTGCATGTATTTATTTATCAAGCACACTTTCATTGTCTAAAAAATGAATAGATTTTTTTCATAATTGCAAATTGAGGCTCTACTTGGTCAAATCAAATGGAGACATGTCCTAGAAAGCCTATGTACAGTTTCATGCCAGCAAGAAAAATAATCATGATTCTCCAGCTACTTTTCTCCATCCCACTCACACATTTTTGCGAACCAAAATAGGCCGCTTTTACAGATTTCTTTTAATAGTGTATGGTCCTCTAAAATAATACTTAATAATACTATGTACTGTGTGTTTTGAATAATGTACCATAATGCTTTGTGTTATGGAATATTTCCTGTTCCTGATGTGTTAACATACTGTGCATTCAGACCAATCATTTGTATCTGTTCTCTGTATTTTTATTAGAATTTTGTTATCAACCAATAATTTGTACATTTTTAATGCACGCAAATTCGCAAGCTCTCTCAACATCACCTCAGAAGAGAGAGCTGAGGTCCCATATGCTAGTACACATGTTTTTTTTACTTATTAAAAAGCCTATAGCTTGTGCAACTAAATAATTTTCATCTTTGCAAACTACAAAGTAATTTTTGAAATTGCGCTATTAAACTACACGTTGACAATTTTAGTGTACAGTTAGTAAAGCAATAGGCTACACTAATAAAGCTGCACTTTAAAGCAACACAATGTACTTTTCAGTAAGGCTGGGTTCAATATCGATTCTCATTGGAAAAATTCGATATTGATTCATTATTTCGTGGATCAATCTTTTGTCTGCAGTATGTCCGCTTAATATGTACGTTATATTCGCGACCAGATATACACGTCAGACACCAGTCAAGAGAGGCTGCTCCATTGAAATCAGGGTTAGAGCAATCCATATGTGGCAGTGTTCAGTAATTTAAAAGTTAGGTGTCTGCAAATGAGTGTAGGCTTTAGTGTAAACCAGCATTAGATAGATTGCGGAAAACTGCAAATGCGTTTGGTTTGTCCAACTATCTTTCAAAAATAGGCAAATGTGTAAAGCTATAACCCCAGTACATAAAGCTGCCAACAACTGAGGGTACAGTGAGGCTTTGATCCAAGTCATTAGTTTCGATTCCAGACGACATGGTTGTAGTGGCTGGCGACCCACCCCATATTTGCTCACACAGCAAAAGTACAGTAAAACAACTCTACTTTATGTCCGCTTCGGCGACCAGAGTCAACCGCCTGTCGGTATTTTCCTCACTACCTTTATTTACGTGGTAAGGATAGAGCGCGTTAGCTCTGTCTTTTCGTGTGGAAACTCATTAGACATCTCCGTAGGATACTGCTCCAAATATTGCACTAGGATGTCCACATACTTGCTCTGACAAGACTCCCAATCAATATTTGCTTGTGTCTAGTTAACTTTATATTCCAAACCGACACTTAAAAGCATTTCCACCTCTTTATCGGTCCATACGAACGAGCCTGGCGCCATCTTTCATGTTTTGCGGAAATGACAAGAAGAAGAGCTCTCTGATTGGACAGATTTTGTCTTACTTTTAGGAAACCAATGCCAACTACTGGTCTGGTATGCTTGCGCTCAGGAGCGAATTTTAAACCCGCCTATGCCCGGCCAGTCCAAATAAGGGCAAAGGCCAATTTGACACTGAGACGGCCGGTAGACCCGCCTCTTCGGGCAAACTCAGCTTCGCTGCAGCATGCTTCGTGAGCTGACCTAACGTCCCCTTTACCAGCGCTGAACCTGACTGGAGTGACATCAACTTTGCGGGTAAGTGTTACGATGAAAGAGAACAGTTCTTCAGGCTCATGCAACAGGTGTTTTGCTGCTAAACTAATGTGCGCTAGCGTTAACGTTATAAACACTCACCCTTATCCTAGCCTTCTTCGCACTACATTATGATGTGCGAAGCTGTATTATCAACAGTTAATGTAATTTTATTTAGTAGATTGTGGACTGTATAAATTAAGGTGTACGGCCTTATTTGTTGTTGTTGAGGCTAAAAACAAAGCTGGCAATGTTAGCTTAAGGATTTTGGGATGACTAAAATGGCGCAAAACAGTTCATCACCACTGAAATATAAATATTAGTTTAGGTGCAATTCATGGTCTTGGAAGACCAAACACGAGCAAGGATATTTTTATTTCAGTCCCATGTTTATCTTTTCATGTAACCTGCACAGCTGCATATAACAAATTGTAACATACTCAGAAGTTCATTTAGCTAGTGATCACTGATCTTGCTTATGCTTGAAGTGTACTAGATGTACTATATTAGAATGTATTGGTATCATTTTAACTAGCTTTCTCTCCCTGGACAAACCTGGGCCATGTGCCTTGTTAAAGGGTATATGGCTTCAATCAAACCATTCAATGAACGGAAGGCACACGGAGCACAATGAAAGTTTTGAGACAATTTTTCTTTTTTTTTCATATGAATTCTGCAAAGCGGTCCGAAAATCTAAAAACGCTGCATTTTTAAGAGACAGATCTCAGTAATTCATTGCAGTTGTGTTGAAAATGGTTGTCTTATAAACCTACCTGGAATATGCATACGTCTGACGGTTTTCTTGAAGTCCTCCACAGTTGTGTTATTAAAATCTTCAATAGAATGAGCGACAGTGACAACTTTGCTGTCACATATACCTTCCAAAATGACTTGAAATACCTTTTTTTTTGACATTTTTGCACCTGTAAAATATCCAAGACGAGGAAAGTGATTGATTTCAAACGGTTCCGCTTGTATATTTACTGAAGATTTCGGCAGTTCAGCGATCGAAACGTTTTGAAACGTGTTGCTGTTGGGAGGAAAGTGAAAGTGAAAGTCCTTATGGCGTGTCCCTGGTGAAACAGCGAACCTAGCAGTGGCGTTCCTAACCCGAGATAATATCACTTTGCACTATCTCGTCGTATTAAGGCATATTGAAACAGGCGCGCGGAAACACATTTCAGGTCAGGAGTCCAGCAGGTGACTGTTAAATCTGAAAAGGAAAAAGGACAAACAGCACAGGGAACACAAAATACAGAAT
Source organism: Tenualosa thibaudeaui (assembly GCA_027481765.1). NCBI lineage: Eukaryota > Metazoa > Chordata > Actinopteri > Clupeiformes > Clupeidae > Tenualosa > Tenualosa thibaudeaui. The sequence goes on along the minus strand of JAIFZK010000001.1, from coordinate 14,262,090 downwards.
ACATGTGTATGTGTTCTCGACAATCATCCTTGCTCATGAAAGCCTTTAGACTCTACCTGCTTTGGAGGATGCCAGGAAAGGGCCTTATCAGGTTTCTGCAAAGAGGGAACGCCTCATCTGCAACAAAAACATGAGGCTGGGCCCCTAGATGTTCAGCTCCAGGCAGGGGTTTGTCAGCAGTGCCACCGTCACTCAATGAAACAACTCACCAAACTGGCCGCTGCTCAACCTAAATTACTGCCGTTACCTCTCTACATCAAGCTGCAGTTCTGTCGTACTCTGGGCATTGTTATAGATTCTAAGTCTAAAGAATTCACAACTGTAGAAAAATCTTTGGAAGGCCTCATCACTTGTCTTGGCATTGAGAATAGACTGAACCAACAAAACCTGGTTCAGGGAGGAACATGAGCTCCTGAGAGCACACAACACTGCTTTCATGCTGGGGATAAAGAACCCTTCAGATCAAGGCATCCAGTCAGTCACAGACTACAAGCCTCATCAGAGACCAAGCTTCTTTCTAAACCATCAGGCTTATTAACACTAAAGAAAATTCAATGAACATTCCATGAACATGTTACTGACATCAAAAACAAACCCTATACACACTGATATCCATGCTGCCCTCAGCATATTTTGCACCTTACATATTGCACCTACACCTTAATGCAACTTTACATATTGCACATTTCACTTACCTCACCAGCTACCAAGAAGAGCTACCTCAGTACTTCGTTCTTGTTGGAAGCCTATATGTTTACCTGTATGTTTTATGTCTGTTTATTATTGATGTCTGTATTATTCATTGTATTTGTTGATGAGTGTTATGTGTGTGTGTTCGTGTTAAATTGCACATTTGGTGTCTGGTTAAATGCAATTTCAATCCTCTTTGTAATGCTTGTTACATAGTGAATTTACAATAAAGTACACTTTGACTTTTTGACTTTGATCTACATAACAAAGTCATACAGAAACTTTACCTGATATGTCTTGTGTCCCATCAATAATCAAGGCAAACTGTGTGACTGGGAGGCATTGAATAGTGTTAGCTATTCCTCTTAGAATGCCATCTCTTTATGCCTATTTTATTCTGAATGAGAGGGATTGTGTAATCTTGCTTGTGTGTCTAACCACTTGTGAAAAACAGGGTCTTCAGCCTGTTCTTGAAGACGAAGATTATCTTTTCTGTCCACATGACCTTGCAGAGCTAAAACTTGCAGAGCTAAGTATTTGATGGAACCTACAATTTTCAACAATCCATGCCTTGCTTCGTCCTGTTGTCTAGCAAGAGCTGAAGAACTGTGAAGCTACAGTGTTGTCTTGTTGAGCATGGGATGAGATGTGATTGAGATGTTCATGGCATGGATATGCAACTGACTTTTTGCACGTGCTGAGAATCCGTCCATAGCCTTTTTCCAATTTCTAAAGGCTACACTCACAAAGACAGGGCCATACCTGCTTGCCAATGTTGGTTGATTGAAATAAACTTTGGAACAGTGACAACATGACTCCTTGTAAAATGGCACTGAAATGCAACCAAGGAAAAGTTGTGAGCCTTTTATGTTGAAAAGACAACACACATCTAGCTCGCTTCTGCACTACTATAAACTTAAGATCAGGCTGTGCAGGCAGGGGCGTCGCCGGGTGGGGGGAGTTAGGATGATTCCAAGGGCCTGGCACTGAGAGGGGGCCCTAGAGAACATTTTAATATTGTAATCAATGTTTGGGAGGCCCAAAATAATTTTCTGTTATAGGGCCCAAAAGTATAGTGTCGCCGCTGTGTGCAGGTGATGATGCCTGAAACATCAAATCATTCTTTGTCCCTGTCATCTGTGTTCGACTGGTCCCTGACATGGGGCTCAAGCACCTGTGGTAAATATGAAAGGACAACTTGTCACTTTCTGATATAACAATCTATTGAATTATTGTATTGTACAAATTATTATTTACATTTACATTATTCACATTTCTAAGTTAAATAAAAAATATATTTATATGTTCTTGCATTCTCGCCTGCTCATTTGTCTGATGTTGCCCTCACCATGTGTTCTTCTGTGAGGAAACCACACAAACCAAATACAAATCAGTTCAGTGTTCTGACAGTGTGTTTGCATGCACAATTTTTTTATGCCTGTTACCTGGTCACCTGTGACTCCTGCGCTGCCTTTCTCTGTACTCTCTGTACCTCTTTTAGGTCATCTGACCCTCCGTCACCTCCTTTTCTCTCTCTCTTCAACTAATGCGCTTCGTCCGTCAACTCCTCTCTCTTGCTCAACTGCTGCACCTCCACTGTCACCATGTTCACTCTCTCTCCCTGAAACTGCTGCACCTCCTCCGTCACCTCCTCTTTCTTGCTCAATTGTTACACCTCTTCTGTTGCCTCCTCTCTCTCTCTCTCTCCTCATCTGTGCTTCCTCGCCTCCCTCTCTGGTCACCTCTATCTCTCTTTTCACCTGTGCCTCCTTGGCCATTTCCCTCTCTTTGGTCTGCAATCACATTCTTGAACCTGATATGTGGCGGTGGCAGCGTAGTGGTTAAGGAACCTGGCTAGTGTGCAAATAGCCTGAAAAAGTTGTGGGTCCGTTGTGCCCTTGAGCAAGGCACTTAACCCTAAGTTGCTCTAGGGGAGACCTAATCAATTGATAGTTGACAAGTTGTAAGTCGCTTTGGATAAAAGTGTCTGCCAAATGCATGAATGTAATATTAAAATGGTTTGAGAGAGTTTTTAAAATGGTTTGAGAGTGGTTTGACAGTGTTTCCCACAGACTTTGACGGTAATACTGTAAAATCTACCCTATATATTTTTTTGCAATGTCATTTATCAGGTATTTAATTCCTGCTTGAAATATGTCTAACTCATGAGGAAAAAGAATAAGACTAATTTATTATTTCCAGATTGTATTGTCAAGAAAGGAGTTTTCTTAGATACCACTTCAATGCTGTGATTGTATCTAATTAATAAGCTCCAAACAGACCCTCTCTTGTTTGAAGAATTCTGTACAGACCAGAGTAAGCTTAAGCTTTTTCAAAGATTCTGCAAGGCTCTGCCAAATATTTAGTATCTTCTGTGAAGCAACAGCTGTTGAAAGGTCCAGATATACACATCCATAAAGGAAAGGGTCCAGGCCCTGTGAGGTGGCTTCCAACAGGTTGCAATCACTTTCTTGGCAGCTGTCAGTCCAACAAAAGCTACAGTGGTACTCTATCATGAATCAGGTGAGATGAATTTCAATATCATTATCCGATGCTATGTTAAAGTGTCAGTTTTGTTACCTCTCCCACTGATGATGTTCTTAAGTCAGTTCTACTCACATCTATTTAAGCAGGTAACACATGCAAAGTACTGGGTAATTAATATTATTATATGACTTTTTTCATTCATTTCATTGCATTATTATGACATTAAAACACTTTTAAAAGACTTTTGTGTCTTTCTCATTCATCCTCAATTGCAACAGTACAACAGCTGCGTGAAGTTGGCACATATGTCGAAAATATGAATAAAAGTATTTTGATTTGTTTGTGCACGATTGTCCAGGCAAAATTAACGTTTGTGCACAAACCTTCTTCATGACATTCAACATTAAACAGATTGGTGACCTGAAGTCACCCAGCACCCCATCAACATCCAAATGACTCCAAAATGGTTGGAATCATTTGTGCTTCGTTTGTGCAGGCAAAAATAAGATTTGTGCACAAACCATCTTTATGATATTTAACATGTAATTATGTGACCTGGGGTCACCCAGCACCCCATATCCAGGTCAAACGACAATTTGTGCACAAATGTTAATTTTGCCTGCACAAACGATTCCAACCATTTTCGAGTCATTTGGATGTTGGAGTGCTGAGTGACCTCAGGTCACCAACCTGTTAAAAGTTAAAAATCATAAAGACGATTTGTGCACAAATGTTAATTTTGCCTGCACAGACGATGCAAAACGAATCAAAATACTTTTATTCATATTTTCAACATATGGGGTTCTAACTTCACGCAGGTCAGAACAACATAGAGGTTGAAATAGGGCTGCCACTTGGGTAGTCCAAGGGCACATTATTGGCATGAGCATGACAGTAGACCCAGTTTAAATACATGTAATCCTAGATGCTTGTTACATGGATAACTGTTGCAACGAGGCAGAATTAAAGAAACCAATGCATTAGCTGAGAGGAAGATGTGGCCACTGGTATGTCTTGCACTGTGTCCGAGTTCTACCTTTAGTGGAACTATGCAATAATCATCGTTTCACTCGGTACATTTTAGGTGAGGAGCCGGAAGTAATGTTGTAGCCTATGGTTGTAACCTGTTACTGGAAGATCATGCCGCTCGAATTTGTGTAGAGAGTTTATTACATGTGTAGTGTTAAACGTTTCGGAAAAATTTTAAAAATGGCAACAAAACGCAAAGCCGATGTCCCGGTGCCTGCAGAGGAGAGCGACCAGCTCCTCATACGGCCCCTGTAATGTGTCGCGTCCATTGATTCTTCATTCATTGCTTTAGCTTTGCTTGCTAGTTAGCCGTCATAAGTCTGTCATATTTATTCACACTTAGTCACAATGTTGTCGCTAGTGGAAACCCAAAGGTAACAACTAACTTCCTTGTTTTCTCTACAGTGGGGCTGGTCAAGAAGTCGGTAGATCATGCATTATTTTGGAATTCAAGGGACGCAAGATCATGGTAAGATTTAACATTAAATAAACAGCTCTGCAGAAATTTATTTCATCATTTGCTAATTTTCAGTAACTGAAATGAACTCATTAGCGCTTTGTTCCTGCAGCTGGACTGTGGCATCCACCCTGGTTTGGAAGGCATGGATGCCCTCCCGTATATTGATTTGATTGATCCAGCAGAGATTGATTTGCTTCTCATTAGTCAGTAAGTGTGCATGAATGAAAGATACGGAGTTCCAGTTGTCCATCCCCGTGTTTCGATTGACGGTGTTTGTCTTTCCACAGTTTCCATTTGGACCACTGTGGAGCTTTACCCTGGTTTTTACAGAAGACAAGTTTCAAAGGAAGGACATTCATGACCCACGCAACCAAAGCCATTTACCGATGGCTACTGTCAGATTATGTTAAAGTCAGGTACAGTACAATTGAAACATCTGTAAAGAACTGACAAGTGAGCATTATTATTGTCCTGTAAGTGCTTGCAAATAGCTTGTGGCTCCTGACCTGTTCCTTTCTAACATTCTGCAGCAATATCTCTGCTGATGACATGCTCTACACAGAGACTGACCTGGAGGAGAGCATGGATAAGATTGAGACTATTAACTTCCATGAGGTGAAGGAGGTGGCTGGGATTAAGTTCTGGTGCTACCACGCGGGACATGTGCTGGGAGCAGCCATGTTCATGATTGAGATCGCTGGTGTGAAGGTGTGTGAGCTTCCTGACAGCTTCCTATTTTAGTGAATATAGGGGAATTTAGAAATGGAATTTAGTACACCAAGAGATGAATGTGTATAAAACAATGTTGTTAATATGAAGAGAAAAACACTGTGTGATTTTCTCTCATGTCTCAGGGATGTGTTATTGCATTAGGCTCTCCTATGTTTACTGTTTGCTTCCTTCTCCTCAGCTGCTCTATACAGGTGACTTCTCTCGGCAGGAGGACCGGCATCTCATGGCCGCTGAGATTCCCAGTGTGAAGCCTGATATTCTAATTACAGTAAGTCTGATCTACTGGGTCCTTTAGAGTTTGTTGAAATTAAGAGTTTGTTGCAGCAAGCCTAATTTTTCTCTTCAACCTCCATTTTCAAAAGTCATATCTTAAACACATATGAAATCTTTATGCTGAAATGCACTGCAATAATGTTTTGTTGTGATTTGCATTAGGAATCCACATATGGCACACACATTCATGAGAAGAGGGAGGAGAGGGAGGCTCGTTTCTGCAATACAGTCCATGACATCGTCAACAGAGAAGGCCGCTGCCTCATTCCTGTCTTTGCGTTGGGCCGAGCCCAGGAGCTCTTGCTCATTTTGGGTAAGAATCTGCATGCCAACCTTCTCCCAAAGATTTTTTTTTTTTGCTTGCTAGTTTGTTTCATGATGTTGTAGCACACAAGGTGTCAGTGTTTGTTTATCATCAGGGATTTAAATGTCAATGTCAAGGTAGTAATGTCAGGTTCAAGATGCATATTAAATAGGTAATTCGATAATAGGTGGCTCGATAATTCCCTAAACTGTGTGGTGAATTAACCTGAGAGACATAACCTGCTTATCCATCTGTTTCCAGATGAGTATTGGCAGAACCACCCGGAGCTGCATGACATCCCCATCTACTACGCCTCCTCCCTGGCCAAGAAGTGTATGGCTGTTTACCAGACCTACGTCAACGCTATGAATGACAAGATCCGCAAGGCCATCAACATTAATAACCCGTTTGTCTTCAAACACATCAGCAACCTTAAAGTGAGTATGGGCCTTAGTTTAAATGGTTCAAAAGTGTATGCATGGTACTAACATCTCTATTTACCTATATACCTATAGTATATTCTATTGATCACCTTTACTCTTTAAAAGAGCAAAATGTTCATTATAAATGAGTATCAATCAGAGTCAGAGTCTATGCTAAGATTTCCTGTTCTGTACTCTTGTAGAGCATGGACCACTTTGATGACATTGGGCCCAGTGTGGTGATGGCCTCCCCTGGTATGATGCAGAGTGGTCTCTCCAGGGAGCTCTTTGAGAGCTGGTGCACAGACAAGAGGAACGGGGTCATCATAGCTGGTTACTGTGTGGAAGGAACGCTGGCAAAGGTGCCATAATCTTCTTCAGTGCCATACAGATCATGTGTTCCATTGCTCTGAAAATGGTTATGTGCAGCTTATGCACTTAAATTCTGAGTTACTGCATCATCACATTTGCATCTCAACCACGCTGTTTTTAAAAACCAATTAAAACACAAAAATGATCTTGTGTGTGACTTGCTTCCTGTTCTAGCACATCATGTCAGAGCCGGAGGAGATCACCACCATGTCAGGCCAGAAGCTCCAGCTGAAAATGTCTGTGGACTACATCTCCTTCTCCGCTCACACGGACTACCAACAGACCAGCGAGTTCATCAGAGCCCTCAAGCCACCACACGTGGTAAGCTCTGTTGTCCAGGAACGTTTTGAAGCGCTCTGCAGAGCTCTGCTTAATGGTTTTGTTTTTTTTTTTATTCAGATTCTGGTGCACGGGGAGCAGAATGAGATGGCTCGTCTGAAAGCAGCCCTGATCAGAGAGTATGAAGATAATGACGAGGTCCACATCGAGGTGCACAACCCGCGCAACACAGAGGCTGTTACACTGAACTTTAGGGGAGAGAAACTGGCCAAGGTGAAGGACATGTTCAGACTGTTGATTTTACTCTTGGCCTTACTCCTGTTAGTGATTGAAAGAGAGAATGCCTTTTGGAGTTTATGGATGTGTATATGGGCTTTTGTATGTGTGTGTTTTTTCATTCTCTGACTTCTTGTTTGGTTCCTCCACAGGTGATGGGGTCCCTTGCTGATAAGAAGTGTACACAGGGCCAGCGTGTGTCTGGCATTCTGGTGAAGCGCAACTTCAGCTATCACATCCTTTCCCCATCAGACCTGTCCAGTGAGTTTCCGCACGTGTGTGTGTGTATGTGTAGGCATGCATTTGTCATGGAGCCTTAAAGCAGCGATCATAGCCACTGATGAAACAGATGGATATTTGGTGTGTGTGTGTGTATGGGAGTGTATGAATCTTTGGCCTCATCCTGTCTCTCTGTCTTCCCAGACTACACAGAGCTGGCCATGAGCACTGTGAAACAGACCCAGGCCATCCCCTTCACTGGCCCCTACTCTCTTCTGGTCAACCAGCTCCACCACTTGGCAGGTACTTTCACATCAGACACACAGCACAGTCACATGTCAGCACAGTGATGCACAATCTTATCTCATTTATTTTGAGATCTGTGCAGGTGTTTTTTGCATTTTGCTGTTGTTTTGAAGGGCCTTTTATTATGAAGCAGCATTTCTACACATTAGATGAAGTAGACACACCAATACTGATGTGATATTTGAAGTTTGTCATGATATTTGAAGTTGAAGAAACACAATAGAGGCCACGGCCATTCTTGCATAACTGGTGTGAATGCGGATTTTGCATTACATTGGTGTGTGCACTCGTATGTTTAAGGAGATGTGGAGGAGGTCGAGTCGGTTGAGAAGACCACACTCAAAGTCTTCAAGAACATCACACTGCTGCACGAGGCTGGAATGGTGACCCTGGAGGTGAGCAGGACTTCACAGGACTGTTGTTTTAACTCTGTAAAAAGCCTGCCTAAAGAGACCATGACCTTGTGTTTCCCATCTGTGGTCCCCACAGTGGATTGCCAACCCTCTGAATGACATGTATGCTGATGCAGTTACCACGGTCGTCCTGGAGGTGCAGTCCAACCCCAAAGGTCTGTTTGGTGTATTTTTCTTACAGGCTTCAAATTGGTCGTACTTTCGTACTTTAAGATTTCAGCTACACAGTTTGCAGTTGATTGTTTGATGGGCTTCCCATGATAAACATGTATATTCAAAGGCATCATCATTAATTGATTCAGTCAAGAAATATGAGATTATACACTTCAAGTCATGCCTCTCCTGCAGCCATCTTGGATCATTTTGACGCTCTTTCCTTAATCAACTAATAATTAATTAAGTAATCTTAATTTTAATCCAGTGATGGAGATGAAGCCAGACATTGTGGACGTGGATGAATTCCAGAGGAGGCTGGAGGTCATGTTCCAGTAAGTGATCGTCTACAAAAGCAACATGATCTGGAGGATTGAGGACTGAGTTTAATAATGTTGATTAGATTTTTTTTTTTAACTGACATTGGTAGTGTTGATGGCAAAAGGAATAGGTGGAAATGATGCCACCTTTGTTTCATTCATTTTATTGATTTAACTTATTTAAATCTGTAGTAGTTTAATGATAGTTCAGTAATAAACATGCATTGCCAGTCATGAACCACAATTATTTATGTGTAGTAATAAATATGTATTGTATCACATCACAAAAGTGAAATAACTAAGCATAAAACTTTGTCGAAAGTTCATTACCATTGTCTTTTTTATAAATATATTTTGGATATAAGGCAGGTGATAAAAAGATCTAAAAAGTCAAAAGTGATTTTTTCCAATGTGTTTGAATATAGGGACATGTTTGGAGAAGGCTCTGTGGACTTCAAGGATCCAAAGAACTTATCCGTGACAGTTGATGGGAAGACAGCCTATATTAATCTTGAGACACGGGTAAGGTTTTTTCGTACTTGTGCATTCGCTGAACATGGCAGAGCTTTATCAGCCATTAAAATGATAATGCTAGTTTGGATGTATTTAAGTCATCTTTACACCGGTAGTATGTGTCTGAATGTGGTAGTTTATCTTCTTTATTTCTAATCTAGGCGTGTTGAAATGTGTGCAAGGACTTTCATCTTGCCACCTTTGACTTTTGTTATGTGTGCATGTCTACAAATGAATGAATAAATCTTCCAGTCCATTCTGTAATGGTTCTCCCTCACACAGACTGTAGATTACGAGGAGGGCAGTGCAGACGACGAAACCATCAAGGAGATGGTGGAGGTGGCTGTCCAGAGGCTCTACGATGCCATGAACCCAGTGATGTGAATGGACGATCACATACACAAACACACACACAACCTTATTCTCCACTACCAACTTGAAGTCCAACAGAGCCCTTCCAGCACACTTCACTGGGACAGACTCTCATAGATAAGAGTAAAAGACCATAAGAAGGTGTACTAGATGATGGCCATTGCTGGCCATTGGCCATTGCTTTCATTTTCAGTGTAGATCTGTGGACGATTATGTCAGTTTTTTGAGCTTGAATAACAAGCGTTTTCTTTTGTGCTGTTAATATGCTGTTAAAGTCCCCCCGAGTGGCATTTGTAGAAAATGAGGTGATGACACAGACGTGCTTTGTGCACCTTGGAATTTAGGGGGTTTATCAAATTGAAATCACCCCCCATATTGTTTACGCTTTCAAACACTGAAATTCAAGTCAAAAGTGATTGTTTTGGTGTAATAAATATTTCCATGTTTTTGGATTCAGGTGGATTTGTTATTGTATCACACCTCAAGCAAACAATAAAAATAGTTATTAATATGTTTATTGGAAAAGTCACAAGAAATTCCTGCAAGAGCATTTTCTACTGGCAGTGCACATAAATATAACACTTTATTGTCGCTTATCTAACACTTAAACTGCTGGTGAGAGAGATTTGAAAAGGACCAATTGTCTAAAGGTTCTCAATAGCATTGTGAAACCCAGAGTTGGCCACAAGTGGCTTGCAGCTGCATTGACATCTTTAACATGAAATACACAGGTAAAGGTGTACATTTACATTAACATTACTTGTGTAAGACTACCAAAAGTGAAAGGTTTGCATAAGCATGGCCATCTGCTGTTTACTGTACTACCTCATATGCTATTGGGGTTGCAACAGTGAAGGTCCTCAATCGGATACCGTGTGAGCAACTAAGGGAACACTAGTGTAAACAGATAATGTTTCTTTGTAATAAGGCACTCACAATCCTGCAAAATGTTTCTAGCCCTTCTTGGACCATTATTTGACCTGTTCTTTGTGTTTATTAATAGAGCACACCCAAATGATTTAACTTGTTGCATTATGATTGTCTCTTTCGAAATACACCCGTATTCATATTATAATATTGCAGTACAGATTCCAAGACATGTTTCCACATGGAAAGTTTAAAAAAAGGCACTTTGATCAGAAACCTCAAGCGTCAAGGTGAGCACTGCAGCATATGAAGTGTAAAACCTTCCTTGTGAAGAATATTCTGGTAAACTCTTTTTAAAATTCTAAACAATGCGTTCATACCTGAAGACATTTGTATTAAATCTTAAGCTGGTTGATCGTAGGTTCTGACATTTCCCTGATGCACTTGCATCAGTAATTTGTTTTAAAATAGTTTTTTACATACCATACTGTATATTATAATGTTCTAAATAGAAGCTAAAACAGATGTCTATGGTCAACTGTTTTAAAATATAAATTTACACTGCAAACTCTGAGATAATTAAATAAAGAAACCTCTATATCTTGAGAGGCTGTATCAAGGGAGCTCTACACTAAAGAAACATGAACATGTACAGGTTGATGGCAAATCATTCTGTAACCAACGGAAATATTTAAATTAAAGGCTAACACAGTATTTGGATCTGTCTGGACTGATATCTACAGACACACCATGTAGGCTGGGATGCTGAACTAACACTGGATATCAAGTAAAATCAAAATGACCAGAAGTACCTACAGTTTTTTTCCCTCTAGTGCAAAGAAAGGAACTACTATCTTTACCTAAAGAAGTTCAGGACCCTAAATACAATATACACACTATTATTTCAAGAATAAATCTCTATTTCAAGTAACCTGTCTGCGTAAATCTGTTTGAAAGCTCAATGTAGAGTCAGCCTACGAGTTTGTCATCTGGTGATACTATAGGGTTAAAGCAACTTCAACCAATTAAATGCAGCAGCAATTCACACAGCGTCAGACAGAATTCAGTCTTCCACATACAGTATAAAAATATCAAATTCCCTCAGTTTTTTTGTGGCGCGCATATCAGTGCTTGTAAAGTGGTTCATACTATGATTACGCAGTACTTGAGGGCATTGTTTAGTAGTAGCTAAAAAAAAGTCTCTTTGGCAACACCAGCATTGACAGACGCTAAAATATATGCAGTTGTTTCAAAATTCAAACTACATAGGCCCATATCATCCAAAAAACAGAGTAGAAATGATTCTAATCGGTCTCTGTTTCCAATTTGCCTTAAAATGAAATGTCTGTGCTGCTGGAATTGTCTTACGGACAAAGTAAAAATTAAGCACAGTTAAGCACATGGATGCCTTATGTCCTAGTGTTGTTTTGACACAAGTCCTGCTCGTTCCACTACAATATGTACCTTATGAAGAGTTAGGCTGGTTCAGCCTCTGGCTCTACCTGTGGCAACCTTGCAGTTCTCTTGTACTTTTCAGTGTTGAGTTTAGCTGGTACTCTCTACCTCGTTTTCTCCTCCTCTCTTTCAATCTCTCTCAACAGTTAGCACACGGTTTCTTTGCTGTTGAGGCGTGCCTGTCTCTGCAACCGGTCAGTTTTGTTGGGTTTCACTTACCTCTCTCGTTGATGATGTTCTTAAGTGAGTTCCACTCATCTATTTAAGCAGGTAACACATGCAAAGTACTGGATAACTGATATTATTATATGACTTCATTCACTTTTAAAAGACTTTTGTGTCTTTCTCATTTATTCTCAATTGCAATAGAACAACATAGAGGTTGAAATAGGGCTGCCACTAGGGTAGATCACATTATTGACCTGAGCATGACAATAGACCCAGAATATACATGTAACCCTCATGTTCCACTTCACCCATGATACTTAGAAAATTGTTACATAGATAACTGTTGCAACGAGGCAGAATTAAAGAAACCAATGCATTAGCTGAAAGGAAGATGTGGTCACTGGCACTGTGTCCGAGTTCTACCTTTAGTGGAACTATGCAATAATCTCATCGTTTCACACGGTACATTTTAGGTGAGGAGCCGGAATTTGTGTTGTAGCCAATGGTTGTAACCTCTTATTGGAAGATCATGCCGCTCGAATTTGTGGAGAGTTTACTATATGTGTAGTGTTAAACGTTTCCGAAAAAAAAAACACATTTTAAGAATGGCTACAAAACGCAAAGCCGATATCCCGGTGCCTGCAGAGGAGAGCGACCAGCTACTCATACGGCCCCTGTAATGTGTCGCGTCCATTGATTATTCATTCATTGCTCTAGCTTTGCTTGCTAGTTAGCTATCATAAGTCTGTCATATTTATTGAGTCACAATGTTGTCGCTAGTGGAAACCCAAAGGTAACAACTAACTTCCTTGTTTTCTCTACAGTGGGGCTGGTCAAGAAGTCGGTAGATCATGCATTATTTTGGAATTCAAGGGACGCAAGATCATGGTAAGATTTAACATTAAATAAACAGCTCTGCAGATATTCATTTCATCATTTGCTAATTTTCAGTAACTGAAATGAACTCATAAGCGCTTTGTTCCTGCAGCTGGACTGTGGCATCCACCCTGGTTTGGAAGGCATGGATGCCCTCCCGTATATTGATTTGATTGATCCAGCAGAGATTGATTTGCTTCTCATTAGTCAGTAAGTGTGCATGAATGAAAGATACGGAGTTCCAGTTGTCCATCCCCGTGTTTCGATTGACGGTGTTTGTCTTTCCACAGTTTCCATTTGGACCACTGTGGAGCTTTACCCTGGTTTTTACAGAAGACAAGTTTCAAAGGAAGGACATTCATGACCCACGCAACCAAAGCCATTTACCGATGGCTACTGTCAGATTATGTTAAAGTCAGGTACAGTACAATTGAAACATCTGTAAAGAACTGACAAGTGAGCATTATTATTGTCCTGTAAGTGCTTGCAAATAGCTTGTGGCTCCTGACCTGTTCCTTTCTAACATTCTGCAGCAATATCTCTGCTGATGACATGCTCTACACAGAGACTGACCTGGAGGAGAGCATGGATAAGATTGAGACTATTAACTTCCATGAGGTGAAGGAGGTGGCTGGGATTAAGTTCTGGTGCTACCACGCGGGACATGTGCTGGGAGCAGCCATGTTCATGATTGAGATCGCTGGTGTGAAGGTGTGTGAGCTTCCTGACAGCTTCCTATTTTAGTGAATATAGGGGAATTTAGAAATGGAATTTAGTACACCAAGAGATGAATGTGTATAAAACAATGTTGTTAATATGAAGAGAAAAACACTGTGTGATTTTCTCTCATGTCTCAGGGATGTGTTATTGCATTAGGCTCTCCTATGTTTACTGTTTGCTTCCTTCTCCTCAGCTGCTCTATACAGGTGACTTCTCTCGGCAGGAGGACCGGCATCTCATGGCCGCTGAGATTCCCAGTGTGAAGCCTGATATTCTAATTACAGTAAGTCTGATCTACTGGGTCCTTTAGAGTTTGTTGCAGCAAGCCTAATTTTTCTCTTCAACCTCCATTTTCAAAAGTCATATCTTAAACACATATGAAATCTTTATGCTGAAATGCACTGCAATAATGTTTTGTTGTGATTTGCATTAGGAATCCACATATGGCACACACATTCATGAGAAGAGGGAGGAGAGGGAGGCTCGTTTCTGCAATACAGTCCATGACATCGTCAACAGAGAAGGCCGCTGCCTCATTCCTGTCTTTGCGTTGGGCCGAGCCCAGGAGCTCTTGCTCATTTTGGGTAAGAATCTGCATGCCAACCTTCTCCCAAAGATTTTTTTTTTTTTGCTTGCTAGTTTGTTTCATGATGTTGTAGCACACAAGGTGTCAGTGTTTGTTTATCATCAGGGATTTAAATGTCAATGTCAAGGTAGTAATGTCAGGTTCAAGATGCATACTAAATAGGTAACTCGATAATAGGTGGCTCGATAATTCCCTAAACTGTGTGGTGAATTAACCTGAGAGACATAACCTGCTTATCCATCTGTTTCCAGATGAGTATTGGCAGAACCACCCGGAGCTGCATGACATCCCCATCTACTACGCCTCCTCCCTGGCCAAGAAGTGTATGGCTGTTTACCAGACCTACGTCAACGCTATGAATGACAAGATCCGCAAGGCCATCAACATTAATAACCCGTTTGTCTTCAAACACATCAGCAACCTTAAAGTGAGTATGGGCCTTAGTTTAAATGGATCAAAAGTGTATGCATGGTACCAAAATCTCTATTTACCTATATACCTATAGTATATTCTATTAGAGCAAAACCTAAAAGAGCAAAATGTTCATTATACTTAATGAGTATCAATCAGAGTCTATGCTAAGATTTCCTGTTCTGTACTCTTGTAGAGCATGGACCACTTTGATGACATTGGGCCCAGTGTGGTGATGGCCTCCCCTGGTATGATGCAGAGTGGTCTCTCCAGGGAGCTCTTTGAGAGCTGGTGCACAGACAAGAGGAACGGGGTCATCATAGCTGGTTACTGTGTGGAAGGAACGCTGGCAAAGGTGCCATAATCTTCTTCAGTGCCATACAGATCATGTGTTCCATTGCTCTGAAAATGGTTATGTGCAGCTTATGCACTTAAATTCTGAGTTACTGCATCATCACATTTGCATCTCAACCACGCTGTTTTTAAAAACCAATTAAAACACAAAAATGATCTTGTGTGTGACTTGCTTCCTGTTCTAGCACATCATGTCAGAGCCGGAGGAGATCACCACCATGTCGGGCCAGAAGCTCCAGCTGAAAATGTCTGTGGACTACATCTCCTTCTCCGCTCACACGGACTACCAACAGACCAGCGAGTTCATCAGAGCCCTCAAGCCACCACACGTGGTAAGCTCTGTTGTCCAGGAACGTTTTGAAGCGCTCTGCAGAGCTCTGCTTAATGGTTTTGTTTTTTTTTTTATTCAGATTCTGGTGCACGGGGAGCAGAATGAGATGGCTCGTCTGAAAGCAGCCCTGATCAGAGAGTATGAAGATAATGACGAGGTCCACATCGAGGTGCACAACCCGCGCAACACAGAGGCTGTTACACTGAACTTTAGGGGAGAGAAACTGGCCAAGGTGAAGGACATGTTCAGACTGTTGATTTTACTCTTGGCCTTACTCCTGTTAGTGATTGAAAGAGAGAATGCCTTTTGGAGTTTATGGATGTGTATATGGGCTTTTGTATGTGTGTGTTTTTTCATTCTCTGACTTCTTGTTTGGTTCCTCCACAGGTGATGGGGTCCCTTGCTGATAAGAAGTGTACACAGGGCCAGCGTGTGTCTGGCATTCTGGTGAAGCGCAACTTCAGCTATCACATCCTTTCCCCATCAGACCTGTCCAGTGAGTTTCCGCACGTGTGTGTGTATGTGTATGCATGCATTTGTCATGGAGCCTTAAAGCAGCGATCATAGCCACTGATGAAACAGATGGATATTTGGTGTGTGTGTGTGTGTATGGGAGTGTATGAATCTTTGGCCTCATCCTGTCTCTCTGTCTTCCCAGACTACACAGAGCTGGCCATGAGCACTGTGAAACAGACCCAGGCCATCCCCTTCACTGGCCCCTACTCTCTTCTGGTCAACCAGCTCCACCACTTAGCAGGTACTTTCACATCAGACACACAGCACAGTCACATGTCAGCACAGTGATGCACAATCTTATCTCATTTATTTTGAGATCTGTGCAGGTGTTTTTTGCATTTTGCTGTTGTTTTGAAGGGCCTTTTATTATGAAGCAGCTTTTCTACACATTAGATGAAGTAGACACACCAATACTGATGTGATATTTGAAGTTTGTCATGATATTTGAAGTTGAAGAAACACAATAGAGGCCACAGCCATTCTTGCATAACTGGTGTGAATGCAGATTTTGCATTACATTGGTGTGTGCACTCGTATGTTTAAGGAGATGTGGAGGAGGTCGAGGCGACTGAGAAGACCACACTCAAAGTCTTCAAGAACATCACACTGCTGCACGAGGCTGGAATGGTGACCCTGGAGGTAAGCAGGACTTCACAGGATTACAGACTGTTGTTTTAACTCTGTAGAAAGCCTGCCTAAAGAGACCATGACCTTGTGTTTCCCATCTGTGGTCCCCACAGTGGATTGCCAACCCTCTGAATGACATGTATGCTGATGCAGTTACCACGGTCGTCCTGGAGGTGCAGTCCAACCCCAAAGGTCTGTTTGGTGTATTTTTCTTACAGGCTTCAAATTGGTAGTACTTTCGTACTTTAAGATTTCAGCTACACAGTTTGCAGTTGATTGTTTGATGGGCTTCCCATGATAAACATGTATATTCAAAGGCATCATCATTAATTGATTCAGTCAAGAAATATGAGATTATACACTTCAAGTCATGCCTCTCCTGCAGCCATCTTGGATCATTTTGACGCTCTTTCCTTAATCAACTAATAATTAATCAATTAATCTTAATTAACTAATCTAGTGATGGACATGAAGCCAGACATTGTGGACGTGGATGAATTCCAGAGGAGGCTGGAGGTCATGTTCCAGTAAGTGATCGTCTACAAAAGCAACGTGATCTGGAGGATTGAGGACTGAGTTTAATAATGTTGATTAGATTTTTTTTTATTGATTTAACTTATTTAAATCTGTAGTGGTTTGATGATAGTTCAGTAATAAACATGTATTGCCAGTCATGAACCACAATTATTTGTGTGTAGTAAGAAATATGTATTATATCACATCACAAAAGTGAAATAACAAAGCATAAAACTTTGTCGAAAGTTCATTACCATTGTCTTTTTTATAAATATATTTTGGATAAGAGGCAGGTGATAAAAAGATCTAAAAAGTCAAAAGTGATTTTTTCCAATGTGTTTGAATATAGGGACATGTTTGGAGAAGGCTCTGTGGACTTCAAGGATCCAAAGAACTTATCCGTGACAGTTGATGGGAAGACAGCCTATATTAATCTTGAGACACGGGTAAGGTTTTTTCGTACTTGTGCATTCGCTGAACATGGCAGAGCTTTATCAGCCATTAAAATGATAATGCTAGTTTGGATGTATTTAAGTCATCTTTACACCGGTAGTATGTGTCTGAATGTGGTAGTTTATCTTCTTTATTTCTAATCTAGGCGTGTTGAAATGTGTGCAAGGACTTTCATCTTGCCACCTTTGACTTTTGTTATGTGTGCATGTCTACAAATGAATGAATAAATCTTCCAGTCCATTCTGTAATGGTTCTCCCTCACACAGACTGTAGATTACGAGGAGGGCAGTGCAGACGACGAAACCATCAAGGAGATGGTGGAGGTGGCTGTCCAGAGGCTCTACGATGCCATGAACCCAGTGATGTGAATGGACGATCACACACACATACACACACACACACACACACACACACACACACACACACACACACACACACACACAACCTTATTCTCCACTACCAACTTGAAGTCCAACAGAGCCCTTCCAGCACACTTCACTGGGACAGACTCTCATAGATAAGAGTAAAAGACCATAAGAAGGTGTACTAGATGATGGCCATTGCTGGCCATTGGCCATTGCTTTCATTTTCAGTGTAGATCTGTGGACGATTATGTCAGTTTTTTGAGCTTGAATAACAAGCGTTTTCTTTTGTGCTGTTAATATGCTGTTAAAGTCCCCCCGAGTGGCATTTGTAGAAAATGAGGTGATGACACAGACATGCTTTGTGCACCTTGGACTGCATGGGTTTATCAAATTGAAATTATTCCCCTTTCAGTTTTAAGAGGTTTCCCTTTCCTCTTTTTTTGTATTGTTTACGCTTTCAAACACTGAAATTCAAGTCAAAAGTGGTTTTGGTGTAATAAATATTTCCATGTTTTTGGATTCAGATTTGTTATTGTATCACACATCAAGCAAACAATAATAATAACAATAACAATAATAAAGCAAAATAGTTATTAATGTTTATTGGAAAAGTCACAAGAAATTCCTGCAAGAGCATTTTCTACTGGCTGTGCACATAAATATAACACTTTATTGTCGCTTATCTAACACTTAAACTGCTGGTGAGAGAGATTTGAAAAGGACCAATTGTCTAAAGGTTCTCAATAGCATTGTGAAACCCAGAGTTGGCCACAAGTGGCTTGCAGCTGCATTGACATCTTTAACATGAAATACACAGGTAAAGGTGTACATTTACATTAACATTACTTGTGTAAGACTACCAAAAGTGAAAGGTTTGCATAAGCATGGCCATCTGCTGTTTACTGTACTACCTCATATGCTATTGGGGTTGCAACAGTGAAGGTCCTCAATCGGATACCGTGTGAGCAACTAAGGGAACACTAGTGTAAACAGATAATGTTTCTTTGTAATAAGGCACTCACAATCCTGCAAAATGTTTCTAGCCCTTCTTGGACCATTATTTGACCTGTTCTTTGTGTTTATTAATAGAGCACACCCAAATGATTTAACTTGTTGCATTATGATTGTCTCTTTCGAAATACACCCATATTCATATTATAATATTGCAGTACAGATTCCAAGACATGTTTCCACATGGAAAGTTTTAAAAAAAGGCACTTTGATCAGAAACCTCAAGCGTCAAGGTGAGCATTGCAGCATATGAAGTGTAAAACCTTCCTTGTGGGGAATATTCTGGTAAACTCTTTTTAACATTCTAAATAATGCCTGAAGACATATTTGTGCTTAATCTGGTTGATTGTAGGTTCTGATGCACTTGCAAACATATCAGTAATTTGTTTTAAAATTGTTTTTACATACAATACTGTATAATATAATGTTCTAAATAGAAATTAAAACAGATGTCTATGGTCAACTGTTTTAAAATATAAATTTACACTGCAAACTCTAAGAGATAGTTAAATAAAGAAACCTCTATATCTTTAGAGGCTGTATCAAGGGAGCTCTACACTAAAGAAACATGAACATGTACAGGTTGATGGCAAATCATTCTGTAACCAACAGGAATATTTAAATTAAAGGCTAACACAGTATTTGGATCTGTCTGGACTGATATCTACAGACACACCATGTAGGCTGGGATGCTGAACTAACACTGGATATCAAGTAAAATCAAAATGACCAGAAGTACCTACAGTTTTTTTCCCTCTAGTGCAAAGAAAGGAACTACTATCTTTACCTAAAGAAGTTCAGGACCCTAAGTACAATATACACACTATTATTTCAAGAATAAATCTCTATTCCAAGTAACTTGTCTGCGTAAACCTGTTTGAAAGCTCAATGTAGAGTCAGCCTACGAGTTTGTCATCTGGTGATACTACAGGGTTAAAGCAACTTTTTTTAAAGCAACCTATTAAACGCAGCAGCAATTCACACAGCGTCAGACAGAATTCAGTCTTCAACATACAGTATAAAAATATCAAATTCCCTTAGTTTTTTTGTGGAGCGCATATCAGTGCTTGTAAAGTGGTTCATACTACATGATTACGCAGTACTTGAGGGCATTGTTTAGTAGTAGCTAAAAAAGTCTCTTTGGCAACACCAGCATTGACAGACGCTAAAATATATGCAGTTGTTTCAAAATTCAAACTACATAGGCCCATATCATCCAAAAAACAGAGTAGAAATGATTCTAATCGGTCTCTGTTTCCAATTTGCCTTAAAATGAAATGTCTGTGCTGCTGGAATTGTCTTACGGACAAAGTAAAAATTAAGCACAGTTAAGCACATGGATGCCTTATGTCCTAGTGTTGTTTTGACACAAGTCCTGCTCGTTCCACTACAATATGTACCTTATGAAGAGTTAGGCTGGTTCAGCCTCTGGCAACCTTGCAGTTCTCTTGTACTTTTCAGTGTTGAGTTTAGCTGGTACTCTCTACCTCTCATTTTCTCTACCTCTTTTTCTCCTGCTCTCTTTCAATCTCTCTCAATAGTTAGCACACGGTTTCTTTGCTGTTGAGGCGTGCCTGTCTCTGCAACCGGAATGATTTGGCTTTGTTGCTGCGGGCGGCGCTGGCGGGTGAGCTCTGGGTCAGGTCTTCGAAGGATCGCGCCGCCGTGCCCCCGGGGGAGAAGTCCTCTTCCAGGACCTGCTCGTCCAGCGGCGAGTCGTAGCTTGGGTCCTCCTGGATGGTGGCCATGCGGGGGGTCTCGGTGGCGGGATGGAGGGGACCCAGCATGGGGGCCGGGGCCAGGATTGGCGGCGTGCTGGTCTGCAGGGGCACCGAGGCTTGGAAACGGGGTGCGGGGGAGAGTGAGGAAGGGGGGGCCTTGAAGATGCGCAAGGAAGCCGAATCTAGGCTGCTCAGAATCTCTGCATTCTGATGTCAAAGACAAAAGGTACACACAGACGGATAAGGACCAGCAACAAAACATTCCCACTGCATATTCACCTTACAAACATACAGCTTGCATGTCTATGCAATTTCAAGGTCCTCATAACACCTGCCTCCACACAGCTACACTAAAATCAGCCCAAGGAAATAAACTCAACCAATGAAGCAGTGATATTAACAGAGACGATGAGCTGGATGATCAGTGCTTACACTGGGGTAAAAGAGAGATTTGGTCTTCAACTCGTATTGCTGGTCCAGTTTCCTGTCCTGGAACACAAAGAGCACATACATCCAAGCTTAGACCAAGAAGCACCCTTGACACTCGTGCTTCATAAAGGCAACAGTAATCATTAACTAATCTTAACTAATTACAAGTGCTTATGTTTCACCTGAGTGAAAACAACACTGTAATTCTAAATTCTAGAGTGAAGAGACTGTAGCTGTTTACAGATATGCTGATGGAGCCAAAGGAAGTAAGTGAGATGTCCAGAACTCACCACACAGTGCACTAGAATACTGAGAGGAATCCAGAACAAGAGTGAGAACACAACCACTGAACCCACTATGTTGTCTGCCAGGAACTTTCCTACAGACAGAAAAATTAACAGAAATAGTACAAACATACATACATCCATTCATACATAGTGTATGAAATCTATATATATGCACACTGTACATAAGCAATGATCCTATACTGCTGCATGTATGCAGGTGTGTTGTAGATCTGAAATTGTGCAGGAGATTTCTTCCATTCAAACCAAACACTCACCAAATGTGTTGATGTCCAGCTTGTCAATGAAATCCCATAATCTCTCAATGACATCCTGCACCTGTTTCATGCATTTCCCCTGGACAATAAACATTTGAATCATCACACAAAATATATGTTTCTTGGCATGTTCACAAGTGGTTCTCTTGCAGTGTTCTCAGTTTATCAGTCTGACAAACCAGATTGGTATAGATGGCCAAGTCACTCACATTTCCGTCACAAAAGCCCACAGTGCAGGGTTTGCCTTTGCGCAGAAACTGGAAGTTTCTGCTCTGATCATGGTAAGGGGTACACAGCCCTTTCTTATTCCGGCAGCAGACCTTACACGAGTTCTCTGTCTCTGAGCGACAGGAAAGAAGAGGTGAGACCACAAATGAACAGCAACAATACAGAGCAGAATTACATTTTTCATTGAAGGTCAGGGGACAAGTTGTGACCCAACAAAATGATAATGAGAAATGTGTGGTCTTTATTTAGAACAATTCTAAACACGAAACGTGTTTCTGTAATTAATATCTCTTCATGATCCACTCGATCTCCATTGTCTGCCTACACTACAAAACATGTTGTTGTCCTGATCCAGAAGCAAATAAATTCAGCTGGCTCTATAGAATGTTATGTTCCTTAGTATATGGCCCTTACTTTTAAATACATTGTAAACTATATTTGACAAAAGCATCTTTTAAGAAATGTAAACATAAACACAAACAACAACAAACATGACAACACCCAGCATCGCTGACTTCACCTCGAACGACCCAAACAAGACAGGACAAACAACAACGCCTTGCAGTCATGCACTAATGAGGCCATCGTAGAGGCATACCATTGCAAGCGCAGGGCTTCAGCTTGGCGAAGGCCACACAGAAAGGCACACAGTTCCCTTTCTGGCACTGGCCATTGTCCACACACACTGTGTTATCTGTGGCATTCTCTGGAGGAGGACACTCACTGCTGTTCCCTTCAGGACACAAGGAGACGCAGGAGACAGAGGATTCAGAGACCATCATTCAAACTGGCCATCAGTTAGGGTATACTGTACTGATTGGTCTAACAGATTCCCATATGCTACATGGTGTGTGAGTGTACTACTAGTATGCTACTAACATACAACTACTAACTCAAGACTAAACTTCTGATGCTAGAATGAACTATGTTGGTGTGGGATGCTATGAATAGTATACAGCTACACTTCTGCTATACTACTGCGGGATGTGGGATACTATGATGCTATACTACAGATTGAAATGTGAAAATGGCATGTGTGCACAGTAAACCTGGATTTGATGATCTGTTTTTATGTGTGTCTCTGCAGAGCCACTGTGTGAGTTGCTTACCAGTGCAGTAGGACCTCCCTTTACATGTGGCATTGATGGGCTCCTGACAGACCTTCCTCTTCCTCTCAAACATGCAGTTGTTACAGCAGGCACTGTTACGGTCACTGAGGGAAGGGGAGAGAGAGAAAGAAAGGAAGACAGAGATAGAGAGAGAGATGAGAACTGGAATGGCTGTGTCTGGGCATGCCCTCTGTGCATGACCGCCAGCACACCCTGAAGTACCTGCATTGTTTCCCTGGCCGGAGTTTGCAGTTGGCAGTGCAGCAGGGGTCATTGCTGAGGTAGAGCAGTCCAGGGTCACACTCTTCTCCATCCTCCACACGTGAGTTCCCACACACGCTGCTGTTCCGCACACGGAAGCAAGAGGGCGCCTTGGTCCTGAGTCGCTTCAGGATGGCCATCTTGCTACAGTTGGAGAAGAGCTGTGTGCATGCGGAAAGAAGACGGCATCATCAGTCATGAGATACATACCAACATGTTCAACATCAGCTCCCCAAGCTGGTCAGTTGAAAGCGTACAGGCAACATTTGCAAAAGCCCTCAAAAATCCACTAATTGTAATCTATAGTCCAGCACAATGGCTTAATGACCACTTGCAAATGTGACCGTCTGCTCTGAGTTCTTTTGATGGGTTTGGTGGCAGGTAGTGGGGGGGCACCTTATTGTTGGCATGGTCGCCGCTAACAGCTATGGGGTACATGACGTATTTCCCTCCCTGGTCGTCACGGGGAGCGCAGTATGAAACGTCGTCTGGGTCGTGCACTGCACCAAAGTTATGGCCCAGCTCATGGGTAGTGACCAGGTCTGCTTCCTATAGGTGAGTAAATGGTGACGGAAATAAGTAAAAAAAAAAGTGAATGAGTTCATTAATTTGAATGAATAATCAATATACATCATGTCATGCCAAGTGACAGATGACATATGCATTCTTTTATCTGTTTACAGCTTCAGTGGAGACATACAGGGCTGAAAATAATTTAATCAACTTACCTTTGTCAGTATAGTTTTCCCATAATTCTTTGTGCTAGTTAGCCCAGTGTTTAGATATATGGCTCTGTGGTCAGTGGATGAGGGAGTGCACTCTGAAACAAATAAAGCTGGTTCAGTAAAGTCTGCGTCATGTAACGTAACTATGTAATGACTACCAGTATCCTCTCTCAACTGACACTCTACCAAATACAACAGCAGTCATTAGACTGTCATTTAGCATTCTAAATCTAATTCAGATTTAGGATTTAGTTGCAGTTCCAAATGCTATAAAAAGGTTTCACTCACTCTCAGAGCACACGCCACCAGGGAAGCCCTGCTTGGAGGGGGCCACATATGCCAGTCCCAGAGTCCCCTCATCAAAGTCCTGGTAGGTGAAGAGATGAGCCAGACACACCTGGGATGCATTATCAGCAATGTCTCTGCTAAATTGCTGGAATGAGAAAAGAAAGGGGAGAAATTTGGAGTGGAACTTTTCAGTAGAGATTTTAAATACAACACTGTTAGCACAGAACAGGACAAGGCTATATAGCCTACAACCATTGGTGAGTCAGAATGTCACTACCTTTCATCTGTGCAAACCTCTAGATTCAAACCACTACACATTAATTTTCCACAGAAACAGTCCAGGGACACATAATACAACAGATGCATTTGATCGTGTGAGTGTAAACATTCAGTGTAAACATTCTACTCAGTGACTCACCTCTAAAAGCTTCTTTACATCCCACACATCCTTGCCCTTTACTGGGCTTCCCTCCATGTTGAAGTGGAGCTCGCCCTCTGCTACCGGGGTTGGCTTTTTGTTGATTATGATCTGAAAGGCCCATTTTAATAATCAACTCAAAAAGGGATGCCAACCTTTGAAATGACTAAAAGGTCCTGGCTGATAATTTGGTAAGAAGAGGCCAGTAAAACACAGTTAGAATCTCATTCTCACCTGTTGGATTTGAACACCATAACCTTTGAACTCATCATCCCAAGATGTGTTTCTGTAGATGTCATCCACACGGTCAATCAGTTCAATCTGAGGAGGGAACATTGGCAAGAGTTATAATAACCTCAGCATAGTTACATTCATTAAAAGTCCATTCCATTGCATTCTTGTAGTTTGTAATTGTCACAGCGTGACACATTCAGATGAATACCCAAAACATCTGAAATTGTGGTGAGCTAGACAGTGAGCTACGAATACAGCAGTCAAATTACTATGACTATCAATTTGTTCTCACCAGGTAGTTGAGGGTGGTGCTCTCCTCCCCGCGGCCCATGTGCTTGAAGAAGCGGTGGTCAGCCACCAATAGCAGAGGGCAGGTGTTCACACTGTGGTCGTGCACCTGCCGCGTCTCTCTGATGTGCACTGTACATCACACACACACACACACACACACACACATACACACAGTAGATTGTACACAGGGCCAAAGCCAAACTTATCCCTTATCAAATAACACCCCACCCAATCAAAACACCCACTCGCTACATAGTAGCAGCTTTTACATTAGCAGAGGCTTAAGTAGACTGTAGACCGAAAAGTGCTTCAGCCTTTGATGTTATGAGATCCTTGTGAAACCTTACTTACCTCAAAGGATTCTGTAACTTTTCTGAACAGACAGGTATTTCTAAGTATAGAGGTCTCACAAGACTTTCAAATTTAAAGTTGAACTTGAGGCAGTCACCTCTTTATTTAGATCATAACTGCTTCATTTTCAGTACCCTGATCTAGTTCCTCTTTTGAAAGGATGTTTCACAGAATTGCAATGTCATGTCAAGTCAAAACCTCTGAGCTCTATGATACAGTGCCCATGTATACATATTTGTACAAAGAAGAATTTGAAAAGTTTGCTATAGCTTGGCAACTTTAGGACCAATAATGTCAAGCCCAACTTCATATCTGAGACTAAAAGAGACACTGCAATACCACTGAATTATCACAAATTCCTAATGCAACTACCACCAGTACTGCAATACTGCAAACCTGACCATCTCAAATACACCCGGCTTAAGTACTTTTTCTGTCCCTGAGCTTTAGACAGTTGGCCAGTGAGTCTCACCCTCCTCCTCGTCATCGTCACTGCTGTGAGGAAGCTGCACTCCTTCGGGGAGGAGTTCGCGGGAGCTAGCGCTGACGTAGCCACATACTTTAGAGGAAGCGAGTCGGCTGATGTTGCGAATGTCCTCGGAGCGGTAGACCAGTAGTCGGCCATCAGCGGGCGCCGCGGTAAACCTCCACAAGGGCTGAATAGAGTGAGAGGAGGTGACGGCATGGTCAGTGGGAGTGGGAGAACAGAGATCAAGAAAGGGATACCAAACACAGGGTAACAGTGAGGTCTCACACATGGCCTCCTCATAACATCCTGATACATTAATTCATTCGGAATTAAATACAATTTATTTTCTTATGCTGTTTCATTATAAACTTTGCACCAATATATTCTGTTACACATACTTGTGAAAGGCCAAAAGAGGAGCTCTCATGCTGTGCTGAAGAGTGCTCAGTTTATGATGATGGACAATATTTTGACCTAAATTTAGTAGGCGACAACAGCTTGAGTATGTCAGTGTGAAATGGCCTTACCACAGATTGCATGTGACCAGACTATTAAGCAGTCATTAATAGTCCACTACACACTGAATCATCATTATATGGTCATAACCATAGACACCACTGAATCAATTACTTTCTTTGATTTGCCACCATGACTGCACAAACAAAAACATATAAAGCAAACTCAACAGAAAAAGTGTAAATCTGCCATCAATGATTTTTCCTTCAAATATGTTAATGTTTGACTTCATCACTATGGTAACCTGGGCAGATCCATAATTATCCTTCACATGCAGCATTCAGTCATACTGTAGCCATTCTATTTGTTCCTTATCAGTTATTTCTCTTGCATATTGTTCTTTGTTTAGTCAAGTGTTGTTAGAATTTCAACAGTAACATAGCTAGTGTTTTCTGTCCACTGATCCTACTAAAGGACAACCTGTGTGAGAGTAAATAAAAAGTCAAACCAACATAGATAATATACCTCGATGTTATACTCAGCATCGTGGACGAGGATATGTGCTGAGAGCTCATTGTCATCAATGTGAGCCTGGACTCGAGAGTGTTCTTCCCCTTTGGAATGACAGATACTCAGTTTAACACAGACACAAGTCACATACATGTAACACAACACCACTGATGCAAAGTAGGAAATGCCAGTGTTTGCGTAGGCGTGCTGAGATATGTAACACTATTTCTAATTAAGTTATGATGATCAGTGGTCACAAACCAAGAGGTAAAAGAGTGGCACATAACCTTCTCTTTTTGTTTAATGAACTACAATAGTCTGATGAAGTCATAATCAAAACATCTAACAACCAAAAAACAAAACTCTGGACTGGACTGGGCCTGGAAATTCTTGCCAAGACCAGAGAATATAGAGACCAAGGGTTTCTCTATCAGGAAAAAAATGGAACTGGTGTGATATTTACCGATCACGTGCCCAGTGAAGAAATTTTGTCTTGGCACCTCAATCAGCTCCTCGATCCCACTCTCCCCTATTGCCACAGCTTTGAAGTCATCAGTAAACAGCTCTGTGTTTGTAGTAAGGTAAAGCCTAAAATGTCTGAACACAAAGGCAGACAGGAACAAAGCTGTCTAAAACTGCACCCAAATAAATGTATATATAGTACTTAATAACAGGTTTATCACCAAAGTGGAAAAGTAAAGTTGCAATACATACTGCACTATGATAAACAATAAAGACTGATACAGAAAACCTAGAAAGAGGATCTTTGCTTGATAACAAGGTGGAAAATACATTAGTGCAGATTGCTCCATAATGATGAAGAAAAATTAGACATACATATAAGACTGATACATAAAACCTAGACAGAGAATGATCTTTGCTTGGTAACACCCCAGGGTGACTGATTGATGATAATCTCCTTCTGCCTGTCCTTGACACGATTTAGTCAAATATAGGTCGAAAAAGTGGTCTCCTGTCGGACAAACCTTTGCAGGGCTGTGAAACTGAGCAGCCTCTCCATATGGGTGTGCATCTGGACATCTCGCTTACGGACTGAGTGTTGCTTGAGGCTGGACATGGGCAAAACTTCAAAGTCGGACAGCATGGAACTAAGAGTGCCTGGGGAAGTGTCACAGGTGGTCACAACGGGGCAGTGACTGTTCTACATACTGTTACTTCTCTTGCATATTTTTCCGCGACGGAGGGGACACTACTTTAAGAGCAACGGGTTAGGTCAAACTTCGTTTAAGGTGTGATATAAATTAAGAGGTTAAAAGTAAACACTGGAAGAAATGAAAGCTGCCAACTTGTATGCTTATTCCAAAATCATCTTAGAATCGAGTCAGAAAGCAACTACGTAGCAGCTAATCCAAACACTCACCTAGTCCATAGTCTTCTTCAACATCAGCTAGAGCAGTCTTTCCCAAAAATAGTAAGTAAAATACAATATAAACTAAAAGATCCATGGCGACCAAGCTCGTGCTGCTGAATAATGTTAATACTCAGCTTGCTATTCGAACGGTTACGTGATGTGCACAGGATTAAGCCTGCTTCAGTCAACATCAACATCTGGACGTCATGATAAAACTACGAAGTTTGCTCGCGCGTTGACCGACGCGTTACAAAAAAGCAATTAATAAGCTTGAACAAGGCAACAAGCTAACATGTTACATTGTATCGGAAACGCATCTTCCTCGCAAGTATTAACCCTGTTCGTAAAACTTATGAATCAACACTGAAAGATTTCAGGCAAAGTCGCCAGTGCCCAAACGCCAGCAACTGTACACCCGGAAGTATTCCTAAGACAAGAGAGCGAAAATCTGTTTTGGCATGCATGCGCAAACCTCAGTTGGAGTAGGCTGGCCAAAGCCCACGGTCGGCACCCTCCGATAGGAAATGAACTGTTTGTATAATCTTATCTCAGAACATGGTGGCGAGTGTGTCTCATAGTGGTGTTGTGTGAGAACTATTTTTGCTGGGAGAGAGAATTTTTTGGCTGTTTAAATCGGGACAGACGGACTGACCAAAGCTTACATAAGTGTGTAGACTTGAGCAGAAGGGCACTTCTGCACTGTGGCATCTGCGTTCTTGCTATTTTTAATATTTCCCCTGTACCCAGTTTAGCCCCTATTTGCACTTAAGGTATTTGTATAAGTGCTAAATCACCATTGATTTGGACTAATCAATATATCCAGTAGTCATATTGTAGCCTACTCACAACCTATATAGACATTTAATGAACCACTTGTATCCTATTTAAATTTAATATTTCTTGGTAAGCAGGTCATTTAAGCAGTGTTGACATTTGCAGTTTCATGACCACCCGTCCAAAAATGACAAGTGTTTCACTGTGGTTTACAAAATGTCGTCTTTATTCATGTTACATCACTCGAGTAGGGCATTTACGTTTTCACGAGGCTTTTAGGATTACAATCGATGATTTGCAAATACACAATAGTGGTCCAAATTTCTAAAGACAAAGCACTGGACATACCAGATACCCCCAAACATGTGCACACACTTGCAATGATAAGTACTGAATCCAAAGTGGGAATTTTGTGATTGCAGAATTGGTTCCCATTCCAGTGTACACTGAAACCTGGCATGCACGAGGTCATATAAATATTTTCCTCTATGTTTGGTCTGCATAAAATGCCATCTTAAAACGTAATTCTATTACATCATACATGCTACAATGTAAACACACTGATGTGAACATTACTCAAAAGGAGTGTTTTTGCCCATCAAGGACGCACCTTACGTCTGCCAACAAAGAAAGTTGACTTGGCGGAGAAAGGCTCGCTGACTTGCTACTGTGGTTTGACTATAGCTCACAAAGCTTAAAAGAACAGAGGCTTCACAAGCATTTCAAGTCCAATGCATCAATGGGCAGCAACAGTTATGTAACAGTTAAGTCTCTTCTGCTGATGCAACAACAGTCCAAAAGGAGAAGTACATAAGACAAAAGTTGGCAAATGATCACTTCTCACATTACTGATTAATTACATGTGCCACCTACTGACTTAAATGCATCTAGCCACCACTGGTTCAAATAATGCACACAAGTCCAGTTGCCCTCTCATCAAGCGGAGTCATCATTGGTATAACATAAATCTATTAATACTTTTCTATGTCAAAGACTGCACATATAGAAAGGCAAAAACAAACACAATTCAAGGAATGGAGTTATCAATTTAACTTGGTTTTATAATCATAATAAAAGCCAAGTGGAGAAGAAAAATAAGTCCATAAACACACACACACATAAGCACATACAGTGCTTAAATATTCACCTCTTTGGAAGTTTTCACCTTTTGTTGTTATACAACACCAAGCTATAGATCAGTCAGACCTCAGAACGTTCCCCCACTCCCATTTCTGAATCTCCCAAATGCCTCTTGGCAAATTCTGAAAGATATTTCAAGATATCACTCCCCTCTTAAGTTGTGACAAGTTAAAAATCTTGGCGAGCTGTACACATTCTCTGCAATCTCAGCCCTAGGAGCTAAGGACTCCTTCAGCAGTCTCAGGCGTCTCAGTGGCCTTTCTGGTGAATCCCATTCCTGTGTGGTCACCCTTTTTTGAAGATGGGTGGCTCTCGGCAGATTTACAGCTGTGCCATATACCTTATACTTCTTAGTGATGGATTAATTGTATTCTATGAGATATTCTATTCCATCCCCTCAGATATACTTTTAAATAAACTTATCAGTTCCATTTTCTATTGTCTCCCTGGTATATATATTGTAGGGCTGTGTAGATATGTGGTGTATCTATACAACCAATACAATGAATACTTCAATAAGTTACATTGTTGTTTTGAATTAATTCATATCCATTGATATTTGTTTTTCAAACTAAGGTTACTTCTGTTGATCAGAGTCAGAAGGGGGACAAATTACAGTAAATCAAGCATGATTCAATGATATCAAACAACAGGAGGTGAAATCTTCAAAGGAGAGTGAATGCTGTTTCTAAGCACTGCACTGCACACTCACAAGCACGCACCAGCACATCTGCAGTTATGGGTATCTATGGATAGAGTACTCTTAAGTGAAACGAGGAATGAAGGGGTGAAGTTTGTAAAAAGTTTTTTTTTCTTCTTTTTTCCGTGGTGTTTTTGTTAAGAGGGGCTTTTCTCTCCTAGTTCTCACCGCCATCTCCCCCCTCGCCTTCATCAGCAGCGTTGTCAGACGTCCATAACTACGGAGACACAAGGGACAGGCACGTTAACCAAGGACATGGACAGCAATAGAGCCCCAAATTTACTACAGAAAGTTACCTTATTACATGTAGAATACAGTGCTTATAGGTAGTTCACAGTGCAGGGAATGTTCAGGGATGATGCAGGCATAGGTATTACCTCAGCCGCATATTAAAACTATGCCCATATTCAACTCACTATCAGAACAGAGTGGGTCACTTATTTACAATACAGCATGAACCCAGTAAAGAAGGTGAAGGGCTGAAGACTCACTGTAAGGTTGTCTCTCAGTAGCTGCATGATGAGTGTGCTGTCTTTGTATGAGTCTTCATTCAGCGTGTCGAGCTCAGCGATGGCTTCATCAAATGCCTGCAAATACATTTTTATCAGGTAATTTAAACACACACACACACACTGTCTTCAAAATAATTGTTGCTCAAGGTGAAATGTACAGCTATTGTTCTCAGCTGAATGAAAATGCCTTCAGCCTTAGGACACTTGTGTAATCCCAGTGGTAACACCATACATACATGTTATTCAAAGGTTTTTATTCAGAATTATCACCCGGAGAAATTAAATACTGTTTTCTGATAAGCTAACAGGCTGTCTGTTATTCCCCCGATCTCGAGACAGCTATGAAGTAGATCTGATTAAAAACTTCACTGTTCCATATCAATGCTCTTTTGAATAGTAACTATAACAACCATGGTAAACGACAGTTAAACTAGCAAGCAAAAATGGAATCAGCTGTTATCAAACTCACCGTGGTCAGTAACCAAAGAAAATAGTACAGCAACTGAACATGTTAGTTTCTTTTAAAAACTGAACCGCATATTTCTTTTATGTTTTAAACATTTGCTTATTGGCTATACACATGAATTACAACCGGGTGATAAGCTCACTTATAACAGACTTGGTGTAGGCAAATGGCATTCTGCCTTCGGCATCATGCCGTTCTTGGCCCCCCTTGTCCATTATTCCCCTATATCAGGACACTTTGGCAGCTGTTATCTCCAGCATACCATAAAGATGGTGAGATTGAAGCTGTATTGGTTAATTAGCTTTTTGTATTATGACAATCATAAAGAAGTCAATAAGTTTTGAGCACTTGAACAAAGGAAGATTTTTCTTAAACTGGTTTGGTTTGCTGACAAAGCCATCAAGGGAGCAATCAGAGAAATGTAACTACTGTTTTATTTTGTGAGAATTTCAAGGCAGATTGTAATTTCTAATTGACATAACCTTTCTATTGTTCACAGTTGCATAACTACTTCCCTGCTAGTCAGCCTGTGTGCGCTGCATAGCAAGGACACCCACCTGCTTGGCCAGAGAGCAGGCCTGCTCTGGGGAGTTGAGGATCTCGTAGTAGAACACAGAGAAGTTGAGGGCCAACCCCAGACGGATGGGGTGCGTGGGTTGCATCTCGCTCTTGCTAATGTCAAAAGCCTCCTGGTAGGCGCCCTGCGAGTTGGTTATCGTGTCTGTTGGAACAAACAGACACCATGAGGTGTGTCTTCTTTAGATGTCTGCCAATTCACATGCAGTTTACACACACACACACACAGTTCATGTTTCCCCTAATATGACAGTGTCTTCAGGAGCAAAAAAAACTTTCAAAGATTTCAGGAGATGTAACTTTGGACAAACTTTGACATTAATATAACAAATAGTTATAGTTAAGAATCAGTATGGGCAAATAATATTAGTCTAGGGAGATTAGTCTAATAACTTGCATATTATATAGAGATTACATATACATGGCATTCCAATTACTGAGAACAGCTCATCTTTTCAAAATCATGACATTAGGAAGTTTCACAAACATGACTTAATGTGACTGTGCATATCCAGAGATTTAAAATAAGGGACAGGGAGTGTGAAAAAAGACCAGTCAGGATTTAGAAACTGCATCAAGTCAGCTACATAAGGTAAGCAAAACCAAACATTCAAATATGTGCATATGTGCATTTTGATGGTAAAAGAAATAAGATGCAAAGTATACACACAACTACAATGGATGGAAGTTCAGAAACTCACCCTTTCTGTCATCTCCAGTGGCAACTTCAGCAAGGTATCTGTAATAGTCACCCTTCATCTTCAAATAGAAGACCTTGCTCTCAGGGTTTGTGGATTTCTCAATCAAAAACTTAGTCAAAAGCTCCTGTAAGGGAAATGGAAACAGACTTGCCATCAACACAAAGGAGCCAATCTGGAACGTTGACTTGTGTGTATCTTTCTGCTACCTCAGTTGAGCTAAGCACCTCCCTATGAATCTACCCCTATTAATTAAACCATTCTAACACACAATAAGACAACCTGACTGGAGACTGAATTAAGATCTCTCCACTAGAAAGTCTGGCTGCTTGGATTACATGTGGTGTTAGAATAACATACTTTGGAAAAAAATAACACACTATGAGTAAATTCAAATGTGTCTAGGAAATGTTACAGCCTACAATATTTGCAATGTTCAGAGTAGCTTATAGTGTGACAGTATGCTGCAGAGGGTCAAGAGCCTACACTGCACAGCCTAATAGCAGGGTGTAGTAATGTCCAGCTGTCTGCCAGGAGAAGGGTCCTCTCCAAACCCCGACAGCAGCCAATATGCAAAACACTTCACAGCCACAACCCAGTTTCTTACTCATGGCCCTTTAACATTACAAAACCACACACAAATGAATATGTGAAGATAAACTGATAGAGGAAGCGAGGGAAGTAAGGTGGTAGAGAGAGAAAGAGAGAGATATGAGCATGTGACAGACGAAAGAGAGGGCGAGGGATGACATCACCCGTTTAATCTGAGCTCTGCTGTTGTGTGGAACTGAGCCCAGATGACCGGGTGTGAGTTTGTGAGTATTTGTGTGTGTGGGAGCGCATCCTGTGAGTGCCAGAGATCACATGCCCTGTGCCACTAATGCAGATTAGCTATTTGGGCTGGGAGGTGGTAACGCCCCGCCCCGCTTATTGGGGTAGCATTGACGCAAGAGCCCAACCTGCTTCTTGGTACCCTATACACATATGTGCTCACAGAGGCCACGGTCACTTATGACTTAGCCTTCTTTCCACAGTTATTAGCACATTCTCCCTCTCACACACACACATACATACACACACACACAAAGCAATTTAATAAAAACTTTCTCCATCGAGTTTGTAGGAATCCCCCTTTCTGTAATTTGTCAACGTATTAGGCATATATTCAACTCTTAGGGGCATCCCATTTGTCTAAAACTATGAAAAGAGTCCCACACAACAATGATCCACATGGAAATATTAAGACAACAACGGTACTGACATCTGGGGTGAGCACCTACTGTATGAGGCCACATTTTTTGTATAGCAAGTCAGTGTAGTATCAGAATGAGTTTGAAGTTTATTAAGGTTTATTTTTAACAAATGAGTGTAATAAATGCAGAAACAAACACACTTACAGAAACAGGATCTCACAGTAAAATGAATATGGTTGCATGTGTACCTTCACTTGTGCCACCAACACAAACGTTTACAGACTTTCACATGAGAAGGCAAAGGAAGCGAACAGAACCACCATGCATTGATGCTATTTTCAAGACACTGAATATTGGCATCATTACAGCAGCTTTTGTGAAAATTTATTTGGCTTTCGCAATGTTGTCTTTACTCCTGTTGTGCAGCAATTAAAGAGAGTTTAACATTAGCCCAGCACTACAATTTGGTTCTTGACATGCCATGAAAAATATACATCAGAGTTGTTTTTATATTAATTAACATTAACTTTTATTAATATCAACAATATTACTACAATATTAATGTTACGTTTATTGATGTCTTCCAAGACATCAATACATAAACATGAATTATAGGCATATTCACCCCTCACAATTAGAAGTTTGTGTATGCATAGATTTTATCCAATGTCAGAATAAATAACACACTGCTGAGACATCTATCATCAGCTGTTCATGAACTAGTACACACAGTTCTTCTAAAGCAGACAGGGATGGGAGATGAACAAACCAAAAAAAAAATCTCACAGTTAAGAACACCCTACAAACTTCCAAAAAACATCCACTTAATCTGTTTCACAAAATTACAGTAATTTCTCATAATAAGAATGAGCCTATTGGTTAGTCACTAATGGTTGGTCATTTTCCAGGACAAAAAACTGTCCATCATACATTACATGCATAGAATATACAATTCCCTCCATGCAATCAGCACATCTAGGCCTACTGCTTAATGCAAGCCAGACTGCTAGGTACAGAACAGGGAGAAAGAGAGAGACCAAGAGAGAAGCTCTGTCTACGTCACACAAACACACACACACACAGGAAATCAGGACTGTAGGTCTACCCTCCCCCATCTTGACACACAGTAGCAGCGGTAAGTAGGGCTTAAGTGATGAGGCAACCCATTTACAGCAGTCTTCTTACCAACATGTGGCTGTGCACCATTACCAACACCATTGGATAGCCATGCTGTGTGCGGCAATGGAAATGACTTCATACTTAAGGGGGCCCCAAAGAACAGCAGGTTATAAAAGACTGCAAAGACAACAGAGTGCATGTGGGCATTCTGGGAGGTCTGCCTGTGATGTGTCTCCCAGCAGCTGAATTGGTGTGAAATTTGTAAGTAGAGTGGACACTAGGGGGCCATGATAGGTAACATAATATGGAGAGGTGGTTTTATAGTCCAATCACAGCCTCTGCAGGTACCTAGGCCACTGGTCAAAATGCACCTGCAGTCAACAATGC
The DNA here is from genome assembly GCA_027481765.1 of Tenualosa thibaudeaui. NCBI lineage: Eukaryota > Metazoa > Chordata > Actinopteri > Clupeiformes > Clupeidae > Tenualosa > Tenualosa thibaudeaui. The sequence goes on along the minus strand of JAIFZK010000001.1, from coordinate 14,226,225 downwards.
TGGCAACTAACCAATTAATCTGATCAGGGACCTCAAACAAAAGAGTGGAAAATGCATAGTACATAGTGTGACACTGGGATGGGCTACTCACCCCAAACATCCTGAGTTTTGCAAGAAGCATCTAGGTGCCTAGCATACTGTATCTACAACAAGGAATGACTCATGTTAAACATGGTCTCTCAGCAGCTGACTGTCCATAGAAGAATCATTCTGGTCAGGTTCCAGTGGGACCCCCCTCAGCTTCTTCAGCTTCATTAGTCATGGCATTTAGACAGCCAAGTGTTGTGTTAGCTTCAGTGCCACGCACCTGCGTATTGTCAGCTTGTCTTGAGAGGAATGCCAGAGGTGAAGACAACAAACACGCTTTGCGAGGTGTCTCATCAGCGAACACCAGGTTATTGATAGAGCAGTTAAGGGGGCTGACCATTCCACTGCGTCACTGAGAGGGTAATCAATAGAGGCAGCAGCCCCTAGACAGTTTTCAGATAAGCATCAAGCCCAGCACTGCAATGTCAAAGTCCACAAATGGAGCACCTCAGCAACTCTGATGACAGCCACTCCCACATAGCCTACAGTTCTGTGAACTAGGTTACCAACCACAGCACTATTATGTTGTGCACAATAATAAAAAAATTCTGATAACTACAAGACAACAAAAAATCATCTATAACAAGTGCAATGAATGCGAAGGTTATTTCTGAAGACTGTGATCAAACTTACCAGCACATCATTACAAATATCTTTCAACTCTGACTCGACCTTCTCGCGATATTCCTTCACCATCTGTAACTTCTTGTCCCCGCTGTCGGTCTTCTGTTCGATGCTGGAAATGACTCTCCAGGCCGATCTCCGCGCGCCGACGACGTTCTTGTAGGCGACAGAAAGCAAATTTCTTTCCTCGTTCGACAGTTCTACTCCCTGCTCTGTCACCTCTTTCATAGATGCTGCCATGTCGTCGTAGCGCTCTGCCTGCTCCGCCAGCTTGGCCTTCTGAATAAGCTCCGTCCTATCCATCGCTTAATCGTTTCAAATAGGTTGCTACCTTCAAAGTCTTCAATTCTGTTTTGAGAAGTCCAAAGGAATCACAGGGAAACGCGTGTAGCAGGCGTCAGACCAGAAAAAACTTGGTGGCAAGTTAGCAGCTTGTTATCATGGAAAGCGTTGGGGTCAAGTTGATGTCCTTTGTGTGTTCTGCAAAGAAAATGTACTTGCAGTCAAAGTCTGTGTCACTGTTACAGCACTACCACTACCTGCAACCTCCGACCATCGTAATAATGATCATTTACGATTTAGTCTACATTCAAATGCTAAGGTGGGTTAACATTCCGACTTATTTGCACACAGTTAACGTTACATCCATTGATAAATGAGTGTCACAGATGCATGTAGAGGCAGTTGCAAAAAATACAATAGCTGATTAGAAAAAAGTGGCAATAACATTATTGCAAAAGATAACCTAAGGTTTTTCTTAAACATGGTTAGTGACTGTTTAGCCAAATATTGAGGGTGATCAGACTAGCGTCGCGTAGCTGCGCAGCTAACGTTAGTCATCCTTCTGAAGTAAAGTAACGTTAACGGGTCCAGACTCCATCCTAATTAAACCACGAGTTCACAATCAAGTACGGATTAAGCGAGTTACCTCAAGGACAGTCTCGCAGTTAGTTACTCCGTCCTTGACATATTCGGAAATTATAGACAAATTATATCCACGGTGTTCCAAGATCCAACATATCTTGAATAATGTTAACTGTACAGTTAGCTGGCTGGCAGGTCGATTAGCTAACAAAATTTGACTGACCCAAAATGTTAAGATTGCCGCCAACATGAAAATAACATTTCCGATACATTTCGAGTCCATGAGATTAATGTAACTACATATTCAGCAAAATGACACACGAAAAAGATTTGATGGCCATCCTATACCTTCAACATTAATGTTAGCTAGCTAACCCTGAGCAGAGCAATAGCCAAAACATCTGATTCTTTGAACAACAAAATAGGCGATTCGGTGAAAGCTATATGCATGCATAATAATTCTTGACTATACTTGATGGAGTGAGTAAAAGAGCATATAAAACAATTTCCATCCTACCTAAAACAGCTTAGGTCCCTTTGCTGCCAGAGGGCTGGATCCGTTTAGAGGTGGAGGAAGCCCTCAACCAAACTGAACGATAAAGGCGTAAATGGGCGTAACGTATGGGTCTTTGACCAATGGCAGAGTTATGTTTTGCACCACCCAGTGGTTCTACGTCGACATATCATCCAGTCACACACAAGCGCGGCGAACGTAGGCGGGTTTTAGTGGACATTGGCTAACAGAAAATCCAGACCTATTCGGCCCTATCGATGCTGTTAACAGTGCAGCAAATCCTACTGGCATCGCAGTGACGTTTGCACTATGAGTTCAACATTTGGTGCACACTGTAGCTGATTGCAGTTTTTAGTTTGTTGGCTTAATAAGCATTGTAGGCCTAATGTTCTGTAGTGAAACTGATAGTAAGATTTAGCTCCATGTCAAAAATAGTGTTTACAGTAAATATGTGTGTGTAGCCTTAACAGGGTCTCAATCACGGTCTCTTTCGTCGCAAACTGTTCTGAAAGCAAATACCACACTGGAAATGAACAGCTCTTGTATGATTGGCTCCCTGTAAAACGATGCACACTGACCCATATCGGAACTGTATCAGGCATAAACTGGAACTGCATCTTAGCAGTACATTAGCAATGTGGAGAAGGGACAATAGACCAAGTTGTGGGTGATTTAGCAGTAAGACAAGTGTATCTTTAGCAAAACTGTCTGATAAAGGGTTATATATTCACACTGGTGATAAGTCATATACCCAGGCTGTGATGCACTATATGAATATAGACATACTGTACTTTGTGTTGTTATATAAAGAATGTTAGCTTGCACCACCACACAGACATCTTCAAAGACAGAGCTCCCCTGAAACCTGCTATGTCCATGCAGAGAATGTATGTTCAGTTTGTTCAGTACTGTGAAGAAGAGACTATTCAAGACAAACAGCCTGGAAAAGTAGGCCAAGTTGGTGTGCTCTGGATCTTTTTATGGTCAGGTCAGGTATGGTCAGGCATGGTTGTTCTTTTAAACTACCAATAGAATGTGTGTGTTTGCTTCAGTGAAATGCTGATTGTCTCTGATTGTTCCCTTGTCTTGATTCTCAATGTGTGCAACAAGATGACAAAGAATATTGATATTTGAGGTGTGCAAAATGAATGTGAGCTATCACTTTGTTACCTTTCTGTTTGTGAGCATGCCAGAGTATTGTGTGTGTCAGCATTTTGTGTTTTGAGTAGCTGATAACATTTAACTTACTGATCTTGAAAGCTCAGTCAGTGGTAAGGTCAGAGTAGGTCATATGCATTTCAGAATTGTCCACGTGGGAATACAGACAACACTGGCATAATCAGAGAGAAAAGAGAGACAACAGTTTGTTGTGACTACACAGAAGTGGCCCCCAGAAAGTAACTCAAGTGACCCACCTTGGGCTGAGGCGAGGAACTGAGAGAGTATGGAGAAGAGTGATTGCCAGGTTTATGAGCTGTGCCTGGAACTGTGAACCCATGAACTGGAGCAGACAGGCAGCATGGCGTAAGAGTGCCTGAGCTGTCAAGAGGGATTATGTAACGCTTTTTATTTTTTCAGTGAAAGAGAGGAGTTGGGAGAGAAACAGCAAGACAGAGAAAACCCCCCTGGGTGTCTGGATGGCCTCAAAATTGCCTGGAAACAAGGCTTACTCAGACCCTGCTCTGTCTGCCTGCCATGTGGTCTGCATGTTTCTCTCTCACTTTGTTTCACTCACCTCCGAAAAGAAAAATGGTGGTGGTGGTGGTGGTGGTGGGGGGGGGGGGGGGGCAAAAGAGGACATGTTAAGTTCATCTCACAGACACTTTGTGACTGCAGTATCAATACGGTGAATTTAAGTACAGTGTATTGTCAAAATACATACACCCTTGAATTATGTTGCACTGTATTTGACTGGTTTAAGCAGCCTTACTGTAATTTGTTGAGAACAAAGGGGGACAATCAGCTTGGGTAATGAAACGGATTTATGAATTGCGTGACATCATTTGAATGATTGTGATTTTGATACCATTCTTGGCATGTGGATTATTGGTTTCATTGCTGCTGAACACCACATGCGTGTGTCCACACATTCACTTCCTCATTCACGTCAGCAATGCCTTCTGCTGGCACCTTTGATTAACTGAGGAGAAATGAATCATGAGTCAGTATTTGGGATGCTGATCATTCCAGGGGCCTAGAGTCATCTAGAATCTCCACACCATCAGTGACAGAGATGAAAGAAGTCAGACAGGTATGATGCACCTGGAATACCTTAATGCATGAGGAATAGAGTGCCAATGTAAGACACATTTTCCTGGTTTCTGTTCACAGCTTACACATCTTACTGAGATGAAAGAACACAGAGATGTCCAGGAAGAGAAGGTGTTCTTATCTTAAAGAAGTCAAAAAGCTTTCTGTACTATTCTCATTCAACTGCCTCAGTTCTGATGATTGAAAACAAATGTTGGCCAAAAAAGTCCTCTCTTTTTTTTCTTATAAACTATCTAGCCCAAAATGAAAATGATTTTATTGTTTACCACATGTAAATAACTACGTTAGCACATTAAGGTGTAGCCAGAGTTGCAGTTCTTGTAGATCAGAGGTGGTGATGTGAGTGACTCCATGCCTGTTGCGTGTCCCCATGGACCCATAGCTCTGGAGCTGTGATGCTCTCCTTGACTTATCTCTGTGAGGTGGCACGTCTGGGAGCATGGGACTGTGTACTTCTTCAAAGTTTGAGAAAGGACAAGGGTATCCCATCAATTTTGCGATGAGTTTCCAAGAACCCACATGTGTGTGTTTGTGTGTGTGTGTGTGTTTGTGTTTATGTCAGAGTGTGTTTGTGTGAGTTTAAAGCACTACCTTTTGTACAGCCACTAGGACAGTGCTTTGATATATAATGCTTAGGGTTGCAGTATCGCACATTTACCATCCCTCGGATTGACAAGCCAAAGTGATCTCTCATTTTGAGAACTGCTTGTGTAATCAGAGCAAATCCCAGCAGGGTTTTATACATCTACATTTTGCAAAATGCAAAAGTGTGTTCAGATATTTTAGCTGTATATTCTGTATTCCATTCCATTCTTACAGGATTGTAACAGGGAGGCTACACTGGATGTGTTAAGTCAAAGACAGATCTGCCATAACAATTAGCTTCCACTATAATTAGTGGAACTGGCTACACCAGACACGGCAGCGCAGCGAACATTCTAGAAAAATACACCAGTCTTTTCAATTAATTTTTGACGCGATTTGACCCAATGCCTCCGCAATGCATCCAGTGTAGCCCTAGGGTGAGACTTCTGTAATTCTCCCTGGAATCCATTTTGAAAGCTTCTTTTTCAGCACCAAATTACACCCAAACAAAAGAGCTGTGAGACCCTGTTTGTTGGATTGGGGATTATGAATTGTGAGTTAAATTATCAAAACCTCCAAGGCAAACCTACATACATGTACATTTTTATAATCATAACCACACTTAAATGTGTGTTCATGTACATTTTCCATCAAGACCAATGCCTCTCAGACACACATACAGTCAGTTCATAACCACACATAAAGACACCCACACATATGCACAAACTCACACACCCATTGGTGACCACACAAGCATGAATTCATTCTGGCCCAGTGGGGTCCAGTGGTGGGGAGGCTCCCTCTTGCCTCCCCCGTCTGCTCTTATCCCACTCTGCCAAACTCATCCTGGCCCTTGGCCCGATGAACCCTCTCTCTCTCTCTCTTTCTCTCTCTCTCTCTCTCTGGCTCAGGAGAACTCCCCACGTCATCGCCCCTTAACCACACTCCCAAGCCCTGCGCCCACACAGTCTCAGGCCTATTAAATATTCATCACTTCATTCAAGAGCATATCCATATCCCAGGAGTTTGGAGTTCTCTCTCTTTCTCTTGTGGATTTCATGGATGGATTTGGGTGCTGCCTAGTGGGCCAAGCATCAGGCCTTCCAATAAAGCATAAACTGACTGTGGGGCTGCTCGGCAGATGTTGTGTTGTGCCTGTAGTACAGGTCATGCTAAGCCTGTAAAATCTTCCACAGGGAACTTTTCCCCATTATGGACCTGACTTTATGAAGAGCAGACATCTCTTTCCAAACATGGATAAACATTTAGCTTCATCACAGTTTCTGTCCACACAGATCTGTGGCATCATTGTTGAAACTGTTTAAAGGAGAACTTCGGCACATTTGAACCTACATTCTACTGTTAGAGGTCTTTGAGTCAAACTGTCACCTACAACAAATTCACTTGATATATAGCCTTTCCTTAGCACCACTGAGTCATACTGGCATAGTTTTATCGCCATATCCACCCACGGTCATATCTATGTAAATAGATAATGTATTAAGACATAAGAGGGGTGCTCTTTAAGTTGCTTCTACTGCACTCTCTCCCACTTACATTAGTAAACTAAAGGTTGATTTATACTGGGTCCATTAACCTTCACATGACCCCTGAGCCTCCCAGTTCACTTTATTGAGGAAATATGATGAATAATAGATGGTTGGCAAGTTTGTTATGCATGCAATTTACCAGGACAGCTTGTGCATTGCATTCAGATTCTGAATCTGCTTAAAATGCTGAACCTCGCCACACAATGAGGAAACCTATATGGTGTGTGCTCAGTGATACTTGAAATGCAGTAGACTGAATTAGTGAAAAGGGTTGCCAGCAATCATCTGCGGTCCAGTGTTCTTGTGACACCACAGCATGCAGATGTACTCTCACTGTTACTGCCAGAGTGGTCAGTCCCCACAGTGATGTGCTAGTGCCGCACTAGAACACCCATTTTGTGGAGTCATCTGGCTTGCTCCAGCTTCCATATGCGATACAATATCCAAAACCATTATATGGTCATGACTAATTTTAATGTGTTTTTTATTTGTGTGAGGAAATGGAGAAACTGGAAGGTTGTGATGACAAATAACAACTGGCATACAAACCACAGGCAGAAAAACATGAGTGTGTAAGAGCCTCTTCACCAGACATGCAGGGGTATCAAGTGGATCCCTCTAAATGCTTACATGGCGTTAAATGTTGCAGGTGAACATGGTGTGTAAAACTCCTGACATCTGAGATCCCTGGCAAAGCCTGGCTTAAGCTCCAGTCACAAAGTCCTTAAATTATTAATTGAAATTGGTCAGGGGCTTTTAAGCACAAATTACCATTTCAGACTTGGGTCAATTAATGAAGCCTTGCACCAGTGACTGTGGAATGGCTTGCAGAAATGCAAACACATACACACGCACACACACACACACACACAGGCACACAAAGCTATGCATCAGTCCCACCTCTTCCCAGGGCTATTTGCTTGGTATTTCCTGCTTTTCTTTCTATGCTGTCAAAATCCGTACTCTGCCGTTTCAGACAAAAATAAAGTGTCTACTGCTGTCCATGCTGGTCAATAAAGATTGTTATCAGCCTAGCCTCTATGTCAAGTTTCTGAGGTGACTGAAACTGATGCACCCAACATCTGAAGGTCAAAAGGTCAAAAAGTCACATTCTCATTAAAACAGGCCTCTTCGGTCTTGGTCATCAATAAACGTATTAGCATGGCTACTGGGAACATATCTGATCTGAGACGGGGTTTGACATCCTAGGGCCCCAAATTTAAAGTAAGCCATAACATACCATAATTTTACCTCTGTTGGTTTGTAATCTATGCCATGATGGTTGCTATGGTAGAGTACAATCTTGCTGCACTCTAGTTTACAAAGTAACTGTTGAACTGTCTTATCTTCTTAGCAGTTGGCTGTGACAATTATCCACAGACTGTTGTAGCATTCCTCCAGGGTTTTATTGTCTTGTTTAAAACATAAACTTAAGTATCTAAACAAGATGTTATGCTACACCTGTAAAAAAAGGTAAGTCTCTGATTACCCCACCCTCTGAGTCTTGGCTCAAGGAAGAGAAGTTATTCACCCATTTTAAAGTACTTAACTGGTCATCCATGTCAGACAGGTAAACAGATAAATACGGGTAATACTAACTTGAGATTTTGTTGAGAACTGACTCACACACACACACGCACACACACAGACACATACATACACACACACATACACAAGCATTGCGCCATTGTCATTGCACCAGCCCTAGCAGAAACTGCTTTGGCTCTAAACTCACTTATTACAACTCTAAATGACAGAAAAGCAATGAGAGGCCAGACGGGAAAATGTAATTCTATCTCCCAAACCACAGCCTCCTTTCCCCTCTCTCTCTCTCTCTCTCTGTCTGTCTGCAGTCCGGTAACTTGGCATAGATCCCAAATGAGAAAATGGAAACAAGCTAGCACATGTGTGTGTGTGTGTGCATGTGCGTGTATGTGTGTGTGAGCTCATGGGGACGGGTGTAAGGATGAAAATCCCAGTTATTTTTGCCAGAGCGAAAATAGCATCAGACAGACTGAAGGTCATGTTAAAATACGGTAAACTGTACAGAGTCCCCTGCTGATGAAACGAGTGGTGAGGTTCAGCATTCCTGTAAGTGAGATCCCCAGCATGGGGCCCATCACTCTTAAAACTCTAGGACTCTCTCATTGGCCAACAGACAGGCCAGACAGCTGCCACATGAAGGCTCTGAGGTGTTGGCCACTTCCCCTTAGTCACATCTCACTCACTCTTTCACGCTTTCTTTCCTAGGCAGGATTTTTGTGGTCAGACCTTGTGCAAAGGGGAACTCCTGTTTTACGAGTTCACACAAACATCTAAAAGAGAGCTCCAGTTGGTTTGAAAACAGGATGGTGGCGCTTAATAATATGTTTATGCATTATTCCTGTCATACTGCAATCTGAGCCTAAACTGTGACTTAGTCCTCCAAATATTTTTCAGCCAAACTGCATTTGGACTTTAAAAAAGGGGTGCATGTGTTCTGTGTGTGTGTGGGTACATTTACATGCCTTGTTTGTGTGCGACCACTGAAATATGTCTGTGATGATAAAGGCATGACATCATAATATATATATGAAATCCAGCTGTTAAAAACATTATTTGGAAGCCCACTCTACTGCTGTAATTAGATCTGTGTAACTGTCTGAGTATGTGAGCGTATGTGTGTGTGTATGTGTTTCATTACTACAGCAGTGTGAGATGATAGATGGCTGACATCATGAGCCACATGAGACAACTTTAAAAAAGATTTACTAAACTTATTAGGAGTATTTTTATGTGTGATCATATGTATCTGTGTGTGTGTGTGTGTGCGTGCGTGCATACATTCCACATCTCTCATGACTGAGAGCTACACAGTTCAGCCAGAGGGAAGGCTCTTTCTCCTTTCTGTGTGTTGATCACATGTTTGCCTTGTGTTGCTTATCCCCAGTAAAGGTCCATTGATTCCAGCAGGAAGGCCAACAGGAAGAGTGAGAGGAGCAATGAGGAGAAGATCTTGGAGGGATCCTTTGCATCAATAAAGCATGACATCATATTCATCTCTCACAGAGGCCACTTTTAAACATAGAAAGCCACACATCCGTTGACTCTCCCCACCCCACGCCCTGCTCAAGTTAACTCATTACAACGTGAAACGACTCCCACCATGCTCTCTCTAAGGTCAATTACATCTGTGTAACCTTTGACCTCTGAGGAACTAATATACATACATCTCTGTTACTGCTGTTTGAACACAACAGCACTATACCTAAGGTCAGTGGGTCATCTCTCAAGAAACATGGTGCTGCTTACTACAATAGAGTGCCTGTATGTGACTAGATTTTGTTGAATGAAACAGTTTATTGGCACCATCACAAAAACGGTTCAGTGGAAATAATTTTGTTAAGAAACAAACTGAAACACACTACACAAGACTAAACACTCGTTCACTTGGTCATATGATCTACATGATCTGTACCTTGAAAACTTTCAAATGGGATCATTAGTCAGAAAGAGAAGTAATCCTTCTGATGACAACAGACTGACCACATCACTGACAGTCAGCTTCTCAGCCTCTTGTTCACGTGAGGGGAGACCACGGCCCCTCTTCGAAATGGATGCCATGTTATGGGATTGAGTGGATATAGCCTTCTAGAAGGCTCTGTCCAGATGCAGTGTGCAAGAGAGTGTTCAATATTTGGAGGATAAAAAACAGAAAGATAGAAGAGAGCGAAAGAAAAGTGGAGCATGGAAGCAAGACTGTTCAGTCAGTCAACCATCTCTGGCTGAATCTCTACCCTAAAGATGCTGTTGCTCAGAACAGATGTAATCCTTTGCAGGTATTGATAAGCTAGTAAAAGAAATTGTGTTGCTTCACTTTGCATTTTTTTGTATGTGGTGATTCTCATCCCATCAACATAATTCCTCGTAGAAATTCCAGTGTGAGGTAAAAACTTTGTTCTGGCACCATGCAAACCTTGTTTTTCGCACAGCTGCAAAAACATGGTTCTGTGTGTGTGTGTGTCTGTAAGTGTGCGTGTGTTTGAAAATTAACTGAATTCTCTTTATAATTGCAATAGATCTACATTACTGTCTGCTAACATCAGAATGAGTCTGCATGAGCTTTCATTACTGTAAATGCTCCATCTCTAGTGTTGCTCTGCAACAGGGGACTAAATATACTACAACAGAGGTATATTTTTTCCTTTTATATCCTGGTTTTAGGCTTTTGTATTTTGCAAATGATTTTAGAGAAATGCACTGTTCTTAGAAGCAGATGAGATATGTGTGAGGGAAGTGAAACTCAGCTCAGCTATTGTATGTCCGTGAGTGAGTTTTCCTGTCTCTCTAAAAACACCTACCACATCAAAACAGTAGCCATTTGCACGAGCCATGAGTGTGCATGAATGAGCTAGAAAAATAAATCATCACTGCAAAAGAAAATGCTTTTGTGAGTGACTGAAGGGGGCTGTATCAAAGAGAGAGAGAGAGAGAGAGAGAGAGAGAGAGAGAGAGACAGTCATCTTAAAGTGATAACAGTCATAACTGCTATCTGAATACATCAGGAAGTGTGTGTGTGTGTGTGTGTGTGTGTGTGAGCGTGTATGTGTTGTTCTCCTCCACCCACAGCTCAGTTCTGTAAGGCTTTGGTTTGAGCTTGCCTCAGTCTGCATTAATAATGCAGGTGTCTGACTCTCTAAAGTGTGCAGTGTTCAGGGTTCTCTTCAGGACTGGGAGAAACCCACACACACATTTTAACTCACTGCCTCACATTTTACACACAGATTGGCACACACACACACACACACACACACATACACACACACACACACACACACACACACACACATAGAGAGAAAGAGAGGGATGCATGACTGCATGACTGGCAGAACTTCCTCCTCCCCATCCCCCTCATTCCTCCTCCCTCTCTCTTTCTCTCTCTCCTCACTCTTCCTCATTCCTCCTCCTCTCCCTCTCCCACCTCTGTCTCTAACGTAAATCCCTGAAAGCATCTCCTCTGTCTCTCTTCACATTGCTCTGGTTTCTCCTCTTCTCATTTTAATTCATCCGATTACATCACCAAAACCATCCCCAACAATGCAATAACACTTCATATGGTCCAGTATACGCTATGCATCCTAATGGACTCTCAGAAGCTACAGCTGTATTGACTGTGCAGCAGACTCACATCCTTCCCTTCTGCCTCTCCTACTCTCACCCTTCTGATTAGTGCCAGAGCTGCAGCACACTACTGGTCCTCTAGAACTGAAGGGACTTAGGTGCGTATGTGTGTGGGCGTATGTGTGTGTGTGTGTGTCACAGAGGGGCAGGCGGCGGAGCACAGTAGGGAAGATATGGGACATGGCAGAGATTTCCATTGGTGCTAGATAAAGACATCCAGGTCTCTCTCTCTCTCCGTTTCTCTTTCCTCTCTCTCTCTTTTATCCCTCTCTCATGTCCTCATTTCTTGCATACAACTGCATGAACTCACTGACACCCACCATCTCTGGATACTGTCAACTGATCCAGTTTCAGTGTAGTGTCTTGTAAATGCCATTAGATAGTTATTGTTAATGTCCATAGATAGTTAAAATACATATTTTTGCCACAATTTGACAACCAGGATCCGAGAGGCTGTTTGGATATCCACAACAACATATTACACGTTACATGACACCAGCATCTACAACAGGCATCTTGAAAAAAGAAGCTTTGGAGACAAGAGGTAAACACAGTGCTGGAGTAGGCAGTATGCAGGACATGTAGACAGTGCTGGACTGTACAGTATGCAGTATACAGGATATGTAGGCAGTGTGGGAGTATACTGTATGCAGGATATGTAGGCAGTGCTAGACTATACAGTATGCAGTATGCAGGATATGTAGACACTGCTGGACTGTACAGTATGCAGGATATGTAGGCAGTGCTAGACTGTACAGTATGCAGTATGCAGGATATGTAGACACTGCTGGACTGTACAGTATGCAGGATATGTAGGCAGTGCTAGACTGTACAGTATGCAGTATGCAGGATATGTAGACACTGCTGGACTGTACAGTATGCAGGATATGTAGGCAGTGCTAGACTGTACAGTATGTGAAGAAATCAGTGTTGAAAAAGTGCTAACACTAACACACAGCAAACACTGGACCCCACCACACAAGGAATGGGCTGAGCATGCAGCATGACTGTGTGCTCTGGGGGAGGGGTGATTTATCTTCATTTTAATAGGTTCTAACATGTATACTAAGATATGCATGACTGCATAGTGAACATCATTTCATTTGTGCCTGACACACACACTGTTGTACACACACACACACACACACAAACACACATAAACACACACCACATGGCAAGTCTCCTGTGCCTTACAGCAAGCACATGCCCTTTTGACCCTTCGTTGACACACATACAGTACATATGCCCAAAAGCTCATGTCTGATATGCACACACACACACACACACACACACATACGGACATGCTCAGAGAGTTCTTCATTGCTGTATCTGCCATGCTCTATTCCACACCACTGCAAATGCCAATTCGACGAGGTCTAGCACAGCAGCATGTCGCTCACTGTCAGCATGAAACCCCACAACCAGCTCTGGCGTTCTCAGCCTGGAGAGAGTGAGGCAAACACACACAGAGGGGGAGGCAGAATAGAAGTGTGAGCGGGAGTGATGAATAAATACTGTTCCCCCAGCTTGTAAAGGCCTTCTTATGACAATGAACAAATCCTAAACCTTTTCTCAATATCATGATGCAAAGATCATCTGACTACTACTACTACTTATACCACCACTACTTCTACTTTTACTACTACTAATAATAATAACATTAAGGAAGCCCAGCATGCAGATCCCATCGGTTCTGTCTACAAGAAGCAACCAGAGCGGTGCGACCCCCATCTGTTAATTTATTGGGGCAGGATGCCCAAGCAGAGAGAGTTATAATCTCAAGGTTACAACTTACACATTCTGTTTTTTGTGAGTCAGGAGACTGTGGTTTTACTTTTTGTTTGACAATGTCACTATCTATTATGTCATCATCGCAATCATTTTGATAGCACAGAGAATTTGGATGGAGGATTTGGATAACCCTCCTATTTGTCAACATTTATCGTGCACATAAAAGAGCAATTTTTATTCCGGTATAACCATTTGATTTGTGATATTTTATGAACACTCTGATTTGGTCTCGGTGCCTCACTGCCATGAGTCAAGTCAAGTCAAGTCAAGTAGGTTTTTATTGTCATTTCAGCCATATACACAGTACATAGTGAGACAAGACGTTTCAGCGGGAACAATTGGTGATACACGTAACTGTTAAAACACAGCATGGACAAGCGGGACTACACAGATTCACTCACCCACTCAAACATGCACTCACACACACAACTACACACGCACGCGAGCACACTCTTGTACACATATGTACATGCAGTACAACAAAGTTATAACAAGGCAGGTCAAAGTTACAGGTGACCTAAAACAAACACGCTAGACAGGGCATGGCTTTTAGCAGAGCACTGTGGCTAGTGGTGTGATTTGTAAACAGAAGACTGTTCTACATAAATATAAATAATAGCAGCAAGGCTAGTGGTATGATTTGTAAACAAAAGACTATTCTACATAAATATAAGTGATAGCAGCAAGAAAGTGCAGGGGGCATAAAGGTGCAGTGTGCTGTAATGCACTGGTTTGCATCCTCAGTTATTACAGTCCAATTGCACAACAGGGTGTTTAGCAGTCTGACTGCCTGCAGGAAGAAGCTCTTCCCCATTCGGGAGGTGCGGGCAGTGAAACTGCAGAACTTTCTGCCAGATGGTAGTAAGGTGAATAGTCCATGGGAGGGATGGGTAGTGTCTTTGACAATGTTCTTGGCTTTCTGCAGACAGTGGGTGCTGTAGATGTCTGAGAGGCAGTCCTCACAATCCACTGCAGGGCCTTACAGTCTACATTTACGTTTATGCATTTAGCAGACGCTTTTATCCAAAGCGACTTACAACTCATCAACTATCAAGTGGCCAGTTCTATCAGGGCCAGTCTCCCCTAGAGCAAATTAGGATTAAGTGCCTTGCTCAAGGGCACAACGGTGGCAGCTGGGATTCGAACCCACAACTTTTCAGGAACCCACGCTAGCCAGGTTCCTTAACCACTACGCTACCACCGCTACCAGTCTGCAGCGGTGCAGTTGCTGAACCACGCTGTGATGGTGCAGCTGAGGATGCTCTCAATTGTCCCTCTGTAGAAAGTTGTGAGGATGGAGATTGGGTTTACGCAGTCTTTTCAGAAAGTACAGACGCTGCTGGGCTTTCTTTGTGATGTGTGTGGTGTTCATGAGAGGTTGTCAGTTATGTGTGTGCCCAGAAACTTTGTGCTCTGGACAATCTGTACTGGAAGGTTGTTGATGCACAGTGGGATGTGTTTATGCAAAGTCCGTCTGAAGTCGATGACCAGTTCTTTTGTTCATGAATCATGAATGGCAGTCACCCGAAACCTGGCAACAGCATCAAAGAATGAATTGCCCTTGTGAAAGAAAGAGAGAGATGAGCGCATGAATGAGAGAGGAGAGGATGAAAGGAAGAAAACAAAGCGCAGGCACTGAACTCAGGTATGCTCACACAAGGAGATAGGGGTCGGAGATGAGGAAACCTATAGGGAAACACATGGTCCTGAGAGTAGAGGAAGAGGAAGAGGAGGAGGAGGAAGCCTTGGCATTATGCAACAGGTGGGCGCCTTCCCCAGAACGTGGGACTGCACTACTGGAGGCTGTAAACTATCTCCTTCTCATGGCTTTTTCCTAACTTTTTTTTTGTTCTATTTTTTGCTGTTTATCTTGCTGTGATGCATGACCCTGCTCTCTCCTTCTTAGGGTTTAGTCTGTTTTAGTCTGCTTCTTCTTCTTCTTTCCAGGTTCTTGTTTATTTATTTATTTATGCATTTAGCAGACGCTTTTATCCAAAGCGACTTACATTTTTGTTATCTATCAATTGTTCAGGGCCAGTCTCCCCTAGAGCAACTTAGGGTTATGTGCCTTGCTCAGGGGCACAACGGTGGCAGCTGGGAACCATGTCTTGTGGTTTCACTCACGCTCTGTGTGCCTCTGGCCGTGGTCTTCTTTCTAGTTCTCTCTTACACGTAGTCTTTCACATCCCTATCTTTAACTCTTACAGTTGACATGTCACCCCAAAACGAAACACACACACACACACACACACACACACACACTGTTGTTGAAAAAGCAGCAGGCAATCAGTTATCAAAAAAGGGCTTCACACTCCAACTGAAAAAGAATTTGATATGTTAATAAATTTCCTCTAGGACTGAGGGGAGTGTGCATTGTGTCTATCCAAGCCCTGGCCCCTCCTACCCACCTCCCCTTATGACAGGAAATGCAATGAGATCTCTTATCTGTGGAGCTAAAGCCATGACGCCATTCCCTTGAAATGAATTACCCCACTGGCCTTTAAATGGGGCATAAAATTACCTCATGCTGAGAGGGGGGGAAATGAGCACATTTGAGAACATTTGAGAACAATGCATTTGTACATCAAGCCTGCTACGCTTTAAAAATGTCATGTTTTTACAAGGGTGTCTGTGTCATTTGATGACAATAACAATGCCCTGGTCAGCCTTTGGGTGACTTCAGGGACTTTTTGATCAATCTCTGACACCTCTTTCTGTAGGTGAACCTGATAAATCTTAAATGCAAAACTTAAATGCTTAATCTAAAACTTAAATGCATATTTCTTAGAATTGGAAGAGTTTGGTTGTTTTAGTACCCGATTCATATAAAATCCTTCACTTGATGTGTTTTTTTTGTCATAAGAAATCTGGGTTGCTACTGTACACACACACACACACACACACACGTACACACATTAGAGGTGGGGGTGGGGGTGGGTGCTGTTAGAGAGATAGCAAGTATTATCCTAACTTCAGCAATTACTAGAGGCAGAATAATACCCTTTAGAGAGATACAGAAACAATTAGCATACGAGATCCGTAGGGATCAGATAGTGGCTATATTTAGGCACTGCACATGGTCCTCTGAAATGAGTACATGTGGAACACTGATGATGTATCGCCACCACCATGGTTCCTTCAGAGCCATATGGACAACTATATGAATACCATATGTGAATACTGATGTGTGAGAATGGCATTGATATTAGGATAGGCCTGTGATTACTAGGAAATTGCTGATAAGAGCAGTCATGATCACTCAACTGCAAATAAAATCCAACAGAAAAGAAAAATGACACGGTGAGATTCTGGTGGTTTATGCTCCTTTTGTCAGGACACGCAAAAAAAAAATCCTCTTTATGATTTATCCAAGTTCATCATTTTGTGTTTAAACTTTGGCTGCCCAGGTATGCTATGACTCATGATATCCTTCTTTTTTGTCAACACTCGGATGTGTTTCTGCCTGTGTGCAAATCTGCTGAAATGTTTATTGTCTCTGATTCATTGCTAATCTTACCAGACCATAAAGCTCACCACACACTTGCACACACATCCCACACACCATCACACACATTCTTAGTTGCTCTCTCACACACATCCTGAGATGCACTCACATGCAAAACATACTTTCACAAACTTTCCACACTAATGCAGCTTGTCTCTTGCTGACCTTCATCCCTTCCTTCATCAACATAACTCGGAAATGAGCGAGTTGCTATGGAAGTGAGGCTAGCTATAACGGATGTATCCCACTCTCCACTTTGTCACATTAGTAGTGTAGACAAGACATTACATAACATTAGTCTAAGAGAGCCCTCATTAGGTAACAACTAACAGTCTTGCATAGAAAACACAGCTATATATGGCAAACGTGGTTTAAGAGGCAGATACTACTGAATTTAGCATTGCTAACAAATTGCTAATTTGTCATTTGTGCTACATCCAGTTTGCAGAAAATCTGCAGCTGTTCCACTTTGCTGACGCCACACTTGCCGAGCCAGCCTGGCATGAAATGAGCCTTTGCAAAGCTTGCGCTCTGGCCCAGAGCTCAGCATCAGGGCTGAGAGTGCAATACTGGGAAGGCAGCGATAAAGCACTCATTAAC
Organism: Tenualosa thibaudeaui; assembly: GCA_027481765.1. Classification (NCBI taxonomy): domain Eukaryota; kingdom Metazoa; phylum Chordata; class Actinopteri; order Clupeiformes; family Clupeidae; genus Tenualosa; species Tenualosa thibaudeaui. Next base: position 14,208,674 of record JAIFZK010000001.1, on the reverse strand, counting down.
CCACAACGGAGCCCTTTTGCCTAGGGTAGCCACCACTGTGTGGGGTCCCAAGCTGCAGCAGCCAGCACCACTGTCCTGAGGGCAGTGCTACAGCTCCACACCTCTACACGCTCAGATTAGAAGCTGTAGACAGCCACCTACCAACCCACCTCATGGTGCTGCTCCTGCACATACTATTCTATACTGTGCTATACTATACTATACCATAGGTAAAAATATATTACATACTATATTAGTTGTGGTCTGGGGAAGTTGTAGTCTGGCTTTCAGCGGAGGCGGTCGCATTCTTCGTCTCTCCCTTTCCTCCCCTTATCTTGCCTGCTTTGCTTCCTTCGTCTCGACTAAATCTTCACCCTGCTCTTCAAACTGAAAATCATGGATTTGATCAACTGGTCTCTAAATGCAATTGACACCATTTTCTCCAGGAGAAGCGGGGGAACCTGATTGTCCTGCCGGAACGTTTGCAGCTGGCTACACGATGGACGGATGGGAGAGGTGGAGGGTCGTGTGTCTGGCAGCTTTTTCCATGGAGGACATTGAAGACTATTTCTACCTATTTGAAACCATGACTACAGGTCTCTTGCTGATTGGATTGGCCATTGGTCTGGTTTATCGAGAAATGGAAAAGACAGCAACAGCTGTCAAAAGCCCCACTCGTCTGGTTGTCATGGTTGAGGCAGTGGGCAGAACTGTGGGAACTGTGGGTACTCAGACTGTGGCTATAGACCGCAAAATGGATTACATCTTGGAGAAGCTCAAGGCGATGGATACCATCATGGAGATACTCACTGCTTAACAAAAGGATTTGGCTAAAATTGGAGCCCAGTTTGGACATAGAGAGGTTTGAAAATGGTAAGCCTCTCACTCTAAAACCCAAACAACCCCAATCCTATCTGCTTTCGGCCTCCCTAATCAGCGAAGGCCTTGGCTAAGGCCATCGTTGGAAAACAACCCCCCCGGAGAACAAGGTGGGGAGACGCTCTCGCTTCCCTTCCCCCACCTTAAAGACACCGGCAGATTGTTGTCTCTGCCTGGGTTTTGATCAAGGTTGTCTCCATGGCTACTGGCTGTGCTATCGCTATGTCACCCTGCAAACTGAGGCTCACAGATTGGAGGCCAAGAGAAGCAACTCTCTGGCCTTCCACACACAAACTTATACACTTCTACTGATACGCAATCACCACCCTCACCCACCACCCCACGCCTTCGCCGCTTCATACCCTCAATGTGACAGGCGGGTCTGGGACAAGCGTCAGGATGGCTGCAGGACCGGATGCTGTTTGCCCATGCTGACTGTATCTCTACCCCGTCCCCCACCCCGCCCCTCTCCTTTTCTCCCTTCCCTGTTGCAGGTCATGTATCTTATGTTATATGTGCTTATGTGTTTTTTTTCCCCCTACACTGTGCTCCCCATTAAAACATAGTCTGGTGGTGCCTTTTTTTTCCTCCCCTCTCCTCACGTTATGCTGTATTGTGCCTTTCATCCCCTCAATTTGGAACATTGGTGGCGCGTCCCTGACACTGCAACCTCTTGCTCTCCCCACCACAGGGGGAGTGGGAAATATATTTCGATTCCTTTGTATGTCTTGTACATGTGAAGAAATTGACAATAAAAGGTACTTATACTTATACATATTACACAAAAATACAGTGCACACAGCTTGAGATGAGCTGTAGTCGAGGAGTGCTGTGAACCAACAATACTTGCACAGTACACACACAATGTCTAAATTTAAATCATCATGGATTTACACAATGTATACACATAACAAATACATATTACACACTTTACAAGCCAGCCTTAGCCTGTTCAAGCATGTCTGCAATGTCCAGTGTTAATATTTAATGTGGGAAGAAATAATGAGGTGTTATTGATTGATTTGTTCAGCTCTGCATACATGTGTTTGCAGACTGCAGACGGCATCCTTCCTAGCCACTACAAGGACTACTGTCCACCTCCTGGGCAGCATCCTTATGCTGTCTGCCAGAGCTTTGCCTAGACTCTGCAGAGAGTGCAGGCTGCAGTCTCCAGCAGTGCAGTGCAGTGAGGCAGGGCAGGGCAGGCAGTCCACACTGCAGAGGGAAGCTGACTTTGGCTCAGGCTTCCACTGGGACTTTCCAGAGGTCATCTGAGGACACGAATACAGGAAGGTGCTCGACCGCATTTTCTGCTGCTGACCACGGTTTATGGTAATTGGTTTGGCTGCGGCTGATATCAGTCAATTACTGATGGCAATCCGCAGGCCATCAGTCAAAAAATATTGCTCGCGGGTGCGACTCTGTGGTGCTTTTTCATTTGAGGTTTTCATAAAAACGGACAAAAAGAACCAAGGGCAGGGTGTGTCTGCATGCTGATGGGTTCCTTAAATGCAGAGGACTGTGTTTTTTTCACACTCTGTCTGCATTCCTTTTTCCATCTTGAGCTGCTTTTCTTCAATTCTAGGGAGAACAAAGAGGTTACAAGAGCTGCAGGCTCCACTCTTCTCATCTCATTTCACCTGATCAGCATGGGAGCAAACAGAGAGGTAGGCCTGTGTTAGGATGCTCTCAGATGCTGCTACCCACTGCAATAATATACACTATACTAAAATATACTATACTTTCCTACACTATGCAATACTATATTTAAGCAAAAAGCCCAGAGAAGCTGTTCTATACAGTGAGTATAGCACAGTTGAGTAGTGTTGTTAGGCACGAGTTGAGCGAAGTGAAGCTGAGTGCTGTTACCATACCACACTTCACTATACTTCAATTCGACACAGTACTATACTAAGCGAGACTATACTTTGTTCTATTTTTTCTATACTATTGTTCTTTACGTTCCTTGACTAAGCCACGTCTGTGTGTCAGTACTGAGGAAACTCTCTTGAGATCAAGCCCAACAAACTAAGGGACGTGCTACAGCCTAATCCCACCCCAATCTTCACCTCTCATTAAGCTTTCATCGCCGTGGCAATAGTGACCAGAGTAAACAGTCCGGCCTACTGAGGTTGTCCAAGTGACTAATGGTGGCAGTGAGGTCATTTATTCCAGAGTGACAAGGGTGGTACCCATCTCTGTGTGTGTTCTGGGTGTAGGGCTTGTGAGTGTGTGGTCCTTTAGGGTGTAATTGTGTCTGCATACTCTCTCTCCCTTTGTGTGTGTGTGTGAGTAAGGGTCTAAACCTGCAGCAGGAGGATCAAAGTCTATGTACCCATGCAATAGGACTATCCATCCCACCCTTGTGAAGGTAAAGAATGGAAAAACAAACACAGGTGGGGCAGGGGGCTGTGTGTGTGTGTGTGCCTCCCAATCCAAACCTTGTCTGGTTCTCATAATCCAAGTAGTCATGTGCCCATGCCAGCTCCACGATGGGCACCCAATGCCATGCTAGGGAGGAGTGAGGAAGAGCCCAGAATGTGGGTGGATGACGAGAGAAATTTGGTTCATATCTCTTTGCAACACACAGACACACGGACACACGGACCCAGTCCCTTGGAGTATCCCACCGAGTGCTTCCTGACTTAGAAATATGGGCAAGGAGTGGTGTTAGAAAGGGAGAGAGGGCGGAGAGAGAGGGAGAGAGAGAGGGAGAGAGAGAGAACGGGAGGGAAACAGTGGGAGGGAGGGAGAGCTGGGAAGACAAAGACAGACTGGGTATAAAACAAAGTGAGGGAAAACAAATACAGAGGCAGTTAAATACTTCCGCTATCTCAATCAAAAGCGAGTGCTATAAAAACATGTATCTTTTGCATATAGCATATGGCTAGCCTCCAAGCCCTACACATATGCACAAACCCAACCAGCATTATCACCTACTCACTCAGTGCAGCTGTACCACAATGTTGTTCCAAGTATTTGGTCCAAGGAATATGACTTTTTCCCTGTTAAAAGGTTGTTTCCCAACAGGGAGCATCATGAACTCAAAGCCACACAGTTTCCTGTTTTATGACCATTACATACGACCCCAGCCACCGGCTATCCATCTGCCAAGTGTGCTGCCGAGCAACATAGTAACCACGGCAATCAACACAATGCTTTGGACAGGAAATAGGTAGCAGAAAAAAGATAATGTGCATAAGAAAAGTGTAACATTACATGAAGGTAGCTGGGGAAAATGTTGTAACTGCTAAAAAAATGAAGCTCACAACTGTTCTCCATTTGAATTAAAACTCTCCCTCCAGACATTAGAAATGCAAGGGGACACAAAATAATGAGGGTTTATGAAACGATTATTGGTTTTGGATAGTTTTTCATTATGGGAATCTCCCCCTTTGAGCTAATTATCTGTCCTCATAAAGCAATATATATATGGCCCTAAATTACACTGTACCAAAACTCTAGTAGTTGAAGATGTAATATTATAAATGCTGTATTAAACCTCTACTTATATCATCAGTCCAGAACCAAGGTGAGTTTCAGTCAAGAATGGCAGTCAACAAAATACAATAAATATAAATTATCCATAGACCCACTTTCTTATGGCTCTCTATGTCTCCAAAGGCTATTTAAATGTACAGCCTATGCAAACCTATGCTAATTCATTATCTACACCCACTACCAATCCACCAACCTGCTCTCCTCCCACAGATTCTTTTCTGCCTGCTCCACCATCTGTTAAACATAAAAGGAGGATGAAACATGGAGCGAGTAACCACATATGCACAGCACATGAGGCCCATGACAGAACATGGCTCTGAATTCAGATGTTTTGTGTCACACAATAGCTATAGCTCCTGTGTGAGGCCTTTACTTATTAATAGATTTTGTACTATGATCACTATTTAAATGAGGGTCCTGGAGATGAGTTATTGGCTAATGTCTTCATGAATACATGATGCATATAGTGCACTAGGTCAGGGAACCCACTAGCGTTTCTCCAACATACCGTTCACCATGTTGGACTGAAATTATTGTACAGCTGAACAATAATGGCAGAAAAGAGTTGTAAACATTCATTACCGACTGTAAACATTCATTACAAAAGCTATCAAATACTGTATGTATAGTCAGCGTTTACATGTTTATATGCTTAAATATCACTTACCCTCCAGATCTCTCTTTCTCTCTCTCTCTTTCTCTGTCACCCCCCACCCACACACCCACACACACACACACACACACACTCCTCCTACGCTGAGTATCCTTCTCCTGCTGGTTTCCATGGCACTCCATCTCTCTGTGTGATAACACATACTCCAACGCCACCCACTCACACACATCACTCAGATCTAACATACAGAATCTCAAGATCCACCTCTCAAACAGCACCCAGCACTGTGGTGTACTGCCAGTAATCACAGTGGCCTGTAACTATGAGTGTGTAGTGTGGGAGGTATTTTATATCTTATCCAAGAAACTGAAAACTAAGGCAAATTGCAGGCTATATAGCTATGTTGAGGCCAAAATATGTTTCTCAGTACATAAAAAGGATGCCTGTGTCCCTAACACTACACTTGGTCTTTCTCATCCCTAAAGGCAGTGACAAAAGACTCAACTGCAATGTATAGGCATATTGCATTGACTTGCCTGTTTCAGCCAACCCTACACTAGTAGCCTCTAGTGCATAGGGACTGAATTCGCGACATGTCTGCCTGATATGGGAATATATTACTGACTGCAGTAATCACACGGCGGTCCAAAGCGCCCTCTACTGGAAGTAATCTTGTATCACCGCATGTAATAAGCACGTGTATGCACAGTTGCAATTGTGAATGAATTTCACTCTGTTACTTACTCCGTGATCACCATAATGCTGGTGATGCTGAATCCTGATGAATACAAGCATAACGTTCGAGGCTTCGTATTGGACACGCTAATCAAAAAATCAGGCTACAATGTTTCACGTCGGATACACATTATTGCAACACACCGGAAGAACCATTGTTGACATTCTCACGTGAAAACGTTTCACTGACCATGTTGGCGTTTGTAGCATTGAAGAAATGGATGTCGAATTAACAGTAAGTAACAATAATATTATTACCATCGCTTTATTTACCCATGAAGCTATCAGTATCTGTGCTTAGGTTAGCTGTGGCTTGAAGCTTACGTTAGTCACACTTCCTTAGCTGCTGCCACTTGATAAACCATACCTGGGGTGTTACTTTACTTTTATGTGCTTCCATCCTTAATTTCCTTTAGGGGGGTTACAGCTTGCCGTGTGAGCGATGCTCCGCGGTGGACTGGGGTGTGTCTGATACAGGGCAGTTCTACTGCAAGTCCTGCCACAATGTAATCGAGGTGAGAGTTGAGTCACATTAATGGTTTGCATGTCAGGAAGTAACAAAACACGTCAAAAGCACAGGTGCCCTATAAGCACTAGAACGGCACCTCGAAGATACAAGCACATGTGTCATTTCTCTTTTCCGTAGAGGGTTACAGAAGTTGAGGAAACCGAAGTTTTGTCCACTAGCAGCCGTGTTACAACCCTCTCGAGAAAATCCTTTCAAAAAAATGAAAAAGGTTTGTGCAGTGGCATCACTTGGCTGTTTAATGTACACAGTTGCTGGGCTCAAATCACCGGTTGACAACCCACATTGTTTACAGTAATCTACTAAAACGTCTGATGATATGACACGCTTACCAAAAGCAACTATGTGTCTGTCTCTGTCTCTGTGTATATCTACAGTGCTTGGGAAAGAATGGATGATCATCGAGGGTTTCCAGTTTGTTCTTATGCACCAAGCTGATGCTTTACTGTCTTTAGGAGTCTGTCCACAGTTTAAGGTTTGCCTCCGATTACCATTGCTGTGATACATGAACATATGTAATGTGCAGTGTAGTATGGTGATGATGTGAACATGATGTGAACATTACCAGTCTGTGTATAGCGATGAAGTAAACTGCTTCTATTGATATTGTCTGGGGAAAAAGTCCTGTGTTTGAAGTGTGTTTGTTTTTTAGAATAATGTTTTGTGGCATTTTTGGCGGAGGTACCTCCAGAAGACCAAACAAGCCTATACACACAACCCAATATCCCTTGGAAGAGTATCAGTAGTAAGTGATATCTATTTTGTGCATTAAAATAAGAGAAGAAATTGTGTATGTATCAGACAGGCTGATAAAATAAGGAAAAGCATTATGCAAGCCAATTCAAATTCAGGATTTAGGACACAATGCAATTTTATCAGCTGTGTATATTTTACTGGATGCATGCACGTACATACATTTAGACTTTTTCACTTCTGTCACTGTTACCACCACTGGGGTGGTGGTAGCGTAGTGGTTAAGGAATCCCAGCTGCCACCGTTGTGCCCTTGAGCAAGGCACTTAACCCTAAGTTGCTCTGGGGGAGACTTGGGGGTGCCCTGAACAATTGATAGTTGACAAGTTGTAAGTCGCTTTGGATAAATGAATGAATGTTAGAAACTAAGCATAATCCATGTTGTTGACAGAAACATGCTGATCTTATTTTGTGAGTGACTGAGAGGCAGAAGTGGTCACAGACATTCCTATAAGGAGACGACTGTGTGTTGTGCAGTCTGTGACCTGGCATTCCTTGTTTTTCCAGGATCCGTCACAGGATGTAGATTTGGACTCTGCCGTGGAGTCCGAGGCTCTGAGTGATGGCTCTCTCTGCAGCGGGCCAAGCCTGGACCAGGGCAGTGAGCTGAGCCTTGGAGCAAGTGCTGGTAGGACCCCACCTAGCCGTCTGTGGAGCTGTGCACCCATCCCAGTGCAGTGTTCATACAGATCTACACCTGGGCAAAAGACACAACAGCTTACGTTTACAATCCTAACCTAATCCTTATAAATCACAACCATCAATCGCTCCTGACATATGCAAATGTACATAAGCAACTTAAGGCAAGAATGAATAAAATGTGCCTGAGGCACTAAACATTTCTGCTTACACAGCTTTGGCGCTTAAGCTGTCCACTTTCCACACCTGGAGAGACATGTTTGTAAAAAGATTATGATAACTCTTACATGGAACACAATTAACGCATTAAATGGTTTTGTGGCTTTTGTTTAGAGAGTAAAATCTCTCTCACTTTTCTCTTTTATCTGTAAGCATTCAGCCATTGAATGAAGTTATAAAGGGAAACAAATGGACGTAGTAGATCCTCCCACAGCCAAAATTCCACAAAGTTCCAAATTCTAGGTGCAAAAAGAACTTTTCTCCTGCATGGACAGTAGTATTGTACTACAGTAGAAGGCTCTCACTCTTCTACTGCAATCTTTATCTTTTCTAAGGACAGGAACAGATATCCTGGCCACAGTCATTCGGTTATGTTCAGTGTCTGTTGCTAGTGTGCCCTTCTCAAAGTCTGAAAGGATTTTATAAAAACATTGGTATGATCTTATAGCCTGCTTCATCTTGTGCAGGTCACTCAAGTGATGCGGAGTGCTCCAACCAGGTGTGGTGTGGCTCCATGGACGCCACTGGCTACCCGAACCCTCGCAGCAGGAAGAGCCACCGCCATCTAATGAACATGCCCAGAACGTTAACCCTCTGTCACCTGGCTCTGCTGTGGGTGCGAGAGGCCATTACACTGGCCGACCTGTTGAGGTGAGTACAAGAGAAGAGAGAAAATGTGTGTATGTGTGTACAGAGAGGATAAAGCAGGGAAAAGTGTGTGTGTGTGTGTGTGTGTGTACACGACATGTTGAGACACTGGGCAACTTCACACCAGTTTCTAGAGAAACTGTAAAATTAGACATACTTATCCTCTGACTGCCTATATTGCTTCACTGTCCGTATAGCCAAAAGCCCAAACCATATATAAAGGAAACTGGGTACTGGGTATGGATAGATCAAGAATGGATAAGTTCAGTACATTTAAGTGAGATTTTTTTAGATTGACTGTGTGTGTGTGTGTTTGTGTTTCTTAATGCAGATTTGTGTCGGAAAAGCATATTCCATACCTTCATATCCATGATGTTTTTCCTGAGGAGATCAAAGTTTTTGGCAAAGATTCTGCCATCTTCAGAGTAGAGGTAAGCGATCTCATCTCTGTTGAAGTGTTTGTCTGTTGAGATCAGATGTTCGCAAGAGATACTGTCTCTGTTGAGTTTTCATTTCATAAAGACTGTCCAAGATTTATGCAACGTTTTTGTCTTCAACTCTGAACTGCACCCTGGGGGAGTCTAGGTTTAAGCAAATTAAGTATTTGAAGCTAGGGATAAAACATAATTTTCGAATAGATGAATAGTCAATCTACCGTAGACATTTGAGTAAGTAATTCGACTGTTATTTTATCTCCATAACTGAAGGAACTCCAGAATGATCAGGGAACAGGAATGAAGATGTTGCTTCCCCTGCTTAAGCTACTTCAGTGCTCCTGCGACGTCTATGCCATTAGAGTGTTCTCTGCTCCCCAGCTAGACTATGTCAATATTAAGCTACTGTGTCATGACAAACATTTGGATATTCTCATTTTTTAAAATAAAAATAGGAGGCTATGAATACTTGCTCTCATGGTTCAAACCATTGTGTCAAAATGTTGCCATCAATCATTTAGACGGTCCCTTTTAGTATTCGCCTAAAATTGGACATATGCGTATTTTCTAAATCTGACAGTTTAGCGAAACTATTGGTCATAGACCTACATGTTGAAATGGAGATGGGATAGTTAATGAGTTGCTTAATAAAGACCTGTCAAGATATTGTTAATGCTAGGTCTAATGTCTTTTTTTACCATGCAGACTGCGTTGGTTAAAAGACGCTCCAATGTAGGCTACATTTAATTTGGCTGAATTTTCTTTACTTTAAGCCTACTTGAAATGGCAGAAACATGTTTCTTGATGAATCAAACTGCTTGACTTACTACAAATCCTAGAAGCTGACACATTCTCCCTCTGTCTCTCAGTTTCTGTTCTCATGTGAGTTTGCAAGCGTCTTTGCTTGCGTGTGTGCATGCATGCCTGAAGGGGTCCGGTCGATTTTTGAAAAATATTCCAATAATTCTCAGTAAGCAAATAGCATTTCTGCCAGAAATTCGCATGCCTATTTGAAGCATTTGCATTTTCTCACATTAATTATTAATTGTTAATTATTGTGTGTGTCTGTGTGTGTTTTATTTTGATCTGGCATAGTCCCTCCCCTCCTATAACCAAGTGCAGGAGGACGCGCTGCAGCTGGCCAGAGTGATGGAGCTGCCAGTTTTCCCCTCCATCAGTCCGCAGTGTCTGCTGCACCCAGGCCTGCTCAGCCTCCGCTACCTCACAGAGGCCAACCTCCCCGGTGGGTGCATGAGCCAGTTTCATGCAGCAGCACAGAATTGTTTCTTTTCAAGCACTGCAGTTCTGATATGCTGTTCATGGCTGTATCCTCTGTCTGGCATGTAGATGAGTTGCACCATTGGGTGTGTGAGGTGATGAATCGGTCAGGCTTTGCTGACGAGAGTAAGTTGACCTTTGACCACACAAGCACGATTCAGAGGCGTTCGCCCATCAGCTACGAGATATTAGCCTGCGCCCTCATCATCGTCTCCATGAAGCTGCTCTTCAGGCTTAATGACAGCAAAGAATGGTAAGCAAGCCATGGAGAGTGGGATTAGTTTATTACCTCACAGAGAACTTTAATGATACTGCAGATCATGGTAGATAGATGGATAGATACTTTAATGATTCAGAAAGAAATGTATGCATGCCGTAGCTTTTAAGACACATAGTTATACATTCACCACACACACAGTAATGTCATAATGTAGGTTTCATTTAAGTGAAATGGGGTAACCATACATACAGTTTACTTCATTAATAAAGAAATTTAAAAAATGAAAAGCGTGGAACTGCATTATAGAACACTTCTCTGTCCACCATATTGATTGTAAGGAAACACCTTGATCATTTTAAATTGGTATAGGGTGGCAACTTTGGAATTTTGTTTCGTTTCAATGGAAACGAAATGGGACTACTACATGAGTTTATAGTTGATATGCACTTCCACCAAAATAAATTAAGATATTTTCTGTTTGCGTGTTTAGCTTTGTGCGAGAAAGCACTTTTCTGAAAATTAATCAATGTTTTCTTGATTGCGTTTTTTTTTTTTTGTAGGAAATTTTCTGAAAAAGCTGACTGGCGTAATTTTGCTGACCTTCCAGGTTCAGGTATGTGATCAGTGGCAAAAAGACAATTCAGTCGTTTGTCAATTCTGTACAATCTCACATGTTTATACATTATGTGTCAGTGCCAGTGTAATGTGGTAAAGAAATCTTTCCCTCCCTCTCGGCACCCCGTCAACCACAGGGCTCTTCAGCTTACACTGGTGGTATGAGACAGTGCAGGAAGCCTTTAAGAAGGCTAAGAAGAGGGAAGAGCAGCACAGAGCAAGGTAATGGGGTGGGAGAAACACATTTGCCCTCATAATTCATCATAATTGTGTGGTTTCCTTTTAATCCTTTCCCACCTGTCTGTTGAATAAATAATTACCATCAGCTAAAGTGTGTTTTGTGTTTTGCTCTCACAGCCAGATGTGGAAGTCTTCCAAAACCATGATTTTCCGCAAGAAAAACAGAACTGTGTACTTGAAGAGAAGACGTAGGTGTCATTTAGTTGGTCAAAACTGATACTTTCAATCATGTTGTTTCATATTTATACGTATAACTACAGATACTAATTAATGGGTTTATTTAGTAGCTTGCTCTTGAGTACTTGTATTTCACTGCAGTCAAGCCATAATTCACATAAATCTATGGCAGTTTGGTCTTAAATATGCACTGAACCGGTATTTGGATTGGATCTCAGTCCCTATGTTGAAAAACACTTGGATTGGGTATCAGAAGGTGTAATGAAGGTTTAGTACTTTGTGCTGTGTTCTGAAAACAGATCGCACTGGAATTTGATGTTAAAATTATTTTTTTGGCAGCTTTTGTTAGTATAGATGTCAAATCAAGATTTTCTTTTTCAAATTTTTGGTATCCATATTTTACATTTTTCATGCACTTTCATGCAATATGTGTGTATGCATGTGCATGCGACAAACTTAAAGTGGCACGTGCTTAATTATACCTAGGCCCACAAACATCAAATAAAATGTAATGACACTGGCACACACTTGTTATTTTTAAATTATATTCTAAATTACAATGTATTATATTCATGTCTATGTTATTTTGTTCTGTTTTGTCTTGGCTTGGAAAATAATGCCCAGTTGGGAGAGTAGGGAAATAAAGGCTGAGGACCTAGCTCCTAATTCAATGGGGATGTTGGATCGGTATCAGGGATCAACTGATATGTAAAACCTGTGTATCTGAATCGGTATCAGAACTAAAACAGTCAAGTTGGTGCATCCCTAGTTTTAAAGCACTCAAGTTTTAATTGTCCCCTGCTGGAAACTGGACAAAATGTCTTTTTTTTATTCTTCACCACACGCTCAGGTGTGGTAGACCATCTACAGAAGACCTTCCAGAAGCTTTCAGGACCCTCTCTAGAGTCAGCATGTTCCAAGCCCTCCAGTTTCATCTTCCGCTGGGGGGAAGGGGAGGTTTCAGATGGACCAAGCTTCCATCAGACCAAACTAAACCATGTCATAAAGGAGGAAATGAAAGCCCATACCACTGCCAACAAGAAATACTGGCATCCATTTCTCAAAGACGACGGGAAAAGGTAATGTCACAGAATCATATTTTGCAAGGTTTTATGTTTCTACCTGGCAAAACACTTTAATGCACAATTAAAAAATAGACACTTTCATCCCACACAGTGTGAAGCGGATGGCTCTAGTCAATCCTGGCTATACTGTAATTTCCTGATTATTACCTGAGTTTAATATATTGATTTTGCTAAATTCTAAATTCTACTTGATCTGATTGTGATTCAATAGGTAATGTTTAGTAAACTGAGGTTAATACAAGGGTGAGGTTTTTAGTTAGCCTAAAACACTGACCTTAGGTTTATACATGGTGCGGCATATATTCAGAAAGTTACTGTACTCTCACATTCATGCCAAGTCTGGCTCATATAGAATCCACCTGGACTAAAGATATTCTGACCTTTCGCCATTTCTGAAAGTCACATTTTCTGTTTTAGCCAGTATCCACTTAGAATGAAAACATTGAATGGTAATTTAACTCTAACTCTTTAACTTATAAGTCTGAATATTAATGATCCTATTCTGTGTCTGTGCCTCGTCCACATCTCCATCAGTCCTTGCAAGAACCACTTTGCTGAGTTGGAGCCCTCTCTGCCGAGGATGTATGTGTGGCTGCTGGAGTTCTTCTCCTTCCTTCTCCAGGTTGCACCATCCCGCTTGCATCTGGAGGTCCTCAAGGTGGAGCGCCAGTTGGTGAAGTGTAAGCGGTATCAAAAAAGGACGAAAAGTACTGGTGGAGAGATGATCGGAGCTAAAGAAAGAAGAAAAAAAGACCTTTTGACCTTTGACGAATTTTGACCTTGGAAATTGTGCACGTGTGCAGGGACTGGACACACTTTTTGACATGTTGGCTTCATAGACTTCTTTTTAGTGTACTTTTTCCCCTGAACATGGTGCCATTATTCTACTAAATGCCATCAGCATTTTAAGTTTTCATTTTTCGACATATTGTACCTCCACCATCACTCCAGATGCAACCATTACAAATAAATGGCCGTTATTAGAGAACTGTTAATGTCACATCAAAATTTTCTTGTCATTATACTTTAGGGATCTTTTAGTGCCCCTCACCCACTTTAATTGGTCTTGGGTTGCTCGAAGCTCAAACCGCCCCTTGAAACTCAGGTGTCCACGCCCTTTAACAACAGCTGCGGTTGCAGTGAACACAATAAACCAAACACAACGAAATTGTCCACCAATATACATGTGCTTCTGGCTTTTTGATGACGTTATTTGAATTCCTGATTCCTTATCTTCTAGTCTTCTTATCTTTCTACTAGTTTACTGAATTGATTTGTTAGGTTTGACCATTTTACAGTTTTATTCCACATACTGCCCCTTATTTTGCCATGTGGTCTAAGGATTTGACTACATTGTATAAAAAGAAACGAATCTTCTACATTCAGTATGTCTTTCAAGCTATTCGCGCTCAAGCCTTTAGAAAATCACATAATTTAGATTTTAGGTGTTGCGTTCGCGGAGTTTTATTCCCCCCAGTAGGCCTATGTACAAACCTAATACGAAAACGCACTTCGACTTGAAGTCTATCCAGCCCAGCGTGTCTGAGGAGAGATGAGATGATACCATTGTTGACACTTTAGATTCTCTAATTGCCCCAACCCCCATAACTTTGGCGCGATTTCGACAAGACAGGCAGCGCTCTCGATTTGCATGGAAATTACTCCGAAACCCCGCCCATATTATATTCAGTCATGCCTTGAATCACAGGTAAGCTCTCCACTCATAAGTTGTTGAAGGTTGAAGTGCTACCTCAACCCGTTTTGGACGAACATTATTTACTGTTGCGTCAACCCGCATCCTAAACTGAATTCAGGTTTAGAGTTATCTATTTGCAAGGAGGACTGGTTGGCTCTACAGCGCGAACGAGAAAGTCCGGTTCCGACAAGATGACACAGGAGCACGACAAGTAAGTTAAGTTTAGGTCATATGCGAGGAGCCTGATGGTACTGTCTAAATACGACTCCAGGTCGTCTATGATAACAATTTATGTAATTGAACTATAGTGCTGATCTACAATGTTACAATTTAAATACAATATAATGTGGTATATGAGTTGCCCATTTGTAGGCTATGTGGAACCATTTGTCGCTCCATTTTTTATTAACCTGAGACTAATGCCATTACGTTGTCTGAATGATGCTTTGGCTTCAGCATTAATGTTTAGATTTTAAAGGTAACAATACGGTAAAGGTTAAAACTCATTAAATAGAAGAGAGGGTATAAGCTTGCCTACTTTATCCTAAAGAATGATTTTATCTAGTCAAAAGAGTAAATCCGTTCGGAACCCATCACTTAATTGAGACAGTGAGTAGAGTAAAGCGAGTAAATGCGAGTGTAATGATGACAGCAAGGCTCATCTTGAGTCACCTTCCAGACCTGTAACTCCGGTTGAGCAGGATGAGTATCCTGGCAATGACAAGACCAAGGGCCACCAGCCCTTTACATATTATAGACATCTTGTTGTAATTTCACATAGTTTAGCAGCTACACTACTGAGTGAAGGGGCCAAAATGCTCACAAAAGGCAAATAACCTCACCCCACCCTGCTATTTCTGAATAAAAACATGCACCTGTTGTGTAAACAGCTGGTTGTGTTTAGATGCAGGCATTGGCCGAGTTGGTGTTTACCATGTAAGCAGACTGTATAGAGGCTTGTGTTGGAAGAGACAGTCCCTCATAGCACCTTCCCATGTCACAGAGGTAGCAGAGCAACAGGAGATGTCATGCGGGAGCATACAGTATTTAAATGAAAAGTGCAGTTTTAAATTAAGGGAAGCTGTGTACTAAAAGCACAACCACTGTCAAGATGAAGCAGTTGTTTTGTATGGATTACCCACACGCCTTATGTGACGTGTCCCAGAGAGAGGACGGTACTGGTGCTCCATGGGGAGTCCCTGGCCTGCCCAGCCCAACGGCAGCAGGTGCCAGTAGATGAGGACGAAGCCTGGAGGTCCTTCCTGGAGAATCCACTGACCGCTGCATCCAAAGCAATGATGAGCATCAATGGGGATGAGGACAGTGCAGCTGCCCTCAGCCTGCTCTATGACTACTACAAGGTATGGGTTGCCCTGCGATGGTACTCTAATGGTTAAGCGGGCCTTGCTTACCAAGCAACAATATCAAATGAAAAAGATCACAAGACATCATTTAGTTGTTGTAGAAATAAACATATTTAACACATTTTTTGAAACACATCTTTGTAAGCATGTGACTTAGTGGCTTTAGCAAGTTGGCAATGTGAAGTACTACGTTTTACAATTCTAGATGTCAAAAGAAATCTGAGCCTGTCTAACTTGTTTGCTTTGATTACAACTGTGATCTAAGGTTTCATTTGATCATGCTATCATTTCTCTCCTGACCAGGTGCCAAAGGATAGGATCACCAAGAACGTGAAGATTGAAGAAGCGGATGGCAATAGTACTCTAACGTAAGGCCTGTTTCAGTTACTCTGCCAGATTTCTCCTCATGCATGTCTGGTTTGATTATAGAAGTAATCTTCTTTGTTCACAAAAAACACTTGTTTGCTTGTTGACAGATTAAAGCTAAATATGAGATGACTTTGTTCATTTGAATGTGCCACTGTTCTTCCTTCAGAGATCTGGTATCCTTTCAAAAGCCCACTCAGTCCATGGCCAACCATAAGACAGTGCCTCTCAGTGGCATCCCACAGCTCAGCCCTCTCAGCTGGGTGAAAGGCTCAGTCTTCCACCCCTTTGACTCCATGCCTGGGATCCCATCCACCTACCTGCTGAGTCAGGAGGGGGTGTCCCAGTCCCTGGCCGTGGAGGATCCTGAAGCACAGGGCTGCCACTCTGAGGCTGTGGATTTCAACCAGCAGTTCAGCCCCAGCTACAGTGCTGTCAGCCTCCGAGCGCAGGCCCAGACACCTGACTCCACCTACACTGAAGGCCACAGTGGCACTGCAGGGGAGGTATTGAACTTCTCCATAACACATATTCTACCAGTATAGAGTGTGTATACTAACAGTTGTATATATACTAACAAACTTTAAGGCTCTCTTGTATGAAAAATAAAAAGCGACATGCCACTACCAGCAGTGATATTTGGAGACGAGCTCTTCCCATTTTCACAATTTCATAGTTTTTAAATACATTACGATGTCCATGTAATTCATATGGGGAAAAAATAGTTAGATCTTTCATGTATAGTATGTTGTAGAGGAGAGAATCACTGAATGCCCTCTAGGCTTCTGATCTCCATTTCGCTACAGTGAAACTGCCCCTGTCGCTGGATTTACATAGTGAAACTCTCTTTGTTTTGGGTCTCTTTGATGTGGATCTCTGAAGCAGTCTGTTGAACGTCTTGTGTCCCACAGGTGTTCACCCTCTCTGAGGACCTGCACTCTCACATCTCCTCCACCTCTCCAGGGAGCTACATCAGCAAGCTTGACGGGTAAAGGTCACCAAGGCTACTCTAGAAGCCATGTGTTCCACCATTCCATAGAAATAGATGTGTGCGTTCAAAATTGGGATTTCTGAACCATATTTATTTCTTCCTCCGCAGTCAGCGGTATGAGTACACACTGGAGGCCCCTCGCTCCATGTATCAGAAGAACAACACTGGTCTGATAAGCTATGTCAACAAGGGCCACTTCTACCCCATCAGCCTGAGCTGTCAGAGCGACTACAAGGCCGGGCTCCAGCCCAACACTACTGTACGGGTGAGTGGAGGAGTTTACACCCAAATCATCAGAGGGCTGGATGAGCTGGGCTACAGTTATTTTATTGCAACATCTGTATCCTAAATCTGTGTGTGTGTTTGTTCTGTCTCTCAGAGTGTAGTGATGGTAGTGTTCCATGCCAAGAGTGTGGAGGAACAGCTCAGGTCATGGAAGTTTTGGCACGGCAGACAGCCCTCAGCCAAACAGCGCTGCATTGACATTGGTAAGGAAAACAATGCCATTATGCTCCCATGTGTTAATAGTAGTAGACTACTTACACTGACTCATCTTCATGTAACTGGTTTTCTTCATGTAATTGGTTACCTACTTTCATTACCACTTGACAACCCTATTTGTTCATTACATTTACATTACATTTATCGAAAGCGACTTTAATTTTGTCAACTATCAATTGTTCAGGACCAGTCTCCCCTAGAGCAACTTAGGGTTAAGTGCCTTGCTCAAGGGCACAACAGCGGCAGCTGGGATTCAAACCCACACCTTTTCAGGCTGCTATGCTAGCCAGGTTCCTTAACCACTACATCACCACTGTCCCGGTTCAGCTTGGCTTTGGACCTCCTGCTTACCTTTTTTTATGACTAATGATATCTTCTGTCTCACTGTTCCCAGCTGACTACAAGGAGAGTGTGAGCACTGTGGCCAACATTGAGGAGATTTCGTTCAATGCCATTTCATTCACTTGGAACACAAGGGATGAGGCAAAAGTGAGTTGGGACTACAGAGAACCCAGGCAACTGAGCCCATCACTCATGAGCAGGGAGATAGAGAGGGTGGCTATAATTAGCATTAGACAGGATTTATGGGCCGAGAACTGTTAAGTCTCTTATGTTTCTCCCTTTCCAGCTAGTCTGTTGTTGGTCTGTTGTCAGTGATGTTAGGATGTTGCAGTGGCATACACTGACCAAAAGAGGGAGACGTGTACTTAGAGAGTGACAGTCTTGTATTGTAACGTAAACATGGGGTCAGGAAACCTCTGCGGTTAATTCAGTTCTGTTTATCATCTTCATAAAGTTTTCAGTGAAAGTATTGATTTGTGTATGTAAGCTCTTTGCTCAACTGACATTTTCTGAAGGGGTAAACAAAGTGCAGAATTGTAGTTAGCTGATAGCGACCAGTTGAGGGACCCCCAACCATCCTAAGTGTTTGGTAGTTAATGTGTAGCTCAATGAGAGCTTTTCAGAGAATTTGCAGTAGCAAAAATGACAAAATTGTATGTGTACCAGAGAGTTGAATTATTGTTAAAAATACCATTTGTTGTAATTCTTCATCAGTTTTCATCCATTTTTTCCCTCTCCTCTCTTTTCTCTGTCTGTTTTGTTCCTCTTCAGATCTACGTCTCTGTGAATTGTCTGAGCACGGACTTCTCTCCTCAGAAGGGGGTGAAGGGTCTCCCCCTCAATCTACAGATTGACACCTACAGCTGTAATGACCACGGCCACCAGTTCCTGCTGCACCGCGCCTGCTGCCAGATTAAGGTCTTCTGCGACAAGGGGGCTGAGCGCAAGATCCGTGACGAGGAACGCAAGATGATGCGGCGCAAGGGCCGAGGCAAGGACAGCGCCAGCACAAAGACAGGTAGCTAACGGTTTTATCCAAAAACATCAAGCATTCATACAGACATCCAGATGTAGCGGCAATACAAAGACAGGTAACAGTTTTACCCCCAAAACAACACACAAGAGGACATACAAGCATTCATACAGACTTGGAAGTGTCAAAATATGTTTATTTATCCTTTATTTTATTAGCAAAAATACATTTCAATTATTAACATACATTATCACTTCTTCCAGGGAGTCCTGACCAAAATGGCAGCAGTTAAGATACAAAAAAGGTTTAATGTACATAAACACATCAAGATATAATATTAACACAGACTAAACCAGACCAAAGTCCAAATGCCAAAACACACAAAGTTTGTTGTCAGTATCCCACTGTAAAGGCGGGTACCAGCAAAAGATACCGTAGGTAACTGTTTACCTAAAGACAACACTGTACCTTGTTACTGTACTTATATACTTACCCATAGTATATAAGTGTGAAGTAGGAGCCTGGGAACCAAACCAATGTGGGGTCATTTAATCTGTCCTGGTCTGTCCTCGAGATGTCCACTAATGATCGGCAATTGGCAATCACACAGTATCACACAATTGGCCACAAATCAGTACAATTGTGCTCCCAGTCTTTGCCACTGATGACTTCCTTCAATCATGTTGTCACTCAAAACAAACAAGTGCTCCCACACTGAGCCAGTTGGAAAGCGTCTCTCAGTCCTGCTGTAGTGTTTGATAACACCTGGGCCTTGTTTTGCAGGTGGTAAAGGTGGTGCGCTGCTGAACCCAGTCGACATAACAGTGTTCAGCCCCATGAGTGACATGGTGACCCAGCCAGTGCTGTTCATCCCAGAGGCACACTTTGCTACGCATCAGCGACACGTGAGTTTGTTGTTAGATCTTACCCAACCACCTTATCATGCTCCAGATAAATGGAAGAAGCCAACATGTATCTGCTATGTTTTTGTTTGCATAGTTAAATGTGACTGTTAAACCGATGCCAACACTGTCAGCCAGGTTGCCCGGTATCAAGGTTGTCTTTTCACGAGTTAGGATTGTTCAGCAAGATGCATATGTGTCGTATATGCAAAAAAAGGTGGACTGACGGTGCCTCACAACGCTTTTCTGCCAAACCCATAAGAAATGGCAATCTAGCTGCAGCAAGTCACTCAATGACATCAACAGCAGATGTAGCCATGGCGATTGAAGCCAACTTGAGTGAAGGGTTTTGTCGGGCTTACAGCTGTAAACATTCAGGTAGTAGAAGTGCTTTATGTGAATGCACAGGCTCCACACTGGAGGAACAATGGGTTAGTGATGGGGGCTCCAGGTGACTGAGGTAGTCTACGCTAAGCCATGACGTCATGCTTCCCCCTCAGGCTCTTAACAGGCCATTCTCTTTGTCTCGTTCCAACAGGGCACTCTGGTGGAGGAGGGAGACGAAAGGTATGCTTTTTTTATTCTTTCTTTTGTTCTGTCTCTCTCTTTCCCTCTCTGTCTCTTTTTCTTTCTCTAGCCTCCACAGTCCTCAGTTCTCATTGCTGAGGTGCAATTACTTATTGACATAGGCAATGATTATCCAGTTACTCATTCAGAGGATATTTCCTGAAACTTATTTCTTCTCCGCAGAGGCTAAATGCATCACAGCCTTTCTGCTGGCCGGGAAGTCCATGATCATTGCCTTTCGAGCAAGGTGATTGACTGTAGGGTTTGTGCTGACAATAATTCCAGTTTTCTCTCTCTCTCTTTATGTGTGTGTGTGTGTGTGTGTTTGTTTGTTTCCCTCTTTGCAGTGTGGCAGCGAGGTGGTCACCCTACTCAGCAGAGGAGTTTGGCTGTACTCCCAGCAAGAGAGCCAGGCGCGACGAATCCGAGAGAGGTACGCCTTGGGACAGCAAGTGTGTGTGTGTATGTATGTATGTGTGTGTGTGCGTGTACACATGCGAGTGAGTAAGTCAATGAGAGAGTGTGTTTGAAAGCGTGTGTGTTTGCTTGTGTGTGTGTTTGTGAGAGACGTGCGACAGGGAGAGAGAGCGGGTGAAATAAGGACATTGCCCAGTATTCATTGGATTGAAATTTGAGGGCGGGAGAGAGGCAGGGCGGGAGGGAGCAGGAGACAGACAGACGGCTGCAGTCAGAAGTCATACGGGTTCATAGTAGCTGCCTGCATGAGACAAATCCAATCAAGCTAGCAGAAAGAGAGGTGGACCGAGAGAGAAAGGGGGATTAGCGACACAGAGTCTGGTGCGAAGTTTTTTAAAACCCCCACAATATGACAGAAATATGTAATATATATATATATATATATTAAAAAAAAAGATGAATGTGAAGTGAAGGGATGGAGGCGGAAGGAGCTGCTAGGTTTGAGAGAACGAGGAACTGAGGTGTAAAGCAATGACAGTGTAAACAAAGAGCGATAGAATCCATAGAAAAGAGGCAGAGGAAAACAAAGAAAGGGAGTTGAAGGCAAAGAGAGGGAGCAAATGAGAGACGGAGGGAGAGGGGGGAGGGAGTGTGTAACAGAGAGAGAGGGGGAGGGAGAGAGAGAGGGAGGGAGGCAGGAAGGGAGGAGTGAGGACAACGGGTTTAGTGGGTGGGGCTGAGCGCTGGCTGGCTCCCATGCAGCTCAGCTGACTGCTCTGCATGTAAACACTCTCCACATGCTGCCCAGCCCCTGTGCACCACTGCACTGTGTGCACTTGCTCACACACACACACACACACACACACACACACACAGATTTTCTCTCTCTTTATGTACACAACCACCCACGCTCTCTCTCGTACACAACCATTAACTTAAATACAGCTATGTGCATGGATAAAACCATGTGCCCTACTCATCTGGACTCATCCAAAGCCTTTAACACACACAGATATACATTCGGAAACACAAGCAAACACTTTGAAATGTTTATAGTCTACACACACACACACACACACACACACACACACACACACACAAACACACACAAAGAAAGATAGCCATATATGCTCAGGAGACAACACCAACCAATGAAAAGCAGGCAAGCACACTCACGCGCGCACACACACACAAACACACATTGCCACACACAAAGACCCACATACTTATGGAGCCAATGTGCACACACCCACCCATGCACACAAAGAGACACGATGACAAATATACACAGATAGACACAAACAAAGATCTCCCACTGAAAGAGATACTGACACATGTTTAGGAGACATTCTCTCTCTCTCTCACACACACACACACACACACACAGATATATAAATAGCCTCTTCTAACACAAAGGTGTAAAGAGACACAGTGACACACATGCTTGAGAGCTCTACTCAGAAACACAGACAGGCAGTTTGAAAGCATAAACACACACACACACACACACACAGGTTTTCTCTTGCCGCATCCTGCTGGTGAACGTGACTGAGTGTTTTTTTTCTCTAGCGGTGCCTGGCAGCGGATCGGTTTTCACACTCACGTGCAGAGGGCTGTTCCTGTAATTATTCTGGGATGTTTGCCATTTGGTGTGGCATCCCTCCCTCCTCCCTCTCTCTGCCTCTCTCTCTCTGTCTGTGTCTCTTTCACTCTACAGCCCTTTCTCACTATTTCTCTTCTTCCTCTCTCTCTTTCTTTCTCTTTCTCTCACTCTGTTGGTCTGCTCTGTTTTTTGACCAGGCTTGTGGCCAACACCCTGGGATGAAAATCTTAAAAAGCATGGAGCACATGAATAATTCAGACTGTCCTCCATCTGTGAAAGCAGGGGTTCAATGGGTTCCTTGTGTGTGTGTGTGTGTGCGTGTGTATGTGTGTATGCACGCACACATTTGTATGTGGGACCATTTGCCCAGCTGCAAGTGGGTGGGTGTAGCAGTGTGTGTGTGTGTGTGTGTGTGTGTGTGTTTGTGTGTAGTAGTAGTAGTAGTAGTAGTAGTGTATGATCTCAGTGGGTAATTTTACCTTAATTGACATGAGGGCTGGGTGGTGGCACCAGCAGACATCCACACACCTCTGTGAAGTAGCCACCAGCAGCAGCACACACAGCAGCATGCTGACAACCCAGCTACAACTATTTGAGCCTCATGTGTCACTGATGAGAGCAGCATCACAGCCATGCCCTCATTTCCCTTCCTTGTCACACCCCCACACACACACAAAGAGAGAGAGAGAGAAAGAGAGAGAGAGAAGAAGTACACATACAAAACATGCAATTTAAGTAAAGGTATCACTAGCCTCTAATTAAATAGTACCCTGATTCTGCCATCACTTGTTTTACAGCAACAATCACAGTCCTATGAATATGACAGCATATAAAATAGTGCTTGTGATTGTGTGTTGTGCTCTGATATAAGGATGCTATGGCGATTTGTGGTGTGTGTGTGTAGTGATCATGGAGTCTGATGGTTAAAAACTTGTGTATGGGTATGTGCAATGCAACGCTATGCTGATAATGAACTATGATGGAAATAAGCTTGTTTGTCTGTTTGTCTGTGTGTGTGTGTTCAAATGCTAATGTGTGTGTCTCCCCTGCAGTACTCCTGTATGTGCGTCAGGAGACTGAGGAGGTGTTTGATGCTGTGTTGCTGCGGACGCCTACTCTGGTTGGTCTGCTGGAAGCGGTAAGTGGCCAAGACACAGACCATATCACACTGCTGCAAGACACATCACACACACACACACACACACACACACACACACACACACACCAACATTTGGGTGCTGTACACCTGCCTTTGACTGTGTGTGTGTGTGTGTGTGTGTGTGTGTGTGTGTGTGTGTGTGTCTGTATATTTGTATATCCTGGTTTTGAAGCAGTGTTCAAGCACCACCTTTTTTTTCTGACAGACAGCCCAGAATGTGTGCACCTCCGAGCGGCTGATGCGTGAGCTGTGTGTTGGTGCATGGGTTGTGTAGCCATGCTGCAGGCTGTGCTCTGATTAGACATACATTTTTACAGGCCCTCAGTGCCAGACAGACAGCATGCATCATTACGGCTCCCTGTGCATCCATTCCTTTGGGTTTTTTTTTCACCTCTGTGTGCACACTTGTCAGAATGTATAGACATTGTTCCAGCATTCCTCATTTTTGAATGTGTGTTTAAGTGCTTACATTTATTTTATTTTAGCTAGCAGTGTATGCTATTTGTGTGTTGTACATGGCTTAAGTACAGCCCCCCTCCCCCGCCGCTCCATATAACTGACAGAAAAAGCAGCTTCCTGTTTGCGTTGGAACGGAAGCTGCTATACCCCATGCCCTCATTCCATGGAGTGGAATGTTCCAGAATTGTCTGTCTGTCTGTCTTCCTTTTGCTTTTTTGTCTTTTGACAAGGCTAACCGTGTGTAAATCTTAAACTTTGGTAATTTTGTTTTTACAGATTTCAGACAAATTTAATCTGCCGCTGGAAAAAGTATCAAAAGTTTACAAGAAATGCAAAAAAGGGTAAGATGGATATTTCATGGTCTCGAAAATGGGAAATAAACGAATTAAGATGTGAACATAAAACTGTAAATACTAGTGCTGTCAATGTTAAGGCATTAATGCATGTGATAAATGTGCAAGTTTTTTTTTACATAAATTAATCAAGCAGACGCATATGTCACACTTCTCACCAGTGCCGTCTGCACTTACACACGCTGCAAGGACTGTGATTGGTCGAGTCCGTCCACTCACTTTGTATTGCTGGTGTATTTCAGCAGCCCACTGTAGTTATTTTATTAGTTATTATTATTAGTCCACTGTATAGACTTATAATTGAAGACATAATTTTTAATTCAGTGACTGGATTTCTTTATTGTACTCTGCCTACCTTTCAATAATGTTTTACATTCAGTGCTTCATCAGTAGGCAGTACTTAGTAGGCAGACATGAGAAGTTTGCTTGTTAAAAGAAAATAAACAGACTGCTTGTAGATTTTTTGCAACGTTTTTTAACAGTAATGTTTACAAAGTGAAAGCATAACAAAGGAATTTGCTAGACTGGACTGCGCGGTCTAAGGGTATAGTTCCATTCAGTGCAATTTGGTGAGGTGTGCTTTGCGAATGTAGACACACTCAATGCAAAACCATAACAGGAAAACAACAGCGACGCTTTAAATGTGTAATTAATTGTGATTAATCTTGCTTAATTAAAAATTTTCATCGTGATTAATTAGGTTCATTTTTTAATGAATTGACAGCACTAGTAAATACATGTTATTAAAGCATGCTCATATATTCAGATTTTCCAACAAACCATCTCACAATTGTGTCTCTAGGATTGTGGTAAATATGGACGACAACATAGTAAAGCACTACTGCAACGAAGACACGTTCCATATGGACATAAAGGAGAAGAGTGGCACATTCTCCCTGATGCTGACGGAGATCTGACCTGGGGGCCCAGGAGAGGGGGCACAGGGGTGAGGGGGTTCAGAGCTGTGCACCACACACTGGACTAATGTAAACACAAACTGTCTCCCTTGTTTACACTGCAACAGCAGATAACGTGCTAATGCAAAGATGAGTGACTAGCATGGTTCTTTGTGTGTGTGTGTGTGTGTGTGTGGGTGTGTTTTCATTTCAGGGAGCAAATCTCAGGGCGTAAATCTGTCATAATGCCTTTTATAGACACATGGGTTGTTTACGTTGACTGTGATATATGTTAATCTGTTTTGATACAGACGGGTAACATGACGTCATTGCATCTTGCGTCATTGCATCATTGTATCAATACGTCAGACGAGGCACTACAGGTCAGATCAGACATAACAGAGCAATCACATGGGAACCGCTTTGCATATACATCATGTTTGTCGATAGCATTTAAAACTGCACAATTGGAAAACTACATTTTCTTAGCTGTGTGTCCAGCTCCATGATAAGTCTACATGATCTACACCATACTGCGCCATGCTGTACTGGACACTACAGCCCGTATTTAGTGTAAACACACAGTAGGGTGAAGGAAATTATTTATGTGGAAGAAGAACTATTGCATACTTACTGGTATTAATTAAAAAAAGAACAGAATATCAGTGTGGAGACATTTGTCAGTAAGTATTAAAACTAAAGAACGCTAATGTATTTATGGTATGAGTGATACAGTATTTATAATGTCATATTCCTACACCTTATTGGTTTCACAAATGTTTAGTCCATGAGGTAAACAGTCAATATTTTAAAGCTGTTTGTATTTAAAGATTATGTATTTATTTTTTGAACAGGGGGTTGGTTGTAACTTTTACTTTTGTTCTGCAAGCTATGTATTTTTTTTATACACTGTCAGTATCTATAATTGAGAATTCTGAATGAATTACATGCTTCCACTACTATGTGTTCGTCAGTCTTTTTGTTCCTTTGTTAAATAAAGTCCAGTTTTGAAGAAGTGTTTTCTCATACAGTTTTGTGATATTATCCAGTTAAACGTTTTCTCCCACTTTTTTTCTTTCTCTTTTTTTGAGAAGGAAGTAGGGGTTGGGGTCAAACAGGAAGTGAGTGAGCAGACTCCAACAAAAGTCCCCAAGACACTGATCTGTTTTTGAGATACATTTGGAATCCTGCTGGCGAGATTACAGAACCTCAGGAAACCCCCCCAATAAAAACACATTGTGTGTGTCTGTTTAAGCTGGATACAGCTTGCCTCTAGTAATATTCAAACATTCACAAGCAATCTCCAGATGGAGTGACACTAGAAGACGCAGACAAAAAAAAGGTTTTGTGAATTCTCTTGGTATAATGAACACACAGAGGCATGGGGCAAATAGAGCTTGAAATTACTTGACTCATCATGCCTTATGAATTAACAAAGTTGTGCTGTATAGGTGAAGCGAAATCTCTGCCCAGACAGCCCAGTTGTTTAGTCAAGTCTGTGTAATTTAGCAGATCTTTGTAAAGTTCCAGACTTGGTCTGGAGCCCAGTGTTCAAGCCTCTGCCTGTGTATATGGGCTGGGTGAGGCAAGGGCTTGGGGGGGCTGGAGTTGGCTGCCGGGGCTGGCTCTCTCTGGCTGGGACAGTGCTGACCTCAGTCGAGAGTGAATGTGTGAGAGTGGTTGTATAACGCTGAGTAAGAACTGGGCCGAGTTCCGCTCTAGAAACACACTTTAGAGGGCTGGAGACTGGGCAGGTCTTGTAAAAAGTGACAGAGAGAGAGAGTGGTGAAGAGCAAACTGTATGTATAAACTTTTTTCAGTTTTTTTATTACTTCGTCATCTTTCTGGTCGACTTTGTGGAGACGGTCAACTGGGGCCAGAGCCCCACCCCCTGCTCCACAGCACATGCCTGTCTGTCAGTCATTTTGAGCTGGTGCACAAACACACACCCACACACACTCACACCCACAGATTCACAAACATGTGTAATCTACCTCCATTTGGAGAAGCACCCCACCACTGCAACCACTGCAGTTGGCTGAGCCCCCCCCAGGGGTGGAGTCTGGCCGGAGGGGTGGTGGTGCTGGCTGGTGCTGTGGTGGTAGAGAGAAAGAGGGGGCTACATCTGTCACAGGGAGATCCCCTTGCTGCTGTCGTTTCTACCACAATCCTTTTCACCCCTCAGGCAGGCCCCTCGCCAGGGCCCCTGCAAACACACACACACCCCTCTCACGCCACCCGACAAGAATTCCTGACCATCCAAACCCCTGGGCTTTTGGACACTCACTCTGTCAGAGTTTGTTGAGTGTTGAGTTCCATGAAAATAATATTTCATTGATAAGTCAGGTTTAAATATTGATAAGACAAAAGAGAAAATGACATAGACAAAAAGACAAGACACATATAACATTAAACAACAAAAATAGTTTTTAAGACTTTCTTAGTTGCTATTTCATATATGACAATGTTTTTTTTTTTTTACTAGATACTGCTGTGCTGCCATAGGTGTTTAACAAGTACTGTAGTTATGGGACTACAGAATCAAAGTTTTCATTAATATCTCCTGTTTGTAAACGTTATATCATTTAATATAACTAATGACTGTTGCATTGGTGTTATGAAGTGGCAAAGCGTGGAAAACAACCTTCACCTGAATGCCAAATTAGCCAAGGCCCCTGACCTGTGACCTTTAGTAATGGTGCTGCTGTCACAATAACACAACGCTCAGGATTCCTGGAAAGTAAAGCCAGTCTGCTGGGTGTGTGTGTGTGTTTTCGTGTGCATATGGGTCTACAGGGATAATAATGCTTTAGAAAATCTGAAACGCTGTGAATATTGTTTTGATCCTGACACTGGACCGAACGAGCAACAGAAGTGCCTTTTTTTCCTCAGATAATCACTGAATTAAACCCCCAGATCCTCATCTCATCTGTCCTCTTTCCTTATTGGCCAGAACAGATGATGTGCATTCTGTGCAAATTAAGCCAAAGAACTGATGGCAGACACCTGATCAGATCTTAATCAAGGGTTTATCAAGGGTCCCTCACTTAGACAAACAAAGGGGCTGGGTGATGTGCTTGTTGGAGAAGCAATCTAGTTTTTTCCTTCACCAGACAGTGCCTTTTGGCAATGGCTCCATTCCATCCCCATATGCACCAATCCTGTCTCTCCTTGGCTTCAGCAGAGAGCTGGCAAGCTTATGGTATGCCTCACATGTGTCTGGATTTCCAAGACAACAGCTATCCAATCAGCATGTAATCCAGCGGCAGTGTCAGGGTTATGGATGGTGGTGATCATGTGGCTCACCCCACCACAGTTATGCGGTTTGTTTTTATCTGCCAAGACGCACCCATACATGGCTAAAACATGACTATACAAGGTAAAACTGATAACTGTAGGTCACTTGAACACAGGAAGTTAAAACTGATATTTTGGCAGCAGTTTGCGGAACTATTACCTCCTTTTTAATATTTATATTCAAGCATTTAGCAGACGCCTTTATTCCAAAACGACTTACAAAAGAGGATAATATTCAAGCTACAGTACAATGAAAAACTAACAAAGAGTTTAGAGACCATTTTGATGAGCCTGGATTTCACAAAATGCCCCAACATTGCTAAAACCTACATTAAAATAAATTGAAGTTTACAAAGCCAGCCTAAACTAGGTTAAACTAGGTTTTAAAATACAGAGATCCGTGATGACATTAATGTCAATACAATGATTAGAAAATAAATATTAATGCTACTGAATTAGTCAATTTGGCAAAACTACCCTGACATAATTAACTGCAAAAAGGAGAGTTTCTCTTGAAAACCGCATTAGCTCCTTTTGGGCAATCGAAAAGAGAAGCTTTCCAGTGTTCCACAAACCTTTAGTCTTGTTCTGAAAGGGAGTGGCTCTCGGCGGGTAGAGGAATATACATTTCTGCTCCCCTTTCCCTCAAATGGGGAGCCCACCATTTATGGAAACGTTTTCGTTTTCTGTTCACATACCCATTCTTCCTGCTTGCTTGCTCATACTTTTGAAGCTGCACCATTATTACGAATGCACAATATATCATATAATGACATTTTGTCTTAATTCAACACGTGACAGCCATCCAATATGTATGGAATGATACTTGCATAAATATTTTTATATATACTATATATACACACAGTTTACTTTTTGTTATAATTATTTTCATAGATTAGTAAATATGGCTGCATTTTGGACATTTGGATAACTGTCCTGAATGCCATCACTAAGGTTGAATCGATGATCTTCAAATCCACACAAGTCCATTTGTGTCCTGTCTAGAGTTATAAATGGTCTACAGAACCAAAACACGTGTAGGGGTGAAATTGCAAGGAGGGCATTCAGCTCTCCCTCCCACCAATGGTTGTTTACAACTCATCTGTGTCATGTAAAGCTTCTAAATAGCACAGCTGGATAGTGAGCCTAGGAATTCACTGATCAAACAAATGAGGAGCAAACAAAGACTCAAAACATACTTAAAATGAGTATCATCTTAAAGTTGATTGTCTGCGCTCAAAAATGCGCCATAGGAAGCGTGTCCTGTATTAATACATTCAGCCTAAATATTCCACTCCACAGTTTCGTTAAAAGATCACACAATTATGTAGCCTATTGCAAACAACCTGTAACAACCTATATTTTTTAGCTGTTAGTTAGGATTAGGCTATGCCCAAAATGTCGTCGTTATTTTGTTTCATTATTTAGGCCTACCTGACAATGATAAACATACACAATCATTTGGATATCTGCCTAGTTTCTGTAGATGCCAAACATGGCCCAGTACTTGAGCTACAAATCAAAGTATCAGATTAACTGTGTCTGCAGAACAGAACTCGTGCCTGTTAACACATTGTTACTTGCTTCTCAGTCTTTGTGTTATTCAAGGAAAGCGCTACGGTTACAAAGTAGGACTTCGTGCGCTCTCTGTCTGCGCATGTGTCGTTTTCTTGGCATAGCAAACCAGACGCGTGCAAGTATCTCACGATTCCGCTTGTTCGCCGCTCCGACCTTTCCCCCAGTTTGCGCGAACCGAGTTCACCGGGTTTACTCTGACACCGCTGACTCCTAAGTTACGCCCCCCAACAGCCACGCACCCTCTTTCCTCCAATCGGTCCACGATCACGTACTGATCACGCGCTACCTTTCCTCCCATTGGCTCATAGCCGCTACACCTTTGTTTTTGATTGGTAACATGTTACCACCCGCTATTCTGCAATGAATTTTGTTCCTGTTTTTTTTACTGACTTTCTTTTTTTACGTCTCCTCACTTGATTCACTCAGCTGAGGTTGGACCCTGCCGCTTAAAGTGGTTACACTTATGAGCTCAGGACGCACGGAACGGAGTCGCAGAGCAATTGTCTCTCTCCTTTGTTGACTTTTGACATATCAAGGGGTTGTTTTGCTCCATATGCTGACCTTAGCGTCAGGTCCTATCTCGGAGTCTTGTCGGGTGAGTTGGTAAAACCTGGTCTCTGAAAGTGCATTTTAGTTAACTGTTTGGACATAAGTGCTGGGCTACTAGTATGTGTATTGTTTTCCCTGACGGTTGTTATTTCATGTATCCAGCTTACATGCTTCAAACATTTCCTCTACCCTATCCTTACTGCAATGCATGGGACTGTTTTAATTAGAGTCAAGAATACCAGCGTTGTTAAACCTTGTCAGTACAGCTTTATAAAATTAAATACATAGTCTCTATGTGTTCCCATGTGCTTTTCTAGCAAAAAAATGCACACAAGCTCAGCTGTCGCTTTTTTGCCCTTACCAAAAGGACCCCGCGCCTATATAAATGTAACAAATTGACATTAAGATACATAACACCAAAATCCTGATTTGCTGTGTTGGCTTTTTATCGGCGCAAATATTGTGTAAGTTTGCTTTATTATGAGTAGATATTGGAGTTACTGAGACGCATCTACTTGGGCCTCTGGAGTTATGGGCAGCATGCATTTATTTTTGTTTTTGTTCTGTATAATATTTTCAGTGGTCTTTTCAGTGATTTACTTTCTAGAGTTATAATAAATGGAGGTGTAACCTTAATTCAATACTTCCTGATGCGGGTTCCACCCCTGCACCACCGTCGTTGCACTCACATGGCCAGTTCGGTTAGAGAGCACGTCACTGTTTAATCTATTTTTGGAGATGGGAGGTTCCCAGTTTCATAGTCAAATGTTATGTGAGACGCTGGGTGTTGCCGCGCTAACCGTCGAACGCTGCCGCCGTCCCCCAGTCGCTATTTGCCCTCCTACCCCTAAGCTGCTGGAGCACTACGTGCAGTTGTGCATTTAGCAGATGCCTCTTAGGCCACCGAGTAACTTACAGTAGAGGGTCGTAGAGTAGCATGACAAACATGCGCAACTGGAGGTTGGTGCTTTGTGCGCCAGAGTTGACCATTACATTTCATTTATGCATTTAGCAGACACTTTTATCCAAAGCGACTTACAAAAGAGGATACCATTTAAACAAAATGACCAGCCAGACTGTGTTTGATGCGTCAAGTAGCCTACTGCATTCAACTCCTTTCTGCTCAAGAAAATTCTTGAATAAAATGGTGGTTTACCGTTTTTGATTATTCCCTTGAATTC
This sequence comes from Tenualosa thibaudeaui, assembly GCA_027481765.1. Taxonomy (NCBI): domain Eukaryota; kingdom Metazoa; phylum Chordata; class Actinopteri; order Clupeiformes; family Clupeidae; genus Tenualosa; species Tenualosa thibaudeaui. The sequence goes on along the minus strand of JAIFZK010000001.1, from coordinate 14,176,940 downwards.
TAGTCTCTGTTGCCATTAATGTTAAGTCCTGTAATAACATGAATTCTGCTCATGCTGCACCCCTCAGGTAGATACAGCATACTGTGCAGTGACAATGGAGAGGAACCGACATGACAGTGAGAGGTCCTGCTCCAGCATACTGGAGCACCATGACCTGGAAGCTGCAGAAGCCCTGGTCTGCATGAGCTCATGGGTGCAAAGGTCACACAAACCACGTCCTCTCACTCCAACTTCAGACTCCTGTGACTCTCTGGTACTGCATCCCGAAGTCACAGAATCCCCAAAAGACATGGTGTCATTGTCCTCACTGGTAAGATAATTTGAAATTGAGCGTTGTTGACATAGATTGATTAGTATTGCTCCAATCCACTTTCACTTTCCATTTGTAAGTTTGTCAGGAGTGAGGCATTGCACACTAAAGACATTGGCAGTAAAGAGTGAAAAGGATATCCCTAAAGAGCATAATACAGTGTCTGAAGGATGTCAGATTGTAGGGCTTTGCTAACAAGGCCCGTTATTGTGGAAATAAGAATGTAAGAATGCTATTCCCACTGGCAAATAAGTAAAAGTATATAGACTCTTTCGATCCTGTGAAGGAAATTGAATGAATGATAATATGCCATGAATTACCTCTATGTAAGTCTTAAGTCTTGCCATGAACTACAATGCATGTCTTACGGTTGTACAAACTGAATACAGAAATTGATTTCATGGACTCAGAGTAGAAGAAATGAGTTTCTTGTTTGACACAGCTCTTGTTCGCCGCTTGCAGTGTATGACGCCACCTCACAGTCCCAGCTTTGCCGAGACCTCAACCACCACTGTCCAAACCTTCTCAGGCCCACGGTCAGTCTTACCACAGCCCAGACTTTGCTCGGCCTTGCCTGGTAGAAATCCCAACCACATCGGTTTACAGCCAGGCACCGTCACCTCCTCCTTGGGAAACCCTGCCCTGCCCTTCCCCCAGGAGCCAGTAGCTGGGTCACAGTGCAGAGCCATGGCAACCAGCGTCATCCGCCACACAGCAGACAGATCATTCACTGCCCACATTCCACCTGACTCCACCGGACAGCAGGTGAGACTGGTGGAGGCAGAGAACCAGGAACAGCAGCCGGAGGCCAGGGGAGTCACGGTCACAGTGTCCCCAGGGATCCCCATGCAAACTGACACACAGAGCGGCCAATGCACTGGGTCTGGGATGGAGGTCATCATCAAACCCCTGACTGAATCACAAAGCCCCCCCACTTCCTTACCGCCACCTGCAGTCTCCCCCTCCCAGGTCAATCCTTTGGCCCAGCCGGCCCTGTCTAGCTCCCCGGTCCTCTGCCAGGTTTTTCCAGTGAATGGCCAAACTGGCATCATCTCTGCATTTGTCCAGGCCCCAGTTCAGATGCAAACCACCAATGGCCAGAAGGCCATCCTTCCACAGTCTCCCACTTCCTTCCCCCAGCAGGTTCTTGTGGGCTCCCCTGTGGGCCAAGGGACCGTTATGTTCGTGGTTCCTCAGTCTTCCGTGTCTCAACCCCAGCCTGGCCCACAGAGTGTCGTCACCCTGGGCAACACCAAGCTTCTTCCCCTGGCCCCGGCCCCAGTCTACATGCCCTCAGGTCAAAATGGAAACGCCACCCAGGTGGACTTCTCTCGCCGGCGAAATTATGTCTGCAACTTCCCTGGGTGCAAGAAGACGTATTTTAAGAGCTCACACTTGAAAGCACACCTCAGAACCCACACAGGTTGGTCTAACTGAATGGGTTCACAGATCTGCTTATAGGGTTGAGGGAGAAATATTAGATAATTTTCACATACCAGAACCATCTTTTACTCACTCTTTCACAGAACCATCTTTCACTCACATGTGTTTTACTTTGTTTTGACAGGTGAGAAACCTTTCAGCTGTCACTGGGAAGGTTGTGATAAAAAATTTGCGCGCTCTGATGAACTCTCCAGACACCGGCGCACACATACTGGTGAGAAAAAGTTTGTGTGTCCCGTGTGTGACCGCCGATTCATGCGAAGTGATCACCTGACCAAGCACGCTCGTCGACATATGACCACCAAGAGGGCCTCAGCGTGGACCTCAGAAGTTCGTGACCTCAACAAAATGGCTGCTTCCAAGGCTCCACCAACCAACTCTTCTGTTCCTCTCAGTGTGCTTGTACCCGCCTCAAACTAGAAACAAGTCTTAGGCCACAGGGCCACCTCAGGACAATGTCCCATTGAGCATCTATCACAGGAAAATAAGTGACAAACACACAATGGCTGCTACCCCAACAGTGGACAGAAACAAACTGACTTTGCACTGGATTTTTAAATACATTGTTGTTTATACTTTCTTTATATGGATTTTTGTTTACTTTTGTACAAGTAATGTTTCTCGAACATATGCACTCTTTTTTGCCAAAGCCTTCGCATTACAGTATCTATCTGTTATTCCTTGTCTGTCTCTGTATATTTGTACATAATATCTATATATGAATGTAATGTGTACTCCATCTTGCATTTATTGACAATATATAATAAATACATAAATGTTATTGATGTGCTTAAATCTGTAAGTGGACAGTATTCGATATGTGATACTATCTACTGTCTGGTCTTGCTTTGCCTATTATTTAATAAACATTTGTTTTTAAAAGTACAGACTGTTATTGTTGGTATGTTAAATGCTGCAAGTAGGCTGTAACCTGTGAACAGAGTAAAACAGTGATACCCAGACAAATCGGAAATGAAAAAGAGCTGGGGCCTGACCAACACCTTACTCCCACTTATTTCAATAAGTAGAAAATGCCAGTGAACAGTGGGAAAGATATTTGACGATGTACACTCACATGAAGTGTCCTGTTACACAACACTGATGCATTCTCTCAGTCCCCCGTACACCATCTCTCCATAACACCCAGTAACAGGCCTCCGCAAATCAGACTGGATTGTGGTAGTATGACTTGGGGGCGCGACCAATCGTACAGAGGGTAGAGTTGCAACATGGTTACAGGCCTCTGATTGGTTTAACGGAATCCCCGCCCAGTTGCCTTACTGACCGACTTTCTCAGATAAGAAAAAGAATACATTCATTATAGGTTATTCAACGTTACAGAACATAATGAATGGAGAATATTGTATATGATATGCGTGGAAAAATGTACTTCCTGTATACTGTGGCCAGCTGTTCACAGAACACCTCAACTTAGAAATTTTAAATACCATATCTAAAAAATAATTGTATATAAACCATCAGCGTCTTACTAGAATGACAGCTTAAACAAATTTACAATGAAAATTACTAACATTTTATTTTATATTAGCTATCAAGAGTTTGAACCAATCAAATTCGGGGGCATCGAGTTCCTTTGTGTTCTATAACATCTCACTGGGGCTTCGCCGTGAGCAATGGCCTACATATTACGTAAGCTTAAACGTGCATAAAGCGATCGCGTATTGCTGTTCGAGTTCTAGGTGCAAGGGTGCGTAGCCTGCAACAGATGTCAAAATTAAGATATACGCGTTCTTTATTCTTTCGCTAAAGATTTGGCAGCATTTGTTTGAGACTTGACCTGATATTTTCAAACAAAGTACGCATTTTCTTCTGATGTGGCACATGGAACAACTTTTAAGGTAAATGTCCTTGCACTCCCGTATACCAATAAATTAATCAACAAAATATGAATATTAATTAAGGAAGTGTACTTAACTTTCGAATAACCTACTTCACAACTCTGAATTTGTATTTATAAACAACGCAACCTGCGCCCCCTGGTGTCGAAAAAAAGAGCAAAGTTGGGTACGGTACTTCAGAATCACCACGATCCAATGTCCTGCCCTTTCACGACCACAGGCATCAGAGAGACAAGCATGTGGTCAAACAGACTTGTAGTGAAGGCTTTCTTGCAGACTGAAATAATGGTGGAGCATCAGAAGCAGGAGGGGGGCTCACACAAGTGTGACCGGAGTTGTCGTCGGGCTGTGGTGGGTGAGGGGTGTGAACATGTCTCTTTCAAACATTTAGTAAGAGCCATTAACATTGTTGTACGCACCTATCAACTATCGTATGAGGAGTGCAACAACATTTATTGAATGGTACGCATCTATGTTGCTCCCGTGTACGTTATGGAGGTCTATATATCATTGGTGTTTGTATGCCACTGATTTTTATGTTATTATTGTTGAAAGGTTTCTCATGAAGTTGAGGTTGCTTTACTAGCTTGACAATGATAAAGCAACCTTGACAATAGCAGCATAGAGAAAGCACAAAGAGGTTGAATAAAGAGGGATGTGCAATTAATCAGTCGATTACCCGCGAGTAAAGTCCAGCCATTAATTCTTTCTGCCTTTGCACTTTACATGTGATCTTTAATGGGCATATATAACTTTAGATGATTGAAGAGATGAACTTATAGACATGACTGCAGAGATGTTTTCTCAGGTTAATTATGAAAACAGCCCTATTAACACATTCCCTAATATAATGGGGACAGTAGACATAAGCATAAACTATGCCCTAGTCATACCTTACTTGAACTTGATACATTACTAAGATTTTGTCTGTATAGGCCTTTCCAGCATGGACTGAATTTATCACAACAACTCATTCTTAATAACTTTTTCAAAAGAATTGATGTGGTGGGGTATTTAAGTAGGTTAGTAAGTTGTACCTAGGTAAATTAAACCAGAGGAGTACCCTGCTTGATTTGTTTAGAGATAATTATGACTCCAGCATCTTCTCAAGTTTACCACTGTCTCCAGCATGGTTCCCATTGTAAGTCAAACTTAAAATTCCCTGACTATTCCTGACAAAAAAAATTCCATTACCTTCTCTATAAATAATTACACATCGCCTGTATTTGGAGCCAAAAACCAATTTCTGGTTCATGTGTTTTCTGTACAAAACACTGTTAACACCACAACAACTCATGCAAGGCATGAAAGAAGCTAATAAAGACCAAGAAGTTAATAAAGACCAAGAGGGAACCATGGAAATGTTTTTGGACACATTTTGGGGACAGCTACCTGCTATAAGCAAAATTTCTAAAATTCCATGACTATGTCCACAAGTATACCAAATTCCCTGACCTTCCATATCTGGATTAGGGGGTAGGCAAATTCCATGACTTTCCAGTAATTCCATATCCACTGACCAAACTGTGGTCACTGAGCCGGAACTACTCCGGCTCAACTTTGCCACTTAACCACCTGGTTGGAATAGTCCCCTGACATAAAGCTTGATGCTTCTTCTACCAATACTCTCTTTAACTGTCTGTGTGGTCTAGGCCTAACCAAACATATGTGAACAATAGTCGCCCTCGAACACGTCTTGCGATGTCTCAAGGCTCATCATTCGAAAGTTTCAGCCATTCAATTTTACTCGCGCGTATGCTGCTACACAATCAGCCTACCAGTAGAGGGCATCGCTCCAAATATGATCCCATCTTTCATTACAATTTCCTGGGAGTGACCAACACAAGTCGATTTTGCGCCTGAAACAAAGGTAATTTTTTGTAACTAGGCTTACATGCAGCCAAAAAAACACAAATTCTATAACGTCGCATAACTTTGCATTAGCGCTTACGTTGCATCCAGATCGTAGTAAATGTCTTTTCTCTAAAAGCCTACAAACATAGCCTGTCTTTGGCTAAAATTCCCTGTATTGTCATACTTTCAGTAAATTAGCCAACCCACATGCCTTGTCTGTGTAAATTGTACTTGCAGTGCTCTCTGGCAATGGTCATATAAATAATTTATTCACACACTTCGGATAATGAAAATCAGAGAATGGCATGGCTAAATGACTAATGTCGCAGCTAGCATACCGTTTACAGACTCTCGGAAGTGAAGTTAAACACCCACGTTTACATTCCTTATAATAATATACAGTAAAATATATGAGTGGATCAAGTAAAATACCATTGATATAAGCTAGTTAAGTCTATCGTTATCGGCCACCGTACTATTGTCCAAGACAGAACCACATCATTTACCTTTGTTTACCAACGACGTGGCGGGAAAATGTGCTAAACTCGATTATTTTTTGGTCACGTTTGCGCTGGTGGGTTATTTTGGGTTGGGTTCAGATAAAGGAAAGTCCAAAGAAAGTCCAAAACATTTCCTAAAACATTTCCTGCATTAAATGTTTTGCAGCTTTATGTTTAGTGTTTTTCTATTTGTCGCGTGTGTGATGCGATCAGCTGTTTGTAGGTGACCTATATTTATTTATAAACTGAACCATCATTGTAAAGCAAGGTTAGGACTCTTAGTGTCTACTTTGCAAAAATACCAAGCGCGCACTCTTAACGTTCAAATTTTATTTCGTTACCAGTTTCATAAACTCGTTTCGTAAAACAATCTCCGCTTGAAATTCCCGCAATGTGAAAGTGACGTAGTTGTACAACTTCGCAATGTTATTGGCCAGAAATCTTAAACGATTTAAATAGACCGCATTTGCTCCGTTTCCATTGGATAGCCTATTTCAAGCGCCAAGATTTCAATAAAAAGGATGCGTTCACCTACAAATCTTCATTAGGTCTCTTTGTAGCTGCAGAAGATAGCTCATGTTTAAACTAGTCTCGCTTTTTAACGTTTATTTTAAAGTTATTTTTTAGTGTGACTTTCTTGCCCCGTTCTGCAGGACGTTCTTTTATTTTAGTATTATTTATAACTCTCGGTGCTGCTCTTAATCTACTTGAAAATGCTGGCTACTAGGTCCCCGCTTTCCGCCAAGAACGAGAACGTCTCCACTAAAGTCGAGGGCATGTCGTTGACTGACAAAGAAAATACAGTAAGTATAAAAAAAATTCATCGCAGACCGCGAAGGAACTTCATGTGTATATTGAAGAAAGTTGACCGGTAGTCTCTCCACAGTAAAACACTGATATTTCTTTGTATAATGTCTGTGAGACTTCTCACCTGACCGGGCTAGTTGTGGTGCGGGGCGTTTTTGTACAAGAGTCTTAACAAATTCGTATTGATTATCAGTGAAATGACACAACTCTTCCGTGAAGATGATTTAACAATATTGTTCTTTATTCCCCTAGCCCCCAAGCTTGAACGCTACTCGGATTTTGGCCTCCAAAACCGCGCGTAAAATCTTCGAAGATTCCGAGGTAAGTCGAGTTCTATCAGGCAGCCAGGTAATATTACTTAACAAAAATGTAAGTCAATAAATCGCAGCTGTGAATACAGCAACATGGTTAATTAATGGTTCACTATATAACGCTAACATTTTGTTGTTACCTTTGATGTATGACGTCAGTTTGGCGCCATATCATTCTAAAGGTTAACGCCTGTAGTAAAGTTAAAGTTAGTTTAAAACCTATTGTGTCATTAGATTAATTTAGTGTTTACAAGTAGTAATTTATGTCATTTAAGTGAAATGTAAGACTGTACTTAAATTGACTTAACATACTTATCCAAGATTTACCGGTATCAATCAGCTTAGTCACGTCGTTGAAGTCGGACTTCTTTTTAACAGGCTACTGATTTCTTACCATTGAGAAGCGTTGGGGTTATTTGGTCACTTCACACCTACTATTGACCTCGTTTACACAACCCTGCCAGCTAATTTTTATGAAGGATCACGATTTCTGGGGGAGGGGTTTCATGGGGGTCCATGTGTAACAGCATTAAGGCAAATTAAGTTTTCGCCTTCCCTCCCCTCAAAGCTACATATTAATTAATGTCAGTAAATTTTACCCTTGCTCGTGGCCTTTCTTAAGTGACTATGATCAATTTATTTTACAGCCTGCAAAGACGACAAAATCAAGCATAGAAGAGGAACCTCTTCTGAAGGAGAACCCACGTCGCTTTGTCATTTTCCCTATTCAGTACCATGATATCTGGCAGATGTACAAGAAGGCAGAGGCCTCTTTCTGGACAGCAGAAGAGGTGGGTTTTAAGTTTTATCCCCTGTCCACAGTGATACGTGGTCTATGCTTAGAGACATAGCCTTATGATAATTCCTGTGCTTAATATATTCTTATCTCTTGTATATTTTAAGGTTGACCTCTCCAAAGACCTTGGACACTGGGAATCACTGAAGGATGAAGAAAGGCACTTCATTTCTCACGTGTTGGCATTTTTTGCTGCTAGTGATGGTATTGTAAATGAGAACTTGGTAAGCATGTCACTTGTGCTGATCACCACTGACTCATTGTCCTCACGTGGAGCAGGGCTAGAGAGGGAATGTACAGGATTCCTCTGTTAATTCATTGTTTTGCCTCTAGGTGGAGCGTTTCACCCAGGAAGTGCAGGTCACAGAGGCTCGATGCTTCTATGGCTTCCAGATTGCTATGGAGAACATCCACTCTGAGATGTACAGCTTGCTTATTGATACATACATTAAGGACCCTAAACAGAGGTAAGCCTGAATAATGATTACCCATGTGTTACTTTTTGGCTGTGATGAGACGCGCAGGGGTACGGACCTCAGCTGAAGATGGGAGCTGAGTGTCAGTGGCTGAACACAGGTCTGCAGGCATGTGGTCAGCTGCCTGGTGGCCACTGACATGAAACAGTCGCAACGTCTGAGCCACTCCATATGCTTTCCTTTACTTGTATTCCTCATGTATATACGGTTGCATTTAAACTAACTTTACATGGAAGAAAGTTTTTGCTTTGAAAAATGCTGTGACGTTTACTTGAGCCATTATTTGAAACCATTTCTGTTTATTGTAATTGCTTGTAGAGACTACCTGTTCAATGCCATTGAGACATTGCCATGTGTTAAGAAGAAGGCTGACTGGGCCATCAACTGGATTGGCAACAAGAATGCCGTGTATGGTATGTTCCACCTCATTTGTCTACTCTTTAGTCCTTAAGTGTTTAGTTCAAGGAATGGTTGTCTACCCCGTCAAGTCAAATGTGTAAATTGCCTGTTACTTGTTCTAGGGGAGCGCGTGGTTGCCTTTGCTGCTGTGGAGGGTATCTTCTTCTCTGGGTCATTTGCAGCCATTTTCTGGCTGAAGAAGCGGGGCCTCATGCCTGGCCTTACCTTCTCCAATGAGCTGATCAGCAGAGATGAGGGCCTGCACTGTGACTTTGCCTGCCTAATGTTCAGGCATCTCGTCAACAAACCATCGCATGAAACTGTTAAGAAGATTATCATTAATGCAGTTGAAATCGAGCAGGTAATTGCTTTGGCTTTACGCCAATGTAAGAATGATAATTCAGTTTTGTTATTTGTAAATCCAGTGCCCTGAAGTGGTCTAAATATGTTTGTTTATTTATTTTACTTCATTCCCACTCAAGGAATTCTTGACAGATGCCCTGCCAGTCAAGCTGATTGGAATGAACTGTGAACTGATGAGGACCTACATTGAGTTTGTTGCTGATAGACTGATGCTAGAGCTGGGATTTGAGAAGGTATGACCTTTACTAGCCTCATGTTTGATGCAGTTACATAATGTTTTTACCCACTTTGAATCAGATCAAGCCTCTAATGGTGGGACATCATTGCTAACACCAATTAATACAGGGACCTTAATGTGTAATATTTCACATTAAGGCATGGGGTCTGATGGAAGGACATGTTGTTGATTCTGTGCATGGTGATTTCAAGGATGGTGAAGTGATCTGATGAGTTAAATGAACAATGAGATGTTGGTTCTAATTGCTGTGTGCTGATTACCTGTTTGCAGATCTACAAAGCTGAGAACCCGTTTGACTTCATGGAGAACATCTCACTCGAAGGCAAGACCAACTTCTTTGAGAAACGTGTTGGAGAATACCAAAAGATGGGTGTTATGTCTGGCCCCGTCGACAACACCTTCACGCTAGATGCAGACTTTTAAACCAAACAGTCAATCAGATTGTAGATATAAATTCAGTAACTTGTAGCACAGCATCTGTCTTAATGTAACCTCCCTAGGTGGGCTTGAACCTACAGTATTTCACAACAGAACTAGTAATAACTAGGTATAACCTGCATGGAGGCGCAGCTGGGAGGGTGTCTTGAGGTAGCTCTGGAATGCACTTACCTCAAAGAGGACATTTGTACATGTGTACCTTGACTACCTCCACATTTTGAAGATGTCCAGCTTGTCTGGGTCAGGATGCCTGGATGGGGCACCACAGGCACATTTTCACAAACAACACTTTAAATGAACTTGTAGTTTTTATGTAATTTGGGGGGGTTTTGTTGCCATTTTATGTATTTATCAAGTTTGTTTTGTAATAAAGGTACCAATTCAGTTTTGAGGGTATTTTTATTAACCATTTCTTGCTGATGGCGAATTGGTCCTGCTGTAATATGCTTATTTTAAATGTTTGCTTTTTGTATTGTTCTTAGTACTGAGTTTGTAAATAAGAACGCATTTTAATAAAACGAAACTCGACTGAAGTTATTAAGTTACTTAATGTTTTTTTCCGCTGACATTAACGTGGGTACTTAGGAGGGATTTGCATACATATACAATTCTTTTTTTTGTGTGTCAATGCACGTGTTGAATGCATTTGGAAAACATCGAATTCGTCTTCATCTGTTTCGACGCCTGCATATATGACGACAGGACATCACGTGCCAGGATGATTTGGGACTGGACGGGGAATCTGTCGAGATCCAGGAAGTAGGGCAACAGACGAGCGTCTCCGTAATAGAAAGCACGGGGCAAGCGGCCTGTTTAATTATTGTTTTAACCTTGTGCATTGTCGCTCTGTTGAAGAAATGTCGACGAAAACACCAAGACAAACCATATCGAATCCGGTAAGTTTGTTAGAAAAACCCTCTGCTGGTGGCAAATACAGGCATGCTTTGCTTTGTTGACAGCCAGTGTTAACTTGGCTGTTAACTCGACTGCTAACGCGTAAACTTCTGAAATTGAAAACGATTCCCCACAAACGTGCTTAGTCGAGAGCAGTCGCGGTCTTATGTTCACGATCAGAAAAATTATGATTGGTATTCATGCAGATTTGCTATTCAAGCAGACTTACGTGTTATTGTCATTTCCGTAACCTAGCTTTATTTGTTTCCACACAGCCCATCCCCTTTGCCGGGACCATATTGGGTGGGTTGGTTCCAGGGGAGATGATCCTCATCCAAGGCAGTATTCCCACTGATTCGGAAAGGTACGTAGGCCCAAAGGTTCTCTTGGTTTGTTTGATGGAGTTGTGGGGAACGTCGGGCACACAAAAGGAACCCAAACTAATACCGGCGTTTTTATGTTATTTGTTATTTCATGTCATTATGAATGAATGAACAGTTTATTTCATTGACTTGGGGTCATTTTGTCTGACATTTTTGTCTGTGACTGTTGCTGGAATATCCTGTAAGCTATGCAGCCATGAACTGTTGGATTGGCCTCAACTTTTCCTTGATATACACTGTTGGATATCACTTAGATTTTTAGTAAACAAAATGTACTGGTAAAATTGCTCTTGCCAGGTTCCAAGTAGACTTGACATGTGGGAACAGCATCAAACCACGGGCCGACGTGGCCTTCCATTTCAACCCTCGCTTCAAAAAGACCTGCATTGTCTGCAACACTCTGCAGAGGGAACGCTGGGGCAAAGAGGAGATCCTGTACCAGATGCCCTTCAAACTGGGGTCAGAGTTTGAAATTGTAATCCTTGTACAGAAGGATTCATACAAGGTGAGAATAGAAAAGGTGTTTGATTCAGACTGTCTCATTTAGGGACTGGCGAATGGCTAGGCAGATTGATTGATGGAGCTTTATATATTTTCAAAATTTCACATAGTACATTGTACAGAAATTGATCCAGTGTGGATTTGCAAGTGCTAAATCACGTAGCCCATTCCATCAACATTCCATGAACCCCACAGGACCTGCACATCTAGTCTGTATCCAGTGCTGGCCCAACTGTGTGACAGAGACAGAATCAGTGTACAGACAGCGTAACAGTGGTTAGCAGTGGGGTTTGTTGTAAACTGTAAGTCTCCCAAGGCTCCCAGATCGCCAGTTATTAAAGAAGGGAAACACTTTATCAACTTATTTTTTATGACCCCTTCATGGCTTCTTTGTGTTAGCAGAGTATGTGCTGTTGGACACATACTTATCCCCTTCTGAAAGGCTAAGAAGAATGGACCAGTTGAACAATGCACTATGATATGCTAGCTTATGTGATCACACTGACAGTGCAGTTCTATTGCTAGGACACAGCTGAGCTCAGCTGAGCTGTTTTCTCCTCAGGGATTCTTTTGGAATGCAGAATATGCTAACAAATAAACATGCTCCTAAATCAATAAATTGGTTAAATTAATTTAGATTTTTTATGGCCTGATTTTTTAAAATTCCTTCAATTCCAGGTCCATTTGTAGTACCCCAATGATAAGAGAGTTTCACGTTTAAAATATGGCTATGTCATTTAAAAGAAGAACCATCTTGACACAAGATCTGAAGCCAGAAAGTCATTCAAGGGAAGCATCTTATGCAGTGCAGTGTTCAATTAATAATTCAGTTTCACTGCCATCATTACTTCCTAAATGTGGTTTGCAGCTTGCTCAGGGCAGGTAGTCTTCACCACTGCATCTGAGACAGAGACAGGAAGTTAATTATATCTCAGTTATTTATGGATAGTCTCCAAAGGGAATTGCAGACGGTAGTCACATTTTGGCTTTTGAGCCAACAGTACATGAGGTTTGCACACTTCAGTTTTGCACCATCTACCCGTAGATTCTGTTCTGTACTATTTCCTGATGGTGTAAGTGAGGGAAAAGCCTGGGTTGCATTTGAATTCTGTTTTTTTTTTACCCCTGTTTAATATCTGTTTACCTATCCCTAATGAAATGACCCAGAGATATTTAGTGGTGACAGACATTCAGATTCTCTAAGTGCTTGGGAAAGGTGCTTCAGTGCTTCCTTTCAAGGTTCCTTTAGCATAGGGTACACTTCCTTGGAAGCGAAAGGAGGTACCCCACAATTTCTTGTACAATAAAACTACAACCAGCAAGATCAATAACATCTGCTTTACTATAAGTGGATTTGGATGTTGTCTTTCCCTAAGCTCTCATGAATTCATCTTTACATCTCCTCTTGACCCCATTATGTTTTCCAACAAGGTCAAGGTAAAGTGGACACAGAGAGTAGATAGGCCAGACAAATCTGAAAGAGGCCTGGTGCAGTTTTTAGTGTGAAATACATGTCCTCTCCTGCAGGTGGCAGTAAACGGCGCTCATGTGCTCGAGTACAAGCATAGGCTTGACCTGAGCAAGGTGGACACCATCAACATCTCAGGAAAGGTTCACATCCAGACCATTGGCTTCATCCGAAACTCTGTGAGTATTGTCCGATTAACTTTAAATGATTAAGAACTCTTGATTTTGTGGAATTGTATCAAGTTTTTTTGGGGATCATACATGGGTGAACCATAGGTGTAAAACGTAAGTAAACATAAGTTAAATATCGACTAATGACCTGACATTTCTGTAGGCACCAGCTCTTGCTCAGCCTCTTGGAACAAACAGAGCCTCGCAAGCCATTGTAAGAACATTTGGTTCTTTTTGCATATTATTGTAAATGCCATGCATTGCTGCACACAGCTACTGTTATTATTCTGTTGGGAAAGCAGGGTGATGCCCTGATTAATGCCACTAAAGTAATCAGCCTCAACCTACATTAATGTGTCAGTCAGCCTTAGTAAGATAGATAGACATAGATGAGACGCCCTTGCAGTTTTGCAACCACTGGAAACTAAAGTAAAGCTTTTATGTTGTTTCACAGGGGATGTTGACACATACAGGTGACTTGGTGAGTGGGTGCTGCTGTCAAATATATCCTGAATATATCCTGATGTCCGGTGCATGACTCATAGGCAGCAGCTAACTGATCATTTGTACACTGCATGACCTCAAACTGGATAAAAAAAACAAACAAAAAAAATCAAAATTCTGAATTTAGCTGAAGAGCCAACAGCAACGTTGTCTGGATATGACATTTTAAGTCCTAGAATCCTTTTCACATGTCTTTAGGATAATGTAATTTTACATGTCTTTAGGATAATATAATTTCAAATGCAAGATCAGCTAGAGCAATGTTTTATTTGAAATAGTGATGGAAACTGTAAGTTGTGACGGAGTTGGAAATGCTTAAAAACAACCAAATTTCCAGTCTAAAATGTTTACTTTTCTCTCAGAGGAGTCTTATAATGAGTCTAACCCAGTTCTCTCCTGTCATCATAGAGTCTTCCCTTTAGTGGTACCATAGAGAAAGGGCTGGCTCCAGGATTAACCATCATTGTGAAGGGCCAAGTACACCTGTATCCACACAGGTATGTTCCTCATGTCCTCAAGTTTTGTTAAACAAAACTTAAAAGGATAAACTGCTGTTATTAGTTCTAAATGGATGGTTGCTATGGGCAAAAGAAGGTCTCGTTTAAGGTCAAGCAGCATATCTAAGGATTCTACACCGTCTCCAGCAGTTCATTTAAGTTCATTTACAGTTACAGTTCATTTAAGCTTCACAAGTAAGTTAATATGCAAGTGTAATACGTCCTGAAAAGTGGAACTACTTCATAGGTGTGTGGTTATCTGAAAATAATGCATGTTCTAAACAGTGCATCACAATAGGAAATTTGATCAAGCAGTAGTATAAATTGAATAATTGCATAAATTAAACTGTAGTACATTATAAGTTGTGTTTTTGTAGCATGGCTGGGCATGAGGGAATTTAGTGTATATTTGTTTAGGAATTGATCACCACTGGCTATCACTCTTTGAGGCACCCCCATGAGTTTCTCTAGCTGTGTGGCTAAAGATCACTGGTGTCAGTCTGTTGCATTCTCCAGCATCTGCACATAAACATGTGTGCATCAGCTGTGAAAACAAAATGTAACGGGCCAGCCTGTTAGTTTTAGTCGATTATTGGCCATGGAAGTAATGAAGTTGCAAAGCTTCATCATGATAGACTTAAATATCTTTCTGTTGTTTACCTAATGCTTTTTTTGCTGCATTTGGTCTCGGGTTGTCTCTAGCTTCTCCGTGAATCTGTGTGTGGGTGGAACCAAGGACATAGCGCTACACCTGAACCCTCGCCTGAAGGCCGGTGTGTTCATCCGAAACTCCTACCTGTCTGAGTGCTGGGGAGCGGAGGAGAAGAGCCTCCTGAAGTTCCCCTTCACACCTGGAGAGTACTTTGAGGTGAGTTCACATGCCGCCAGAGCCAGAGAATCCAGAGAAAACACTGGAGGCTATATGGAGCTGCAGGTATA
Organism: Tenualosa thibaudeaui; assembly: GCA_027481765.1. NCBI lineage: Eukaryota > Metazoa > Chordata > Actinopteri > Clupeiformes > Clupeidae > Tenualosa > Tenualosa thibaudeaui. Next base: position 14,161,790 of record JAIFZK010000001.1, on the reverse strand, counting down.
AAGTGGAAGCACAGCTTGTGAGAGAATCCCCCCCCCCCACTACTTTTCTTCATTGATAGATAAATCCCTATGATGACAGATTACATTTGGAGGTACTTGTCATAGCAGAACTATAGTCCTGTATCCCAGTGTCTTGTTTTTTTGTTATGCAAACTTGTGTTTGTGTTCATGTCCAAGGAAATGATACTCCACTCTGTTGTTGTTAAACAGAAAAAGACAATTGTGATGTTGTGTTGTGTGAAATTTTATGTGGATAAAGCAGACTGCCTCATCCGCAAATATTTGAAACAGACAGCCAAAGTCCATGAATTCTGGCACATGTATCGGAAAGTGCTGGAGTTTCTGGGTCAGCTGCTGCCCAAAATTGTGATGACATCAGTCTATGCGGTTCAGCAGAAATGTTTGTGAGTCTCCTGTCACATTCTCATACTGCGCTGGTGGGAGGCATTTATCATGACTGGTGTGCAACAAACTAGAGATGGTGTGGGGAAAATCCAGACATTCTCCAAAGGAAGGAACCCGGTTATCAGTACAGTTAATGTTTGTGCAAGCTAATGGATGGCAAATGCCAAAAGTATGAAACAATACAGGTTTCTAGCTCATTATCGATCTCCCTTCCAGATGATCATCCTCGTCGAAGCCCAGGAGTTTAAGGTGGCCGTGAATGGAGTCCACCAGTTCTGCTACAAGCACCGCGTTCAAGACCTGGCCCGTATCAACACCCTGGAGATAATAGGAGACATCCAGCTGCTGGACGTCCAGATGCGGTGAACAGGGCCACCTTCCATCCTGTCCAGTGGTGCTCCACCAGAACTGAAATGGACCTCCACCCACAGACGACTGACCAGGTTCAGAGGTGGTCTCTCTACTACACTCTTATTTAACCTCATCCCGCCATTCCTGCAGCTTCACATATTTAGACCAAAGCCCACATTATTTTCCTGTAGAAAGAACCATTTGAGTATTTCATTATTTCCCCTGTGGTCCACAACTGTCATAACAGTCTAATTCAACATATGGCCTGCTAAGGTTCTGTGTGGGTCAGCTTGCACAAATCATCATTTTTTTTCCATCTCATTGTTTGATGGTGTGATCAAGGGTGATGAAGGATTCATATATGCATAAATCTTGGTGGTCAGTTGGCTGTGTGAGAATGTAAATAACGTGAAAAAAGCAGGGTGCCTAAAGAGGAAATGCCAGTGTGCTTAGATGCAGTGTGGTGAGAGCTAGTCATTCTAGACACATGAAGACATCAGTCTGGGAGATGGAAACCTCATAGAGTCTCTATGCAAGTGAACATATACCATAGTCCATGTCTGTTTTAATTGATGTGCACTTTCCATTTCACCCCACCTGAATAATCATTTTGCATTGTGTTCTGTTGTTCCAATGGATATCTTTCTTTCCTCAGGATGGGATCCATATTAATATATTAATAGTGGACAAAGTAATAATGTTTTCCTAAGCAATATTCATGGTCTATATTTATATGGGAATATGTATGATCAAAATGAAGGCTTTTTGTGTACTATTGCTATGAATAAATGAAAATTGCTGTAATGCTGCTCTCGTTTTGGTGTGTGTGTGTGTGTGTACATCTTCCGAAAAAAGGCAAAGGTTTCAGTCCAGTTGGTCCATCCACTGGTTTAGAACTGTTAGCAAATGATCGGCTGGTTGGTATAATGAGTGACCAGAGGCATATGAAGTGCACATAAAAAGTTGTGAATTTAATAATATCCACTTGAAATCACTGGAACAGTTCAGAAATCTGAATACTTCTTGGCACATTACCACCAGGCCCCTCTGGCACAACCACACGGTTTGGCATCATCACATTCTACCAATAATGTAACATCTTGTACATCTTGATGCATAAAATGAGTTGATTAACACTGCTGACTGCTCATAGCCAGCAAGAGACTATTGGACATCAGATATTGTAAAAAAAAAAAAAAAGAAAGGCAGTGAACCATCTGTCTTAAACATCTAATTGAGGCATCCAAGTCCAGCTTTTAGTACAAAATAAACTCACACACACACACAAACACACAGTCATTATCAGGCAAGATAACCTTCAGAGTTCAGCATGTTCTTATGGCCATTTTCCAATGCCCAGAACAATCAGATGAGAAGTGAGTAGAATACAGAGAGGGGGCCACAGGAACGAGAGCGCTAATGGTTGGTCGGTTACAGAGAACATTTAGTCAAGTGAGTGTGTCCAACTCATCCATATGCTAATGCTGTGAACCTCCACCAAAAAATGGCCCTTTTGTTACGGCCGCGAGTCCGCAGGGCCACCTGATGAAATGGAGGTGACAGCTTGGCATTGCTGTGCAGAGAACGAGCTGGAACAGGAGAAGGATGACTAGTGCAGGCTTCAGTAGTAGTCAGTGCTTGGCCCCGTCGCACGGCTACTCACCACTGGGAGCCAGTCGGTACATTTTTCGGAGAGGCAGGACGGTATCGTTAGGCTGTCTAGCTTGGCTCCCTCTGAGTGACTAATGTAGTGTAGTGAGGGAGGAAGAGGAGGAGAGGCGCCCTGGGGGTGGGGGGGGGGGGGGTGTTGGTGTCTAGGCTCACACTGAGCTGAGCTTTACCAGGCCCCTGACTGAGTCCTCGTGCAGCGAGTCTTGGCTGGCGGGGTCATACAGCTGGGCCGGGTGGAGGTGCGGGGGGTGGGGTCCGTGGGCTGGGCACGGCATGGTGGGCACTACCAAGGCGGTGGCGGCAGATGGGGGGGAGGGTGGTGATGGCGTCTCCTCAGGGCTGGCTAAGTGGTGGTGGCGGCAGTGTGGATCGGCATCGCCCCGCAGTGCCAGGAGCTCGCCCGCACACGTCAGGCCGGGCATGGAGGTGGGCAGGGAGGCCAACGAGTGTGGTTGGCTCCCGAAGAGATAGACAAGTGGACAGACATTGAGACAGACACACACAGAGAGAGAGAGGGGGGGGGGGGGGGGGCAGCCATGAGCAAAGGTTAATGAAATACTGGACAGCATTAATTTAGTGTTAATAATAAGCATAAATTTTGTGAGAAGTTTTTCAGTTTAAGAATGAAGCCCAGAAGCACTGGCCAAGAAGTTTTTAGTTTCATCAAACAAAATACAGATTTTAATCTCCAGATTTTAAAATCTCAAATTATTTTAGCATAAGTCTTATTTTCATTAAGGGTTACCCAGAATGCATAGGAGAAGACTGACACATGAATGCACTCAAATGACCTCAGGGTTCATCTCTCTGGGAAATGTTAGACCATTAAAGCAAAGTGTTTTTCATCCAGCCTGCATGATCCATTTGCATTGAATCAGCGCTCAGTCCTGGGCTTGATTCCAGTACAGGAAATCAGCCTTTAGTTGGAGGGCACCACTGGCAACTCCTCAGATGTGCACTGCATGAGGTACATGCTCACAGTCCAAACCAGGCCCTCTGTGGAGTGTTTGTACTGGGCTGATGTGATGTGGAGCTATCTGATCTGTGTGTGTGTGTGTCCTGAGGGTGAATGAATGGCTAATGGGTGATTATGATCAAACTGCAGAAGCTACAAAAGCAAAAAGCACAAAAGCACTGCTGTAGTGGGGAACACATACACACACACACAGTTTGCTTTCTTACCATCTTTTTCACACACACACATATACACAGACTATCCCTTTCTTTTCGACCTTCTCTATTGCTCTGAGCTCACACACAGACACACACACACACACACACTCCATCCAATGGCATCAGTATTCAGCAGTGCGGCTATGCTCTCCTGAGGCTGGACTCAAACACACATTTTACTCAGCAGGATGTCAGCAGAGCCAGGAAATCACCCCACCTGATCTCAAATCAGCCAAAACTTGTGCACACCCACACCTTCCACTGTTAACCCAATCCAATTCAAATTCCCCAAATGTCACATCAACTGAAGTCAGATAGCAGCACTCTAACGAATAGCAATGTACTTGGGCCCCGTGCTGGCAAAGGCAAGGCTCACATTCCCTTTCTATCTCTGTTCCTCCCCGGTAGCATCTGTACTTCAGACGCTGTCACTAAGCATGCAAAAGAACGAGATGACGGTGGAAGCTCCCCTAAGCTGGAAGATGTAAGTATTATTTAGAGTGAAGAGAATTCATAAATTATATGATACCGCTCAGACAGGCAGATATAAGCTCATATTGGATATGTGTTTAATATAATGTCATGCATGCATACACCCAAAATACCCTCACACTATCTCATGCTTTTGTGAGGAGCGTGCATGTGGGCACACATACACACACGCGCGCAATGCAGAAAACTAGGATATAACTAGGAACATATAAGGACGGTATATATTCAGTCAAACACATGCTTGGCACAACCACTTACCTTGTGAGCATGGAGCTGTGTGGGAGTGTATATGCTGGTCCCATTGGAGTGACAGACAGGCTGCGGGGTGTCAGGCTGGATGAAGCCTCTCCTGTCAATCAAACTGGGAAGAAAAGAAGAGAGCGTCCATCAGCGTGGCGTTCGTCTCCGTGCAACAATTCTGTAGTATTAACGTCAGTCATTGTGAGTGTGTGGAGGCGTTGCCATGAACAGCGGCCTCTGCTGATATGACAGTGGGGCTATTCTACAGGTCGGTGACTGGGAATACACTGTGAGGCAAATTAACAGAAGTCTGAGGCAAGGTGCTCATACACACGAAAAAAGTTATTGAGATTACTTTGAATGAGAAAATTTTCAACATTTAAGTACCTTGATCCATATGTTTATTGTTTATGTGAGTACATACATATTAGGATAACAATGTTTGTGTATGTCTATGTAATATACACATTCACACATGAAATTCTGAATATGTAGGAACTGTATATATGTATGTATGTATGCATGTAATTTTGTGTGCATCATATAAAATATATGGCTGTGAGCATATGTGTGCATAGCTGTTTTTGTGCATGTATGTATGTCTATGTCTCTGTATATATGTGAATGAGCATGTGTGTGTGATACGTGTGCTAGAGTGTGTGTGTGTGTGTGTGTAGCAGCTGGGCCTCGTTTCACTGCTCCATGGACACACACAGAACAGATGGTAGCCACCTGTTCGGGCTCTCTTTCCACCTTGTTTTGTGTGTGCTCTCATGTGAGTGTGTGAATGTGTGCATGTATGTGTGTGTGTGTGTGTGTGTGTGTGTATGTATCGGGAGGAAATCTCCAAACAGTGTGTAACACTCCAAGGAGAGCTGGCACCACTTTAGCAGCACACCATGATACACACATGAATGGTTTACACATAACACAATCTCATAACACACTCAAATGTTTTATTAAACACATATCCAATATGAGCTTATATCTAACTATCTCGCTTGATATGATCTGATGGGATTTGCACACACACAAACACAAACACATTTAGAAACATCACATTATCACAGCATTATTCTATTTACAAAATTATAATAATTCTATCAATAAACACACAGATAGCCCACCTGAGAAACGTAATAGTTTCTTGTTTTTTTTCTCTACATAGGCTACAAAACTTAAAACAATTTCTCCATCTGACAGAATGTAAAATTAGTATTAACAGAATATGCACGTACACGCGCACACACACATACACACACTCTCTCTCTCTCTCTCTACACAATGCTGAGCTCAACTTACAACCTACATCCTCTCCTCTCCCATCCCATACCTTCGTTATCAGTTATAATTACCTCTGAGCCTACTGGTGTGTATCTGAGCATAAAGTGCACACACACCATAAAGTGCACACACCAGCCCCAACAGGACCATCACTGTCCCAGTGAGGCTCTGTGTGTGTGTGTGTGTGTGTATGTGTTTGTGTGTGTGTGTGTGTATGCGAGGGAGGGAGGGAGAGAGACAGAGGAAGGACAGAGAGAAAGAGAGAGACAGAGAGAGAGAGACCAAGGAAGGACAGTGTGTGTGTGTGTGTGTGTGTGTGTGTGTGTGTGTATGAGAGAGAGACACTGGGCAAGGACAGAGATGTGTGTGTGTGTGGTATGTGTATGTATGAGAGAGAGAGTGACTGGGGAAGGACAGAGATGTGTGTGTGTGTGTATGTATGAGAGAGAGGGAGAGACTGGGGAAGGACAGAGATGTGTGTGTGTGTATGTATGAGAGAGGGAGAGACTGGGGAAGGACAGAGATGTAGAAGTTGTGACTGAAAAGAGCAAAAGAAGCAGAGAATGGGATGAATTGGGGCAGCAGGGACAAAGTGAAAGAGTGTGCTGGCGACACAGGGAAAGATGAGAATGGAAAAGGTAATGGGCTGAAAGTTAATAGTGAGAGCCGAAAGACAAGAGAAAAAGAAAGAAAGAGCATTCGAGGAGAAAGACAGAATGAGAGCATGAGATAAAGAGAGAGAGAGAGAGAGCAAGAAAGAGAGAGGGAGAGAGAGAAAAAGTTGGCTATTCCACCATGCCCCCTCACCTTGGTGGCAGTGGACCACAGAGGGCAGCGCAGCAGTTGGTGAGGATGTTGCCGTAGCTGTAGGGGTTGTAGTTGTTTATCCCTCGCTTGGTCGACCACGAGCCCTTTATCTGGAGTCCCACAGCACAGGAGGGGGAGGAAAAGGACACACTTTTTAAACAACACTAAAAAACCCAGCTTGGAAAACTATAATAATATGCGTATGATAATTGAATAATTATTATATAACGATTGCATAATAATGCAATCATTAAATAGTAATGAAGTGGTAATTATCATGCAATTACAAGACTCAAATTTGATTGAGGAAGTGGGCTAAGAATTGATCATCATAATTATTGCTGTGTGTTGTTTATAAATACATCATTTCTTGAATACCAATTCTATGTTTATGTACCTGTTTATTAGTGCATCAACAAGCATGCACAGGGTTGTATGTGTAAGCTGGTGACATAATTAACAGTACTCACATCCTCATTGGTGGTCTGGTTTGAACTGATGAGATATGTATGGAAGCCTGAGAGGCCCACAATGGACCAGACTGAGAAGAAGCACACCACCACCTCCAGCACAGTGAGACTCAGTCAAGGAAGAGGCATTTTTTCAGTCAAGCACAAATGTAACACACTACAGGGGCTTCTGGGGCAGAGGGCAAAAGTCTGGTGGAAAGAACTGGATGGCTGGATAGTATCTGTCTGCCTATTCATCATCATCATCGGCTATAAGAGTCGAGTATGATGGTCCTCCTGAGAGGTGCTTTTGGTTCTTCAGATGGCTGTACAGGCCAGTTCTAGAGATACAAAGTGTGCCTATTATTCCTCCACTATACAAAAGATAATTAAAAAAAACTAGTTACTTAGCTACATACCACAGAGGGAGCAGCTTTAAAAGTGTCTTTAAAAGTGAGTAATCTAGGCTGGGTGTATCTGGATTAACGATCAAACCTCTTAATCTGAATTGTTTTCTATCTCCTGTCCTCTCACACTGTTGGTTATTTCCTCCTGGATCAGGACTTTCTTAATGTCCCTCAACATTTCCGCGGGCTGTCAAGCTGTCTTTGTCCTGAGGCAGTAAAACAGCCCCACTCACTCTTCTTCACCAGCACTGTGGGGAGTTTTAGAGAAGAAAATAGCCCAAGGGGCATGTTCTTCTGGCACATACATTGAATTTTCAACCAGAAATCGAGAGCGATGTGTTAGAGACTGATCACTGCAAACACTACACCTTCGACTGGCAGGTTTCCGGGCCCACTTTACTGCCTCGGGGGTCTGGGCTGGCGATCAGGCAGGAAGCTATGCTATTTCCCCATTGTGTCAGGAAATCTTCGGATGGGAAATAAAGAATTGTTGTCTCTACGTAGTGAAAAAAGAAACTGGATAAACAAGAAACAAGATAAGCACTGCATTGCAGAATGTCTTATTTAGTTTATCCAACCAACTGTGTTTGTCGACATTTACTATGACTACTACTACTATGACAGCTGATATACAAACTAATCTTGTGAATCTGTGGTGTAATGCATGTAGACTTATGGAGAGCTGTTGTTAGCATACATGGGGAGGTCTGCTGTGTCCTGTTTGTAAGACAGCATTTTAGTGTTGTATATGTGTATATGCAAACACTATGTGCACTTACACAGAGAGACAGACAGACAGTCAGGCAGACAGACAGTTGAGGGTAATATGTATGAGCATCCTATCCTTAACAGCACACTTGAGTTCACAAGCACCTGCACCTGGTGCATTACAAAAGACCTCCTCAATGCTATTTCAGTTTGGCTTGGAGATCTGCCAAAAAGCAAATGTGTGTGTGTGTGTGTGTGTGTGTGTATGTTTATGTGTTCTATTAGATAAAATATGAACCCTGACAGCTGCATGATCTATAGCATGGGAGGGATTGAAGGAGAAAGAATGAGAGAGAGAGAGAGAGAGAGAAAGAGAGAGAGACCCAGTGAGGTAATGGAAATAAAAGCTTTCCCAGCAACAAGATGTAATCCTACTCTAACACCTTACAGTCATTGAAAGAAAAGAAACCTTAAATTGTGTAAATTTGTGTAAACATTTTTTACAGACAACACACCACTATTTGTCTAAGAGAAGCCCTGATTGTGTATGCTCACCTGCTGACAGACACAAACAAGAGAGATAGAGAGAGAGAGAGAGAGAGAGAGAGAGAACATCAAAGATGCAAACAGAGAGGGAGGGAAGGCTGAGGGGGCAGAGAGAGAGTGAGAGAGAGGTGTACACTTTATGACATTTCATGCCGACATGCAATGTTAAAAAGACTTCTGCTCAGACACACGCATGCACACACACACACACACAACATTATCACGGCTTCACATCAAATCAGAGTCTGAAAAACAGTGGGTCATTAGTTAGTCCGAAAGGCACAACTTGTTATTCGTAGTGTCCCAAGGGAGTGTTGAAAGCTGTTTTCCACTCATCTCCTTGCCTAATGCGGACTCAGAGTGGATACAGCAAAGGAGATCTGGCAGACTGTCTTAAAGTGCAATCAAGGAACCTGTGCGAGAAGGTCTACAAACCAGTAGAAAGAAGGGAGGGAGACGGTTGCGCATAGTGAGAGAGAGGAGTCACTTGACAAGGCTGCAGACCGCTGTCCTTCATCAACACCAACAATGGCAAAGATCACGGCAGTGAGCAGCACCCACCCAGGGGCTCCCATGTTAATCAGTTAGTGAAGAGGCACTGCAGTAAGTAAGCAGAGGGCCATGAGCCTTCTGTGAGCTCTACCACCGATAAGGGGATTTAAGCTGCGAGTCAGGTTCACTACAGCGCCAGAGAGACAGACAGACATAGGGAGAGAGAGAGAGAGAGAGGGAGGGAGGGAGAGAGAGAGTAACTGAGAGAGTGCCTCTGCACTCCCAATCCGCTATGAGACCAGCATGACTCAAACTTGGAGGGTTATGGAGAGACGGAAAACCCTAAGCACAGGAAAGCAGGCATATCAATGTCAGATGCCCAGCTCCATACTAGAGCCGATTCTGAGCCTAAGGTGAGGTGACTTGGTAGCTGAAGTCACCCTCCATTACAAGATTGGCCATCTAAGCCCAGAAACAAGCGGTGCCTCCAAACTGACTTGAGGAATCTTCATGGTCTGTGAGCAAGTGCATTATCCAACAAGGCCAGCGCAAAGTGGCAGAAACCTGGAAAGTACGGTTAAACTGACTTGAGGAATCTTCAGTCTGTGGACAAGTGCAGAATCAATACAATTTCCAGCCGCACGTCACAGCAAAGCCCTCGACTGGATGGGGCAGTCTTTCCCTGGAGTTCAGGCAAAGTCTCCTCTTCTGCTGGAAAAAGTAAAAAACCCCTCTCTCGCCTCCTCTCCCGCTCTTCCTGAGAAAGCCGCCTCGCCTATCTGTGTCAAAGGTCTGTAATTCTGCAAGAAGGCACCTCTCACCTGGGTTACCATCACTCTGTTCCTGGCTGTACCACGGTAGAAATTTGGGTGAGAAAGCGGGGTCCCAGTCGGATGGGCTGGGTGACAGTGTAGATGCCAGAAGGGTCTTGGGCACAGGATCTGCAATGTAGCACTTGATGAAGAAGAAGATGCTGGTCATAGCGGGCCAAAGGCACCTGTTGCGGTAAGAGCTTGTCCATGAGGGTCCATAGGCTTGCAAACTACTGAGAGCCGCCATGATCCTTTCAAACTCAGAGGCAGAAAACTGCACTGAGGCGCAGTGGTTCCTGCAGTTGCTCCTGCAGGCAGACCAGTGCAGCCTAATGACACAGGTGCTCCTTCCCTTCCTCCCACTGCCTCCCCCACTCACTTCATTGCAACTAAGACCGAGACAAGGAGGGGTGTGCAGTCCAACTCTGGAAGAGGCTCTTTGTGCTTGGAGCAGCAGTGTGTATTATCACAGAAAGGCTATCGGGAGAACTAGAGGATTTTCTCACTCGTAGGCAAATTATCATTAGAAAGGCTGTAATCAGGCCCCTGGACAGTGGCACCGCGGGCTCAGGATTAAATGCTGCGGATCGAGCAGGGCATTAGAGGTGTCCCGTTAAAGGGCACGGAAGGCTGTGGGAAAATAGCCGCAGTCGATCGATATCTTGCCCCGAGCCAGCCGGGACGCCCGTAACTACGAGACTTCGATTACGGGCAAATGCGCTTGACAGGGAGAGTGATAACTGGTCACTTAGGCTCATCATGGGCATGGTCCCCTCTAAGGAGAACACTGTAAACAAAGGCTGACAAGCAGGTGGATAAAGCACCAGTGGAAGCTGGGGGAATACGTGTGTGCGTGTGTGTGTGTGTGTTAATTGATTTGCTGGTGTGCTAGTGCAGTAACCAACCTCCACCATGCAGCCTTTCAGGCACCATAGCAAAACTCTGCATCAGCATCTTCCCAAACACACCCTTCAGCAGAGCAGCAGACTGACTCCCCACCTTCACCTCCATCTCGACTCCCAACCCCACCCGTTCCCGCCAGTCCTCCCCGCCCAATCACATCCATTACAGAGATGAAGTGCCTTCCAGTCTGGGCCCTGATACTTCCCACACTCTGCTGCCCTGGTCAATATGGCCACCCATAAATAACGGTATGGCCGCGGAGGCTTGGCACTGCACCACGCTCCCTTTGTGCTTTATGACTACCTGGCCAACGCTTCACACTAAATTGCTTTGTGTAGCTCCATGTTAGAATGTGCGCGTGTGTGTGTGTGTGTGTGTGTGTGCGTGCGCGCATGTGTTTTGGAAGCAGCTGTAATCTGACAGACTGGGGGAGAGTGATTGCTGTCAGCAGCCGTACTCACGGAGGATGACGTGGGTGATGACGAAAGCGAAGATGAAGACTGTTAGGAAAGAGAGCGAGAGGATGAAGAGGTAGAAGAAGCGGTAGTTGCGTCGGCCCACGCAGTTCCCCACCCACGGACAGTGGTGGTCAAAACGATCTGTCGGGAGGAGAAAGGGAGTCTGAAGCCAAGCAAATTTTCGAAGTTTTTATCTCACATTAGTACTTGAACCCAAACAAACACAATCGCATATTCACACATTTGCGCACATACACTAATAAAAGCAAACTTGCCATCCAGACCAAACTCCCACATGTAACCTCATTCAAATACACACACAAACACCCTGAGGAAACACACTCTTCTACACACACACACACACACACACACACACACACACACACACACACACACACACACACACACACACAGACACACACACACACAGACACACACCTGAGAACTCACCCACACAGTTGTCACACAAGCTACAGTGGGAGGCTCGCGGGGGCCTAAAGATCTTGCAGGTGAAGCAGTACTTGAGCTTCACAGTCTGGCCATTAATCACCACTTCACGGGTCCTCGGAGGCGGCCGGTACCCTGGCCCACTGGGTCCATTAGACGCATCTGGTGAGAGAGAGAGAGAGAGAGAAAAGGATGAAAGCAATGACAGAGAGTGAGAGCACCAGGAGGTTAAGGATGACACAGAGACCGAGACAAAAACACAAGTGCTTGTAGACAGAAAAAGACAGAGAGAAAAAAATAAACAAAGATGGATAGTGTGTGTGTGTGTGTGGCCACAGCCACACATGGTAAGACCAGTCCTCACTCTGATTATGCACAGTGTTCATGTACTTGGGTAGTAGTTACCTGTCTTGAGATGACAAAATGTATCAAAACATTTTATACATCACCTTTAGGAATGAATGGGAACCAAAGCAAAATGTTTCAAAACATTGCAACTGCTGAACCTTGCCCTGGTCTGAGTGTTGGGGGTGGTCCTTTCCTGTTTGGGCAAAAACATGTCTGAAGGCTGAGAAGACCTAAGTCTCGGCAACTGTGAATTAGGCTGTATCACATCTACCATGTGCCCAAGGGGGATTTTGATCTTAGCTGCTTTTGTTAAGTTTGGAAGTTTATGTATTTAGTTTACCCCTTTTTGTGTCTAGTTACATTTTGATTGACCTCTTTTATAGGCCTAGCTTTTGGTTTTAGTAACTTTTGATCACATTTTTAAAAAACCCTCCATTTTGAACCCAACACCTTGTGTCATGCCTAACTGATTGGTCCCTTACAGTCCCGAGAGACAACAGATGGAGATGGACAGTTACAGGGAGAGAAGGAGAGAAGACTCTATGAGGAGAGAAGACTCTGGTGAGGTCGTTGGGTTCAGAGCGACCTTGGTCAATGTCTCCCATAGAGGCCGCACCACATGGAAAATACGGGATTCCTGATGGTCTCCACAATCCACAAGGCCATGTTACACTAACATGACTCTCCACATGTTTGCAAAGCCCTATTGCCAAGTCAGCACATTCTGTGTCCCAGCAGTAACTTAGGAAGACACACACACACACACACACACACACAGACACGCACAACCCCAAAAACCTAGCACATTCCCCAGAGGGAAATGGCACTGTTTACTTGGCTTTACATTATTTATCTGTTCAACAACTCAGCAGGTTATCTGCCCTGTTACCCCCACAAACACACATACACACACAGTCTCTCTTACATAAGCACAGTTTTGACTGAGTGTACCCTCACAAAACACACACACACACAAACTCAGTCTCTCTTACATAGACAAAACACACGTGCAATCACACTTACTCTCTGGAAGGCACAAAAACAGACACACACAAACACATATACACACAAAACAGACACACACAGCTGAAGGAATCCTCCAAGTGCAAAGCTCCAGCTCATTGACTCACACTAAGTGATTTATTGTGCCCAGTGGACTCCACAGATCCTACTGTGAGGGAAATGGCCTGAGCTATGAGAAGCTTGCAAATAGCCTCACAGCGAGCCAGAAGGGAGAGAGTGCGAATGAGAGATTGAGAGAGAGTGAGCTGACTAACCCACACCAAACTGCTCTCTGAGGCTGTGTGAACGGGGCTGCCCATTGCATGGTGGTCTACAATAGCAGTTACAAACCCCTGCCACTGACATCTGGAGCCACAGAGGATGTCATTCATACTGAACATCTGGAGGAGAGATGAGCAATAGCAAAATCCCCCTCCCCAAAACACACACACACACACACACACACACACACACACACACACAGGAGAGGAGAATCTTCCACCACTTAACCAGGTGACAAAACAAAACAGACAGACAAGGATGGAGAATGTTAATTTCATACCCGTCTCAGCAGACAGAGAGAAAATAGACAACGATAAAAAGATAAAAGGACCATATAGCACATTTCAGTATCTTATGTCTCTGTATTTGCATTTAAAAGCCCAATAAACAAACTAAACAGAAAAAGATTAAAGGAGATAGAAAGTAAGACTGTGTGTTTGTGTGAAAGAGAGAGAAAGAGTGAAGGACTGAGGAGGACAGAGAGAGCGAGAGCCACTTTGTTCTTCAGCCGCAAGTACCATGTCCTGAGAACTGAGATGCGTGAAATTAAAACTCTATTCAGGAATTTGCCTCTGGACCAGTGAAAGAAACAAAGAAAGAAAAGTTGCTCTAAAGTGAAGCAGGATTAGAGAAGAATTAGGACGGAGAAAACAAGGTATTGGAGGAACAGCAGTGACACGTCAAACGATACAAATCGTTTCGTTCCATCTAACGAGTTAAATGATGTGAAAAGTGAACAGACAAAATTAGCAGTCAGTTGGCAACAGTCTCAAGTATGGTGCATAACGTAAGATATGCAGCAGTTAAAAATAGCGCCGGAGCTACTGAAAAATGCTTTTCACATAAAATGCTTGCATCTAATAATAGACTTGCCCGAAAAACCCTAAAGCTTCAGATCTTTGAAACGGTCACAAAGTAATTATTTTCCCCTGATTCTGTCAGAATTTAATTTAAGGGATTATCACCAGAGGGTGTACCTCTTGAAGAAGACACAGCAGAGAACAAAAAGAAGAAACTCTTGTCCCATGGATTATCACTAAAGCTTAGTGTATTTAGTGTTGTCATTGAGTAACGACTGCATATTTCATCCTTACGCCCGTGTTTCACCTTGGATACACATGTCAATGGTTCACCAAAATGCATCTAAACCTCTATATGCATCCACTTCTTCAAAGTTAGATTTATCAGTATACTGGTATATGTGATTTGCAATGTTGATCCTTACTTTAAAAAGATGTTACATTTTCTTCATGTTTGGGAGACCAGCTGACCAGCTGAGGTTACCTCAGAGTTTAATGTTCCAAACACTCTTGAATGTGGGTGTATGAACCACCAGATTCCATGACATGGTGGCAGCCAAATGCACAAGAGCAAAACAGCAACTGATGCAGAAATGTGTTAAACAAATCCAGTGAATACTGACCTTGAAATTTCATATAACTTGGATTTGGACATTTGGTGTGACAAGGCAACACAACTAAGTTTGCAAAAATATAACATGGCTTCCTGAGAAAGCCTACAGCTCCAAGATGGGCAAATAACAGTATATTATACAGATGCTGAGTTATTCTTGTTTTACAACTAATAAAACAAATGTTTTAGTATTAACTCTTGGTTGTCAAAAATAAAACTATTTCTTGATATGGAAGAAAACATAGAAACTAAGAAACTCCAGGCACCCTGAGTCTGAATCACACCTAGACTATGAGAGTTTCCCATGGTCTAAGAGCTTTTTACAACAACCTGTATTGTGGGCACATACAAAAATGAAGACCAATATCTTTGTCAGAGGGCAGACAGGGTCAGAGAGAGTTTACCTATCTGTCTCTCCAGGTCTGCAGCCTCATCTGGGGTAGCCCGAGGCAGCACACCAGGGTCACTAAAGCTCGCCCTCAGCAGCATGCCCATCACAAAGAAGAACAGCACCCCTCCAATAGCTGGGATGGCTGGGGTCAGGTTTGATGCCAGGAACGGACAGCTGCAGGGGACAGGAGAAAAAACAAACACTAGTGTGATACAGCATATATCAGACATTTTGCTTCACTTCACATTTTGCATCATTATGATAGATGGATAGATAGATAGATAAACAGAGAGACAGACAGATTGATTCATACTTTATTTCACTTTAGTAAACAGATACATTTAGTCTAACTGTAGTGTTGAGATTACTGTTGGTTTAACAATATACAAACTCTCCTAGTGCAGAGATTTCAAGGTATTTGTTTGCTCTCCCAGAACAGAGATTTCAAAGTGTTTGTTTGCTATTAACCCTGGGCATAACAGTATATGGCACTCAAAGCACAACGAAGATTTTCTGGACCCTTGAATATGGGAATAACTTACAACACATTACTACAGCTGTGTTTAAAGAAGTCATGTGTGCCAGGAAGTGGATTAAATCTCTCAGTCTATAGGATTGCAAGTCCTTTTATTTTAAAGTTAATAGTTCAGTGGCACAAGCAACCACATCTGATTGGAAAATAGTTGTACCAGTGCAACACAGTACACAGCAAACATTATAGCACATTTAGCTCTAGTAAAACACTACTTACCCTAAATACATTAGAGCACATGCTAGTATTTTTCCACCATCTAATTTAATTAGGTGTTGGACACTGGCAGCGTCTTAAAGGTAATTCACCCAAAAATGGAAGCACTGTGATTATCCATGCTAAAACACCATATTGCATTTCTCTCAGCAGAGAGCAAAGAACAACCAGGGTCTCTTATTCTTCTGTTCGTTTGTTTCCACACCATGGATATCATCAGTAAAGGCTCCATCTTCTCTCTGGTTGCTAAGATTTGTATTAACTTCCTGTTGCAATAGCAACCTTTTAATGGAGGATGTTTGCTCTTGGTTTAAATAGTAAGCCCGAATTAACTAACAGCCTAAATGGCTCAAAAGTAAACATGACAAAGCAAAGCATGTTGATCTGTAAAGT
Source organism: Tenualosa thibaudeaui (assembly GCA_027481765.1). Taxonomy (NCBI): domain Eukaryota; kingdom Metazoa; phylum Chordata; class Actinopteri; order Clupeiformes; family Clupeidae; genus Tenualosa; species Tenualosa thibaudeaui. The sequence goes on along the minus strand of JAIFZK010000001.1, from coordinate 14,145,568 downwards.
GTTAACATACCCATCACATCTGCGTGTGGAGCACTGGCTTCTGTCTAAAGTGTATAGTGGACACTATACTCCTCCACAACATTTGTTTTGAAATGTGAACTATATATTTATAAGCCCAAAGTTAAAATCCACCCATGACCTGAGTCCTCTGCTCTAGATTTACTCCAGATCTTTTTGGAGAGGCTGTGCATGGGGTCCAGCAAGTGGCCTGAGAGCCTGTTATTCTTGGCTCCAGAGGCAGATTCCAATGATTCTCTGTGGGTGTTTCTCAGAAGATTCAATTGTGGTGAGATCTGAGATAGTCTCAAAGAGATTAGGTACAGTAGTTCCATATTCCTTTGAACTTTTATCTGAGTGGAACATCTTTACGGCATCAAGTCATTTATGACTAATACCAAATATGCATATATGCATATCTCCACTGAGGTTGACCCAATATATTACCAGGCCTTCCACCATTAGAGTCCTCTGTCATAAATAGGATTGAACCAAATATTAGAATGAACCAAAAATTCAAAGGCTCGTAAAAATTAGCTCACCATTCTTATTCAGCTATGAGTTATGCTGTTTTTTTAAAGGCTAGCAACAAGCTAAAGGCTTCTCTCCATAAAGACCCAGCTTTGATCCAGTTGGCAAGCGCAGCTCTTAGCAACTGAAACACTGGAATTGAATTAGCTTTTAGGGGCTAGATGCTATCAGCTCTAGGCTCAAAATAGCATGCATACATCCCAGGGAGACACCAGCTTTTATGACTGTGTCTGGAGCACCGGTAATTAATGTTCTCTCTGTGAGCTATCACCGCACATTTCTATATGGTGGAATGCTTACTAACACATTTGCTCACAGAGTAAGATGTCCTGATGAAAAGAGATGTTCTTACACAAGAACACTAGATTGTGAGTCACAGAGGCTTTGCCTGTGGCGGTTACTTGTTTGTCCCCAACATTGCACTAACCTTCCCACTGGGCCTGTTTTTGCAGACCTTCCACGGAGATCTCTCATAGAATGTCATGCAAACAAATCAACATTTAATTATCTTCAGTCAGACAAAGGCCCATAGAGCCCAAATCAATTGTTCCATCAGATTCCTAAGATTCCCCAGACATAAAGTCATGAAAACTAATCAACATTGAAATGCTATTAGATGCTACTGCTGGGACAAAGGAAAGACGCAACTTCGAATGCAATGCTTTCTTTCTGGGCAAAATATCCATCAAGCAGGCATTTTCTAGTGGACAAACTTACATTGCCTGAGTCTGGAGACAACCACAGCGTTCAACCCAGCCATGAGTAGAGAACAGTGTGACCACTCATGTGTCTCACCACAGCACTGGTGTGTCCAGTATAACTAAGACAAAGCTCTAACTGCTGGAGACCTTCCACCACGTGGGTGGATATTTTACACAGTTAATTCCTTAGGGTTGGGTGAGATGGCTGGGGTACAATGTTACTTTTATGGAGTGTTCCTTCAACAATGAGACTTGTCTGACCGCAAAAGATTAAAATCAGGGTGGGTGGTGGGCTCACGGTTGCCTAGGTGACAGCAGGCTGTTGCGGAGTGTGCACATACACACAAAAGCTGCTGGAACAGGTTGCCATGGATACAGGAACAGCAGTGTGTATTTGGGAAGTTGTTTGGAATGTGGAACATATGAAAGATGAAAAGAAAGGTGGGGGAGGGGTATAAGGCTTAGATCTGAGTTGCTTACACACACACACACCCCATACCCTCCTTCTAAACTTGGCTCTGTCTAATGATAGCAGGATAGAGGTCCACCATCATCGTCCTGACTACTTCCTGATTCTTGGCCATGCACCTTAAGTAGACTGTTATACACAATGTGCTGAAGATGTCTATTCAATTTACCCACCCCAATAAATAAATAAATAATAATAATATATAAATATATGTTAAATATATATAGCCAAGAGTTTTGAGGTTTACTGTTGGGGTCTAGGTAAAATCCCCATTAATGCCTGACAACTGAAAGTGGTGGCTTACCCCTGCATTAAGCAGAGGTGAAATACATCACAAAACTTTTTGCTAGAACTTAAGCTTCCAAAAGTATGAGAGCATAGATGGCAATACAACACACCAAAGTCTCTGATTCCCAGCTGATCTCTGACGTAGTGACACATGTTACTGATTACGGGGTTAAAATGTAGAGTTAACCAGTTTTTCTTTTTCACCTTAGTATAATTATAACAGTTATTGTTGAAGCACTAGAGTGGAGAGGTCAGGTCAATTGGAGACACTTCGAGACCATCCTGTGTTGGCTGTGCTGATGTTCTCAAAAGTAGCACTGACAAGCAGCTTGAATGCAACAGATTTCCATCAAGTAGGCGTATCATATACGGCACCTGTGAGCTAATTGTAAGGCAAAGTCAAAAAGTGTGTAAAAGCGTTTACGCGTCAGAATTGAGATTATAAAGGGAAAACTGTCGTTCCCAATGTGGAAATGGCAAGCCTGGGACACGGCATAAGGTAGGCTACAGCTGTAACTTTTAAAGTCTTGACTACTTGGAGTGGCGGACAATATGGGTAAACATGCTATGATGATGCAAATGTACATAGCACTAACTTACTCAAATGCGAAGAAGAGTCCGCTGGTGACCATGATGAGTACCATGGTGAGATAAAAGACACCAGTCTGCTTTGCCATCATTATCCGTCCATCGCAGTAGAACTTGTTTCGTCCAGGGAACATTCGCCACTTTCTTGTGTAGATCCTCTTCCTATGTGGCGTCTCCACTGGCGAGGAGTTTCGCGTGCAGACCTGACTGTACTGACATTCCCGAACGGGCTCATCAACTCCGAGATGCATCTGTTCACCGCTGTCGAAGTCCCAACAGTAAGGAATTCAAGGGCAATCTCCGGAGACCATAACAAGGGAAGGGACAGACCTGTAGCGTTATTAACTTTGGTAGGGTATATCGTGGAATCTCTGAAATAAAAAAGAATAGCTTAAAGTCTTCAGGCTACATTTTGTTTCACACGTGAAACGTTTCTGTATGAACTCAGCAGAGAAAAGGGAAAAAAAGAGACCAATTTGCACCTTTACAGCGACAGGTAGGTTAGGCTAGGCTACTGAACTAAACGCTAAAAGAATTTCACATTGGTTTTATAGCGACAGACTAAATGTACATCGAATGGTCGACGTTACAGCATGCATCAAATCCGTGTACAGCTTCACTGGGCAACCCCTAGCCTTTTCAACACACATACGATTTCGTATTGTTTATGAAAAAAAAAAATAAACACGTCCTTCACGTGTCCTTTTATCCTGACAGTCAATGGAGGTTTTAAAATGAGCCAAGGAGCAGTAGATTAAAAATGAGATTGCATCGCATGATACCCTGCTACAATAGAGATTGGCTGAAATACCCGTCGAACCAGATACAATGCTGCCGCAAAATCCATGTAAAAAACAGCTGAGCGTCTCTCAAAATATGAAAACATAACGTGTTAGCCGTTGCATAAGTAGGCTGGCGCGAAAGAATAGAATAATTCATCAGTGCATGAAACATGCAATATGGGGCTAAACCTTTTATTCACGGTGTGGAAACTCGAGACAGACGATCGGAAAGCAGGCAGCCCGCCACCTTCACGTATAGGCTACTGCCCACCAAATACCCGAGTCTAGCCTGTCAGACAAACCTTAAGAGCCGCGCATTGAACCACTGGAAATGTAGTAGGATGAGCAGCATCATATTCATGCAGTATAAGTTGGTTCAGGTCAGATTTCATTGTTCTCAACGTATATTTTATTTCAGTTCCAATGCCTTGTATCATCCCCTCTTTGCACATCGCAAGAATTTGTTTACACATTTCCTTAAGTGGTAAGCGAAACTACTCTACAAACTGTGAGGACCCAGCCAGAAAGTTCAAACCGAATCACAACTAATTACGTTTAATTACCTTCGCATTAACCTAATTCCTAATTCAGATTTAATCACAATTATGATAAATAATTATAATACAGTTAGAAAATCCTATCTGCACAGCAGGATCAATAGAATGGACAATAAAAATGGAACCAATAATTCGTGTTTCAAGTATTCTGAACGGACATATTTAGAAGTGGAACAAGCTGAAGATGACAGCTGAGAAAGAACACCCGCCGCTGAAAGTCAGCCCTCAAGTTATGGCAGAAGAGGTCGACGAAGCGAAAATGCAGTTATTAAAAGGTGATGAAGGATGACTATTCAAATACGCGATACGATGTACGATGCATCAGTGATTTTTATTTGCCGTTGTCGTTAGTTTCCTATCTACGCCAGCTAACATAGCTAGCTATCTAGCTAGCTCTTAGTGTGAAGTCGTCAAAATGATGCAGATACCCTGCAGTCGATTAATGTGGACATTTTGCCGATTTTCATTGATACATTAACCAGTTGAGAGCAAATAGAAGATAAAATCACTCTTGTTTATCGACAAGTAATGTTGACAAGACCTGTATTGTTCAATACACTTAACCTTACACTATCAATACACTCAACCTTAAAAGTAATTTTACAGGGGGTGCTTTTCTAACCACTGTGGCAACAGCTGGTATGTTTGCGGGTTTTGGCTCTACCCTTGCACTGGCGAAGAAGAAGAGTCCTGAGTGGTTCAACAAGGTAACATTATTTGACATCTCTCGTCTGCACAGTGTACGACACTGACTGGCATGATGAGCACATTGGTGCTCATAACGCGTTTGCTTTGGCTAGTTTAAATATGACGCCTATTCATATACAGCCCAGACACACTAATCGAAGATACTGAAGAATTTCATGGTAGCTGGTTATGGTAACTTGGATTGTTTAGGACCAGGATTTATAAGATCTTCTAGAACGGTCACACAACTGACATTTAACGTTACAAGTTATTTGGGAAAGTCTTGAAGCAAGACTAGCAAGACTGGTTTTCATTAGAGCTCATAAATGTTTTATTTTACTACATAACCCCAAATGAGACTTGACAAGGATAATTCTCTACATTTCCAAATTGAGTCTGTTCAGTCATTGGATTGTAGACAAGGCATTATCTGTGTTAAGTCCATTATCACAATACATACAGCTGTGTTTCAGTGATAAACAATCACAAGGAGTAAGCTGTTAACAATGTCATCATTCCACACCCAGACTGTTGGCAGATCCAGATGTGACAGGGGTCTCGAGATCAGATGCTGACACTTGGGTCACCCAAAAGGGACGTTACAAGTTATTTGGGAAAGTCTTGAAGTAAAACAGTTATCAGCTGTGCTCGTTTCCTGAAAGTGTAGAATAGCAGGCACTGGTCATGGAATTTCTGGAAACTCATCTCTGGAAAAGACTGTATTGAAATTCCATGACAAGTCAGGGAATTTAATATTTTGTGGGGAAAGTCAGGGAGTATCAGGGAATTTTGGTAAGGGCGTGTAGTTGTACCCAAAATGTGATATTTATTTCCATGCGTCCTTCTCAGTCTTTATTTGTATTAACCTTAGAATGGACATTGCAGATTGATTTGTTTAATTGGTTTAAAACACCTTGTTTTTTTGGCTCCGAATGCAGGCAGTATATTGTACAATTATTGATAGAGAAGGTCATGGGAATTCTGCTATTTGGTCAGGGAAGCTGATGGAAAAGTCAAGTGGGAATTCAGGAACAGAAACAGACACAATGTAATTGTAAGAGAGGATATTATAATGGCAGACTTACATCTGCAAAACCTCAGAAAATGTAGGCTAGTAGTACAACCTTAAATGTTTGTACAACACTCTTTTGCAGTATAGTTTAAAGTGTTTCAAGCTCCTCTTTTGTCTATTTTTAGGTCTTGGGTCCATTTATGTGAACATCTTGACTAATTGTGTCTCCCAAAGTGGCTGAATTCGATTTAGAGCCGAGGCATGCGTTCGTGAGGTCACTATGATGGTCCGGCATGTCAGGCTGCTCTAACTGTTCAGAGAGACATGAGTAGCACAGAATTCCGAAGTAGGCCAGTAACAAAAACCTACTGAGCCACCACACAGAGACTCTGTATGGGGTCAGTGACGTCTGAACTGCTTTTTGTATCAATTACATTTATCCTCATGCCAGGCTAAGTTTGCTTTCACATCCATCGACTGTCCAGTTAGCACAGTGTAGTGTCATCTTTTTTTGTCCCTTATGTTTTAAAACAAACTACACAGTGCCTTACCAGATTCAGGGTAATGACTCCACTCCTGAGATCTTGTCAACAACCATCCTTCCTCTAGACACACAGATGGTGACTAATTCTTTGTCTAAAATTGTGCCTTGGTCCAGCCGAGTTCTAATAATAGCTAACTTAATAAGCAGCATGTGGAAAAAAAACACAAGCGGTAATTACATTAAAATGTTTAAATGGCTTGTTTTCGATGGGGCGTATTCTCTCCACACTCAAGTCCTCCTGGCCATTTTATTCTTTAATAACCTTGTCTGTTACTTATTAATCCTTCTTAGAAAATGAGACAAACCCTTGTGTCCAGTTTGGATGGGAAAAAAAGTCTCAATATTGCAAGCAGTTTCTAAAAATGATGACCCCAGTTGACATGTAGGGAAAGGTTATTCCTATGAAGTACTTTTAGTTACCTAACCTTATTTACCTTTAGTTAGAACCTGTAATTAAAATCATTTGTCTTGTCCCCCAGGGTTTGGTGGGTTCATCAGTGGTACCAGAGAGTGGGGCATCGCTGGCTCTGCGAGCTCTGGGATGGGGCTCTCTCTATGCCTGGTGTGGTGTGGGCTTGCTGAGCTTTGCTGTCTGGAAGGCCTTAGGTGTCCACAGTGTAAGTATCAGGTGGTAAACACTGGGAAGGCTGCATAGAGCAAGACTGGTTTTCATTAGAGCTCATAAATGTTTTATTTTACTACATAACCCCAAATGAGACTTGACAAGGATAATTCTCTACATTTCCAAATTGAGTCTGTTCAGTCATTGGATTGTAGACAAGGCATTATCTGTGTTAAGTCCATTATCACAATACATACAGCTGTGTTTCAGTGATAAACAATCACAAGGAGTAAGCTGTTAACAATGTCATCGTTCCACACCCAGACTGTTGGCAGATCCAGATGTGACAGGGGTCTCGAGATCAGATGCTGACACTTGGGTCACCCAAAAGGGACGCTGCAGTGACATAAGCATAGCAAGGCATAATGAGTTAGGGCCACCCAAAACATGCTATAGGTTAAATATAATTAATAATAATATATAAATATAATACTTGGTTCAAATTTCCTGTATTTTATTGGTCAATTTTACACGACTATTTGCCCTGTAAAGCAAGTTGAAAACATTGAATTCTGTACATATTATTGGACACAGTACAAACAGTCACCCTTCTTTGCTACAGTTGGTGGAGTTTAGACAGAAGATGCAGTCCTTCTTCCCAGCCATCCCAAAGAACAAAGCAGCCATCGCAGAACCTGTGGACTGGGACTCTGTCTTTAACACTAAATCATAGGGCTCTCACCTGCCCTGAACCTTCTGGCATCCCCACGCAGCAACATCCGAAAACTGATTTACGGGACTTGACACAGACATGTTCTCTCATGAATCGACCTTATTGAGGTCAAATTAAGTGAGACGGTATGGTGACCCAATTTTTCTTGAAAGACACTGTGCTCGTTGGAGATCCCTCCGCACGCAAAGCGAGACCTTCAATGCCTCTTGTAGGTGGTGGGTGACTTCAGAAGACTTGACCTGAGGGTCATTTGTTACTCAAGTTGAAGGCCAGAAGGAGTGAAAAATTGTGCCAGCATAGAACCACAGTGCTCATCACAGCTTCCCATCAGAGGTCGATTTGAAAAGGGACATGCAGTCACTTGGTCATGGATATCTTGAGGCTGCCCATTTCTTGTGTTGTCTGCTCTTGTTCCTGTGTCTTACTTTAGATGTTAGTCTACACCAGGGGCCTGTACTACTAAGCAAGGTTACCGGTTAACCCGGGTAGCTACCACTGATCTCTAAAAGAACCCTCCATTGAGCATCAGTTATTTCTGAAGTGACATCAGCGGTTACTCCAGAAGTTACCCAGTTTAGCCAGTAACCTTTGTTTTATACTCCCCTGATATACAGCTAATGTTTCCCTTTAAAGACCTCAGCTAAACAGACAAAGTTTTGTCTCAAGTCAACTTGACTAATAAAAAGAAGACTATTAAAAGCCAAATCAGGGCTATGAGCCATTTGTGTGCATTATGATGTAAATTTGACAGAACTTTTAATAAAGCCCAAAGTTGTCAGGGGCCCTTTAAGGAGGCGTCTAGTGCTGTCTAAATAAGCACATGATTTGCCAATTATGCTTTACGACCTTGAATTAGAGCGAGTCAGATGCTCCACACCGGTAGCCTGCCATTCTGGGACTAGACGCTTGAGGAGGGTCCAAAAACACAATCTTGACATAGTTGCACAAGGCACAAAAATACTAGTGTTTGAGTCATCCCTGAGTGGTGCTTGTGACTGCTAAACGCACAGGTTAAACAGCAGCTGCCGCAACACATGGAATCGGGTGAAATGAATTTGTCTTGCAAGCATTGGTTTGGCGTAAACAGTAAGAGATGGCATGGGCTGGTCAGGGGATGTGAGTGCATAACCAAAGTGTAAGGAGTGTTCCTGGCCAGAGTAATGGGCTGTGTACACTCCGATAGATCCATCTCTCTGTTGGGTTGAATGAACAAAGGAGTCCTGTTTGCAGTCAGCTAGCAGGTAGAGGAATTTTTTTTGTGCTGCATTATCATGATGGAAACCTGGCCGAGATCGATTTCCCATTTTTTCCCATTTTGTATGTTTCTGTTTAATAAATGAAATGCCATAGAGTTAAAAGCTATTATACCCTCACCATTTCTTTTCTAGTTACTGTATGTGTTTAAAATACAACACAAAACACTCAAAAACAATGGTCACAGTGCTCAACCAGATTTCATGTACATTTACTTTTTAACATGTGGAACATGTAGTATAAAGACTTTATACTGAATAAACAATGGTCTTCAAATCAAATGGAGAAAAGAGTTTACATAGACTTTACATTTGTGGGAATTTGCATGTTGAAGTCATTAGGCCATTGTTTCTCTCCATTTACAGCATTATGGACCACCGGTCAAGAGTTCATCCAGAATAAAATATCAGCTTGATATTTTGTCATTGGTTTATAAAACAAAAAAAAAGAACACAAAAACAGCCTTCTTGACGGAGGGTCCCATCCATGTCTGTTACATATCATGGTGTAAGAGCAGCGCAAGCTTGTGAGGAGACCCCCCCCCCCACCTAACACACCTCAAGACAAGTCACCAAGCTGTTCAGTGATATATCATTATCATCAATCGTAATCATTAGAATCAACTGTCATCACTTTAGTCATAACACTTCTCTTAGAGAATTTTTTTTTAAAGGACAAACAACCATTAAAATGGCCCCTGCTGCATGTCCAAAAATTTATATTTACAAAGGGGCTTGTGGGTACTGTAGGATGGACCAAGAGAGACCAGGAGGGACAGAGAGAAAGAGAGAGAGACGGTCACGTGTTCATCTGGCTGTCTGATCATGCTTACACAGAAAAGCGAATGAATCTTGCAACAACACTGTCGCTTTCTTCCTGTTTTTTTGTTTTGTTTTGGTTTTTGTTTTTTTGTAGTTTTTTTTGCTGATTTTTGTAAAAAAGAAAAACCCTTGCTCTTATACTGGTACGGCTCTACAGTACAATACTGGTGGTCTGAACATTTTTAAAATATTGCCTGTGGTTGATAAAATATTAATTCACATTAGGTTAACCTCGCTCTCCCACCAACAAGCCAGACTACATCCTATTGCACAATGCTTTTTTCCTCTGAACTGGATACATGTATATCTTGAGTAGAGTCAACATTTTTTTTCTTCTTCTTCTTGTCTTTAAGCACATGGCAAAGAGATTATATCTACAACATGTCTTACAATTTAAATAAATCTGCATCCCCCCAAAAAAACAGACAAACAAAAGCCCCACAGAAAAATAACAGCCACAATTATAAAACGTTTCAAGAGCAAAATACCCTCAGAAACTACCAGACCTATCATCTGATATCAACTTTGGTTAAACCAAATGAAAGACACTGAATAAAACAAAAAAAAAAAAACAAACACATACAAAAGAATAGAAAAAGAAATAAAACACCACGTATTAAATATCTGTATTAAAATTATTATTTTTTTAAAATCCCAAATGAAGATTGAATGGGGCAAAGAGATATATATATATATATTCTCTATATATTCATTTGTATGTAAAAACTTTTGTTTGTGTGTTCTTTCTCTAAGTAAAAATAGAATCCCGTTCCCCCATCTGCAAGACACCGCGATCTTTGCCCCCGATTGGCCGACCGTCACTGTCCGTCACGAGCGGCCCAGCTTGAACAGTACCTCGCACATAATGGAGGCAACGCTCGAGTTCAGCACGGATGAGAGCGAGATGTCGAGCAGCCGGCTCTCAAAGAGCACAAACTCGGGCCGGTTCTCCTCCACCTGGGCCAGTGCCAACAGGGCCTTGGCGGCGCGGCACATCATGTTGACGCTGGGCGGCTCGGGGTGCGGCGGTGGCTGCCCAGCGTGCAGCAGGCTGTGCGGGCTCTGCTGGTACTGCGCCATGGCCACACTGTCCTCCAGGAAGCCCACCAGGGCGGCCACCGAGCCCTTCTGCAGTGCCACGCTGCGCGCCGCCCCCGAGTCACCTTGGGCCAGGTTAGCCAGCGCTGCCACTGCCATCTCGCGGCACACCTGGCTCCGCCGCTCGCCCACATGGCGTACCAGCACGGCGAAGAGGCGCTCATGGCGGCTCAGGGGAGGCGTGGCCAGCAACAGGTCCACGTTGGCATCTTGGATGCTCAGCTTGCACAGGCACTCCAGCGCCAGCCGCTGCGGTGTGAGGGAGCTCGAAAGAACCCCTGCTGAGCAGAAGGGGTCCTGTGCCTCGGCTGACGGGCACACCATCCAGTGGAGCAGGCCATCCAGGATGGGCAGGCAGATGCCCTCGGAGTATTGCGACAGGTCCAGCTGGCCTGCCATGTTAGCCAGCGTCACTAGTGTGTTCTCACGCAGCGCCCACAGGCAGTCCCACCACCACTCGTCCTTGCTGCAGGCCAGGCCCCGCTCCTCTTCTTCCCGTTGGTATGTGGGGTGAGTGGAGGCTGCCACCGCCGCAGAGGTGCTTGTTTGCTTCCTCTCTGGGTGCTTGTGGTGCAGGAGCACCAGCCGCCCCAGAAGCAGCACCAGGCCCGGGTGCCGGGACATCTCAGCGTCATTGCCCGGCACGAAAGAGAGCCCACGCACGATGTTGGACACGCAGATGCAGCGGCGCGCCAAGGCGTCCTGCCAGGGCTCGGCGGTTGAGAGTGGTGCCTCGTCCCACGAGTGGGGCTCGTCCTCCACGAGCGTCAACTTCTCTGGCTTTGGGCGGTCGGTGAACGGGAACGTCTGGACCTTGGCGGCATCTCCTTCAACCATCCCTTCCTCGGGTCGGGAGCTCAGCACGTCATCCATAGTGGCTGTTACTCTCCTCTCCCCATCCTCCTGCGGATCTTTGCTGTTACCTCCGATCTTCGACTTGGGCTGCTCCTCCCAGGGTCTAGTTTCGCCGACTTCGGTCCGCAGCTCAAAGTGTGTCTGGATGTGTTTGGTGGAGTCTCCCCCACCGGCCTTCCAGTGCAGCAGGCCGCTGGTGAACTCTGTGACCTGGCCCAGCTGCTCTGAGCGGTCCTCCACCTGGTCAGCCTCCTTCTCCCGCTCCTCCACCTTCACGGGCAGGCGGTCGTACTTGCTGGCCTGCCTGGGCGGAGGCTCATTGGCCAGCTCTTCTTCTAGCCCCACCTCCTGCGTCTCCTCCTTTACCACCACCACCTCCTCAGACCTCTTCTCCTCCACCTTTTTCTCCACTTCCTCCTTCTGCTCCGCAGGGATGACTTCATCAGAGCCCTTCAAGCTGAGCCCTTCTGGTTTCGCCTCTTGCTTCTTCTCCTCACCATCCTCACTCTCGGCTTCAGGGAGGGAGGCTTTATCCTGTGTGCGACCAGGAAGTGGGCCCAGCAGGGTTTTCTGGCCATCCGTGCCGATCTCATACTCTTCCAGGATCCCAAAGATCTCAATCACACACCTCCTGAAGTACTCCACTATCAGCTCCAGGAAACCAGGCAACTAGAGGAAGCAAACGCCAAGATGTCAATTTCTTATCTCTCCAATTGATGCTGGACTCAACTTCAATTCAGAGAATTCAGAGACACACAACTGACGCACAGGAACTGTTCCGTCTTTACATCACATAATTACTCCAAAGAAATAAGGAGCTTACAAATGATGGAATTGTTGGAGTAAGTAGGTTAAAAATAGTAGAGTAGGGTGTGCAGCTTGTACTGTACTACTGAGTTAGTTCTGAGCGTTTTACGGGTCCTAGATATGTACGTAAACGTGTCTTACCTGGGTGAGGGTAAAGGAGCCGACAGTGTTGTCATCGTATAGCAGGATGTTTATGGTGTCCAGAGCCCAGGTGCTCTCGGCCAGCAGCCCAGATTTCAACGACATCATCACACGCCACGCCTCTGGAGTGCCTTGATGAATCGAAGCAAAGGTCAGAAGTCAACACTTACCATCACTACTGGTTCACGGCATAATATTAGGCCCGTTCGACACGGGCAAGTTGGCTGCAGCCGTGTGCAACCGTCTGCAAACAGAGTATGTATTCAGGGTCATACGCAGTGCATGCTGGTTAGACACGGTGTCCAACATCAACCTGAGATCAGCGAGTGTTGTGATTATGTCACCAAAATGCGACCATGTCAAGACTTATTGCCTTTTGTTTTTTTTTAAAAGAAAGTGCGCTCAACTCAAAAAAGGTTAATGCTTTGGGTGCGTGAAAACGGGTTATTACATAGAGTAGTAAAAGCCGCACTCTCGAATATAAATCTTATGATTGTGATTTATTGGGAAGGATGTCAAGACAAACGTTTCAGCCTAAGCCATCTTCAGCATCTAGCCTTATTGCTCCCCAGCATGGCTTGCTTTAAGCCAGACAGCCATCTCAAATTTTTCACATTTTTTAAAACTAGGCTATTTTCTATATAGACTTGGGCTATAACTCTTGCATTTTGAGGAACAGTTTATGAAACATATGATTTATTTTGCCAGTCATTCATTTTAATGATTAAATGCGGGGATTCGAACTGTTTTCAACACAAACAAACTTCTGTGCCATCTCCTAAGCATCACATCTGTTCACGTCTCATGTAGCTGCAACTGTAGTCCATCATGTCTGCTGTCACCGGTGCACTTCGGCAACTGTTGTTGACATATGCAGACATACGAAGACAGACAGATTTTGAACCCAAATTCGCCTACTGTTACATGTGCTAATGCAACTTTAACACAAAAGTGCTTCCTTTTGTGGTTAACATACACTTGACTAATGGAAAGCTCAGCTCTTTTCATTTGAATCAAGACGACCAGTGAAAACATCCAAATGACCATCTGAAAGAACAAATGGCTATAATCTTATATGGTTAAATATTTGTTGCAATTATGAAAGGTCCTTGAAAGAAATCCTGCTGCATGAGGGGTCCCTGGCCCAATAATGTTTGAGAACCCCTGCTCTAGAAGACAGGTGTTACATCTTTAAGGTGAGTATATTCAATATATTTCATACTGCAGACATATTGTTAGTGTAGATGCAAACCAGCTCTTGTCACAGTGTCAAGCATTTACCGATATCTTTTGCTGTGATCCTGCGTCTTGGCTTCAGCATGGGCTGGGTGGCCTCCACTGAGCCTGGGGGAAAGCTGATCTCTCGGTGGATTGAGGGCAGACCCTGGCTGGGCATAGCCCCGCTCTGGGCGCCTGGCATGGGGGAGGGCATCCCGGGCTTCTGCATCTTCTGCATGGAGGCCATAAAGTGGGCCTTGTTGGGGGACATGGAGCCAGCCATTGGGCGCGGGAACGGCACCGGACTGGGCGCACGTGAGATGTGATTGGACATGGTGGGTGGGGACTGGAAAGAGGACGGGGGCTGCCGATTGGTCATGGGGGGCATGGGAGCCGATGATGACACAGAGGAGGAGGCGGAGGGCTGCGGGTAAGGAGACTGGCGCTGGCTGGGGTGCCCGGGCCAGGCACCGTCCTGACTAGGCCCTCGGCCGTCCGTGTCCTCTCCTCCACGGCCCATGCCAGGATAGGGTGGCCCTTGGCCCTGTCGGCCAGGGTAAGGGTAGTCCATGTCAGTCCTGGGGTGCCACATGTTGCCCTGGGGGCCTGCGGAGGGGCCTGTGGAGGACGCAGGGGACGCCGTGCCACTCATCATGCCATGCTGAGGGGGCCCCTGGCGCCCGTAGGCGTAGGGCGGGTACTGGCCCGCCATGGGCCGCCGATCAGGCCCTATGTAGCCTGGGCCGTACTGACCATACATGTCAGGCTGTTGGCTGCCATACTGAATGCCGTAGCCTTCTCCCCCGTCGTGACGCTTCGCTGGGGGCCCGTACATGCCCTCACCAGGACGCTTGTAGCCCTGCTCCGCAAAAGATATAGAAACACAAACAGAAGTATACACAATCAGTTACGAAAATGACACTCTTTAATGTCCTACCAGTGCTGTGCAGTAGCATCAAGCAAATGTAAAAGTGTCCTTTATTAGCTGACCTGCTGCTGTTGGTACATTCCATGAGGTCCATAGGGCACACCATGTGGGTACTGTTGCCCATAACTGTCAGTCCCATGCCTAAGACAGGTTAAAAAAAAATCACTAACTGTTACATACTTTTTACCTTTACTGTAGGTAACTATGCCAGTACTTAGGAGATGGAGATGGCAGCTGCACACAGTGCTGTGTGTACCTCTGATGGGGAGGGTATCTGTTGCCAGGGTACATGTTGGGATCACTGCTGTTCTGGCCACCAGGGGGTGCCATAGTTCCATCTGTCCCCATAACATGGTCAGGTCTGGAGGACAGAAAATACAACTTAAATTCTAGTCATATAAATGGCCTGTATTTTTCCCAGCAACAAAATGATGAATGAATGAATGAATGATGAAAATGATTCTAATGAAATCAAATCAATTCAAATGAAACGATGGATCCAGAACATCACCCTGTTCTTTATCTTTACGAGATGGTAATGGGAAGGCCTTACATAGCTATGAATAGGCCATTTGCATCTATCCTCACCATCAAAGCATCAATGAACTGACCGCCAGAATTAAAAAGAGACACCTTAATCTAAAGGTTACACCACATGTGTTAGGGTAGCATTATGTCAAAATTATTTAGAAGTCTTATGACCTATGCTGTACTGGCATAGCCTCCCCATAATTAAATGTGTTTATATAAGAAGTTTTTTTAAATTCATGCCTTCGAAGTGTTGAATGGGCGTCACTATGCATTATGGGTGTCATTATGTGTGTGTGTGTGCGCGCATCTCTCACCTCCGTTCAAAGCCAGGTCCATAAGGGTACTGTGGCCGTGGGCCCATGCCCATCCCCGCTGATGGTCCAAGGGGATACATGTCCTGCATACCACTGCCTGGCATCTGGCCTGGCATATGGGGCTCATTGCCACCTGGCAAGGGCGGAGGCGGCAGAAGTGAGAAGTGAGAAAATCGCACAGGAAGAAACACAAAAAACTGTCAGTCTGGGGCTGAGCAGTGCTCAAATACTATGTGTCTTCCAAGGTAGACATAATACACAGATGGAGTGGCTTTGCTCTATGCTTATGTTCCTCAGAGCCATCCTGTCAAATGATGTAACATACTTTCAACTACAGAGGGCGCTCTTAACACACTTTAAAATTGGACAGCCTGGATCAAACCATCAAGAGACACAGGCTTGTAATGTACTGCCGAACAGAGGAACTAAAACAGGTTTGTCACCACAATCGAGCATTGTTTTTTCGGCAGCTGTGTTATTTAACCACTCTTCCAATCAGACTTTTAATTTGTGGCACCACATATCCGGGCTCGTTTTACAAATGCCTTTAGGCTGCAAAACACAACCATCTGATTTATTCAAAGACAACACTAAAGTGCCAACTGGTTCATGTCCAGGGAGAGCAGTTGAATGAGGCACAAGCTCCACGCGTATCAGCGCTGAATATCAACACTGGTTAAATAGCCGGCCTAAAACAAAAACCAACGAGAATGATCTGCACGAGATTTAAGAATCTGCTCCTTCACAATGCCAGCTTGAGGAGTTTGTGTCAGCACCTTCGCAGGGGTCAATAAACGCGTGATGACTGAGTGACAAAGACCAAAAACAGGAGCATTGTCTTTAATTCTGCCACAAAACTACTTTGACTTTGGTTCAGAAGCAGAAGCCATTTTCAGTAACCACGTGAGCTGATGCAGAGTCACACAGGGGATTATAACCACACTAACTACCTTTCCTGGGGTCCTTGTTGCCGTCGTAGCCCATCCGCATGGCGGCGTCACCGCCGACCCCTTGCTGGAAGGGGCCGCCAGGGGGCACAGGTCCACGCTTCTGGAAGGCCGGGTCACTGCCCTCTGAGAAAGGGTCCTGGACGCTCACGCCTCCGCTCCTGCAGCACACGTTACAGTGGTCAGACGGGGTCGGCGGTGCTTCCTCAGTACTTGATTGACTAGGGTCACCAGTTCCCAGCTCCTGAGCTTTCCACTAATATTTGGTTTTTAACATTATGTCTGTTTATTTTAAATGCTAAAAAAGGGAACAACAGCCAACAGAGCTGTGGATGTTGATTGCTATGCCCACTCTTACATAATGAAGCAGAGCTGCAGAGGGAGAACTGCACACACACACACACGTGTAATGAACACACACATACATACACACACACACACGTAATGAACACACACCCACACACACGCGTGTGTGTTGTAATGAACACACATGCACAGGGAGAAAAGCAGACACCCACCTGCTGCCCTGCTGTGGGGTCATGGGGCCGTGAGGTGTGGTGGCTGGGGTGGGGGGCTTCAGGTCACTCAAGGCCTCTGTGATGGAGCTGCTGCCTGTGGACTGGGGGGTCTGAGGGCCCTGCAGAGAGCCCGAGTTGGCTGGGAGGAGAGAGGGTTGAGAATGATAGAGAGAAGGTGAGAAACATGGTAGGAGAAATCAGATTTCCATAAAACATCACACATCTGACAACACTCTTCTCCAATTGATCTGAAGACCAATTCAATGGATTTGAACACAGAACTCCCAAAACAAATGAGCCTGATCACCATGGAAGAAAGACCCAGGTTGTTATACGACACATCTTTCCATAGCTGACATTTTGTGTTAGAATTCTATCATACAAATGTTTGAGACAAAAGGCATCAAGTAAGGACTGGTCAAAACACATTTCATGTTACATTTTAAACAATGTTTATGTGTATTTATTTTCTGAAAGAATGCTATTTGAGATGTGTGTGTATTAATCCATCCTAAGACTGATGGTGAGTGTGTCTTGGAGTACAATGACAGAGGGAGAACTACTGTTCATTCACTGACAGCTCTACTTCTTGATCTCCTGCCAGCCTCTACTGCATTTCAGCTCTGAGAGTAAACAATGGGTGCGTGTGTATCTGTGTTTGTGTGTGTTACACTGCCCCACTGCTCTCTCTTTCACACTCCCAGCCTCAGTGAACTCAAATAACCTCACTACCATATTCAGAGAGAAAGAGAGAGAGAGGAAAAAAAAAAGAGAGAGAGAGAGCGCGGGAGTAAAGGGAATGGGAATAAAAAGTTGCTGCCTCACTGGTCGGGCAAAAAGGGGGTCAGTTGGAGGTCAGTTTTGTTTATATCCCTCACACTCCTCCCCCATTAATCCTCTCCCTGGGATTCCCCTCCCAGCGCCTGACAGCTCTCTCTCTCTGACATCAGCAGCCATTAGCACAGATGGGGGGAGGGGGATTCCCTCAGCTGGCCGCTTGACAGCACCGCCCTCCTCCCCCTCCTCCTCCCCCTCCTCCTCTCCCCACACCTACTCCTCTCTCTCCCAGCGTATCACAATCACCTGTCAGATATTTATAGCCCGCAGAGTGGTGTCAAGTGCCGAGACGGTGAGGGAGTTGGGGGAGCGAGAGAGAGAGAGAGGAGAGGGAGGGATGGAGGGAGGGAGAAAGAGAGAACAGATGAGCAGCAGGACTTTGGAATCCAGGTGAGTGTCGACACAAAACCCTACAGCTGTTTCTTTTTGTGAGCAGGACAATGAGGCAGCACTACTACACACACACACACACACACACACACACACACACAAGTTAACCTAAAGTATAAAAGTGCGAATATGAGTGTGGCTCAAAGGCTGAAAAAGGTTGTGCACTCCTGTCATAATAGACAACCTGTGGCAACTACACTCTTTCATGTTAGAAACCGTGTGAAGGAAGCTGAGGATCGCCACTTTGCTGAAGCCTGCGCTCACCAGGACATGTGTGACATTCTTCACAAAAAAAAAGGAGAATTCTGGAACTTGTGACGTTTTATTGTGATTAACTTAAATTTTCTTTTGTGATTAATTTGATTCATTTTTTAATGGATTGACAGAGTTTATTACAACACAACCCCAAAACATGGAGTCAATGGGACATTAAGGGTTACAATTACCTGACCCATTTCCAACCTAGTACTGACTGGTGAAACTCTTGACTTGACTCACCAGGTGAGGGGGGCTGGATGCGGGCCGGTGGTGGCTGCTGCTGGGGCGGGTCTGGTGGGGGCTCCTCCCCACGCTCCACCTTGCACTCGTAGGCAAACAGGTACTGGATGTACTGCTTCTTCAGGGAGGAGGCCGAGCTGCTGGACGTGCCCACATTGAGACGGGTGGACAATTCCCGCCACTTTTTGTTCTTATTCACCTGAGAGTTGACAGCAAGGAAGGCAGAGAGATGAATATTAAAAGAATACTGAAACTATCCGTCACCTACAGTTTTCCACACCATTTTCTTCATATCTGTCCACTACTGAAGATCTACACCAGCGCTGTCTCTGCTGGGTTCCCTTACTCCACTAGCAGCCTGTGTCCACTCACCATGGCCAGTCCTCCGATCTCACGCACACACACGTACAGGTGGAACAGGTCCAGGGCCTTCTTGCCCACGGCAGGTAGGTTGGGCACCGGCGTGCCCCTCTCCTCCATGAAGGACAGGTAACGGTCCACCCAGACCCGCCTCTCAGGCTCTGTGCCTATTTCATACAGACGCGTGATCTTCTCGTTGGTCATGGTGGCTGAACTGTGCTTCTGCATTGGGAGTGGAAGAGATCGATAGAGAGAGATACAAAGAGCAGGGGGGGAGGAATGCGAGGAAGGAAAGAGAGGGAAATAGAGAGGGAAGCAGCAAATAGAGTGACGGAAGCACAAGATGAGAGGGGGAAAGAGTGGTTTGGGAGAGGAAGAGTGAAAAATAGACATGGAGGAAGAAAGAATTCCATGTGTGAGCAAGAGGGCAGAAATCAAGGGGAAGAAGCGAGAGAAACAAAGTGGGGGAGAGATGGAGTGGTGAAAAGGGGGGATAAAATCGCTTAGTGAAAAAAAAAACAATTACAGTTTCTAACACACAAAAACACTCAGACACAAACACATACACAATAACCAAGACTCAAAGGAGAAGCTGCTTCTAAGTGCTGTTTTGGGACCAGCCTTGGCGAGCAACTCTGCCCACAGTCCTCATCATCATTAGTCAGCTACTGGTCCAACTCCCAGCACTGGGGAGGCACGCTTCTCCATTTGGCCTGATGGCATTCATGGCAATCTGTGCAGCTTCAGGAGTTCCTGCCAGTGGGGGGGTTAGAGGCCTGCATGGAGTATTAAGCTCCCCATGCAGGCAGCCTGAGCGAATGCTGGGCTGTGTGGTGTTCTCCTCTGTTCCCTTGCTGGGACATGAACACACACACACACACACACACACACACACACACACACACACACACACACACACACACACACACACACACACACACACACACACGCACACATACACACACGCACACTAGCAGGAGTCTCATCAGTAAGCACTATTTTGAGGCCAACAGGGAGCTCCACAAGGAGACCCTGTTGGAGGTTCACTTAATCCCCCCCCCACCTTACTCCAATTCAATTCGATCCAATGCATCCCAATGGTGTGTACCCGGGCATAACTAAATGATTTTACCCCGTCAAGCTGCATCAGGGCAGGGGAAGATTGCACTTTTTCACATAGGAACATGGAAACACTATGATTACATACGAGGAGAAAAGAGAAACAAAAAAGACAGAAATTGGGAGGGGGAGAAGGAGAGAGAGAAAGAGAAACAGAGAGAGGGAGAGAAACAATACACCCATACACATGTTCTACTGGGAGAACCTAACTACATGTTCCCAGCTACTACCGAGTACTTTCTCATTAAAACAACCAATTATTGACATACAAAAATGAACAAAAAACAACAGAAGTAAGAATGAACCCCAAAAGGGAGTACTGTTTTCATATACATATACATTCATATGTATATATTCTTAAACAGGAACTCCCCCCTGACAACCCCTTGTAAAACCAAGCTGGTCAATAGAGTTGATGCAGAAACCGCCACCCAATGCAAAGACAGGATCTGCCGTTATGGACTCAACCCAGAGTTGTCTGCTGGAGAGGAGGTATTAGATTGTCAATTGCAATAATATGAGTTCAGAATGGGATGTAATGGAAACATGATTGTCAAAGCAACAGCCCTCTGGGGTGGAAGGAGAATCAGCCAATCAGACAGCTGGAGGGTGTTGAGGGGGTGGGTGGGAGGGGTGGGACAGTCTCTCTCCATCCAATCCTACTGGTAGTCTTAATGAGAAAGTCTCAAAATGAGAAATCCACAACATTGACTGTCAACAACATGAGCAATCACTAAAAGAATGAAAATTTAAAAAAGACAAAAAACAAAGAAATACAAGAACAAACTACGAGAAAAATAAAACATAACTCTGAGAGGAACCAAAAGAACATGAACAGAGAGAGAGGGAAAACAAAAACTGTAAAAAGTGGAGAACAGTGCGTGTGGCACTTACAGGACTGGTGGGGGTCTTTGGCCAGGCAGGGCTGCTAATGCTATCGCTATCCTCGCCGTGATAGGAGGACAGACTAGCAGGACTGGGGGACAGAGGGGAGGGGGTGGGGGGCTGGGACACACACTGAGAGCTGTAGCTGTCCTGTGACAGGAAATAGAGAGGACAAGCACACACACACACACACACGGGCACATACACGCATATACACACACTCAATCGCACATACAGACAAGTGGGGCCACATGGTGAGAGATAGCTTCATTCTTTATTCTTTTATCCTGACACTCACTCACTCACTCACACTTACACACACACACACACACACACACTGCACAACCTGTCTTCAAAACCCTTCCATTGTGGATAAGATCAGGGCCCTGTTTATCAACCTTCCTGGCTCAATAGCAGCAGCTTTAAGCTCTGAAGAGAGCAATTGCAATTGCGGCTACTCTAAAGCAACCAGCATTTTCCCCTGTATGCATCCACAAGTGAGACTGAGTGTGGGAGTGATGGAAAACACTGCCTAGCTATGGCTGTAGCTGTTAGGGCAAGCTGAGCTGGTTACCATCATGCAGTTCCACGCTGGCACATAGACAGGCTGCATAGTAGGCAGGGGGTACCTTGAAACTCTTTCGCTCACAGTCAAACCTTTAGATATATGGGAAGACGGGGGCAAAAAAACATTTACTAATGTAGCTGCAGTTGCCATGACAGCAACAGGGAGAAAGAAATCAGTGAAGAAAAAGAGATTTTCAGAAGAGATCATTCAAATCCAACTGAAAAAGCCAATCTTTTTCATGGACCTTTTTCTAGTCTACAGTGTTCTGATCGAGCCTGCTTTCCCTCTCTACAGTAATGAAGAGGAAAGCCCTCAGGGGAAAGAAGAGCAGAGGAGAAGAGAGAATAGGAGGAGGAAGAGGGAAAAGTAGGTGACAGATTTGCTAACTGCCTCACAGAGTGAGGATAAAACCAGACATATTTTTAAGCAAGGGGGTGCAAATATATCAAAAAGAGACACGATAGCAACAAACAGACAAAACAAACGGTCCCACAAACATAAACAAAAAGGGTTAGTTGGCTGCTCTGCAAAGGATAACAAGCCTCAGAGGAACAAAAGTTATTTTAGTGTGGGGTTGGATATGGTGTTGTGTTCACACCAATCAGAGACACAGGTAGCATAGTGAGACAAAAGTCTGCAGCAGAGAGGGAAGGAATGTCTCGCTGAAAGAATAAAGGTTCAACCTCACAGGAAACTGACACATGGCATCTCTGCTCAACAAATGCCTCCACGCTCAATGGGAAAATATATAACTGCACAGTCTGCGGCCCTGTGAATGTGGTAGGGCCTTTTGGATGGATCCTTGCAATCCCCTTATATGATTCGAACTAAACAAGAATTTTGTTTTTGTACAAAATGCTACATGTTGATTGTGAGAGTGTGATGCTGACTGAATGGCCTGCCTGGACTTGCTATGAGGAGATGCGTGAGAAATGTGTCTGGAGGTCCTGCATACTGGAACGAGCAAAAGTGTTTACAGGAAGCTCAGCGTATAATAGAAAGAGAAAATGGGTGAGAAGGTGCTTTGCTACAGACCATAAGCAATCAGGTTTGCTGTTATGGCACTGGTTTAGGGCAACATGCTACAGCCAACTTCTCATTACAAGGACCGCTAAGGGGAGAGAGAAGCCCAAAATCAGCAGCAGAGAGACTGACAGAGGGTGAAAAGGGTTCTCTCCAGGACGTTCCGACCATACCTTGGGTTTGGGAGGCTCAGAGGGCGCCACGCCCCCTTCTTTATGATCTGCCCTCTGTTTAGCATCTGCGGACGCTGGACCATCACCTTGCATAGGCATAGGGCCTGAGAAAGGACACACACAAGCACACACACATAGCTACAATTATGCTCAGTCACACAAAACCATAATCCTAGTAGTGTTGTAATGGCTAACATTAATGACATTTGAGCCACAGGACACTGACCTGTTGGTGGGGTGTTGTAAGGGAGTCCTTGAGGAGTCATTCTCCCAGATCCACTGGCTGGTGGTTGACTGTAGGGGACCCCAGGGCCCATGGGAGGCATAGCAGGGTAGCCACTCTGCCTACAGAGTACAAGAAGAAGAGATGGACAATGTAGGCATTTCTAATGTGCATGGACTACCAAGAGAAAATGGAAACAGAAGTTACGCCCTGATGCTGTGAACATGCATTGAGCACTCATCGGTCTATGGGTGTCCGCTATTTCAGTTAGAGAGAAACAGAAGTCAGATAGATGCCTTGGAGTGTAAAATGCACTGGAATGAGAAAAAAAATCAGATGCAAAAACTGAAAAAGAAGAGTGTTTGTTCTTTGATTTACACACTCCTCCTTGCAGACCTGAAGGCAAGAGCAAAGCAAGAAGTGGGCGGGAGCACATCTTTTACATTTAAGCTGCTCTTATTTATAGCATAGATCGACTGACTAGGAAAGGGTTATGAGAATAACTTTGGCAAGGATTCACCTCTCCGCTCTCTTGGGTTCCCCATTGCAGTTTGATGTATGGACCGGGTGTGTTTGAGTCTAAGAATTACATCTGGAAAATAGCTGGCGGCAATGGAGCAGTTACTCATGCAACTGCCAAAACACCTGAGCTAATTAAGACATGTGGAGCAAGTTGGAGCGCCATGCCAAAAATTCCAGTTCCACCTCCATGGCCGA
Source organism: Tenualosa thibaudeaui (assembly GCA_027481765.1). Lineage (NCBI taxonomy): Eukaryota > Metazoa > Chordata > Actinopteri > Clupeiformes > Clupeidae > Tenualosa > Tenualosa thibaudeaui. The sequence continues at coordinate 14,121,892 of JAIFZK010000001.1, read as the reverse complement.
GTAGTCTTCAAGGCTGGGGAGAGGTTTGAAAATGATGCCCAGCTGAGAGATCCCCCACCCCCCATGTTTCTCTATCCCCCAACTCCCCCAACACACACACACAGTATCCCACACATCTACTGCACAAGCAGGTGCCCTGGAAAAGAAAGGTGGGTAGAGCAAGGATTGTTAGGCAGACATGCACACAGTGTTTGTTGTCTGACTGAAGCGTGTACGGCTGTTAGGCGTGCAGGTGAGTGAAGCCCACTGGAGCAACGGAGCGCCAGGACCACTGTGAGTCCGGCTCAGATCACATAAGGGCCCAGCGGGTTCAGCCTCGTGCAGCACGGCCCTGGCCCTGTGAAGGTCCATGCTGCTGGAGAACTCAATTGCAACCCCATACAACCTAAACATTTGACATTTGCTTTCAGCTGATCATACTGGACGCCACTGAAGTGCAACCCTATACAACACACTACATTCACTTGGGGTTGCTCCTAAACAGTCTCTTTGGCTCTTGTAGGTATATTCAGTAGGGGGCTACAATTCAACTCTGCAGCAGGTTAGACCTCCATGAGCAGGTCTGGGTACATAGGAATGGGGGCAAGCATCCTGGCCCCGCACCTACCCGTACTGCTCAGCCTGAGGCCTGAGGGGAGGAGGCTGCTGGTTCTCAGGGTGAGGCTGGGGCTGGGGTTGAGGTTGGGAGGGGGGGCCACTTAAGTGAGGATGGTGTGCGTGGGGGTGGGACTGGGGATGGTTGTGTGGATGTGGGTGTGGGTTTGGGTGTGAGTGTGGGTGTGAGTGTGGGTGTGAGTGTGGGTGTGAGTGTGGGTGTGAGTGTGGGTGTGAGTGTGGGTGTGAGTGTGAGTGTGGGTGTGGGTGTGGGTGTGAGTGTGAGTGTGGGTGTGGATGGGGCAAGTGAGGATGGGGTTGCTGTTGGTTGGAGTGTGGCGATGAGAGGGGCCCTGGTCGACCCCCTGGCCCAGGCAGGCTGGGGTAGCCTGGAGATCTGGCAAAAGGAGGCCTAGAAGGAGCAGAACAGCCTCTGTGATCAGGTAAAGAATTGGATACGAGTCAATAGTCAGGAACTAAAAACAACAATACGACGTTATGTGAGCCAAATTCCCTCATACCCAATACCACTGTTCCATGGTTTTCTATAAACGCATATGGAGGTGTGGGTGAGAAGATGGTGAATGACAGTGAGCTATACATCCTCCAAAAACAAGTGTGTACAGTACAAATACTTTGTGCACGTAGATGTCTGGCTCAAAACTTTATCTTTATGATGCCTCACCTGGTCAGGCCAACTGAGGGGGTGCCCTGTATGCACCCTGCTCCGGGCTCTTGGGGTTTCCGACTGACCCCTGGCAGAGGTGGACCCATTCCCGGTCCAGCTGGCTGTGGCATGCTAGGCGAGGTGGGAGCCATGTTGTTGGTGTTGCTGGTGCCAGTGTAGGGACGTCCACCCGTGGTCTGCCCCAGCCCACGCCCAGTGGGGACAGTGCCACAATGTTGCCCGGGGCCCTGGCCATGCATGGGACTGCTGGCATTCATACCCAGGCTGTTGCCTATGCCAGGACTGGGGCCGCTGTAGTTGGCACTGGGGGTGCCTCCATAGTTGGGCAGCCGTGGGTAATTACCTGAAAATCACAAGGAAGAAAAGAATTCATTTTTTCCCATTTTAAAAACAACATCACAATGCCTTAACAGAATTGCTGTTTAGAGTAATGATTCTTTGGGGATTCAGCACTAAATCTGAAATGATGCAGATGTGCCATGGCACTGGGCGCTTGAATTTAAAAATAATTTCCTGTACATTGGCTGCATCCTGTACAGTGTTTGTGCAAAATTAAAAAACAAATCTGCACATTGTCTGCACCCATGTGCCAACCCCCACCCATACATTAACCACAATTTATTACATTACTTCTCAATGATCAAAATCAAAGTCCGATTTAATAAGAGATTTAATATGCGTTCCCAGCTTGCAGCTTGCTGCAGAAATTTAGCCAATTGAATGTATAAACCTTGGTTGACGATCATGAAATTACAGTAGTCATACAGTGAAACAAGCCTCTCCTACTCGTCAAGTCCCATTGCAAGTGAATGAGGAGAGGAGGAAGAGAAAAATGAGAAAATATCCAACAGTGATCCAGACCCAAGGGAAGGACTGTCATCTCCAAATCTCTAGCTCTTCTCCCTCAGCGCATTTATTTATTTATTTATTTATTTATTCACACATCTTCCTTCCTTGGGTTCCACCTGTGGGTGGGCGCAGGTTCATGACTGACATATCTACTTGCTTAAGGTGCACACGCACGCACTCACTCTCTCACTCAGTCATATGACCCCCCCCTCTCTCCCATCATGTTAGAGAGAGGGAAGGGGAGGAAAAGAGGGCAAAAGAGACCGAAAACATCACTTTTGATGTCTTACACAGGTTCCAAAAATACATGTGATGGAGGGGGTTGGTCTGTTCCTTGGCTCTCCCATACTGTGACTCCTCTAACAAGCTCCTTCGCAGTGGGGGGAGCAAGCAGGGGGAGTTGGGCTTTAGGATGCAGAGGCTGGGCCCTGCCAGAACTAGGCTGGGCCCTGGAGCTATGCCAATTACACGCCGACTCGCTGCACTGGCCCTGGAGAGGCTGTCCCTGAGCCGGGATAATCCAGAAATTTCCCCCGGGAGCTGGGGGGTGATGGGAGTGACACCAATCTGCAAGATGCATCTCCCTTCCAAACAACAACAACAAAAAACACTACTACTTAAGAGATTCATTGCCTCCAGCCAAACCCAAATAGGCGCTCCTCAATCTATGAGAGATTTAGAGGGAGGGGAGGTATAAGGTTGTGTACAGAGCAGGAAATGGGATGGAATACATCCACTCAATAGATGAGAGACATATACCACAATATCCAGATGCATCAGGAGGAAGAAAGCCATTGTCATGTCAACACAGAACCCAAGAAAGAAAGGGGGGAAATTGCCGTATTGCTTGTTTTTAGGTCAGGCTTTGGACAGTTTAATTATATCACTGTCACTTCCTAAAACAATCAAGATATGATGTGAGCTTTTGCATTGACAAGATTTGAATGCAGGAGATGAGCACAGCAATGTTAGCGGAAGTCTGTGTAAAGTGCTGAATTTATATGCTAGAGTTTTAGATATAAGGACTGAAAAAATACCATGTAGCCCATGTGATGTGATTCTGATTTGACTTTCTCCATCAAATAACAAAATCCCCAATATCAAGACATACATACATACATACATACATACATACATACATACATACATACATAACACTCAGGCATGCTACATACTGGAATGATTTAGGCAGTAACCAAGATAACTACATAATAATAACCTACTTGGCAAACATGCTTTATGCATGAAACTAACTCACAACTCTGATGGTACTGGCTCTAAATTAGAATTAATCACACCCACCAAGACGCTGGTTATTGTTGTATAAAGTGGAACCTGCAGACTTTGGCCTGTAGCACACATTTAGTGTTGTATTGACACTACAACACATACAAGACACCATTTTCTGTTCTAGAGTACACCCCTATTTGTGCGCGAGATGAAACACACACATCAGCGTTTATCAGTACACTCTGTACATGCACATTCTGTTTGTGTGTGTGTACATAGCCTTTTAGTGTCAGTGTTTCCATTCTGGCAGTGGAGGTTTATGGCTCCCTGGAGTGCAGTAGGCCAGACAACAGACAGAGTGCATGCCAAACACAACAACCAGCACTGGTGCCTCCACGGCACGTTCTCTCTACAACCAGACCACCAGACCGAAACACCACACACACTAGAATCCCATTTATAGATTGGAAAGTGGGGCGTTTCTTTCCCTTCTTCGCAAACTGTACGTATGTTTTCAAAGTCAGCATATGTGAGTCAGCCTGTGCCGCCTCCATTCACACACTGCAGAGAGTGAGCTTATTCAACCCCCCCCTCCACATCTGGATGTTTATTTAGCTGTGAGGCACAATCAGTGCTTAGACCAGAGTAGAGCGGAGTAGAGAGACACACTAAAGGGTGGGGGGGGCCAGGACCAGAGCAGCACCTGAACAGCTGCAGCTCAGCCCTGCCACCCAGCCCCAGGGCCCATCCATCAGGAGACAGACAGACAGACAGAGAGAGAGACAGAGACAGACAGACAGAGAGAGAGAGAGAAATTTTTTCATTCATTTTTTTATCAATCCGTTAACCAAAACCAGATATTGTATCTGTTTATTTTGTAATATGTCTGCTTTGGCAACACGGCTTAATTGAGTCATGCCAATAAAATGCCTTTGAATTAAAAAAAAAAAAGAGAGAAAGAGCGAGAGAGAGAAGGAGAGGAGATGGGCTGCTGTTACAGAGTCCCATTCTTTTACAATCAGTGCTAGCCATAACATTACATGCTGCTAACTCTGTGCAGGTGCACATCAGTGTGGAATATCTTCCAGATGAGCACGTGGATGAGCAGACACACACACACGCACGCACACACACACACACGCACGCACGCACACACACACACACACACGCTCGCTCCACAGCCTCATTTCTGTGTGTTTTCACACGTGTCTGTAAAATGCGAGCGCACACACAAACGCACGTCCAAATTGTGTGATCAGGACCAATCAACAGGGGAGCTTGCCTCATCCAAACCTCTTTTCCCAGAAAAAAAAGTGTGCCCCCTAGCCCCATTAGCGCTTGAGTAATTAGGTCAACAACAATGGCTGAGTGGTAATTTCATAACTGACAAATTGTAACAACAGCATGGATTCCAACAGTGAGCACAGTGTGATAAATCAAGCCAAAAATCCCTCCCCTCACACTCTCTCTCTCACACACACATACACACTCTTGCTGTCTTGGAAAATGAAGGGCAAAAGGGGATTATACTGAGGAGTCTCCAGTACCTGAGGGGCCGTACTGTCCACTCTGGGGGCCGTAGGGCGGGCCCCCCTGATGCGAATAGGGGCCCATGCTGTGGTGCATGGGGCCTGCGGGAGAGGGGTGTGGGGACAAGGAGGGCCCACCAGGCTGCTGCGCCTGCTGTTGTTGCTGCTGCTGCTGGGCACCAAACTGGGATCCTGGGGCACCCCGCTGCATGCTGGGAGCAAAACCTGAGGAGACGGACAGAAACGGGAAAACTGTTAAATACGCGCTGCTCCATGCCAGAGAGAATTATGGGCAGGAGAAAACAAAGAGAGAAAGACAGCGTGCGTGTGTTGGGGAGGGGTGGGGGCCTGCCTGGTGAAGATGAGGAGAGTGAGACAGTTGGCGAGACAAACAAACACATTTTGAACATTTAAGGGTAATTTCATCACTAATTTGTAGTGAGAAAAAAAAAACTGAAAGGCAATTACATGCTAATAACAGGGGTTAATTCCTGGGCACTCTGAGATGGCACAGTCTCCAACCCATTTATTAGCAAAACCACTCACGATGACACCATTATGGAAATTCCTACCGACATGTCAACCACCACAAAAAAGCCTTACCTAAGTAGTAGTAGTATTTCTTTTTCCTTTCATAACATAACTATTTTCTCTACACATCACTCCATCTACATCTATACTGACCAAAACAACGCAAAACACACACTCCTTAAACATACACACTCCTAAAGCTCTTTGTGAACACCTTACGTCTGTTGAGTGAACGTGTCTGGCAACTGACTGATCCAAGATCAGTCACCGGTACTCCAAGCTACCTTTTTTGCCTCTTTCTCTTTCTTTGCCCACTATTTTCATTTCTCTGAGGGTAGCTCTTACTAGCGAAGGGTGTTGGAGGAGAGCAGCAGACAGAGAAGGGGAGAACAAAGCATAAACTGCTGTCTCTTTCTGTCGCACACGCCCTCTCCACTGCTCACTGCAAAGGGGGGGGGGGCACTTTGAAAGCCTTGTGTGTTTTTTAAATTGCCTGGAAAATGGGTAGATTGCTGAGGTGTATGAGGAGCGTGACTATGTGTGTGTGTGTGTGTGTGTGTGTGTATGGGGGGGAGGCTCAAAGCATATGAATATACCTGACAGGGCTGATCAGCTGGTCAGCCATTAAGTATCTTTGTGGGGAGGGGTTGTGTGGCAGAGCCTCACACAAACAAAACAAATGTCCACACTGGACTGAGCTTCTCACTCACTCTCTCTCCACACAACCACTGCTTCACTCACGACACTCACACCAGCATCATACTATGTGTGTGTTTGTGGGCACATTTGTGACCATCAGACAATATATGCTTAGAATGTGATTGTACTTGTGTGTGTGTGTGTATTGTGTGTTTGTTTCAGTATGCCAATAACTGTGCATAACTGTGCATCTGTGGATGTTCCAGTTTAGTTCTGTGTCTCATCTTTATGTCTGTATGTGTGTGTGTGTGTGGGCCTAAGAGTGTATGAGTGAGTGAGTGAGAGTGTGTGAGTGAGTTTGTGTGTGAGAGAGTTTCTGTAAGTATCCGTGTGTGTGAGCTCCTTCCAGCTCTGAGTGGAGCCTCTTGGCGTATGTAGATTGGCTGCAGAGGAGCCTGAGACTGTGAGAAATGAGAGGAGGCCCTGTTGCCAGGGCTGGCTGGCAGCAGAGAAGAGCACACACATATACACAAGCACGCACGCATGCACACACACTCACGCACAAAACTCTGCTCCAGCATGCCGTGCTGTTGCGTTGGACTCCTGGCCTCCAGCTAATAGCTATAATCCTCCAGTCATCTCACCTGGGCCAGTTTAACCGCTAATGGTTAACAGCTATCCACTGCAAGTTTCCTCCCATCTGGAAAGCCCCACAAAAGGAGACACACACACACACACACACACACAAGAGGGAACCGGTGCTAATGACTAAGAGAAGGGAAAAGAGTGGGGAGACTAATCTGCACTCCCATTAAGGACACGTGCTTACGCCATGACGAAGGGCCTCTTCCATTGAAGGCTGTGGGGAGTGGAGGCCTCTGTGGATCACTGGAGCTGTGCTCCAGACACACATAGCTAGAGGACCATGACCACAGCCCTGGGGCACTGCTGGAGAAGTCCCAAACAAACCCACTGCCACACAAAGGTTAACAGAAAGTTGTGCTTGCTGGTGGGCACAATACAACTGTGCCTTGTTGAATGGATTTAATACAACAATCACTTGTGTGGAAGACACTACAGTGCCTGCCAATGCAGAGATACAATGCAGAGAAGTCACACATACAGTACATATTATATTGATTGGGTACCGCAGCATGTTCTTAGGATACATGTGTGGACACACTTGACACGGCACTAGCCAAGCAACTCAGTCTCCATAACGTGCAGGCTTGGCATGACGTGTGAAACACGTGGAGCAGAACCACACAGAGCTGCTTAATAAGTTGGGCTCAATCAGCATTACATCCCCCCATCTCCATGGAATACCTAGCCACTGTGCACGGAGGCCACATCAGGCATGGTATCACAGAACCACAGCCGCTGGGCTTATTTGCTTCTGTTAGAAGCGTGTGTGTGTGTGTGTGTTCTGTGTATGTATTTTGGGTTACTGGAGGTGTAGGGGTGGCTTCAAATCAAATCTTTAACTTTTTGCCTGACGCTTCACAGGGTTGGCACAAGAGCCTCTGTAAAGCAAACAGTGGTGTGGAATGGCCAAACAGGCCGGTGGAGTTGGGCTCGGCGCTGCCCCTGACTGCGGGCCTGAATTGGCTGCAAGTGGGCTGGCAGTGAGGCCTGGAGGGGGCCCTGACAGGTGGTCGTATGTCAGCCAAATGAGGCCATTCATTTGCCACGGCAGTGGAAACGTCTGGAAGCAGCCACGGGAACTGACAACCATGTTCACATGCAGACTGAATAGAAAGGAATATACAGTACACACACACAGGCACGCACACACACACACACACACACACGCATATATGTTGAACCATTAAGGTAACACATAGCTGTCACTGACTGGAGTTAGTTTATTATGTGGAAAAAAAAGTTCTTTGGGACTGAGGGAGGTAGGTGTCTGTGTGTGTGTGTCATGAACATACTCACCTCTGTCCTGAGACATGGGTGACTGACTCAGAGTGGAATGGGAGCCCACATCTGACATATTTCCAGGGGTCTGTGGGGCCATCTGAGTGCCTACAGAAACACACACACACAGCTTTGAAATACACCTTCCCCCACATCTGTGGCACCCAGCTGGAACACCCAGACTATATTACATGCTCTCCGTCATACATGTATTCTTGGTGTCTTTTAATGAGTCTTTTTCGGAGCACTGATATTTGTGCATGTGTGTGTGTGTGTGTGTGCGCCATGCTGCAGAGATTACACATCAGCCGAGCTCCAGTCTGGGGTGCTAATGAGTGGCTCCTCTCCCAGTAGGGGCAAGGAGTGTGATGTGGGGCGCACGGGGGTAGACGGGCTCCCACCAGCCTCGTTAGCAAGACCCCAGAGCTCGGCGAGGACAGACAGGGCCACGGAAATGCAGTCTCAGCTGCTTCAAAAAAAAAAAAAAGAAAGAAAGAAAGAAAAGGAAAAAAGAAGAGAGAAGAGAAAAAAGACAAAAGGATGTGGGGAGGGAGGGAAGAAAGAAAAGAGTCTTCTCTTCTCTGGCCCGGCCAACTATTAAATCAAACCCGCACCCAGCTAACAATGGCCGGTGCTGTAGGAGAGTGTAATTGTGTTAAACGGACTCCCGAAGCTACCGACAGTCTAATGAGCACATTGTTTGGGAGCACTGGGCTTACGGATGGATGCTGTTGCGTCCTCTGACCTGGCTGTGTGTGTGTGTGTGTGCGAAGCTAACACCCTCCTCTAAATGACCCAGTTCCCCCAGTAATCCGTGTGAAGTGAGCCTGGACGACTGCTCCTAAGTGAGACCCCTGACCGAGCCCCGGCGGTGCTGTTGTGTATGTGTGAGCTGGACTCCCTGGGGGCCGCCACAGTTCACCATTAAAAGAACCCCAGTGCCTGGATCTGTTGTCCAAACAACAGTTACCGAGCCACGGCTTTTTATAAAGAGCTGAGGCTCCCGCTGTTCACTAATAGAGAGCACAAACAGACAAACTGACAGACAGACACCATTATTTGGTCCTAGGTGTAACAGTAAACAGTTTATGTGGCAGGGATCTGAGTTGCACTAGACCACTGACAAAGTATTACAGAGCCCTAGAAAAGGTCAGGAAGTCAGAAGGAGAATAAATAAATAAATAAATAAATAAATAAATAAATACAGTTCCTCTGAACTGTCAACAGATATATTAAGGCCACAACAAACAGTTAACCCAATTAAGCCCTTAATGCCATGCTAGACATGTGCAACAAATGGGTATCTGAAAGTCACATATAGACCTTGTTTACTGTTGTTTATTTGGAAGCCTGCATTGCTCATGTGGTGTTTTAAGTGCAATCAATTCTGGCCCCCCTGCTATTCAGCAGACAGTAAACATTCCATTCACATGAGTGAGGCGTCTCTGGCCATGTCTTGTGATGTGTTACCTGTCTGATGAGGCCAAGCTTTAGGTAGGACATACCTGGCCCGCTGGCCGGTGAGATGGGCCCGGAGCGCGACTGGCTGGAGCCCACGGGGGAGCCCACGGGCGAGGGCGAGGGTCCGCTGCGCAGGCTGGAGAGGCGCGGCGATGCGTGCGGCGAGAATGGCGACTGTGCCGGGTTGCTCTGCTCGCCCTGGCTGCTGGTGGAGCCCGAGGCGCTCACCGCCGAGCTCAGGCCCGCCTCCGTGCCTGTCGGCAGGTCATCGATGGAGCCTGACAGGTCCTGTAGCCAATGAGAAGAGAGAAGGGAAGAAGAAAAAAAGAGTGAGAACTAGCACATTGCCAAATAACCACCTAGAGGAAATCTTTTGAGATTGGGGAATATCGCGACAGTTATTTTATGCTACAGCAGTTCTATTCCATTCAAGCACTTGTGTATCTCCTCAAGCAGAGGATTCTTTGAGCTCTGTGTCTTCAGCCCATTTGTGTCTATCTACTGCCAAAACACATCACCTGCAAGTGAATTCAGAGTGGATTTCAAAAGAAGACAGAGGAAGAAAACCGCACTTGAATCCGATCAGTCTGTGTTAGTTTGTCCACGCTGTGCCCGTTTACAGCTATTTGGTACCAAACTGACACACAGGCTGAAGGATATGTCACTTCTCTTAGGCATTTCCGTAACCTGGAGATGAAATCAAATGTTCTGTTTGACAGGTTGCCAACACATCACAAGCTCCAGTTTCATAACAGTGTGAACAAACAGGGTATGAAGAGAAGGAAAACTTTTAAAAAGGCCAAATTTTTTCCCTCCCGGAGTCTCTGGCTACTCTCCATCTCTCTTTCTCTGTCTCTCTCAGCAGGCAGTGAGCATATTTAACAGCCTCTTGATGGACAGACATCATGTCTAACAAGGCTACGGTACAAGAGAAGTGAAAAGCAGCGCACGGGTCCAGGCAGGTTTCATTTAATTACTAAAGCACCACAGTAATCTCAAGGCTGCTGGAAGCGTGCGTACACACACACACACACACAAAAACCCCTGCTTCCTTACTCATCCGCTTTCCCAGAACTGCAAACAGTCATGAGCTTTCCTGTTAGTTGGAATAATAATGGTACTTTGATCAGACCAAGACAAGTAGTCAATGGTCACTTGCCAACAAAAATGAGAACAAACATTGCTCCACAAACACATTCAGCAGTAACAATATCTTGGCTTCAGTTCTGGCTCTGTTCTAGCAGACCAGCAGAGAGACCAAAGTACCTGCAAGTCTGTGCGGATGAGGCAAGACGCATCACTTTAGACTAAGCTGGATGACATGTGGTTCCAACAACACATGTCCTTATTGTTACAACTTCGACGTCCGTTGTTTGGATACTGTTGGATGCCCATCTAAAAATGAATAACAGTGTTTATAGCTGCTGACCCCGGAGGTAAACTGAGATGGATAGTGTAGAGTCAAAATAGATGCGGCGCGCTCAGCCTTGGGAGTGTGTTGAAAATGTGGCACCGTGGCTGGCCACCCACATACACACACACAAACACACACACACACCAAAGGGGCTCTGCTGTGGAGTGTGGCGTTCCGGTCCTCTGTCTCACTCTCTGCCATTTAACCCTGTGCTGCTCCAAATAGCAGCCTGGTACCGGCGGGCACAGCTGCTCCCTATTGGCACTCTGCACCTCGCAACGCAAGCCCGCTGTGGCCGTAGGCTGGCAAAGAGAGTGAGGTGTTAAGAACCACTCGGAGAGAGATGAGAGCGAGAGGGGAAGAGAGAGACAGAGAGAGAGAGAGAGAGAGAGAGAGAGAGAGAGAGATGACCTGGATGCCAGCAGTAAGGCGGCACTATTATTACGCTTCCTTCCTGGGGTGTCAGAGGAAAATGATGCCGCTGCTCTGAGCTGCCTGTGGCATTAATCATCCCTCAGCGCAGAGATCCACTGCTGAGAACACACACCTCAGGGTGCGAGCACAGCCGCACAAAGACCCTTTGGAAAACATACAAATGGGTGCTGATCATGATACAATATGTCACCCATGATACAATGTCACCCGATGACCGCTTCGCTCCTCTAAGGAACGTTTTCTAGCACGGCCAACACCTTGTGCAGGTCAATCCAGACTCTTCTCATATCTTGTTCCGCTCTGGTGGAATGAACTCCCAAATGCTACCAGATCAACTGATACCCTCTCCACCTTCAAGAAACTCGTGAAGACCCAGCTCTTCCAAGAATATCTCCTGGCGTAAACTTTGAGAATGGACTTAACAATTTAATTTCTCAGTACTATTGCACTTTCAACTTAAAATGGTGCAGTTTCTATGTTAGCAATATGCACCCCTTGTTTGTTCTTTCATTGTGTCGTAGCTTGAATGTTATCCTTTGTAAGTCGCTTTGGATAAAAGCGTCTGCTAAATGCCTAAATGTAAATGTAAATGTACAATATGATACCAAATAAAACTGGACACTGGACAATGATGAGGCTATATCAGGTAGCTTATAGCCTAGGATATGTTAGCCTGCGGCTGGACCACAGCCGTGGGAATATCCGCTAACAAACCCCACACTCACTTGTGTTATATTGCTTAGGCTAATTCATCAGCAGGATGCTTCTGGAAGCTACAATATGGTTCTTAGCCTGAAAAAGTATTCAAATGTCAACCACGTAACGTTATTATCAAGCATCATTTGACTTAGATGACGGCAAGTGCGTAGCCAACAGGTGGGATGAATAACCCTGAATGATGCATCAAAATCAGCACTAGTGGATGGTGTCACCTTTTCCAATAGGTACATCTGACTTGAACTGGCTTACATGGAGAAAATAACTCTTTCTAAGGGGTGTGCAGCTGGAAAAAAAACAGCCGCCAGGCTTCTGTGCATAGCCAGTTCAAAATGGCAAAAACCCATCTATATGCTTGCAAAAAGCACAAAAACATACTGACTAGTTTCATTCCAATGCATCACCAATGTGGACACAATAACAAACTATTTTTCAGATCTGGGAATGTTCTGTCCATTCTGCACATTCATTATCGACAATGACTACCACTCCACAGCTGCCGAACTCGAGCTGTTGTCGTCAGTGCCTCTGCACTCACGCAGAAGAGCTGTTAAGTGTGTATGGTGTTAGCTAATAACGAGGCTAATTAAAAGCAACACCACCGTGGTGTTAACACAACATAAGGTCATTAGATTCTGGAGCAGAGGAGTTGAAATTTAGCATAATGTGATGGGAAATATAGAAAGAAAAATAGAGTGAGCGTTCTCCTGGGCACATTTTCCACAAACAGGAGATTTTTAAAAAGTGAGTGTATGTGTGTGGGTGTGTTAGTCATTTTCCACAAGCTGCAGCTCTATGCTAACGCTACTTCCATTATCGCAGTAGAGGCATCTTAGAAGTCCTGTGTGAGTGTGTGTGTGTGGGCATGAACATGCAACTGTGCAGACGTGTGTGTATATATATGGAAAGTCTGTGTTTTAACTGGGAGGTGACATCACAGCGAAGCACTAACACTGACTGGACTAAAGGGTGCATCCATGGTAATGACCTGATTCTGGGAGCCAAGGAATGTCTTGCTGTGGGACTTGGGGGTTGGCTGGAGCTGGGCCTGGAAGCGTAAATGCGCCTCTATACTCTTGACCGGGCTGGAACTGAAGGCTTGACTTAAACACGACTAAAAACATTTTTGACAGAATCATCAGAACATGGCCAAGTACGTTTACCAAGTATAAAACGGTTCCTTCAGTAATTGGTTTCTGGAAAGGTCTCTAATAATAATAATAATAATAATAATAATAATAATAATAATAATAAAAACACAAAGGCATTCTTAGACGTCTTGTGCTGATTGTACACTTACACAATAAACGCAATACAGTCTAATCACTGCTTAATCCGCCATTCTTCTCTCCCTTTTCAATACAAAAGGCATATGAGAGGAGTAAAGCTGGAAGGGACACGCGGTACTTGCAATAACACAAAGCTGAGCTGCACAAGTAGAGTGGATGATTTCTCCATCAGAAGAAGCCATCTCCATGTGGAGATGATGCTCAATCTCTACATGAGTGCTTTCTCCTGCTCTCTTTGGATGCCGTAGAGCAAGAACAGAGCAGTCTCTCCCTTACTCTTCCCTCTCTCTCTCTCTTTCTCTCATTTTCTCTCCTTCCTGCTGCTCACTTCCATGAGGCCCGACTGCCTGATTTCTCTCCCTGAATGATTCACCTTCATTACAGCACTCAGTTTGCCTTTACGTAATTGATGAACACAATTATTCAGCCTCATTGCCCATTCAGGCTTCAGCTGAACCTGGTGCAACCTCTTGAATCCACCCCCTCTCTCACCCTCCCCTGCAGACGCACATAGACATTCACACAGCTCGGCTGAGTCGAGCAGAAGGGGCTGATTAATAAATGAATCCTGGCTGTCTGATGTGCAGCATCTGCTCACGTACTTGTAAATGCCCCTGAAGCAGAACATCCACACGTCCACACACACACACACACACACACACGCACACTCACAACCAAATTCACAATATTCCAAAACACAGACATAATACACAAAACCATAAACGGCAAAGCGAAAGGTCTGAGGGAGGGCAAAGTCATCCCTCACTATAGAGGGGGTTTAAAGAGAGTACTGAGTACTGAGAGAACAACTGAAACAAAAAACAAAGACAAAGGAAGACAAACTGGGGACAGAGAGAGAGTGTGAGAGTGAGAGTGTGAGAGAGAGAGAGAGAGAGAGAGAGAGAGGGTGTGTTCCAGGTTAAAAGAGTAATAAAGAGGAGTTTGTCTGTCACAGGACTCTCCCTGTGGAGCCTGGAGGTAGTTTAGCCCAGAGTGCTCCCATCACACCTTCAGCCCTCCAACTACTCAAGCCCATGGGCCTCAGTGGAGGACCTCAGAGGACAGCAGGAGAGAGACTGGGTGGGGGGTGGGTTGTGTCTCTCTCGGAGTCTCACCTACACTTCAAATCCATCAGAAGGGGATGAGAAAAAGGCAGTGAAGTTCTTAGAAAGTCTTTACGCTCACACCGACACTCACTCTATCTCACACTCACTTTAAATCTCATGCGCCCTCATACGCTCACATCCCACAGCATAACCCATATTTGCCTCACTTCTCACTTTCATACAAACACACACAGTCGGTCTTCATCCACCGCACCCCCCCCCCTCCCCCTCTCACACACACACACTGACTGAGGAACCTTGCTGGCCCCCTGCAGGGAGACCTGACAGCCTGAGACGAGGCTGACATATTGAGTTTGACGAGAGCGCTCCCGAGACAGCAGGGAAGAGATGCCCAGCGCTCAGCCAGATTACACAACTGGGAGAGAGAGAGAGAGAGAGAGAGAGAGAGAGAGAGAGGGGGAAAGGGAGGGGGGAGAGAGAGAGGGAGAGAAAAACTCAATAAGAAAGATGATTGTACGTCACACTCCAAGCTGTCTGCTGTGTCTCTTAATGAAAAGTTATGACGGGAGCTCCCCATTTTTTGTGTGTGCTGGGACACAGAGGTGGCTCTTCAGCACTGGGGCTCAAAGCCTGCCCGTGAGATTGATGGACAGGCAGGGGCAGGGGGGCAGACACACACACACACATACACATACACACACAGACACACACAAACATGCACGTATGGGGAGATTACACACCCCTTCATCTGGCCCCACTGGGGCAGTGTGCGTGAGTGTGTGTGCACGTATGAGCTTTAGATGACGGGGAGATTAATGCAGCTTTGCACACGCAGAGCGGCCAATGACAAAAGGGAGAGGGGGAAACAAGATAGGATACGGAGGTAAAAAAGAGGGGGAGAGAGGGGGATGAAGATAAAGACAGAAGGAGGAAGGAGGGTGAAGGAGACAGGGTGAAAGTGAAGATCACAGGTGCTGGGAAGGAAAAGGCTTGATGATTGAGAGGCATTTTCTTGGAAATGGAAGTGTGTGTGTGTGTGTGTGTGTGTTGAAATAAGTACGAGTGGGTGGAAGAAGACAGTGTGTTCCGCAGTGGACTGAACATTGACCATCACCTGGAGATCAGCATGAATGCTTCTGAGCCCTTTGCTCTGAATATGTGTGTATCTGTGTGTGTGTGCGTGCGTGCTTGAACTACAAACATTACCAAAAACCCTTTAGAGGTGGAGAGAAACATGTGAGATCGCATTCTGGTCTTTACTGCCTCATCCCAACTGCCTTATTCCAACAGGTTGGCATGGGATTAAGTGAGTCACTCTCTCTCACTCTCACACACAGTCACTCTGTGCTTGTTTGCCACTTACAGGCCATTAAATATTGAGTGCTGACAGGATATTTGCCCGTTGTTGGGCTGATGTCACCACTGGCACCCAGACTTGTGCCACATATAGCCACAGTGTCCGTGGCCATGTGGGCCGCTGTCCGCCACTGCTGCTGATGTCAGCAGGTGACACATCAGGCCCGGGCTGAGCATGACACCTCATTCCACAGCTCAGGGCCCAGACTCTGCCAAACTACCGTTGACACACACACACCCCTCATTCTCTTCCTCACACACACACACAGGGCAATAACATGGCCAATAATGTCTGAAGAATGCTGCATGAGGAGGACTAATAGTGGCTAACTCCAATGGCATGACAGTGAGGAGGAGCCTGCTATAAACTGCAGTCTGAAAGTACACATAAGGACATGGAGGGGAAATCATGAACATTGGAGTGACCTTTCCCAACAGCAGAAAACCTTATGTGGTCTCCAGTGAGATTCCAGGGATTTGTGTTTTAGTTTTTTTTATCAGTTTATCTGTGTGCTTTTGTGTGTGTGTGTGCGAGGGGGGCAGAGGTGCAGGAAGGGGAGTTATTAGCAAAGAGGCAAAGGAAGGACAAGAGAATAATTTGGGAGCCCATCTGAGGCCTTCATTACCTTTGATGTAAATCAGGGGGAAAGGAGAGCCTGATTAGGGTGTTTTAATAGGCTCCAACAGCCCCTCTCCCCACTGCTAATAAATGAGATGCAAAAAGAAGAGAGGGAGGGAGGGAGAGGAAAGAGAGAGAGAGAGAAAGGAGAGAAAAGAAAGACAGAGGTGTCCCTTTCTCTGATCCCCCTCTTCCCTCTCTTTCTCTCCAGCCACTGGAGCTGGCACCATGCCAGCTGGCTCCTTTGTCTGCTGCCTTGGTAACAGTTACTGGGAGTCTGGTGATGGGCAGATGCACAAGGGGAGGAGGGGGGGGGGGGGCATAACCCCTCTACACCCCCCCGTCCCATCCCCATTCTCTGGGCCAAATCAAAAGGGTCTAGACGGCATCTGGCCCTTAGACAGAGGAAGATCGGCCCCTGGGCCAGCCTAGCCTGCCCTGCCCAGCCCTGCCCTGCCATCTTCTCTAATCAGCCCAGCCAATGCACCAGACTGCACTCAGCAAATCTTTGCGCTCACAGCCACACAACACAATCAAATTACAATTCTATCTTTAAACACACACACACACACTCAACAATCAAATCCTTCTCAGCTACAAAAGGCAGTTGTTTTGTGTATGTCTGTCTGTATGTGTGTTGTGGGGGGTTGGTAGGCTCTGGCTAGTGTGTTTTGAGAGTCCTGTGCTCTATGCATGTGCTGACTGATGAAGTGTATTATGCTGAGGGAGGAGGCAGGTCTCCCTCACTCCACTAGTCTTCCTGAATGACCCTTCAATGAGAACACTGGCCTGAGGAGCAGAGCAGAACAGATGCTTTGGTCCTCTGTGCTGTTGACAGAGAGGCAGGCTGAGCCCAGGAGAAAGGTGGGAGGGGGGGACAAAAAAACAAAAACAGGCAACAAAAAGAAGCAAAAGAGAGTTTGTGTGTGTGTCTGTATGTGTGTATCGGTGTGTGTATGTGTGTGTGGCTGAGAAAGAGAAAGAGGGAGAACGCAGGGGCAGACTTCACCCTGGAGAGCATCGCTCCATCTCTGAATGACATGCAGCCACTCTGCTCTGTGGCCACTTTGAAATGGAAACAATGACCACTCACACACCCTCTCAGAGGAAGAGAAGAGGAGGAGAGGAAGAAGAGTGGGGGGGAGCAAGTAAGAAAGAGAAAGAGAGAGAGTGTGTGTGTGTGTATGTGTGACAGAGAGAGAGAGAGAGGCAAGCTGAGAGGAGGAGAAAGAAAAACAGCTGTAATTAGTTTTCTTGTCGAGCCAAAGATAGGTGAGTCTGTGTGTGTGTGTGAGTGAGAGGGGGGGGATGGCAGACACGCAGGCTTGAGGGCGAGAGCTTCAGTCTGTGACCCACTAATCTGATCTGGGCCAAAAGACAGACATTAATCTTTCATATCCTGTGAAGTGGCACCCAGAGGAAGTGCCAAGAAGCCCCTCCACCCTCCCTCCCACAACCACAGCTCGTCATTGGCTCCCTCACCTCTCAGTCCGGCTCTGGAGACCACCTGATTGGCCCCTGGAGCAGATCCGCAAAAGGTCTTGCCAGGGTCATCACGTGGCGTCGGGCCTGACAGTAAAGAATGAGTGATCGGCCAGGTTAATATCCCCCTGAGAGTTGTGGGGGTCAAAGTGCTTGTGCACATATTTCCGCTCAAGGTCCCCCTGCGCCATTACCCGCCTCCTTTCTTCCGACCCAACACAGGCCACTTTGTCAAAGCGAGGCCAAACTCCCCAGGTCGGCTGGGTCGCTGGGAGATATATTAGAGTTTGCTGTGCTGAGGTGGAGGAGAAACCCGCTTCAGGGACAAGCAGATAAACTAGCGAGGCAGTGCACAAATAACCTTCACAAAACAGGCTACTATATATATGCTCCTCCCTTCTGTAGGTGTCACCGGTTGAGATGAAACGGCCGAACACCACCAAGTTATTAAAGTCAAGCTAATCAAGACCACAAAATGAATTTAGATATACCAAAGTCTTTGAAATGGTCTTTGAATTTTTTTTTGTTTGGGTGATATGCTCGGATTCAGGAAAGTAATTAACCCCCCCCCCCCAAAAAAAAAAAAAAAAAACTCACCTCCCACAAGCCCTCATGAGTGATGAATTAGAACCTCTAATATGCCTCCCGCTGTGGCAATGCAATATTCACTATCCACTAGCGAGGTTATTGCTTCCATTTCCTGGTGAGACCTGATTAGGAAGAGAGCATTTTCAATCTTCCATCTTTCCTGGGATTATTCGAGAGCTCCTGCCTTGATTGAACGTTGCGGGTGTTTGGTGTGTTTGTTTCACCCTGTAGCTATAGACGCATAACCTTGGACGAGGTTTGTTAACGGTGCAGCTTTATGAACTAAGCTAGTCGTGAGCATACCGAGCGAAAGCTAAGTAATAGCTGCGCGGCTAGCTGTGGAGCTAATAAATAAGAAGGGATAAACAACATTTTTTGGCACATCTGTGTGTGAATAACATGACTGAAGAATGAGCGGTTGCTAAAGCCATTATGGTGGATGTGGAAGTTGGTACATTTTTGAGGGTGTATAATGTGGATTCATGAAAGCTCTTCCTCTCAAAGCTAACCAACAAACAAACTCTAAAAAACCTTTCTAAATAGTTTAAAGGCTGTATGTTTTCTCATTTTTTCACAATCTGTGCTAAAGTACCCCTTTAACTATATGTTTAACAAGCAAATCCGCACACATACATACTACAGAAGAATAAGGGCAGGACAGATGACATCTACTTCAAAAGGTAGGCAAACTAAACCCCTGGATCCACCTCAGCTCCTTGCCCCTGCTAATGCTATTCTCCAGGCGTTCCCCCATCACATGCGATCAGAGGCACTTTTATTTCAATCAGTGTCAGAGTGGCTCCTTAATGAGCACTGCGCTGCGCAGCGCTGAGCGAGTTCCGCTGGATTCATGTCAAGGTTGCGCCGCCCAAGCAGGAGAGCCAGACAGGAGAGGCTGAAGAGGACGCCACTGAATGAGGCTGTTTTGGAGACACACGGCACTAATGAGAGCACGTCTCCAATCTGCCTGTGTGCAACGAGAGTGTGAGTGTGTGTGAGAGAGAGGGATGGGGAGAGAGAGAGGGAAAGAGAAGGGAGGGGGGGTCTGACAAAGGAGATCTGAGAAAACAAAGCAGATTTTTTCTCTTTTTTTGGGTTGCACTCAAACATCAAACACATATGCACTGCTTAGACACACACACACACTCAACACACACACAGCTTGATGAGCTGCTGATGACATTGCTGGGCTCCCTGCAGCAGCTCAGTGCGGGCTGTGTGCAGCACTGGGGCCTCTATCTTTCCTCTCTTCTACCCTGCTCCCTCGTTCCCTCACTACTCCTCTACCTCCTGCCGCTCCCTCTCTCTCACACTCCTCTGCCCCCAAGGACCACATCCAGCCAATAGGAATGCGGCTGCCCATCCCCCGCCACAGCCCTCCACCAATGGGCTTCCGCTCCTGTCTGCTTCATCAGCATGGCCCTGGTCCCTGACAGCATACAGTCCCCCACCCCTTCCTCCTCCACCGCCCTCCTCCTCCTTCATTTCTCTCTCCTCTCTCCCCAACACAACAACACTGCTTTCAACCTCAGAGTAAATAAGAATGCATTGCAGTGCGTGCTTGTGCATGTGTGTACGTCAGCATGAAAAGGCCAACCATGCGAGTGTGTGAGTGTGTGTATGTGTGTCTTTCAGTGTGTCATCTCTGCAGATGTGGTCTGGAAAAGAAAGCTCATTCCAACATCCCAGCCTCCCCCCAGTCTTCACAGGGGAGCAGACAGAGAGAGTGAGTGAGTGGGAGAGCGTAGGACAGAAAGAGGAGAAGAAGGAAAAGGGACAGAGGGTGAGAGAAAGAGAGAAAGGTGGGAAAACAACAACACAGGTAGGAGAGCACAGAGCTGCACAGCAACAAGAAACGCCAAAACAGAGCGGATGGTGTCAGATGGCAGGAGAGATGTAAACCAACCGAGCTGAGTTCGTAGTTTGTGTTTTGTGTGTGGTGTATGTGTGTGTGTATGTGGTGTATGTGTGCTTGTGCTTCTGCAAGGCAGAGAAAACAGTACAGACACACAGGGAAGAGCAACAGAGCATGGAAGAACGTTCTGCTCTCTCTCAGTCACTCACTCACTCTTAGACACACACACACAGCTCCCTCCGCCCGCTCTCATGCTTGGCGCTGCTGGTTTATTTATTGCTGTGAATATTCAGCCTCAGTCCTCTTCCCCCCACCAAGACTCTTATTCATCTTCTGCCTCATATTCTTCCCACTGCTTCCATCTCTCCCTCCCTCCCTCCCTCCCTCATGCCGTGTTGCTCTGTCTGCAAAGTGCTCTGTGCAGCTCTCCCTTGTGAGCACATTACTGTGATCTATTGTTCCTAATTCTGATGTTTTCGTTTTCTATAACCTCTCATTTTTCAACAGTGAGGGGGGTAAGGAGAGAGAGAGAGAGGGGCAAAAGCGAGGGTAGCGAGGCGTCTAGGATCGTGCAGGCAGCCCTGTGTGAAGGCGCTGCAGCTGGTCCATGTGTCCCACATGCATGTGCACTGGGACGGATACTGGGAGATTTATTTGGGGCCTTTAAAAAAAAAATGGGCAGCTTTAAATCTGCTGTGTGGTGGATCCTTCACACTTCTCCCTCTCCTCCTGTGTCTGGTCCCTTTTTCCTTGACGTCTCCCTCTCCCTCTCTCCATCTCTCTCTTTCTCAGCACACAAACACACACACACTCATATAGCACAGGGAAGAGCACAAAATGAGCACAAAGTCACATTCACTGCACTGGCACAGGCAGACACAAGCACAGCTACCCACACACTCTTTCAGACACACACACACACACAGGCGACTCCTCCATTCAGGAAAGGGAGGAAGATCCTCCCTTAATTTTTTAAAGGAGAATTTTTTCCAGGAGAAATTTATTTAAAAATCAGATATTTAATAGATAAACATGCAAAAACATATCAAAACAGCTGAAATAATTCTATTTTATCACTTCAAAAACAGAAAAAAAGTCACCAAAATATCGTCCTCCCTTACTCCCTCATTGACATCCATTATAAACACTACAAACCCGGGTGATCCACAGGCTCCTCTCTTAACATTAAGTGAATGGCAAAAAAGGGAGGAACTCCCTGCAGGGAAAATCAAAAGACCAGTTCCAAAAATTGACACTGAAAAACCGAATGGTAAGGTCATTCTGTTTAACACCACATGGCATCAAAGATACCCATGGCTAACTGCTAGTGTTACCCCTAGTTGTCTAGTGGCCTTGCCTGTTGGTAGGGAAATCTCAAACATGGTCTGTGCAGGGATTTAGTGACCTTAAAAATTTGGACGGGGCCACCAAGCGTCACGACAAGTGCAACTACCACATCGGTGCAGCTATTCACGTAAAATTGCTAGGTACCGTTGATCAACTTGTGGACGAGGGTGCCCGGTTGCAAGTGGCACAGCACAATGCTAAAGCGCGTTGTAATAGGGATACACTGAAGCATTTGATTGATGCTACGGCGTATTTGGCCAAATTCAGATAACAAGGCCAACTATAGGGAGTTTGCAGAGCAGTTGCAGTCTTCTGGTGTTTCAAAATCCTTTCAGTCACTTTCACAATATTGCAGTGTAAAGCACAGAAGACAACTGATATTACCACAAACAAACTATACTCTTTGCACTGTATGGTATTTCCCATGCTGACATGCATCCTCAAAAAACAAATTAATTTTATTTAACACAATCCCCTAAGAGCAAGCACCAAGACACCTTTCTGGTTTTGTAATTCTTTCTCTCTCTCTCTCCACCCATCTACTCACATTTACCCGCTCATTCAAATGACCATTTTACCCTGTGTCCTCCGCTATTTTTGTGACCACCAGTCGCCACTGAGACACACACACACACACACACACTCTTACAGGCAGACACAGACAGAGACACACACACAGATACTTACAGACACACACATACATAGACTCACACTCTATCTGAAAGAGATCACAGAGCCTGGGCCGCTAGCACTCCTCACACTCTCCTAACCGGGTTGTTAATGCATCACACTTCTCTTAAAAGCCTTCCCCCGTGTGTGTGTGTGTGTGTCACATCACCCTTCCCATCCCTCCACCAAAAACACCTGTCTGGCACTTACTTTTCACACACATATTACCTCTCTCCATTCCAAAGAGCTGAGAGTGACCATGTTTTCAAAGGGCCGGCAGGACTTTGTGTGTGTGTGTGTGTGTGCGTGCGTATGCGAGTCTTGTCCTCACCAGAGCCAGCGGCTGACAGAAACTCGGTGTGGTAAAAGAGAGAAAAGGCCTTTATCAGAGAGCAAGAGACAAGAGAGAAAAATAAAAAGGCTTGCTGGTGGGTAGGACTTGTGCCAGGTCCATACACATGAATACCATCTCTTTTTAAAGAGACTAGTTAACTAAATAAATATGACTGATGGTGAGGGGCATTTCAAATTCCCTTTTAGTACCAGATGATGGGGGGGAGGGAGAGAGGGAGAGGGAGAGAGAGAGAGAGAGATGACAGCTCCAGGCAAAGTGAGGGCTTCAAATGTGCCATTACAAGCTCACAAAATGTGCACAAACACACGCACACACAGACACACACACACACTCTAAACACAAGAGCAAGGAGCACGGGGATCAATTGCAAATGCTAACACAAACTTGCACATTCCCCATTCCCACATTTCATATTACAGCTGCAGACCTGGGGAACGGGGTGGGTGGATGGAGGGAGAGGGGGTGAGATGGAGCGAAGCTGTTGAACAGCAGGTAAGAAAAATATATATATATATATTAAAAAAAAACAGTGATTACTGACACTTCTTGCCAGCGAAAGGAAAAAAGGGGGATGAGAGAGAGAGAGAGAGAGAGAAAGAAAGAAATCAATACCACAAAACAGATGAAGTTGAATATGAGTTGAACACAGAAAGATGAGAACCCTGCTATCAGTCTAAAAACAAAAAAAAAAAACACCTTACTACATCTAATCCATCTGAGGCCTTAAGAGAAGGCCTTTCCAAACACAGGGTAAATTATACCCATGGGAAATACCACACACACCTCAATTACAAATATCTGCACTGATGCATGTCAAGTGAGAGCTAACTTGGGGATGTGCCTTGAGTCTGGAACACGGTAACAGCTCGAGCAGCGTCTCTTTGATAGAGGCCCTGCCCATCACTGCTGACGGGGCAGCATAGGTGTGAACAGGTAAGCGTGGCAGTGAGGTCAGGCAGGTATAGTGGGCCTTAATGCCTGGGCTCACGCTGCCCCTGGTCTGGGGGAGATACAAGCTGGGTGTCAGTCCATGGTGTGTGTCTGCAAAAGCAGATCTTTTTGTATGTGCTTGTGTCTGTGTGTGTGTGTATAAGAGAAAATGTGTCATTCCAAATGTGTATGTGCAAACACATAAACACGTAAGCAGACATACAATCACATGAAGACAGCTGTCCTGTCAAAGAGGGACAGTAGGAAGAACCACACACACACACACACAGACTCTCTCTCACACACACATAACCTCTCTCACACTCAAAAACAAAAACACAGACACAGATGCACATAATGTCAATATGTGCCATCTAGCTCCCTGGTAGGCTGTGTTGGGGGGTGGGGGGGGTTGACAGACAGAGCCGAGGCTGGAGTGCTGCCTGAGATGAGATGTGATGTGGGGTGCATCGAGAGAGACGGGTGAGTGGCTCTGACAGGTGTGCTGGGACACCTCACATGCTCACCTGCTGCTCAGGGTCACACCACACAGGTAAATAAGACAAACACCTGAGATCAGCCTTGGGGGTCAGTGAGGAAGACAAAGACAACAGGAAAACAAATAAATAAATAAAATGACAGAGGGGAAAAAACATAGGAATGATTGAGATGCACACTGGAGGCAGTTTGAAATCTGGATGGAAAAGACCTAGGACTCCGTTTCAAGATTCATAATGATCCACACAGCCCAGGATGACTAATCAATCTCACCTGGGAGTGCACATTAGACTCACATACAGCAGACAGAGAGAGAGGGAGAGAAAGAGGGAGGAAGCGGAGGGGAGGGAGAGAGAGAGAGAAAGGGAGAGGGGGATGATGCTAAAAAGAACATATCCACCCCACCCCAAAGCAAACAAATAAACAGCAAGAGAAACGGTTAAAGAAAGACTCACATACAGCAGAGAGAGAGAGAGGGAGGGAGAAGAGGATGATGCTAAAATGAACATACCCCCCTCCTTGAAACAAACAAACAGACAAATAAACAGCAAGAGAAACAGTTAAAGCAAGAGAAACCTCAATTCAAGATTTCTCTTCTCTTGCCATCATACCCCCATCTTGCTGTTCATCATCCTGGGCTGCTGGACAGGATGGCAAACAGTGTGGCGTCTGTGAGGAGAGGGAGTGGGAGAGGAGACGAGGGGAGGGGAGCAGCGAGCGGCTTGATTAAAGCCCAGCACCAGCCGCTCACCACCCCCTGGGCCCGGCCCTTTCATTAGGAGCCTGAATGGAGACATGAAGCATCAGCAGCGCACCGACGCCGCTCACATGGGGCAAAAGGGTGGCCCAGGGAACACAGATGGGCTCTCCACCGCCCGCAGGATCATTTAAGACGAGGATAGACAGAGAAACACACACACACTCACTTTAGTAGACAGTCCGAGCTCCCAATCTTGGATTAGCCAGTCTGCGCAGACCTAGGGTTAGGGCTATAGCAGGGGAGAAAGAGGAAGAGGAAAAGGAGGAGGAGGAGGATGAGGAGGAAAGCACCATGGGACGTCACAGCGTGCGCTAATGGCGTATTCCAGCACGCGTCAGACAGAGCGTCCCTGCTGCAGGACGAAGCAGTACATCAGCTCTTTATACAGCTGCTCATAACTCCCGTCAGAGCGAGCACGCCTACAGGGTGGGATTTGACGTCAGCGACTGTTTTGAATTCATGAGTTCATTATGCTCCCGGCTAAGAGCCCTCTGTGCAACATCGCTATGCATTCTCCCATACTGGGCATGCTCAAAAATGTTTGACAGCCTTTTTACCTGTGACTTGGGAGACAGCTAGTGCAAGTTGGATAGCTATGAAAAATCCAAGAATAATTTCTGAAATAAATTTTAATTAAATTTTAAATAGGCTGGGGTGGGGGAGTGACACCATTACTGAGGGGGGGGGGGGGGTTGTTTAGGGCTGGATAAGCATTCTCCTTCCAATGCCAGCAATGTCTGCATCACTGGTGCCCCAACAGCATGTTTTCCCATAAGGCACTGGGGCCGGCAGATTACGGTTCAATTAGGGTACTGCCGTGACTGGGCCAACAGACTGGGTGCTCCCCTTCTTCAGCGCTGCACTACACAGCTGCACTAATGGACCCCAAATGGTCTGAGCAAACAGACTCTCATTCAGAATTTTTTTTTAATCACTGATAAGAGATAGAGAGGTTGCTTTTCTCTTTTTCAGCTCTGTTTGTTGTTGTAATGAAACAGTAGCACTCTAATTCAATGCATTGACCTGGCTTTGACTGACATCAGTGCCAGGTACTTCAATCAGTTTAGATGCATCTGAGATTTCCCTTTCTTTTTTGTGCCTTCACTACACAACACTGGGCTAACTACATGCTAACCAGTTAAAAGCTACTTAGGCTCTATCTGGTAGAAAAATGGGCACTGTAGATTCTATGCAGTCACTTTGACTTCTAGGTCTTCTGCAGCTTGTGACAGTGTGTTCTTTTTCAACTTAAAAAAGGGGGTTGGATGAAAGATGAAAGGCAGTAGTACTCGTTTACATCATGTCAGATTTAACAACAATTCTTCGATTAAGAAGTGTGACACCTGAAGGCTCGGGAGAGACATAAGCTGGGCTGGATTTAAAAACGGTGAGACAATAAGAGGAGAATATGCTGTCATTCCCAGAGCACAGAGACAACTTATGACATCCATCCCCATGCCAACTGTCATGTCTGGGTCTGCTTTCAGAAGGCATTTGGTGTTCTTCCTGATCGGTTCTCTTAAACCCACACAGGACGATATCTTCCATACCAATCACATTAGCCTTACATGGAGAAATTGTAAACAGGTTTGGGTGTTATGTTTCGCAAAGAAACTGCTCCCCCCCCCCCCCCATTCTTT
Source organism: Tenualosa thibaudeaui (assembly GCA_027481765.1). Classification (NCBI taxonomy): domain Eukaryota; kingdom Metazoa; phylum Chordata; class Actinopteri; order Clupeiformes; family Clupeidae; genus Tenualosa; species Tenualosa thibaudeaui. Next base: position 14,095,427 of record JAIFZK010000001.1, on the reverse strand, counting down.
CAAAAATCTGTGTACCTATTTGCCACCAGCTTATGCAGCTCTCTTTGCAAAGTTTATGACGCAAGTGTTTCCATAACCTTGCTGTTTCTCTTAAGACTAAAAAAAAACAACAGGCAGTAATTACAAATTCCATTAGCTGAAAAATGTGATGCTGCATCAATCAAAGAGCACTCACGGGCCATGCAGCAGACTGTGCGCAGCACGCACACGCACGCTTCCTTAATGCCGTTGCCATGGCAACCAACCCGTCCCTGTTTCAAAGGCAGAGAGCGGAAGCCTGGCACTGTATCCGGAGGGAGGGAGGGAGCGGTGACACACATGATGGGAATCAGAGCCCATCTCGTCTCCAGCTCCACCGCTACCTCCAAGTGCCACATCTCCTCACGATGGTCCTAACGATCGGCCTTTGCTGTGTGACGCACAGACAACGTCAGGGATCAAGTCATTCAGGATCCACAGGATTTTTGATAGTATATACCCTTACCTCTATGACATATTTAGCTATGACATACATAAACCCTCAAATCTACCTATCAAAACGATGACCATATCTTGGATATCTGAAGCGCAACTGACAAACAGTCTCAATCCATTTAGAGCCCAGTAAAGGTTGCTCTAATTTAGCTACTGGCGCTGACATGCATGGCCTCCAAAGAAACTGTCAGAGAAAATGTTTGCACAATGATGTAATGGTTCTAATTCTAAATAAATCATAAATCTCATAAATCTAGGAAAACAGAAAAAGGCAGAGAATGTCAGATGCACAAAGATATTAATATGACACTGGTATTGAACGTAGATACTGAATGTCAAATTAGACCATGCAACCACAGAAAAGAAGTACATAATGCAAATTTTCTCAAACACATTTGTCAAGGAGATCTGAGTGGCCAGACAGAGTGCAGCTTCACAGGGCTTAAGCCTGACAGAGAGAATCAGTCAGCTGGTGATAACTGGGAGGAGATTGTTTGAGAGAGCAGGAGTGAATGATTGCATGTTAAAGCAAGCCTGATCTCCCTCTTCCTTGTCCTTGGCTAGGGTTCAGTGGGGCATTGTGCTACACTGCCACACACACACACACACACACACACACACACACACACACACACACACAGTGTGAGAACAATTTAAAAATAGAGCATTCAGTATGACATAAGACTCAGCCCAAAGCTTTTAAAGACATTCAAGTATTACCTCAGCTAAACTATTGCCAGCTTGACTTCACTGTGAAACAGACATAGAGTCTTGCTGACAGACTTGAGAGATTTGTAAGACAGTCTAAACACAACTATGTGTGAGGCTTTATGTGTATGTTCCTCAAATGCAATAAAACAGTCAACACTTCAACACCACTGTGTGTAATTAAAGGGAAAATGGGCTTCATGCAAAAAGAAAAAAAAAAAAGGTTCCAAAGCAACTTCTTTTTGTTTAACTAGAAAAGCACTCTGAGAGCACAAAACTCCCGCCAAGGCAATATAGGGTCACTGGCGCGATACAAATTGCAGACAGTGTTCCGGATCACCACCAACATTTAATCATCTGTTCCTCATCCTAACACCAACATTGTCCGAGGATTTTCATTCAAATCTGTACCATACTTTTTGGGGTTATTTTGTACACAAACAGACAGACAAACACAGGTGAAAACATAACCTCCTTGACAGAGGTAATAATAACAGACAAGGCTCTTGTAAGTTGGGTTGAGTGAAAGCCACTAATCCACAGCACCTGAGTTGTGCGTAGAAGCCCCATGTCTGGCCCAGCTCTGGAAGCCATCCAGCCATCCTTACAGCACCTACTGAGGCTGTGATAAATGACACTGGACCACCTCACTAAGCACGCTTCTCGGCCAGAAAGGGTATTTGTTTGAGTTCGTTCATTAGAAAGTAAATGGACAGTAAATAATTCAACAGATCTGCTCTGTTCAAGGATAAGTGTGTGTGTGTGTGTGTGTGTGTGTGTGTGTGTGTGTGTGTAAAAAATAGCTTGGGAGCGAAGTGGACAGTGGGATAGGTTGTGGAAGCCAAGAGCCCACCCCTGACTGATGGCTCTTTCCACCAATGGTGTGGCGCCAGCTCAGGGGTACAGAGGCAGAGAAGAGGAGGCGCTGCAGCAGGAGAGAGGAATGCATCGAGCCACATTCTGCCCCTCTTCGCTTTCCTCTCTCTCACTCTCTCTCTCCATTCCTATCCTCCACTCTGGGAGTCTCTCCTCCCCATCCCTTTCTCCAGTCACAGTATGCACCCAGTGCCCTCCTTGCAGTGGGGAGAGGGCAGAGTATGACTGTGGTTGGAGATGGAGGCCTCTGTGAGAGAACTGTCATAAGACCAAGAGTCCATGCCGCCATTTTAGCTCTGGAAACAGGCCCTGCTATTGGCCTTGTTGATCTAGTGAATTCAGACCTGATTCAGATTCATGTGTGAACTCTTTACAGCTCCACAGCCTTTCTTGTCCAAGACAAAACAGGAAGTACAGTGTGTACAACTTGCCTGCTAACTCCAAACCCCAAACAGAGTTTTCAAAATGCAGCTTGAGAGCATAAAAACCATTCCACATTGCTGCTTGTGTGTGTGTGTGCGCACGCGTGCCCGATTCCCACGTTAGAATTCTCTTTCATTTCAGTACACAGCTTACGTGTGTTGCTTCAGAAGTACCACACGCAAGGCCTTTGTAAAATAATAAAACAGGCTTGTCTGTGTGTGTGTGTGAGTGAGGACATGTGCTCTGACATCCTCTGACAGGCACGCTCTTGTGAGTGAATGAGTAGAGAGCAGGACACTCACGGGAAGGCTGGAGGGTCTGTCTTGCTGGTTGGAGCCCATCTCCTCATGGTTGGGCTTTCCTGGAGTCAGCACTGGCCCTGCTGCTGATGACTGGCCCCTGCTGCTGTAGCTCTCTTGGGGAGCATCCTGGAGTGTGTATGTGTGTGATAGATAGAGAGAGAGAGAGAGAGAGAGAAAGATGATTGATATTGAGGAAAAGTCAGGTGGAAAGGAGAGGCATGAAAAAGGAGGATTGGGGAAAAAGTGAGAGGGAGGAAATTAAGTTAAGTTTTTTTTTTCTGTTTTTCACACTCGCCTTCTCTGCCATGAGTTTCTGCACTGACATTTCAAGTGGACTGCTCTGCTAGCCAATTGCGCGTCTCATCCCACCCGTGATCGTGAAACAAGGCCTTGACTCACTCATGCAATGAGCAATCCATCACCATCTCAACCACACTAACATGAGGCACGCACCATGACGACAATGGCACATAATTGCACTTTCTACAGTCCCAGTTGTTTGTGAGAAAGATTAGGTTAGAAAAGGTTAGATTGCTTGCCAAAAGGCCCCTCAACATACAATTAAAAATATAAACTATATATCAGAGTCTTAGATATACTGTATGATGGAAAACATTTGTGTCATGTACACACATACCTGTGAAATAGAGGGTTGGGGGAGGGGGTAGTGGGGGGGTTGGCATCTTAAGTACTTCCTAAGTCCAGCAAGACTGGGTTTTCATAAGCAAACACTATGAGGAAGAGAGGTTTCCTAAAAACTGATACAAAAGTCCCCTTTGCTTCTCTGACCCATGTCCTGCGTAATTTCACTTGAGTACCGGTGCATAAACACACACTAAAGTCACCCAGATCATACATACATTCAGAGCAGCACAACTGAAACCATCCGATTGGCACTGGAGATCCTTTTGCTGTGGGAATGGGCGAGGGAGAGATGGTGTGTATGGCAGGGGGATATTTAAAAAACAAAAACAACAACAAAAAAAATGCCTTCACATGCATATTTATATTTACTTGGGCCTGCAAGTGTTTACACAAGCAGAGGGCTGTAAATCACTAGGTCAAAGTCATAACACTCTCATTCAGTACACACACACACTCACGCAGACACACACACACACACACACACACACACCCCCCGCCTGGCATGTACGGCCTCATTCAGATGACCTCACCGACAGGGCATGTTTCCTTTTGGCAGGGGAACAGCTGGTCTGAAATGATCAAGGTGAAAACACTGGAGCACGCCGGCATCACAACAAAACTATGCAACATGTGGGAGCACTGACCCCCCCCCCCCCCATCTCTCTCACACACACACACCTCACACCATAACAGATGTGTGTGCTCCCTGGCACTGTACCCAAAACCCTGTGCTGGGGGAAGATCTGCTGAATCTGTAAAGCCATGAAATCACACATACACACGCACTTCCCCCAGTATATTTTTAGCGTGCAAGCTAAATGACAGCAGTGCTTCACTGGAAGTGACTTTCTGCCAACTGGTGCAATCCTCCCTTGATTTTCTTCCTGCAAATGTACTCAAGCGTTTCCAAAAGAGTCACTATTTACCACAGTGATTTCCCCAAAGCAAAAATAGTTACATGCAAAACTGTAATTCTATACACTTATTCTGGCAAAGGAACTCCCTCCACCCCCACTACAACTTACCCACAGCATCACAGCCACATATCTGCCATTTATCACTAATAAACACCCAATCTGTGTGCGTGTTAGCTTGAGTGGTGATCATTAATCTAGTGTCCCGTCTGTCCACAGTGATTCAGCCCATGGGGCATCTGTTAAAAGGCGCCATGAGTCCACTGAGCCACAGGTCCCATGATGACTCAAGGCTTTTCTCTAGGTCTATTTAGCAATAGAGAGGGAGAGAGTGTGAGAGAGGTGTCGTCTCCCTTTCATGGAATGTCACATGCTCCATAACTCAACCGTGCTGATAAACGGCTCTGTGCCTTGTCCGAAGGGTGTGTTAAGACCAGCGTACACACAAACGTCCCTTGGCTGTGGGATGCTGGGCCGTCTTCCCTTTCCAGAGAGTCCCATCACGTCTGGAGCGCGCAGCACGACCACATGAGCCTTATCCTTTCCATCTATGGGAGCCCAAGCCAAGATGTTGCATCCCCCCACCCCTCCCGGCTCCACCCTCTTCTTCTGCACAATTTAAGCCTTCATAATTAACACAGCCTATTAATAATTAACAGACAGCTTAATTAAAAATTGAGGCTGGCAATTAAAAATGGCCCGAAATTAGTTGGCAGGTGAATGCAAGATTAAAACCACAATGCGGTGGAGGATCTGGTTCTATGTTAGGTCCACCCAGCGTATGCGCAGTTTGTCTAGAAACTTACTCCAAAACCAGAGATGGCTGGAGTCAAGATGCTCTACACTTCTCTTTCAACTGTCTCCACTGCTCTAATCCAACATACACACACCTCTCTTTGGTAAAAGACTGTGGGAAGAGCACCTCTGAAGCTAAAGTGTGCATATGTGTGTGTGAGAGAGAGACTGAAAATAATATCTGGAAGGTTGTGTGCATAAAGCGAGCGGTGTGAGTGCAGGGCCTTGGCTGTGAGGCGCTATGATATTGCACTGGAGCCCATGAGAGTTTCACTCAAGGTCAGCCTCTTATTACTGCAGCCTTCACTGCTGCGCTGCCTGCCCGCCAAATAAATATGTGAGTGTGCGCATGCATATACACACACACACACACAGATATTCTGCCATCATGTGTTCTTGCTCACACAGATTCATACCAACAGAGCCACTCACATTTTCTCTGAAAAAACACACACATAGCTGCAATACACACACACACCTGTGAGTAACCCATCACTTTTTACAAGTCCTCCTCCTTCCCTGAGTTTTATAATAGCAGCTTAATCACTGACTACTGGGGAGTTAATCAGCACACAATCCAAAGCCAACACTAACTAATGCTCCATTTTATTAACAACTACCAGCAATGCCATTGGTAATCATTGATATTTATTTTGACACAACTGGTGAACAATTAATGAGAAACAGCTTTGAGTTATTCTCCAGGCCCACAGACAGGAAAATAATAGATTATACTGTGAACGCAGGGGTGTGGGACACTAGGTGGCTGGTGTCTTAGGATTTCTGTAACAAGTCTAAGGTGTGTGTGTGTGTGTGTGTGTGTGTGTGTGTGTGTGTGTGTGTGTGTGTACACAGATATCTCACCTGTTGCTGCGGTGCAGGTCTGGGCTGCATGTATGGTGTTTGTGTGGGGGCCGATGATGGCTGCTGCTGCTGCTGGGGTGGGCTGAAATATGAAGGCTGGCCCTGCTGGCTGTACCCAGCCATGCCCTGCTGCCCATATTGTGCTGATATCTGCAGGAGACACAAACATACACATACGCACACACACACACACACACACACAGAGAAACTCAGTCCTCATTTAAACCAACACACACGTACACACACCCACACATGTGTAGACAGCACTTCTTTGAGATATTTTGCCATTTGCTGTCTCCAAAGAATATCAATCAACAAGTAGGTCGGCCCTCTTCTCCCCTGAGCTCACCACACTCATCCTTGAAGTGGTGTAGAACAAGCATCTGAGCCCCTGTGTTTCCCCGAGATTGACAAGTTGGCCAGCAAAGACGCAATACATTAGAGAACATAATAACACTGAGTAAGAGTGAGAGTGTATATGTGTGTGTGTGTAAGCAGTGGGGGGGCTGCCACTGGCACATCCTAAATGGCTCATCTGTCCTTAATTGCGGCAGTTGCTGGAGCCAGATTGTGGAACAAGAGTGGCTCTGCCCCAGCTGATGACAATGCACAAGCTCGCGCACGTGTGCAGCCCTCCCGCCATGTGTCAGCACCTTTGAAATCAGCACTCCTGGCCACTGCAGATTGAGCTGCACAGCATCCAAATGCTGTTCAAGGCCGTGCCCACACTCAGCAATGAGATCAAACACAGACACACAGTTTGCCTCAAGGCCCGAGCCATACCCCCTCATCTAGTGAGCCCATGACAAATGGCCTGGGTATCAGAGAAGCTTGACCTTTACTGCTCCTTACTGATGTAAGGGCCACTCTAATCCAAATGGCAAGGTGAAATAGAACCCTGTTGCCAAGGGCCTCAGGAGCATTCAGTTCACACACAGCTGTCTCTCTCTCTCTCTCTCTGTCTCTCTCACACACACAGACACACAGCGCTAGTCTAGGACTTCTTTAATTTCATTGAAAATATCACTGCCTCCTCAACAGCTTTGGTGGATACCGTATGATGCTTCTTTTTACTGGAGTGCATGAAGGGGCATCCTGAGAGTACAAAATTTCAATTGTGCGTTTGTGTGTAAAAACAAGGAAATGAGAGAAACCAGCCAGAGTGATAAACAGAGAGCTGAGAGGAAACGAAGAAAACCTAGAAATGTTTTTCAACTACCTGTGTGTGTGTGTGTTTGTGTGTGTGTCTGTGTGTGTGTGTGTCCTGTATACGTGTGTCTTTGGGGGACTGCAGATCAGAAGTTCACCTGGATGAGTGGAGCTAGATTAGGGTGTTGTGACAGGACGAGGGCCAATGCTGCAAGGGTCGTCACACCGCTCGTCACGGTGGGACCACCACCTGCCTTCCTGATTATACGCACCTCAATCACCCTGCACCTGCTGCAGCTACACACACTCACATATACACACAAACATAAGTTTTGGCCTGCCAAGCCAATACAACCAATAAAAACACTCACAAATCTTTGCCAGTCAAACTGTATTCTGACTGCAGGCAGGCAGGCAGGGAGGCACGCACACACACGCGAGGACACCCACATGTGCCTTGTTTTCATGACTCCTCTCCAGAGAAACAATCTACCTTTTCTATTTTCAAAAAGAGAAAAAACAAATCAAAAGTTTTTCATGATGTTCTAGACCCACAATACAAACACTGTGGGATTTAAATTACGGGCAACTATGAAAGTAAATTAAGACTGGCAGCATGCCAGTTCCACGGAGAGTGATTTCAATTTGGCATTTGGCAGGTAAACAACAGACATTATCCCTGCATGCTTTCTGTTGGTTCTGCCAGTGTTTTGGCCCGGCAGGGACCCATAAACAAGCCCAGGGGCCAGGGAATCTGGAGGCCTGAGTTCCTTGCTTAAACCTTGACAGCACAGGGGCCTGACATGAAATTCAAAAAGGTTCTCATAGCAGAGCAGAATTAGGACCATTCTACTTACTATCCTCAGAAAAATAAAGAAAACACAATAATGTAGGTGTGTGTGTGTGGTAGTGCTGCTTGACTTGACTCTGAGAGGCTCTAGCTACAGCCCAGAGCACTGTGTGAAGGATGAGAGAATTGCACTGGTGAGCATGGCCATTTCTTTCTAGCACTGCTATCTCAAACTTAGCCCATTCCAGGGAGATCAAAATGCCATGCCATGGTGATGAAGGTGAGCAGAGGGGACCTGCTTACCTGGGCTCATACACCCCCCCACCACCACACCCCGCACACATGCGCGCGCGCGTGCGTGCGTGCACACACACACACACACACACACACACACTACTAAAAACCCTTAAGCATGTGTATCATACCAAAGTCTCACACAATGCCAGGAAAATATCTGACACATTCCAGGTAGAAACCACATGATTCCTGGGTGTTTGCAGTGGTCCCCATCGGCCTTTGCATTTCAGACTGATTTTTCACCAGCCCATTTCACCAGTGATGGTAAAGGCATCAAAAGGAGACAAGTGTAAAAGGGCCAATAGAAACATTCAGGACAGTTTAAATAAATTCAGGAACATTTGGACTGTACATAAAGAAAGAATAGAACAGAATAAAGAATAAACAAAATTCACAATTGTGTTTGAGCTAGTTCTGCAGTTGTGCGCACATGTGTGTACATGCGCACATCTTACTACTCCCGTGTGTGGCCCTAGCGGGCATTTTCAGTTTATGAGGTGTATGAGTACGTCAGCACATCATCCCTGTGTGTATGTGCATGTGTGTTTGTGTGCGTGTGTGTGTGAATGGCAGACTCTGGGGTGGCTTTAAGCCCTACCCAGCGGGCCTGCTGCTAAATATAGTCTCGGTGGAGCCTGTGCCCAGAATAGTGCTACATTGCACAGCCCAACCTCACTGGCCCACTCAAACATGCACGGCAAGCCATCCACCCAGCATGGCAAGAACAGGACCTAACCATACACACACACACTCATGCTTACCCACACAGGACATGCACACACAGGACAAAATAGTATCATGCGCCCTAGGCTTATGTGGTGGTTTCTCTTCCTGTTAAGCAATGTGCTAGAAATTCAACTCATGTGCTACAGGGCCCCCTCCTTTCTCTTACTCTACTCCTCCCTTTCTCTCTCTCTCTGTCACTCAATGGTGTCTCTGCTGCAACGACCTGAAATACCACTGCCGCTAAATTAAGAACATCCCAAGGATTTAGTGCTATTTTTGTTAAGTCTATGGGAGACTTCAGCTGACTCACAGACATAGTTTTCAGTGCCACAGGGGGAAACTTTAATTAAACTCTGCATAGTAACGACGTAACATCAAGGAAAGATGGCCCGACACTAAAATAACCCAACAAAAGGCAACTTTTGTACTACACCCTACAGTGTGTGTGTGTGGCACACTGTAGCAGCATAGAGCTTTTGAGTGTTAAAAGCTCATTGCCATTACACGCAAAGGGTATAGTTTTGTTTGTCTGAATCTGAAGAATCAGAAACACTGAATTTCATCTTGGCAAATACCAATGGTTTATGCCTTCTCAATTCGCTCTCCATACATACCTGCTGCTGTGTAGGGTATTGCATGCCTCCCATGGGCGCCACCTGGCTCCGTCCCTGCATGCCCATTTGGTAGCGGTGCGGGCTGGGTGACCCGTATGGCTGGCCTGGGTATGTCCCACCTGGCTGCTGCTGGCCATAGGGGCTGCTTCCCATGCCGTACAACTGTGAACGCTTCATCGCCATAGCATCCATGGGTGGCACCTGCAAGGGAGAATCACTATCAGTGGAGACGAAAAAGGTAAAATCTGCAAAGGTCACACGCAAAAACTTTTTTTTTTTTTAAGTACCAGACAACAAGCCCAGTTTGAACGCAGGAGGGATACATGGCATACAAGTGCCATTCAGTGATTCGGGAACAGGTTGGGCTCGTCAGATGCCAGGTTTTGCCAAAAAGGAAAAGAGGAGGGGAAAGAGGTTAGGGGAAAAAAAAAAAAAAACATGAGAGCAGTCCAGGCTAATCTTCTCATGTCAGTGCCAATTGAGGCAGCACTTACACAAAATGTGAGCAATTGAGAAAGCCTGGTAGGCCACTTTAAACGAGTACTTTTAGTGTCAGCAGTCAGGCCCTGGCACCCAGATATTTTTTTGCCAGATTAGGTACACACGTACATGTACACTCACACACACACACAAAACATTTGAACAGCACCTAAAGATACATCAGAACAGCAGAAACAACAGCAGAAAATTCTGCCAAACTTTCCAGGCCATTTCATTGAAACAACAGGGAGAATTTTGTTTTTATTTAGATTTTTATGACTGCTAAATAGTTTCAGTCCACACAATAATAAAAAAAAGCCATTACAAAGCAGCAATGGTCTGAATTGAAGGGGAAAAAAACTCTCTATTGGCTAGCGATGTTTCCACATGAACAACAAGCAGAATGGACTTTCATGGCCTACGTAGCTCTGTGTGTGTGTGTGTGTGTGTACACTGCAGTGACGTTCAGGGTGGGAAGTCCAGGGTTGCATCTGACAGTTCAACTGAAATCCCACGTGTTCCTCTGTGGGCCGCGGCGCCGCCAGCAAAATCATTCTCACTTCCTCTTTTCGGTATGTACTCATGTGCTGCTTTGAGCCAGAGGCGGGGCATCTGTCAAACGAATGGTTCTCTCTGCGTGAAGGACAGGGGAAGCAAGATGAGCTGTGCCCATTGGGTGGTGGTGGTGGGGGGGGTGGGGGCGGGGGGGCGCAGTAATAAGAGGAATGAACCAGAGCAGTGGAAAGACAAAAAGAGAGGAGTAGAAAGAGAGAGGGGAAAAAAGTTGTTTCCGTTTTGCAAAACTGGAGTTGTGGGAGGAGATGATGGAGGAAAAAAGAGAGACAGGCCGAGAGACAGGACCCACATATAAATCCAGAGAAAGAGACAGAACCAGCACACAACAGCACCGTGAAGAAAATATCCTGCTTATCTTGTTCTCCAGTTCAAACCACAGGCCAAGGTCAAGCAGTGGCAAACACTGAACATCACACAGGAAATGAATTTCACTAAAAGTTCAAAATGGGCTTCAAGAAGCACATTGTCAAAAAAGGGAAATCTGACGTTTTTTTCATGTTCTGTCATTATCTCAAGAGACATGATAAAGAGAAAAGGGGAAGGGGTTACACTTCAATAGGCTTATTCTGGAATTCAATTACAGTAAAGTGATGAAGATTATTGACTTTCAGATTTCGCCTAGGCCTAGCAGTTCACAATGCCCCAGACACAGCAGCATGAGAAGCCTACTGGGTTAACGCCAAGAGAGTCAGGAGTTGGATTTTCCCCCTTACAAACAGAAACAAATTAGCCATTAACCCAATTTTCATCCAAAATGATTAAGTTTAAACTAACTTTTGATGTCCATGTCATTTTGAATTTCATAATTTGGCCTATACATGACAACACAATTCTGCATAAATTGAAAAGACAAAACGCTAAACAAAATGCAGCCTTTACTACTACCACAACTACTATGGCTACTACTGCTACTATTAATAACAATAATAATAATCCCTCCTGTTAAAAAAAAAAAACAACTTTAAGCTCCCTGTTGTATTGACAACACTGAGGCTATGGCATTCACTAGCCTAGAGAGGTTAAAACGCATTCAGGTGATACATTTATATTATTCAAATATCATCATTCCAACATGACACCCAATACAGTAATACTTCTTTGCACTTCAATAAGCAAATATGCACTATGCTAACTCAATTAACTATGACAGACTTCAGATGGATTATTCACCCTAAATGATGTGGCTATGATGTTGCATCCTGCTCAGGTGAATTGACAAACAATCAAATTAATTATTTGCTACACACCACAATAGCATTAAATAACAACCTATCTGCTGTGGTTTACATGTATTCTAAAAACATCCCTGACAGCAGAAGGTTCCCAACCACACAAAAAATGTTTTCTGATATGGGCATTACTTCGAGCCAATCCCCACTAACAAACCCAGGGAATACCCAGGGCAATGAAGCAAAACGGTTCCCCATTTCCCGCTGAGACAGACAATAACTGGCAGCACATGGCTAATCTGCATGTGCGTGAAGGTCAGAGACAGCTCATCCAGAGGTGAGACAAAAAAACAGTATGTTCCCTTAAAGTGGTCCTACAAGCCAGCCATGACAGATTACAGGTGTAGGCTTCTCTTGGTCTACAGTGCCTGCTTGTTCATAATTGTGTGACAAATTGCTGTGACAGAAGGTCTGTGAACAACGGTCAGTCACTTCAGCATTACAAAGTTTTGATTTTGTCAGTAATCACGAATATTCTAATTAATTAGGAGGGAAAACTGAAAGAGGAAACATCATATAAGAACAGCAACTTCACTTTGGGCATATTAATTTGAGTAATTCAAGTTGGTGCCATTGAAAGAGCGAGGGCGAGACTACTCTTTCTCTGCTGCTAAAGATAAACTAAACACGGCACTGGATTTAACTGAAAACTTACAACGCTCTACACTGAGGCCCAACCTCAAACAGGGGTTATTTTGGCTTTAATTACCATAAACCTCAAAACACAGAACTCTTCCCCCTTGTAAATCAGTTGTGACAAAACAGAGCCTCCCTAAAGTCAAAAATGTTCGCTACTTGTCGACTACCATGCTCTGTCGCCTTGCTATCAATCAATTCAGCCATCAGGCTAGTTAGCTTCGATTGCTGCTATTAGCCATCTTGCTAGCGACAGCTAATCTTAGCAAACATCAGGTAGCTACATTAACTTTGTTTCCGCAAATAGTTTATAAAGTCTTACCAGAATTCAACATGCGATTTCAATCAACTGTAATTTATATCATGTTTAACACCGAGGAATTTTACATATCTCAGTATGACTTCATATTAATATCTGAAACATCAGCGTTATATAAACACTATTGCACAGCCTTACGTTGAATGTGGCCAAAATAGTAACATTAGCTAGAACGTTAACGTGACGTTAACACTCCCAACTGTAGTCTACTACTAGAATGTTCCACTGTAACGTTAGGAAGCATAGCCCTATTATTCTCCAGAGCAATCACATTTTAAAGGTCGTATCACATTAACATGAAGTACATGTAGATGACAAGATAATGTTACTTATAAGGCGACAGTGCTATGCAAATATTATGTTCGTGGCTAGCTGATGAAAGCTAATCTGCTACAAAGAGCTGCCAATCTTTGCTCACAGCATTACGGTTAGCTTAGCCAGCTAACGTTAAGTCACCTTGGGACAGAACTTGCAAAGGTAACTTTGTTTTGCGTCACACAGTTGATCGCAGTAACTAAATACCTGACTTGTTCAAGTCTGTAGGTGACAAATTCACTAAACAAAGTCAATAATTCTTCCCGCTGGGCATGAACATATTAACAAGATTGTCATGGCAAGTTAATCAACTGCTCCTTCAAATGTTAGCTAACATTAGCTAGCATCGCCTCCTATGTCGCTAAATGGTACAAGCTAGCTGTCGCTGGAAAACAAGTTGACTCTTGCTAGTTTGCTAGCTTGGCTAAGAAGCCAGGGAAACTAGGTGAATGGCCATGCAAGTGGTGACTCCTTTTAGACAGCACAATTTAAGCTTGACATTTCAAACAAATTATCGAACATACCTGGGCTCTGTTGGCACCGTGTCCGTTGTTCCCAGGGCTCATTGCTGGATGATTTCTTTGTTGTCCTCCCCAACCATGAGAAGTTTGGGCATATTGAGAGCTCATTTCTTTGCTCAAGCCCATGCTTGATTGTTGTTGTTGTGCAGGGGGATTATTGAAATCTTGATAGCCACTGCCATATCCTCGCATCATCGGACTTGGAGATGTCAGTAACTGGTTCAAAGTAGGGGTAGCTCCAGAAGGGTGCTGCTGATTTTGTCCAGGAAATCGCTGAAAACCTCCGACATTTCCACCACCAGGAGACGAGGCTGTGGCCATGGCAGCTTTTCCATGACTAGCAGAAGTCGTATTACCACCTGGGCCCATCATGTTGTTCCCCTGCCGTGAGGGGCTCATCATACCATATCCAGTGCCACCATAGCCAGGTCTGTAGTTCGGATAGTGGTTGTAGGGGTTATTATGATACCCTTCGTGAGAGTTTTGTACTTGATCCATGCTGTTTTGTGCCGAATGCATTATCCCCGTCCCAGGGCTTTGTTGTCCGCCATGTTGATCAAAGCAAGGCCCTCCTCTTCCATTCCCATAATAATTATTAAACTGAGAAACCGAACAGTTCCCACTTTGGGACTGGTTGATGTTATTCGTTGGTCCCAAGTTGCCGTGGTCGTACCTGCTGCCCATCCGATCACCCGTTTTGCAGGATTGGTCCTCCTCTTCACTTTTATTCAATAATTGCTGATGGCGCTCGGTTTGGTCCCCCAAAATATTCTCTTTTCCTCCATGTTGACGATTCCCGAAGTCTCCTTGCGCTGATTGCTGGTTGCTAATGTTGTTGTTTTGGATTTGACGTTGGTGATGCTGTTGGAATTGATTGAATGGTTGCGACTGTTGCTGTGGAGGTGTGTGGTGGTGAGACGAAGGAGGGGGATCTCCGCCACCAATATTTTTCAGTTTATGATTCGCTAGTAAACCAGTCTCCATGTTCGAAGTCACTTTCGGATTTGAAGATGAAATGTATTTATTTCCATATTCCTTCTCTCGTGGATCCGAATTGTTGCCCATAGAGGTACGAGCTATGTTCAGCTCATGATGAGGACGATCTACATTATTCATAGGGGTAGCGCTGCCCCCATCTCCTGCCCCAAACACAGCCCCGGATCCGCGAGATGCTTAAACGATTTTAAAGACTTAAACGATTTTATAACCTAGGTGTGTGTTCAGTATTTTGTGTTGAAACCGTCACAACTTATGTGGGCATGGCGAGAGATCATTTCTGACAAGCTAAAAGAACGAAAATATTCGTTAAGGAGGAGAGCGCCAATTGTAGGTTGCGTCTTTGACCAATTTCTTAACGAAAGACAATATTTCGTTAGACAAATGACAAATTTATATCCACAACGGAAAGGTAGAAACTTTGTACTCCTCGTACCCGGATATGAGGCAGCAGCATGTAACCCTTTAGCCAAGCATGGCATTATCGAAAACTGTAACAACTATTTATCCACCAGCGCGTTCTTGTGCCTACCTTGGAAAATGCGGACTGGAATTTGTACAGACCCCGAGAGACTGACTGTATTTGTGATATGTTTTGGATCATAACACAACCAAGATCAATTGACCTTCATCCTTCGCTGTGAATGGTTAACAACCTTCTGTTACAAACTGCTGTACAGACTGCCATTCCCATCAGAAATGAAGGGAACATATGAAAAAAGAGGCATTTGTGGCATGTGTAACACAAAAAGAAAATGTATCGAGCTGAGCGAATAAAAATGACCCTATAATTCCACATCGTGTTTTGTGTGTGACTCGAGAAGAACGTTCAATCTATTTTTCTGCAGCAGCGTGCGTGTTCACAGAAATATGTTTCCAGTTTTTCCCCTCCATAAGGTCAGCTGAAGTATTCAGTTTCGTATAGCAAGGGAATTTCTCACATTCCAGTATAAGATCAAAAAGTGAGTTTATCCTTTCCTGGATGTTGGTGACACTACATCCACACAAATAGCACACACTACACACCACTTATGTTTCATAAATGAAATATTGCGACAACTGAAGAAGAATGTCAGAATAAAATGTATACTTGATGCAAGGGCGTACGAATGATAGTGATATTTCTTAGTCTAAATAGTTTTGGGAAATAAAGCTAGCCCTCTGGTGGATATCAGTGGAATTAACTTATTTTTGACCACCTCAGTCACATGTCAGATTTGCATTCCAGGCTATAATCTGATTAATTCCTCAATTGAAAATTGAATTTCGCTGAAGTTACTGAACAGAAGTTTCGCTGAACAATGAAGTTACACTAACCTATCGCAGCTCTCACATTTGCAGCTCATTTTCTCTGCATGATTTCTGATATTCCCAATCACTTGGCTACTATAAACACAGTGGGTGTTAAAAAAACAAAATAAAGCAGACAGTAAATTTGTCACTGTCTGTATGTGTGTTCATGCATGGATTGTCACTTGGGGAGACTCACTGGCTTGTGTAAGGGCGAGTCTGCAGGGACCTCCCCCAGCAGCAGTGGCAGCAACCCAGTCAAGTCAAGCACAGAAACTGGGTCAGACAGAAAAGCCACAGAGAAGGCAGCTAAGCCCAGCTCTGCAGCATACTGAGGTTTTTTTCCAGAGAGGCTGAGGAAATGTCAGCATTAGGTACTCTTCATGGCCAGATAGTAATGGTGAGTAAGCTTGGTAATCTGTACTACTATACATCTTTCTTTTCCCCCGAAATTGATCAGGAAAATTTCACCAAATAAGTAGCACAATTAAGGCAAGAGAATTGCCAGATTTAGTTCACATAACTTAATGCCAAAGAGTTCTAAATCAACCAGGAGTAAAACATTCCACATTACTTAAGGTGATGGCAAAATATTCTAAAGCTATAGTCAGCACAACATTTTAGAAGCCAGACAGGCTGAACAGCAGATGTGATTGTTGGGTGCACTTCATGTGCTCAGAGCTCGCATGCAGTGAGGCAGCCAGCAGGGTGGTCTGAAATACGTTTCCCAAGGATAATTAGAACAAGCACACAGAGAAATGGTAATTAGACTGGCACAAGCTGTCTGATAAAATTGTGAGGATAAAATCAATGTACTTTATCTTAACATTTCAGTGCCAAAATGACATTCTGAGCAGACAGCCTGTCAGGACTATCATTTTATACGAGCAAATTAGGCTATACAACAATGTAATGGGTGAAAATGACTGACAGTGAAGCAGTGTCAGTGCAATATGTTATCAAAGTATCCTGTTGATGGGTGAGAGTAGTATACCTTTGTATCTGTCTTATGTTGATTTGATTCTTCAATTCGGGTTTCAGTGGATGTTTGTCCTTGGGCAAGTAAAAGCTACAGATCACAAAATGTAATGTTGATACATAATTATAGGCCAGATAGCTAGCGACTCTGTGCTGGATGCATTACTGAGGCAGCATTCACGATGGCAGATCTCTAGTGAGGTCTATAAGTCTCCAGTATGTCTGTCTTGTTTTTGCCATGCTCTACGTCGGCTCCATTTATAAGGACATTGTAATCTCCGCTTTGGTTCGGATGATCAGCTTTTATTATTCCACTTCAAACACAATCGCAACTGCCCAAGATGGTAGTGGCAGGCCTTTGACACATTAGCTCATTGAGACGCAACCTAGGTAGGCTTTTTTTTTTTTTTGGCAGCCACCCAAATAACAGCTCGCCTGCAGGAGAGTAACGCTGATTGCACCTCTCCTAATTAAACCTCGGCTGACCTTGGCAGAGGAAAATCATTAGTTTCCCATTGTAATCATCACATACCAGCAGTTACACTACATTGGACCTCAATTTGCATTTAGACGTGTCTCAGGCCACGCCAGAATGATAGGACAGAGGGGAGATAGCAAATAGTGGAAAAATGCCAGTTAACAGTCAAGTTTGAAATTCAAGTAGGATATAAGAACCTGCTCCCTCAGGAGTATAGCACAGACATCTCCTAATTTGGATTTTATTTTATTATTGATATGGCACACACTCCCAAACCAATCAAAATATTTTTTTTTCCTGCATTTTTCACCTGGATTTACAGGAGAATCCATGTATGGTAGTGTCAGGTCTTAGGTAACACGATTCATACATCTTTCTGTTTACTGTTAATAAATAATTATTACTGATAAACACCTGGACTTACAGGTTATTTGATTAATTCAATAATTCAATAAATACAATCATCTTAATAATTAACATTAAGTTAAGACCACATTTGTATAAATACAAAATTGCAGAGATCATGTAGTCAGTGCAAACTGAACGCTCACTCTCTCTCTATCTCAATAGAACATGCTGTATTTATTAATGGTAGTCCAGAGGCTCTGATATTTCACAAAACTGCAAAAGATGCATGAAACAATAACACAATTGAACATGAAACATGGAAACGTAGCGTTTACTTATTCCTATGAGAATGAAAATGGTACTTTTAACATATACTTATTACTTATTACTCCAATGTTCTCAACTCATGGCATGTCCAGAGCTGACTGCCCTAAAACCTTCCCATTCTGTTAACAAGTCAGGCTGACGAAATCTTCTTAAGGTCACAGAAATAACCATGGAATGGTTTGGGACATCTGCTTAGATTGTCAAACAATTTATTTTATCTTGACTAAGTGTCCAATTGCTCACGCTCTTCCCATGCCTGTGTCAAAAGAAATAAAAAGATATTAATAAAGACCTGTATACAAACAAGTGATTAATAAAGTAAATGAAATGCAATAACCCTTCCACTGCATACTGAGACAAAGCATAAGGATAAATTCATGTAGGACTACATAAAAAAATTAAACGATGTGTAAATGTGTTTTGTTTTCCTGTTTAGATGATTAATAACCACTGTGCATTCCAAGGCAAACGGAGAGGATTTGATGGATTTGGGTGCAGGTGTGCTCACGTTGGGAAGCTTTGAGAGATGGTCTGACAAGACACTTGTCCTGCAGTTCAGGGAAACCCTCCAGCTCAGCCTGGTAGGCCTGAACCGTCAGACTGCATAAGCGACAGGGACTCAAAGTCCATGCCTTAATGGGATATTTGGAGAACTTCATCAGCGCCATTTCTGTAAGAATAGTTTTGAGTCAACATTATAAACAATTCATTGTATAATGCAAAATTATGAGGACCAAATTATATTTCTTGTCTAAAGCGAACACATTTTTATGATGAAATTCTATTTTCCATCTCACAGGAGGTAAATATAAAAGCCCGAAAATAAATTTATAAACATAGACATGCATAAGTAGAAATATCAATGATGATGTTGATTCATTTGCTCTTGCTTTAGACTTAGACTTAGTAGCGCAGACTACAAACGCAACAGAATAGCATAGGCTTATATGGTGGGCTTGCAGCGAGTCAAGGAGCAAATACATTATCTTTACTGAGGCCAACATACGACAGTCTTGAGGAATATTAACACTGTAAGATGATTTAAAGGCATACAAGGTAAGCCTGCATTTTTTTTTTACTTCCAGAGCTCTACCTACAGTCAATGGTTTTTCTAGGCAACATTGCAGCAATGTTTTCAGCAATTCATGTGGATTTGTTTGCAGACCAAATAATAGGAACTGGCAATTATCTTTTTCATAGTTATGTTGTCTGACAAGGCAAAAAAAGTCATTTCAGTTTCATTCAGTTTCGGTTGATATGCCAGATCACAAGTGTAGTAACGAGCCTTTAACAATGGAAGTAACTGCAAAGATGGTAGTTATCCTTAAAATGTTGCATGGTTTGCCTTTAACTAACAGATAGCTAAAGAAACAGACCATTGCTCTTAATAGGTGAAGCACTCCAACTAATCCTGTATAATTACTAGCTAGCTGTAGGGGTTTACCTCCAAAAAAGTCTCCATCTGTTAACATGTACTGAACACCACAGTCCTCCACTACTATGATGCCCTTGTCTATAAGGTACATAGACTCTGCCACATCACCCGGCTGGATGATCACGTCTTCTGTTTGGTAGTTCTCAAACTCCACCACCAGCAGCAGCTGTGTCAGAAACAGTGGATCTGTGTCCCCAAATGCATTTTTGAGAAGGTTCCAGCAAATGTGCTCCATCACGGCCTGTTGGTGGAACAGACACAAGTTGTTAAGTTGTTTTAGGAGCAACTAAACATATAATTTCAAGAGCAGCATGGTCCTACATCCCTGCTAAAAGTTCTAAAAGAAAAGACTTGCATACAAACACCACAAAAGACCTTACTCATTGTGGTTCACCCAATGGGGTCAGTCAATGTAATGCATAATAAAAAAAGTATTCTATATACAATACATTGCAAGCTACTGCTTAACGATTAAGAAAACTTCCACTCCTTTTACCAGACTCTATGGGAAGGTCAATAAGTTATTATTCTTATTCTTACTCTAGCTACTCCTCCTAGATCGACACATTTGACCTCATAGGTCATTTCTGTATGGCATGGCAAAAAAGTCTTCACGGTCTGTGCAAATCATACCAGTTTCAGCGGCTCAGAGAGTTCATCTAGGATGGACTTCTCATCAAACCACTTGCCCTGGTAGCAGTTCTCCATATGACCAAACACACGAGGGATTAAGGCAGATGGCACCTGTTTGTGTCTTATGTAAACCTTTAGCTCGTTGTGCTGAAAGAAATCATAAAGAGTAAGATCTAAAGTGTTCTGCTCAAACCAAATGGTGTGTATGACAAGTATTTGCATGGACACACTGTTGCTTTGTATTACAAGTGAAAATTGAAACAGTGCTGCCATCTTGTGGTGACAACAAAAAACGCTTCCAAGCTTCAAAAGAGTCTGCATTTGCTAGAGAAATAATTAGCTGGTCCTTAAAATCTTTGTATAAACAAAATCATTACCCCCATCCAATCTATGAGATAACTGTGTGTTCATATGACAGACCAACACAGAACATGATAATACAACCCAGTTCCAAAAAAGTTGATGCTTACAAAAATGCCAATAAAAGTACTAGCATTTTCAAAACATGTACATAATAAATTTAATAGAAAATAGTGCAGTCAACATACCGACTGTTGTAACCAGGGAACATTGTTTTGGGGAAGATATACGGTCATTTGAAATTTGATGCTAGCAACATGAAAGTTGGGACAGGGCAAAAAGGCTGTAAATGTTAAATGTAGCTGTAATGCTAAAAGCAACACAAGGAGGCACATTTCAAAGCTAATTACATTAACTGTAACTATAACATGACAGTGTATACAAAAAACCTTCACCGAGAGGCTGGGTCTCTCAAATTTAAAGATGTTGAGTTATTTGTTACTCATTTATTACATACAAATATTGCATTACAATTTTCGTAATGACATGCGTGTATATAAGACCCAATTCTGATTCCAGTATCATTGTATGGGTTCATGAGATCAATAAATGTCAATTGTCTTTGAACACACTTTGACACTTTAGCCATGAAAGAATGCAAAGAATACCTCATATTTTGGCATGATCCAGAGGTTTAAGGACCTAGAAGATGTGGAACACTGTCCTGTGGTTACACAAATAAAAATGTCTTCTTGAAAATCATGGACTCATATCCTCCAGGCTACAGGAGACAAATCATCCTACTTGTTTTAGTGGTCTGTTCAACAGGCAGCATCTATAATGGTATGGGGTGCATTAGTGTTTTTGTTATGCCTAGCTTTGAGAGTCCAAATGAATGCTGAATAATGTATATAGGTTTTAAGCAACATATGCTGCCGTCCAGATATTATATATATTATATTATCAGGGAAGGCCTTAAATATTACCAGAAATCAAGGATAAACTGCATTCTATACATATACATTCCAACAGCGTGACTCATCATAAGGGCGACCAGATCCTAAAACCGCAGTCCAGATCTGTCATATTTTATGCATAACAAAAAGGAACACAAGATGAATACGACACCTACCAGTTGGGCTGCTGAAATTATGTCTTGGACAAGAAAGGATTCTTTTTTTATACAAAGCCATGGCAGTTAACTTAATTAACTATGAAGTGACCTTTGTTTTGTCTTTTGTCTTATTTTACTTTTTCTGCCTTTTGTTGACACCATCCCAATTTTTTTTAGACGTGCTGCTGGCCTCAAACTGAGAATGACTGTAAATATCCCATATAACATAAAATAAATTCTGTTTCAACAACTAATGTTGCCCTTGGACCATTCTCAAACAAAAATGTTGCTTGCATGATTTGATAACTATAGCATTTATTTTTTGTTTAAGCTTTACACAAGGTCTCAGCTTTTTTGGAATTGAGTTGTCCATGGATAGCATCTGTAAGGACTTCCCAGGGTCCTGGAAGACTCACCTTATCCTCATAGGCTCTTTGGCTGGTGTTGAAGGTGCCCTGGATGGCAATGATTTTGGCCAGAACCAAAGCATATAAAACTGTACCGACTGTTATGCTGGTTATCATCATCCACTGCTCTGATAACCCTGAAAGTCAATTCAACAGTATTGTTGTTGTGTCTGACCACAGGGTAATGTATAGTACTGTAGTATAAGTATGTATAAGTATATGTCTACCTTTTGGGATTCCTGAGCCATAGTTAAGTGTCATCATGTGACAAAGCGAGCGAAACATGGCCTTGGTGTACTGGATTGAGATAGGTTTTTCCTGTTTGAAGGGAAATGAGTCACAAGTATGTCACTCACATTAAACTCTATCTCATTAACAATTATTGTTCTAGTGTGCCTTGCATGGCTGTTTTAGGAAGAACTCCCATGACAAGCTGACGAACATCACTACTGTAGCAACATTACAGCTTCAATTAGATAGACAGATGTATACTGGATGGATGGACGGATGGATGGATAGACAGACAGACAGATATCAGTTCAGGCATCCCGTAGCATCCATAACATTTGCTGATTTGTAAAGCCAGATCAGTTTAACTTTCTAAAGAGCAAGTGCTAACATAGAGCAAAGCAATTTAACTCAAATTTTAACTTTCTCAATGATCTTTTCAGGCTATCTTTACATTTACATTTAGCAGTAATTTTTATCCAAAGCAACATACATTTCTGTTAATTAAGTCGTGGCTAGTCTCCCCTTGAGGAAAATAGGGTTAAGTGCCTTGCTCAAGGGCACAACCATAGAAGCCAGGATACAAGCTCACAATTTCTAGGCTGCTAGCATGGTAGCCAGGTTCTTTAACTGCATTGCCACCACTGCCACTGACCGTCTTTGGTGGAGAACACCATTTGATAAAACCGTATAAAATTAAATGCAAGTCAAGCTCTAGGCCTGTTAAAGGCAAAAATGAATACACTGTAACCGATTTCTAGGTTTGCCATCTTGTTTGGTCTACTGTTGTCTTTTCTTTTCATAAACTCAAAATGTGGCAAACAGTCTCTGACAGACTCTGTAAGCTGAAATCTTAACCAATGAGTTATTGTGTTAACTTTTATCCCATTGTATAATTTCCAAAATATTTAAAATGCAGTAGAATGTTGCTTGTGTTTTTTTCTGTGATGTCAGTTTTTGTAAGAATCCCATATTCTTACATAACATTCTTATGTATTCTTACATAACTCCTGCATATACATATGTATATTCTTATATTACCTTAAGTATAATATAATATACTCCAGATTCCACAGATCTTACCACTAGGCCTTCCAGGGTGACCCAGCTGTTAGGTGGATAGTCCATGAGGGTAACCAACATGAACTGGAAGCATGCGTTCCAATGGCAGATGAGGAAGATGCCAAAGATGTTGTAAATCAGCTCCAAGTTGGATTTCATACGAACACTCAGCCTCTGTTTCCAAGGGCAAACCATATATCAAGTCAAAATGTGACAAGGTTAATGAAGCTAGCTACAACTTAGTTCTTCCCATTATTCAGTACATGTAGGATGGGGCCTGACTTTGTTATTGACACATCCAACACACCAAACCTTACTGCCCATGCAAACTGAAACTTTGTCGAGAACCATGTGCCAGTGCCTTCTGGCAAGTAATTTAGGTAGGATTTGCTGGTATGCCAAACATAACATGA
The DNA here is from genome assembly GCA_027481765.1 of Tenualosa thibaudeaui. Classification (NCBI taxonomy): domain Eukaryota; kingdom Metazoa; phylum Chordata; class Actinopteri; order Clupeiformes; family Clupeidae; genus Tenualosa; species Tenualosa thibaudeaui. The sequence goes on along the minus strand of JAIFZK010000001.1, from coordinate 14,071,765 downwards.
GTTATTTTATGACTATATGCTTGGCAATAGTCACTGTGGAGATGTAACGTGTGGTGGATGTGGATCATTATGACCGCCGCTAGCGAAGCTAGCCATATTGGTTTTGTCAAATCCCCCCTCCCCTTTCACTTTTTTTCTCACAGATTTTCCGTCAACGATTGCCGGGACACTGAAATGCTGGGGGACATGAATCTTTGTAAGCATGTAGCCCTAGTAGGATGTGAGCGACTAGAAGCTTTTGGCCCCAAAGGGCCATCTCCCCGCTGTGCCAGTGTCCGTCAAAGAGGGGGACACGCCCAAAAGTTTTTGCTGAATAACTCAATGAAAGTTTCACCCAACAACATGAAATTTTTGTGATATGTAGGTGTTGCAGAGGAGTATCGACCCAGCCCATAAACACTCCTTTGTAGCATAGCGCCACCTAGTGATCTGGGTAAATGCAAAAATTGGGATTTTTTGCCAATATCTTGGGCTGAGAAGGTGGGAACTGCACAAAATTTGTTGTGTACGATCAGCACAATGACCTATGAAAGCACAGAAATTACCATAAAATTTGGCCCATAGAGGGCGCTGTAATTGTACAAAATGTCATTTTGCCTATTATCTATGGAACTCTAAGATTTGCAACCAAATTTTTTTGTCTTGAAATCCTTTGACCCTCACGCATTGAAAACACTGGTAATGCCCAGTTCCAATAAAAGCAATTTCTGTGAAATTTGAAAATTGCGAAAGTGAAAGTAAATTAACTCGTCATAGGCTATTTATGTGAATCTCACCAAATTTGGTATATGTTATCTACAGACAATGCTGACAAAAAGTTATCAAAGGATTTATCTTGAGATGAACCATTTTAAAAATACATGTCAATCAAAATTCAAAACGTTGCTTAAAATTCTTCAAAAGTGCATGTCTTGACTTCTAATTGCTCAAATTTGATTAAAGTTGGCATGCAAACTTTAAACAGCTTTCTTTTCATGTGCACCAAATTTTGTAACATTTCGACACAGGGGGTGATGTTTCTCGTCGAAGCTAGGTGCCTTAAAACAGTTTTTGTTAACACGTTAAAAATGTTAAAAACATTAAAAAGACAATTTTGTGTTAGTATGCTGGGGTTGCAGAGGCGTATCAACCTAGCCCAGAAACACTCACTTGAACCATAGTGCCACCTAGTGATACATGTAAAAAAATTTTTTTGAATTTTCAATATCTTGGACCGAGAAGGTGGGAACTCCACAAAAGATGCACAATCAGCACAAGGACCTCTAAAAGCACAGCACATACCATAAAAAACTTCTTACTAGTGTAGAAAGATGATGCTTTCACAAATCACTCTGACACACTGCACAAACACACAGAATGTCATTCATTCAAAACCCACATCTACTCCAACTTCTAGCAAATCATTTCCATCACAAATTCTCTTCTCACAACACTGACCTACCACAAACTCATCATACGACACATCGGTTCCCACATTTCAATACACTGCGGTGGTCATACCATATACTGCTATGCGGTACATCTAGTTGGTATTAGCAGCAAACGGAAATATAACCCAGAACAACCCCTCAGTAAAGTCCACTTGCCTCCATGCATTCATTTACATAGCGCACCAGCCTGAGGACCCTCAGGAGCCGCAGGAGGCTGAAGACCTTTGTGATCTTCAACAAACTCTCAGACTGGCCTGGTTCAAACGCACCTACAGACTAATACAGAGATAGCAGAATTTATCACCAAAGCAAGAGCATGTGCATACTTGGCAAGCATCTTGGGATTCACATCATACTGCCAGTTTGACAATACAAACCAAAATAATCATCAGACAGTAGTCAACTGGGGCTACAGCCAACATATCCGGTACGAACCAAGTCTTCAGATAATGGTTCCTTATCATGCGACAATCCAGAACAGTCTGTTGGTTAAAAGACACATGGCAACAGAAGACAGACATATAATGAAAAAGCAACATACACACTAAGCTTTTGGTAGACAAAACAAACTCTTACCTCCATATTTTCATGATGGTAACCTATTCGAAAATCCAAACATAGATCAACAACGAACGGAATGTCTACAAGGACATTATGGACAATCCAGCCAATGTAGATTTGCTTGCCATAGAAACTGACACCCAAGGGAATGGCAATCATATTGATACTTGTCACCATTATCATTACCCACAACCAGTACCTCCTGAAAAAAAAAAAATTAAAAATGAGTAAATATTTCAATTTTAAATGTCTGCGTCGTGTTTGGAGTGGTCGTCATCGGGGTGCCTTGGTTCAGGCGGCACCACTTGCCATTCGTAATGGTATAGATGAGATGGATGGATATCAAGTTATCAAGTCCAGAACATCTTATAGTACACCAAGTGAGTCTGAGACAGTAGCCCTATACCTACCAGACCGACTGGAGGCGATTAAGGACCGCTTAAATCCTCAGTCCCACTTAACCTGGCAAGGCAGGAGGGACCGCCTCGATTTTTAGGCTACCTTCACATAGCCTAACTTGCCACTTGCACTTGTGACATATTGCTTGGCCTAGGCTACTCTTAAAGTTGTCGCACGGGTTAACATTTTCATGTTCTGTGGATATGAACATTACAAAAGGCCTTTTGAACCGTAGGCTAGGCAGGTTAGACCACAGTTGAAACGTCTCAGTCCCTCGCACAATCAATTTCAGGATTGTGTTAAAGGGGTTGTAGAGAGAAGGTGAATGCTTGTTGGGTGTTGCCATATGTCGCCGATATTTGGGTACTATGTAAGAGTGAAACTGATTTTACTAAAGGTGCGTAACCCCCACCCACTGCGAATGAACAAGAAAATTAAACATAGGCTACAAGCTACCCATGATTAATTTTAAATTCTCGTCAAGCTGATTATTTGCCTGCTATTGCCACAGGGACGCAGAAGCCTTTGAATTATTACTATGGCACGAGTAAGGTGATGAATGACCTCAACCTCACAAGCAAAGCGGCAATCAGCTGAACCGAAACGTCTGGGCCACAACAGACTTGTCCATGGTAACCACCGGCGCTCATAGTTCAGTCCAACTCTAAGCGCAAACCCTTGAAAATTTTGAATACTGAGTCATTGTTTGACTTTTTCAACTTCCGATCAGAAAACTCCAAGACAAAAAATAAAACAAGCAACGGCAATTAATTTGCTGGCTAGTCTGAAAATGGATAATCGAAGTTCTAGGCCAATTTTTCATACGTTCCATGTAAAATCTTAAAACTTTCTCGAGCGACTCCAGGCTAACAGAGTGAGCTAAAGAAACCTACTCTGCATGCTAATCTCAGAAGTCATAGCTAAGTAAATCAAGCCCACAAAAGCCATCATTATAAATTTCGTCGACTAAATGATCACTTCACTAATTTATTAATACGTTGCTTGCTTTGTCACTGTTAACCTTACCTGAACAAACTGAGGGGGTGAATGATGAAGCAGTTTTGTTGCCGAGTTCTGGTGATCTCCTTCAGGATTTCATCTTTACTGCCATAATAGTAAAGAGTGATCGGATTGATTTCTGGCAGAAGAATGGAAGGAAGACCCTTTCCAGGTTCACAACTGGACATTTCGTTTAGCTTTTCGCTTGTGGATTCATTAGCTGAAAAATCCATAACGCCAAGTTTATGGTGTTGGGAAGCAACGGCTTGTAAAATTCTTTCTTGTGGGCATGACAACTCTCAAACACAAGCGAAAATCAAAAGATTAGCTAGCTTGCTAATTAACGCCACAAGTTTACTAGGAGATTGTCGGGCATAATTTCCCGCCATCTCATGTCAGGTGATTAGGCTACCACTCTGGCTGTCAAATGACAAGTAGGCTAGTGTGGACCTGTCAAAGATGAATAAACTTGAGATTATTCATCTTAAATGAAAATTTTAAAATGAGACATGGAAAGACCTCGTATTATACCATGTATTTCTACATTCTCTCCTCTTTATAGACATGCTGTGGTGTGGATGATAATCGTAACCTAGGCCTAGGCAAATAGGCGCAGACAGACCTTTTTTTTTTTTTTTTTTTACCAAATGAGGTTAATTTAGCCAGAAGTCTTCCAGATAAAGGATGCGTGCTGATCTTAGGCTCAACCGTAATTAACTTAAAGTGAATAGAACAGGCACCGGACATAGTCTGCTGCAACAGTACACACATCATCCTTATCCTGAAATTCAGGACAGTAAATTGGTGTTTAATGCTGAATTGTTCACTGAATTACTGTGTATGTGTGTAGTCTCTTTCTGTTTCTTTAGTCAGCTAACGTTAAACTGTTAGACTCAGTACTAATGTTAACACCAGTGTCACTACTTATAACAGTGCAGTTTTGAATGTTAACCTTAGTTGACCAAATCATGTGGTACGTTTTCAGCGGTATACATATTTTACATAAAATACATAAAAAGCCAGTGTGAAGAGGATTTGTAGCAGACCTAAAGATCAAACTGCTGGCCATACACTTGGTGTTTTTACGAAATCAGAGTTTAATACGACTTTAATTGAGATAGGTTTAAATCAACACAAAATAAATTTTCACGTAAGTAAACTGCACGAGATGGGGACTGCTCTGGAGGCGTGTCGGTTACTAGCAAAGGCAGCGGGGTTCATTTATAAAGTGCAAAGACTTTTCGCCCGATGTTTTACATCCAACACTTGAATGAAAAGTACACATTTCTTCAAACGATTAATGCCGGTCATTATCGTTTATTTAAGCTTAAATATAGCCCACATTAGACATAAGTGTAGCATTTATCCTGGCCAAGGCCGGATTAACGCACAGGCTAGATATGACTGCAGCCTAGGGGCCCCCACGTGTGCCAGCCTGCCAGGGGGCCCCCGATTGGCCAAAAGATTTCATTTGCTCAAAATAAATGTTTAAATAAGCAAGACGCGGATTGGCTAAATATGGTGGCGGCAAATCTGCTTTCCAGATATAATCGTCAGAACGTTACACACCACTCAGCTGGACAGTGAAAAGGCAAAAATGTCGGAGACAAAGTATGAGAGTGGCGCTCAAAAGCGAAAGGGTCAACGAGCTAAGCACAGCGAGACAAAAATCTCCTGTACAACATACCCAAGTTAACAGGCTTTTAAAGCCTGCTGAATCCCCACTGACAAGTTCTGAAACTGTTGCCAATAATCTCGATAGCACCACTAACGTTATGCTAGCTGGATCTGCAGGAGGGCGAAGTACCATCACTTTCAGACCTTAAAAAAACTACAGTAGGCCTATGTGTGGATGAATGTGCTGCAACTAGTTCCACAAACAGAGTCAACAGACGATAGCCCTTGCTATGACAGTTTTCTTTCAGTGTCCTGCAACATTTCAAATCTAGAGCTATCAATACCCACTGTTTCTTAAGGGACCGCAAGGTCTAATGACGCTAACCTCTGACCTGGCGGCTGCCTGTGATGATGGATCTCAACAGAAAAGGTACTTTATTCTTTATTCATGAGGAAACTTGCTAATGGTGAACTTGTGCAGAGAGAGTGGCTACTTTACTCTTCTTCAAAGGGTACAGTCTTTTGTTTCCCCTGCAAATTATTCGGGAGAACTAGTCCGTTTACGTGCGGGTATAGTGACTGGAAAAATGCTTACGGGCGCCTGTCAGAGCATGAAGGATCACAGTGCCACAGAGAGGCGATGATGATTTACCTTAGACGGTGTGCTGATGTTGGATGTATTGACCATGAGCTGAGAAAACAGTTTGACAGTCACCGCGAATACTGGAGGGAGGTTTTGAAGAGATTGGTTGTTGTGGTCAGGGGAAGTAGCGAACTTTTTGGAAGACTGGATAAACTTTATGGGGACATTAGAAGTAATCAGCGAATTTGATCCCTTCCTGAAAAGACATTGAGAAATATGGCAATGTTGGCAAGGGAACACCCTCATACCTTTCGTCAACAACGTGTTCGGAGTTTATTGAATTGAGGGGGGAGAGGGTTCTTGCAGAAATAATCAGCCACATAAAAGGGGCTAAGTATTTCTCGATCAGTGTCGATTCTACACCTGACATTGCACACACAGACAGCTAACATTAATAATACGTTATGTGTCAACAGAAAACTAAAAATAAAACAAACAAAAAAATCAGAAAACTAAGATTGATTGAAAACTATGATTATTATGACTATGATTTAAACTATGATTATATTATTATGTATGGTTAGGTGGGGTGGCGTGTTACAGACGGACCAATCTCTGCTCTCCAAATGCCTCATTCACACTGCAATCTGTGCATTCGCGAAGCGTAAAGCCTACGTGGTGCGGACACATTTTTGGTCCGTCCGTTTTGGTCCGTTTTCATGCAATGCATGTTAACAGATTAGACCATGCACACCCCACACGGGTTCTGAAGGGCGAGTTGATCTGCTAATCCTGTAAACCCATATTTTTTTCAGAAAGACAGCACACAAACAATTATTTGAATCTGATAACCTGCAAACAGCAAACCAGATACCAGTCTCAAAAGTTAATTTCATTGTTAATTGAGGCAGGTACAGGGGTGGAAAAACTCTGTAACGCCAGTAATATGCAGGGCATTTCATTACTAACACCGTGATTGGGTGAGATAAAGATATTGAGGTTAACACTGAAAAAACTGCAGATAATATAAGAAGGCCTCTTTTTCTGCACTTCTTTCTTCTCCATTTTGTTTCTCTGCTTTGATCTTGCCTCAGTTTCCCTCTTCATGCTGTCCTGGAGCTCCATCTGTCTGAGCAGTTCAGCCTTTTGCTGCTTCTTCAGTGTTCTCTCAACTTGTTTTTCAAAAATCAGTTTGAAAACATTGGTCACAGCTCGGCCAAAATGTCCAGGCGCTTGACTTTTTGGGTTACTGACCTTATTGCTTTCTTCACATTTATGCTGTAGTTTTAACTTTTTCTGTTCCTCCTCTTCCTCTTTTTCTTTAATTTCCCTCAGCTTGTGCTTTCTCTTTCCAAGATTCTTTTGACCCTGCTCTGTTTCTTCCTCTTCCTTTTTCAGTTGTTCAGCTGTCTTCCTTTTTACATCTAACAACATGGCCTTCTTATCTTTCTGGAAGGGTTTCTTTTTCATTCCCGGCTGCAGTTTCTGATTTTGGGTCTTTTTTTAAACCATTTTCAATTTCTTCGCAGTGGTCGGTGCCAGATTCTGTAGCACCTTGAGTCGCTGAGCTGGGTCTTCCTGACTGAGAATCTCCTCGTTTTGAGTGGCCTGAGATGGTTCAGTATGGCTGTTGGTATCACTGTGAGGCTTGTCTGTTGTTTCCTATTTATCACTCATTGTGTCCTCACTGGAACGCCCTGTCTGTACATCAACAACAGCAAAACATTCAGAAATGGAGATAGAGTATAGATATGGTTTTCATGGAGTATGGATATGGTTTTGGATTTAGAGTCTGTAATCAGAAAATAGTCATGAATTTATTGCCTAGGACTATTTGGCTAAATTTGCATGAATCATTTTGGCTTTATGCTCTCATCAACTTTCATTCATTTTTAGCTCCATATGTGAAAATATTAGTTAATAAGTAGTCCTTGCTAGGAAACCTTTGATATTTTGATTTTGATGCTGGGACCACTAACCTATCACTTGGAAAGTAATACAGACTTATTAAACTTAACAGGCTAGTCAAATTAAATTTAGGCAGCTTGAACTGACTCTGACTGGTGATATCTCTGTTGTATAAGATCTGGCTACAACTTTGAGAGTGGTTGCACAAATCAAGGTAGTGAATGGCTTGTACAGGGGGTCTCTGAATGGTAGGCCAGGAATGGATGTCAACTCATTGGTAAAAGCACAGGAGCCATCAGAGTTAGAGATAGAACACCCTTGCATCACTCTTTTTGGCAGAACAAGGGATTATTTTGACTGCATTGAGGTCTATCTGGAATAGCTGCTTAATTTTTCCTATATTTTCCGCCTCTGTAAATGTTCTCTTGTACACCCTCTCAGAGGGTCTTTGGGGCCCTGGGAGTCCTTTGATGTTCTTGGTTTAGTACTTGATGTAGTTAGAGGGACAGGTGCTTGTAGTTGATGCTGACGATCCTGGGTCTGTGGAGCAATGATCAGACCCTGAGAACTCAGAACCAGAACTCAGGACTCAGAACCCTCAGAACTGAGAACCCTGGGACAAGAACTTTGATGGTCTTTCTTTAACAGACACTTTAATGACAGAGGAAGGTCCTGGTGGTTGATTCTGATCCTTTTGTGTCTCTGGGGCAAGACTCAGATCTAGATTGCAGCAAGACGTTCGTGCAGTGGCCTTGCGTGACTGCACTTCATACGCTGCGGCAGTTAGCCCAGGACGGTCGAACAGTTCAGCAACAGTGGGGAAGGAGTGGGATCCTTGGTCTTTTTTTGGCCCTCTTCTGCTGAGGACAAAAATACATTCCATACACCAGTGTTCTGGACATATAGTATGTTACTGACTGTTTATGACTGTACTGACTGGTCACACTCAAGTCCTTCTGTTGAGTTGAGCATGATCCCTGTACAACTAGCTAACCCACCTCATTGTTTAGAGCACCCTCCATTTTTATGGGTACCCCTGGTAAAGATGAGTAAAAAGAATTTTTATCTCAATTTCCCAAAGAAAATGAGAAAACGATTTTTCCTTCCTTTTTCTATCATGAAATTGCTTCTTTTTACTCATCTCCTGGGGTGGAGGGTGCTGTATAAAACCTATGCCTACACATTAGCTTTTTGAATAGAACCCACCATCTTTTTGTGTATGTAAAAAAATATATAATGTAAAATTAGTACTATTAATTCCAGGCTATTGACAGACAAGTTACTGGACTTTAAAGTAATCCAATGAATGTTCAAGTTGTGGCTGGAGCTGAGTGCCCACTGGGTAGAGAGATGTCACAGAGCAGTGGGGTGAAGGCAGGGGGCAGTGTGCTGTGTATTTCGGGGGAAGCACTTGCTGGCAGTGGTGTGCGTGTGTTGGGGGGGGCTTTGTGCTGTGTTCAGCTTCTCACTAATGCAGTTTGATAGCCTATTCCCATGGTTTGAGTTCAAAGAATAACATTACAAATTCATTTATGTTCAGCTGAGCATTTTAAGGGGTGAATAGGCCTAAATGAACTGTCCATCAAATTCTGCTAAAAGTGAGGTCACAAAGCATGACTAGTTAAAGTGGTCATTCCCTGCCAACCCCTGTCCATCTATAAAAGTATACTGGGCACAGAAATATCAGAACTACACCTGGAAGTTGTAGAATGTATATGTAGGCTAAACAATACTGACAAATTAACCTAGTTGGCTTTAAAACCAAATACCCCCAAATAATGTCCCAAGCAAACTTACCAAATGGCTGTGATGATGTGGTCAAGTTGTTAATCGATATTTTGCTTTGTAATACTTCTGTATCCTATTCAAAGTGTCCTTTGGTGAAGTGAGTTTTTAACATGTTCTGCAAGGTCATGTAGCAGTGAATTATTATTATTTAATTATTAGAGCCACAACACCGTTTTTAGTAGAACCTGTGACTGTGTTTAGTAGAACCTGTGACCATCTGTGACTAGCTTTCTGTAGTTTATCATCAGCCTGATGGATTGGTATGCTTCTAACACTCATAGACCTCCTACCAGGGCTTTAGTTTAGGCTAAACTATTTGTTCAGTTATATCAGTTAATTTAAAATCATGATGTACAGTATTAAGGAGAGGGCTAACTGGGTGACATTAGTTGTTATTGCTTGCAGGCAAATACCACCTCCATTCTTCAGAGTGGCACTAAAAATAAACATGGAGTCTCCCTTGAAACTGAGTGCTACTCTAAATAAGGTGACCCCTTTTAAAATGTTCAAGCTAATTTATTTAATAAATCTTCTGGGAGAACATGTAAGACACATATACAGTGTAAGATCCACAGTGAAGCCTGTTTCTCTCGGTCGTGTATGTGTCTTCTGTGTGGATGGGAAGAGGTACTGGATGTATTGATTCAAGGTGTTTTCCAGTACATGCATTTAAAAAGTTTGGTTTTAGTCAGACTAAGGCAGTATTTAGATTTTCTCTTAATGCATTGTCAGCATACTGACTATATTACATGTGTTTTCATTGTGAAAGAGAAAAAACCTGCAGACCTGTGAGAGCTTCCCATTGGTCATAACATTTACAACTAATTTGACCTGTCAGGCTCTATGGTAATTCTCTAGCGTTGTTTTCTAGAGGAAAACGCATCATGATGTCCTAATTAAAAGCATTTGGCTGAACGTATATGCTAAAGCTGCAAAATAATACAGGGTTATGTGAACATGTCGCTCATGTGTGTGATGGACCATTCAGCTGTGAAATGGAGCTGATTAGACGCTTGGGTAACCCCACAGAAGGGCTGTGCAGATCCTCATTTGGGCGAGGCTGACTCCAGGCACATCTAGCAGTAGACCGAGGCACCTCATAACCCACTCAGTGCATTATTTCTGGGTGTTAGCAGTCAAGTCACGGACGCACCATACAAAAGCCATACCGTGAATGAGGTTAATTTCAGTCAGTCTTTAAGTAAATCCCTTTGATGTGATTGTGGCTATGGAGTTGTTATGTTAAGATCTTAGGCTTTATTGTGCAGAGAATTTGTAAGACAACAAAAAAGTATGAAGTTTGAAATATGCGGTTTTAAATAGAAAATGCACTGATGTACTGTGTATTAATATTCTTAGCTTGTGATGTTTTTTTTTCTTCAGGGTAATGTGTTCTCTGTTCTGCATCTTTTAGTGAAATAGTGTGGATGTTTTGTTTTTGACATATTTCACTGAAATACTGTGGATGTTTTGTTTTCAAATTGAAAGATGAAACAAACAAAAAACACATTAAAGAGACACATCCTGTTTTGTTCAGCACAAGCCTTTTTTGCTTTTAATGAGGTGACATAGTAAGCTCACATGGCCAATGTTCTGCTCTCTGCACATGACTCTGCTGTCATTAGTTACACTGCTGTGGGTTTTGGCAGGAAGGTCGGAACTCTGGAAGAGACAGCATCACAGTCCAACCCATGAGAGGAACTTGCAGGGCCCAGTTTCTCAACCCGGCTTTTGAGGACATGCAACGCTGCATTTTTTTGGATGCTCTCTGTTCCAAAACTCCTAGTTGAACTCCTTAAGGCTACTGTAAGCTGTACTTTTTTTTTTTACTTCGAAATGAATAATACAGCCAGCTTTACATTCTGGTCACAAAATAAATAGTTTTACTTGAGAGAAAAAAGTTCCTGGAGCTCCCCAGAAGCCTTGTGTTCAGTAACTAAGAAACTCAATATAACGGGTCTCTAAATCTTGAGGATATAAGCAAATATTAATTTTTTTGTGTGACTGCAGAGGATCACTATTATCTGCATCTGATTCAAAAGCCTTTGGAAGGGCAAAGCAGCTGTATTGAGCTGTGAAAGAGCAAAGCAGCATTTAAAATTCACATTGCTGTGAATCACTCCGATGAGCAGGATGGAGAATCAGACCATAAAGATGGATAGCATTCAAAGCTGTGAGAAATGGTCGCAAGTTACTTCATAATGAGTCATGATGAGACGAATCAGACTTGCATTCATTAAAGGGTACTTCATTTCTCAAGTGTTTGACAACCACATAAAATCATGATTATCAGGTTCCTGATAAGTTCACTAGAAAAAAAATATTTTAAAGAAAAACATGTCATAACAAGAGAGTTATTTCAAGAATTAGAATTTATGAAAAAAAAAGCAACATTCATATTGTGTTTTTTTCTCAGCTATCCAGAGTTAGGGGGCCTTTGTTAGAGACTAGGCCAAATCAGGCCACGAGTACAATTTTATTTACCAACCCTTCCTCTCATACACTAGTTCCTACATAAACTTTATTACCATGACTACATGGCTTTTCTTTGGCAATAGCCAGTTAAGAAAATTACATTGTCTATTTGTTCCAAATGAAGCCCTTGTCAATAGCTCTGTTGTTCAACATTTCCCAATGGCAAGGACATAAAGAATGAAATAAAATCTGTCACGTGTGTAAACATGTGAAGAACAGCTGGGAACACCAAATAAGCAGGCAGCACAAAAAAAAAATTGCAGACACAACCAAGGCCATGCAGCATTTACCAATAAGAGCAGCAGTAACATGGCAGCCTCAGACTCATTACCTCAGCCATGAGGGGCATATCAGAAAAGTGTCTTTCCCGCTGAAAATGCCTGACGGAATCTCCGGTGAGGTGTAATTGATATCCAGTTCCTGCAGTTGCTTTCAGCAAACAAACATTTTCCAGCCGTGGTGTCATTGCATTGATCGCACAGTGGTAGGTGATTGTTATTATTTTTTTCTGTCTGAGAGTTGCCATGTAGGTTCAATGATTAGCGGGAGCCCCTATTTTCTAGAAGGTGGGGTGTCCTGTGCTTAGTAGCTGCAGAAACTGAGGTCACCTCTGTTTGGCTTTGTCCCCCTGTTGGCCACCCCCTTTGTGTCCATGTGCGAGGGAGCAGCCAATCAGAGCCTTGTGTTGACTACTGTGTTAGGTCTATCATCATCACAGTGTCTCCTGTAGCAATGACAAGCGGACACATGCTGTAAAGATGATTGGGTGCAAAAACCCATTACCCTCGCGGCTAGAACGAGACAGAGGGATTCTATTTGTGTGTGTGTGTGTGTGTAAAAGGAAAGCATGTGAGTGTGTTTGAAAGGGGTGTGTCTGTCCCACCATAAATGAGCAGAGTGCATCCAAGCGACAAGCTCCTAATGGGAAAGCAAAGAGCATCATTATCTCAGATGGGCGGCAACCCACTGATTTTCTGCCTGCCATGACCTGCTAGAACACAGTCTGAACACACACACATACATACACACACACACTAATTTATTTAAAAAACCCTCGCACAAAAACACACATACCCTTCTTGAGAGAATCTTTTGAGCCTTCGTTTAGCGTTTCTCTGCGCTAAAAGCATTGTTTGAAACACAAGTAAGCATCACACGTTTGCTGTAAATGCGTCAAATGATGAAGCAGGCAATTGGCAAGTTGCAAACAGATTGCATGCGCTAGCTGAATTAGAATCATTCTCCAAGCCTTAAAGCCAAGCGCAGAGATAAGGATGCAATCACGGCTCGGCAGAAAGTATTATTGCATATGCTTTCAAACATCCCTCCTAGTCAAAACAATGAAGATGAAGAAATACTGGGCAGCTTCATATACAGCTGACGTAAAGCTTTGCCGATGCGATATCAACTGTTTCATGTCAGTCCTTTGTCAGTTTTCTTGTTTGAATTTCTTTCTCTCTTATTTTTGCCAGTTAAAGCAAAATTCAAGCTGCGTTTGTGCATTTTTTGTCATCATCGCTACCTGATTTGTCCCTTTGTCCAGGCTCACAGCTGCAAACCTTGTAATGACTGTGTGAATACGACATCCACAATCTGTGTGCTTTTAGATAATATTAGCAGCTCCATTGCTCACTGCTTGCTGTGCAAAAAGAACAGATGAGTGAGGGAGATAGCGCTGTGAAAGTCATTACCCCCCTCCTCCGCCTCCACCTCCTCCTGCACCTCCTCCTCTGCCTCTCTTTTTTTCTGTCCCCTCTTTTTCCTTTCTTTCTCCTTCTATGAAGAAAGGGATCAAGCCAAACACAAAAGTACCTTACCAATCTTTCTGTATTTTATTTTCTTTCTTTCTTTCCCTCACTAACAATTCTTTTTCTCCAGTCTTGGGCTCCTGACCAGGGGCTAGAGCCCATCACACATAGTCCTGTAGGCTGTAACCTGTTTTGATGTCTGGGGGTGGGGGTCGGGAGCGGGACGGGGAGTAGTAGGACTGATCGTGTTCCTGGAGGAGCTTGTCCTGGTGCAGCTTGTCAGCCGCCGGCGGTGGCAGCGTTTGGTGTGAGGGGGTAGGCAACTCGTCGGCGTGGAGCAGCTTCTCCGTTTTGGCTTTCTCCCGGTTGGGCACGGGCAATGTAGGGGGCTGCTGCGAATCCTGGTCGGGCGACTGCGTCTGCTGCTCGCGACTCACCTGCTCACGGTGTTGCGGCACAGCCAGCTGCTGCTGCTGCTCTGGCTGCGACGGTTTGGCGAGCGACTTGCTGGGGTGGGAGGAGCCCGAGTCCAGCGGTCCCTCTCGCTTCCCGGGACATGATAGGCAGAAGATCACGCCGGCCGCCAGGAAAAATCCCGCAGATACGAAGGCAACATAGACGGCGCCCCCAGGCTCGTACTTGCTGCTCTCCGGCACCCGAGCGTCCAGGAAATCAGTAATCACTTCATTGGTAAACCATGAAGCAGGCACCAGGCAGAGCACCCCGGACACCACAAAGCACGCCCCCGCCGCGATGGCTGTGTGTCCTTTGGCACGATGGCTGCCCCCCCAGCGGGTGCACTTGAGTCCCAGGGCTGCCAGGCAGAGCCCCAGCGTGGCCATCATGCAGGAGAGGACCATGGTGGTCCTGGCCGTCTGCAGGTAGGCGGGCAGTGCCAGCACGGAGTACTTTAATGTGCAGCTGAACACCCCCGTGCTCCACCAGGTGCAGTCCATCCACAGCCCCTGCATCTGCGAGATGGCCGTGATGATATTGGGCCCTTGTTCGGCACTCACCTTCCAGTTTGGCAGCAGAGTGGCCACCGTCGCCCCGAACACACCCAGCAGCGCCAAGGCAAACGCCAAAATCTGGAGGGCAGAGGAGAGCATCGCAGCGAACGCCCACACTCCCCCCGCCTCCCGATTTCTTCACGCGGTGGCCGCAGCCGAAAAACAACAGCCGCTGCTGTTTGCGCCGCCTCTTCTTCCTCCTCCACCACCTCTTTAGCCGCCGTCACCTTGCAGTGGCCCCGCTCTCCTTTCTGCACCCCCCTTCCCGTCCTTGTCCGTGCTGGCGCCGCTATCAGCCCAGTGCAGGTTCCCTGACAGCTGATAATTTCTCAGCGCAGGCTCCAGTGGGCTGCGATAAAGAGTGAAATGAGAATTGAACTGAGCGAGCAAGCGTGACGATCAGACAGATGGGGCTCAGAGGCTGGTGACTGGGAAAGGAGTCTGCTTTTGCATTTTTTTTTTTGTGCTTTTTTTTTTTTTTTGTCTTTTTCAGTATTTTTTCCTCATACCCCCCCCCCACTCTTGCTCTCTTTTTGGTTTACAAGAGAGTATACATGCACCCTCTGGGATGGACTGCATTTTCATTCTGCATTCCAGTTTGGTGGACTTTTTTTTTTTGAACAGCTCAATTATATGTTTTTTAAGTGGCAGCATCCTTCCATCTGCATGTGAGCTATCCTGTGATAACAACAGACTCCTCATCCAGGTAAAAAAAAATGAAATAATATTCAGTTCCAACTTAAAAATTAAACCCATTCACCAGTCAACCAAGCATGCTTTGGTAGAACCATTTAAGCTTTTTTCTTTCCATTTTCATTCAGTTTTCTTTTTATCCCACAAACAATAACAACTGCTTCATTTCATGCCTCATTGACATCCCACCAATTCACAAACATGGTGAAAGGTGTTATTTTGAGAGTGGTGAACGGTATTTTTTTGTAGATGGGAGCCAAAGTATGTCTTACCTTTGTAACAGTGCAATGCGTGCTGTGTTGCGTCAAGCGGCTCTGGAAGAATTCAGAACTCTAGAAAAGGACATAAATAGCAGAACAAAGTTAGAATAAAACACACAATCACAGCATTCCTCATTGTACCATTTTTCCACCAAGGTGCTTTTCAAAGGGTCTGCGCACCTAGTTTTATTCAGTGCAGCTCTGTCACCGTGGCAGACTGTACTGGAGAATGACCACACTGTAAGTACCGCAACATTGAGCATTCGTCGCAGTCAAAAAGACGCTCTCCTGACCTGAAGGTCATTCACTCTGATAAGAAAAGTGAAAGACAGCATCATTCTCAGTCAACCTGTGAAGCTGGGCAGTGATGGTTGTTTATTAGCGATAAGCTAATATTCATTCCCATTAAATTTAAACTCTCCAGACCACAGAGAGATGGGGAATGAAATGATCCATTATTACCTGTGACAGGCAATTAACTGTGCCAACCACTGAATGCCTCTGAGGTTTCGGCACTTAGATGCTTTAGTCAAAGAAAAGAGAGTGGAATAAAATGTCAGCCTTTTTTCTGGGTTTTTGCTGCTCTAGAGGAAATTGCAGACTATAGCTCAGCTCAGGCACTGGGAGCTCCTTCCGCAGACCCCCACCCACCCATCCCCTGCGCCCGAAACATTCTTTCCCCCTCCTTCCAGTCATTTTTTTGGTATCTGAGGAGACATGAAATTATAGTGTACTATCTGATGGATGTTTGGTGTAATCCGCTACTTATACTATGCCGTCCTAGCGTCTCCCCATCATTGAGGGCAGTGAATGATGGGGACCGCCCAGGCTGGCAGATACCCACCTTGGCAGAATTTGGAACCAAAGGCGTAGCCATTTTCTTCTTTCATACTCAGCTCTTCTCTTTCTCTGCCTCCCATTTGCCTTTGCCTTCCACTTACTCTTGCCTGCTTCTTAAACACAAAAAATAAATCCCTCAACCACCCACGGTTCACATCCCCAGTAACTCAAACACACTGTGAGACACACAGCATGAAGAAACATCCACCGGGACCATAAGCATCATTTAACCTTACCACTTTACTCCCTTCCCCTGTGCCCCATTATTCATAATGGGGGGGGGGTTCCATCCCCCATAAGAAAACGCCTGCGGGTGCGCCGTGGATCCCGAAGGGGATTCCACTAAACCCAAAGGCCACGTTTGCCATTAGCACAGCTGGGGGCCTCATTAGGAGATGGACTGCCAGGCTAATGAATAGAGTCCATTAAAAATGTGTGTGTTTGTGTGTGTGTGTGTGTCGTGTATGAGTGAGTTTAAAAGCTGTTGTCATTCACTGGTCTCTCTGTAGGAAGGTGGATGCATGAGGTGGGTCCAGCGGGAGGGAGGGGGATCAGTTGGAGAGACCGTGGAGGAGGCTGAGGACCACCTATGAGCACATAGGAGTTACTCAGAAAACAAATGCCTGCAGGGATACTGTGGAGAGGGGTCATGGCTCTCTGCTGCACACTGCAGGGTGAGGATGATGAAGTATGAATGTGTTGATATGTATGCATTGAATATGTGTGTTTGTGTGTGTGTGTGTGTGTGTGTGTGTGTGTGTGTCTGCAGGGGTTAAAGTGTGCCGGAATGCACAGATACTGCGTACCGGCACCTCAGAAAAAAAATAAAAATAAATAGATTCATTCATATCAACAAACATGTGATGTTGTTAACAAATCGCATGTACAGGTTTTATGTACAGTCTATGGTGTACAGTCGAATTTTAAACTGGCTGTCCTCTCTCTTTATTGTCTTTTTAGAGAAGAGGAGTTGCCCTTGTACATTAAATCAAATTATTGTCTTCATGACTTCATTCTTTAAAGATAGAGGAGGGAAAAAATAAGAGAGGATACAAACAAAGAATCACAAGATTATTTCCAAGGGCAAGCCTAATCTGGAAATGCTGACAAAATAGAAAGACAATAACCCTGAAAGACTACCTGATCGCCTTTTTAAACCAGTAAATAGCCTAATGCATGTGTGGTTATGATGTTTTGATAATGAATTTGACAATAAATGTTTTAGTGTTTAGTATAATTTTGTGTGTCTTTAGTGTCCAGGTCGTCATTTACTATTTCAGTCATAAATACTGATTTAAGCTGAAGTTGCTCGAAGTATGACTTTCCAAATTCTATATTTCCACCATGATTGGGGGAACGAAAGCAGCCAAGGGCATCAAATGTTGCATCCCAGCTACATTTCAACCCAGCCCAACCCAGCCCAGCCCAGCTCAGTTCAGCACAGCATCAGCAGCCCTGCCCTGCCCTGCCTAGCCTAGCAGCACAGACCAACCAAGCAGTAGCCCTCACATAAAACAGAATTTGCCAGATTGTTGGAGTATCTTACAATATGAATATTTTTAAAAAGTAATAACCATTTATCATTTATGTCTAACCATTTATTTATGTCTCTAACAAGAAGTTGAGAAGGATCTCAAAGCTGCAATTTTTCCAGTGAAAAAAATTGCCATCGGTGTATAAAATAAAAATGTCAAGCAAATAAGTAGTGTGATACTTGGAATGACAGAGACAATATCGTATCCGAACAAGGCGACACAAAATTTGAGAATACCCCCACCTGCCAAATCCCAGTTTAACCACTGTGTGTGTGTGTTTCCAGCAGGGTCAACACTCTAAGACCAGTGACAACCAAAGTTTTATGTAATCAAATTATCAACAGAATTAACCTGCATGTTTTTTAAATGAAGTTGTTTTTGCAAATGTCAAAACACTTTTTCTTAACTGTGAGAAAAAATATCTCTTAATATATGTCTAATATCTGTTAATGTATGGTTTTGGATGTGTATGGGATGTATATACTATGTACATATGTCAATGAGTTTTTAATAAATTTTAAAATTATTAATATAAGGGAAGAAAGTTTCACGCATGAATTGAATATCATAATGTAAGCATACTGATGTATTATCTAATACAGAAAATGTACCATGGGTACAGTAAATATGCATGTGTGAAACATAGAGAGAGTACAGCAAGTATGTATAGACAGCCCGTGTCTTGATTCCCTGTCCGTGGTGCTGTAGGAGCTACTGCAGATGAATAATGCATTTAACATGGACCCATGGAGTGTGGGCCGATGTGTGGATTTCCAATGTAAGAGGTAATGGCAGGGTATCACAGACCCACTTTATCTCCCACTGCCTCTGAAGCTCTGAAGCTCCACGCCAGCACTTCTCTGTCACACACTCACACTCAAGACTGTCAACTTTTTTCCTGGAACAGCATCAACCAAGTCTGTTTTGATGACTTGTCGTCAATCATTTTAATTATCTAGTGGGTACAGTATTACTGTGGGTCAAAGGGTATGCATGTCACGTAATGCCTCTGTGCTGTATAATTTGAAGGAAAGAGTTTCCACTGGTTGAGTGTGGGATAGAGGAATGGATGTGGTGGAAAGCTGAAGGTGAATGGTTTCATGCTGATGATATTCTATTCTGGGAGAGAAGCAATAGTTTTCTACAAAGCTACTTTGTTTTTGTTTACTAATAACTTTTTTTTGAGGAAGCTCAAACAAACTAACTCTGTAAACAAAAATATTATGTCTTATTAAGACAGTCACTGACATTCAGTTCACAGCAAGGTCAGAAGTTCAGTTCCCACGAAAACATCTGCTTTCAGAGAAACATCTGGTCAACATCTAGATTTAGCAAAATGTGAACATTACTGCAATAATAAATTATGTTTAACAATAATGACAATGTTAAACATTTATTTCACAGGCATTTAAGTTCCCTTTGATCCTTACTGTTGTCACTGTCATAAAAGAAGCATCATACACACTCTTAGAAATGTACTTAGCACAAGTATTAATAAAGCTAACTATTTAACAAAAGTAGTTTTTGGATAATTTGCTTGGAAGATCTTATAGTTAGTATGTCAACCGTAAACCGCATGTACTTGAGCCCTCGAATACAACGCTAGTAGTGACTGACCACAGGACAAGGCTGGTGTATCTAGTGAGTGTTTTAGCCCCAGGGCTAAGGGAGCGTGGGAAGGCTCCCTCCAGAGAATGAGCTTCTCCATAAGCACGTGACCCAGGCTGGCCCCCATTAGATCCAGTATGGAGCCTTGCCTGCACTGGTGTCCCTTTTTTTTTTTACTGGCCTTGTCTGTCATCAGCCACTTTGTTTACTATAGATCTCTGCCCACATTTTCCCATGATTCCACAGTGGTCTCTTGACTTGGCTGGTATGAAGCACATGCCAGTGCGGAGACCCGGCTCGCTGACTGCTCCTGTGCCAAGATGAGCCACAGACACAAGAAAACCAATGTGGAAACTCTCCTCTGGGCAACAGTTTGGAAAGTGCAGCCAAGAAAACAGCTTGTTGATGATGACTATCGCATTAGTAAGCATGGAAGCAAACTGAAAAAGCATTTTCATAAACTGTGAAGAAGCAGAAATGGTGCATCACTGAAAACAATATTCCTTTTGGGCCTTTTAGGCCCGTGTGTGTCCACACACAGCCAAGACTGAGCTGACTTAACGTGCTTGATTGAAGTAAAAATAGCACCAGGAAAGAATTTGTAAAATTTAAAAAGCATGTTCATGGTTAAAGAACAGGCCTGTTTACAAGGGCAATTAGGAAGGAATTCCGTTTTTCCCTTGTAGCTCTTTTTTATAGCAAGGTTTCCTTAGGTGAACCTGCAGAAGGATCATTAACGGTATGCGCGCGAGTCGTGGGGCGTCCCCTTCTCAGGCTGCTGACAACAGCTGAGGGTCGGATCCGCTCACACTCATGCTCCTACAAGGCCATTCATGTAATATCTAATGCTCTGCATGAAGGTATTCTTCTGGTATTTTCTAGTCATCCCAAAGTCACAACCTACTGTTACTGACTAGGTACTGATTAGGTGTATAGAAAATTAAAGGAAAAACACTTCAATGTGATGGTGCATGTATATATGTGTGACAGATTGCCTTTGAATGCAGGAAAAACAACCTTGTGAGTTGAATGAAATGGCCTGAATGACAACAAGCTGAAGAGGCCTCAATCATACTCCGCCTGCGCTTTCCAAAACAGCAAGAGCGAGAGATAGTATTCAGCCAGACTCAGAGCATCCAGGCTGGACAAGGCGATAAGAGTGCTGAAGGGTCACTGTTTGGGGAGAATAGAGATCTATTGTGCTCAACCACCCACGCGCTCACAAAGCATCTATCCTACGTGGTGTCCTTCAGGCCAGATGAGTCCTTTTGCTCGACAATTTTGGTCTCTTGTTCTTCTCAACTTCCAGAGTTTCTGTGCCATTAAATCCATCAATATATTAAAGTAAACACCTGCTTTGTGTACTGTCTTCCCACACACACACACACACGGCAGATTGGTTTAAATGAAATGCCTCTCAAATCTTCACACTCGAAACAGTTGGTGTCCATATAAGGACAAACACAGCTTGGTCCTGTCTGTGCCTGGAGGTGTCTCTGTCATCCCTGCTTCTGTAACAAACCCCCCCCAACCTCCAGCCCCTCACAAAACATCTCCTCATCCCAATCATCAGACCCACTTGAATATAAATGGGTTATTTACTCCCACACTGAAAAAGGCAGTTCTCGCTCTCACCTGATATGGCTCCAGGAGTTGCTGTTTTTTTCTCTCTCTTTTTCTCTCTGAGGGGGCCATCTCCTAAGTACGAAGGACAGCACACTCCCTCGTGGTGATTGGTAAGGACGTCAGGCTGACTGTCACGTTCAGAAATATTCTCTCTCTCTCTCACTCTCCCTACTTGCCTTGAGGACAACAGAGCAATGTGTTGTATGATGGTGATTGAAACATGAGACTATTTTATGGTCGTCCACTGGATTAATCCTCAAGAGCTTTTTTGTGGCACTCTTAAAAGAGGCGCTCGCTGGACTCCACTGACAGGCAACAAATGACGGAAAGTTAGAATACTGCACAGGAGTGCTGCTGCAATGTAAGGTTTCGTTTGCCCCACTGAATTGCTCAGCTAATGTCTTCCTGAATGCATAAACATTGTGGTGCACATAAAGGCATGCTTGAGAAACACACAGAGCAGACCACAGCACTAACTCCCCTCCAAACACACAAATGGAAAAGAGAACGAGTGGAATGGAAAAGAAAAGGGCTCAGAACTCACCAATCAGTTTTCCAAGCTCAGTGGCCAAGAGCAACATCAGCTTTCCCAACTGCTGTCTTCCCAGCGTTCTGCCAGTGAACGGATCGGTGAGTGTGAATCTGTGTCCTCATGCACACGCACACACACACACCCATAGACAGGCACGAAATCTCTATGTGTGTGTGTGGCTACTGTGTCAGGTCAATGTGACACAGTGGTAAACACAGGCTCACAGGTAAAGAGGGGAGCCCCAGGCGTGATGCAGGGAGTAGGTGAATGTCGGCTGAGCACAGCACATTCCTTTCACTCCACTTTTTCTCTCTCTCTCCCACTCTGTTTTCTCTCTCTCTCTTTCTCTCCCTCTCTCTTTCTCCTGTCAGTCTGTTAGTTGTGCCTCTCTTGCTCTCAATTGCTCTGTCATTCCCTTTCTCTAAAACACACACAAACACTCCACTCACTCACATGTTCCCAACAATTACTCCACTTGTTTTGCCTCTCGAAGTCTTCTACAGGCAGATTCAAAGTCTAGAGTATTTCCAATGCTTACAGTCCTGGTCTGATGGAGCTCTGTTGTTGGCTGTCTGCTCGCTTGAAATATATTTATACATATATAAAAAAAAAAACTTCAGGCTCCAGGCGCCTGTGTTGTTATCGGCGTTTGTGTCGTGTCTTTCGGCACCCCGGTGGTTTATATCCAGAGGAGTGTGAGGTGATGGAGACAGAGCCAGGTCAGAGCGCTTGGGGGAGTTGAGTGAACCATCGGTTGGGTGGAGATTGGCGGGTGGGTGTGGGGGGGTTGGGGGTGGTTCTTCTTCCAGAGGTGCCCGCGGTGTTGCTGTCTTCAAGGCAAGCCAAGAGCAGGAAGTGGTGGCGAGGAGAGAGTGATGGCAAGAGATGGAGAGGTCTGATCCAGAAAGGGAGGAAGAGAGAGTGAGTGAAAGAGAGGAGGATGTGTGCAAATGAGAATAGGAGCAAGAGGGAGGGAATGAGAGAGAGAGCGTGAGAGAGAGAGCGAGTGTGAGTGAGTGAGGGAGACGAGGAGGAGGACCTTAAAAGTGCCTGGTCTTCAGCGATTACTTCAACACTCTGTCAGTTCCAGTTAGGAGAAGAGCGCCGAGCACACAGGAGCAGGGGGCTCAGTACAGCCAGGCCCTTCCTTCCTTCCTTCTTCCCTCCTTCCCGTGCTGTCTGAGCTGCCATCCACACACACACACGCTCACACAGACTTTCGCCTGCCTGCTGTGTGCCCTCTCTCACCCTCCTCCTCTTCCCTCTCCTCTCTTTCCTCCGATGGCCGTCTCACTCTCCAAAAGGGGGAAGTCTTCTTTTGTCCCAGGGGAACAGAAACTATGCCTCAGTGCGCCATGTCTTCCCTTTTTACTTCTCTTCTCCTCTCCTCTTGTCTTCTCTTCTTCTCTTCTCCCTCTCTTCTGGCTGTGTTTACTGGTGCCGGGAGGTGGGATTTGCTTCTCATTTGGAATTAATGCGCCAGTGAGGAGCAGGCTGTCTTCATGGTCTTTCACACAGGTGTTACTGTGGCAACAGGAGTTCCGAGCTGCCTTTCCTCTCTCCATTGCAGTCGGCACGCTGCTTGCTTTTCCTACCCTTCTTTTTTTCCCCTTTCATCTTTTTTTTCAAATTTTACTTGCTGCTTTTTTGTGAAAATAAGGCTCCAGCCCACTTAGCCCATCCCCTCTCGTCTTTCCCTCTTGCTCTGGTTTGAGTTTATATTCTTGAGCACCATCACAGTGGAGCTACTAAAGAAAAAAAAATCACCATTTGCTTCTTGAGCTCAGACACTTTACTGCTGGGCCTTTAATTCATATGTGACAAAAGGGTGGCTGGCAGTGAAGCAGGCTGCTGAAGCCCCGAGCCCAGAGCCCCCACGCGCTCTATTAAAATCGCCCACAGCTCCAGCCAGACAAAGGCATCCTGAGATGAGGGCCTGTAATTATGACTCATTGGAGAGCTGTATTCTCTCTTTCTGCTGCCTGCATTCAGCTAGGGCTTGGATGGGGAAGATTTGATGGGCCCAAAGGGACTTGTCAGTCAAACATTTTCAAAAAGGACAGACAAATACACACGATTTCTCTCACTTTCTGTGTCTCTCTCTCTCTCTCTCACACATAAACACACATTCATGTACAGCACACACACACACACACACAATTATTTGAGGTTGAAATTTCACATTCAAAGGAAGGGAATCAGAAATCTACTGGTTGACAGTGACTTTGGTGCCTTGATTTACAAATCCAATAGTGCCAGCATGTTGGATGTGGCACAGAGCAGAGAGCCTCTAGACACCCTCTAAAATATCTCACTGACATACTTTCTTATTAGGGCATACAAAATAAATTGTCATTATTTACATTACAGCAGTAGTATGTTTCCTCCCCACTTACCAAACAAAGTGATAATAATTGGTATGTAAGTGTATAAGACAGCATTTATTAAATATTACACTTCATCTGTACAATATCAAGAAATGCTTACATTAAGAATCAAGAATATATTACAAATAAATTACAGCCAAGTTGAAGTGAAACTGAAAACATTTTCAACACCTAAAAAATAATACCGCAAATATCTCAAAACCCATGACATCTAGGACAGTTTTTTAAAACTTAAACAAAAGCATGCCACTTAGATTAAAAAGGTCTTATAAATGTAATCACAAACATGTTACCAAAAAGAGTAGGAAATATACAAATATAATTTAGACAAAATAGGTCATTTGTGCATCTTTTCATTCATTTTTTTTTTCAATCAAGCAATTCCAGTTTTGAACTAAAACTGCCTTTGTCGAAAGCTAAAATATACAAGCAAAAAAAAAGGAATGTCAGTTGACATAGGCAAACGGTCTTAGTGCTTAGAAAACAAGGCCACAAAGCAAGATGTGCAGAAACCCCACTGAAGGTCCATGGGTTGTGTGTGTATACTGCACTGCCTTCTTCTGCTACAGCATGATGGCTTTCAAGGTAGAGCTACATCCAGCTACAAATTAAGGCTTAAAAAACATACAGATGCCAAAGTTCTTGGGAGCAATACACCTTTCGCCAGTTCATTTTTCTCACACAGAGATTTGTCACCATGGAAACAGCACATTCAACTACACTAGTCCAGAGCCCTTAGTTCATCAAGGTCCTTGATCCAAGTGTCATTTCCTACAGGGTGGGAATGACGGCCTTCTGGATGCCCATAACGGTGTCGTAGAAGCAGTCCTCGTTAACAACCGAAGCCAGGCTCTGCACGCTGTAGTCTCTGGCCAGCAGAGAGTTGAGATCCATGGAGCTCTGGGACTCAAGCAGGCCACCTGTGGCACTCTGGTTACCCTGGTGCTCGGCGCCCCCAGCTCTTTTCAGATGACCCTCCACCTGACGCTCCTCAGCAGCATAGGCCACTGCTGCCTCCTCTCCGCCAAAGCTCAGCCTCTGGAGCTGGGCCTCCAGGGCGCTGGTGAGGGAATGGAGGCGCGCGCGCTTGTCCAGCTGCAGGCTACGGTGGCTGGGGTAGTCCATCCGTGTGCGGCTGGGCAGCAGCGGCTCTGATTGGCAGTCGCCTTCCAGGTCCAGGGGAGCAGGCCGGAGGCCGTTGGGGTGGGTCGGATGTCGCGGCACCCAGGGGCCCTGAGTCTGAACGGGCAGGGCTGGATGGGGCTGGGGTCTCCTGAAGGGGACCAAGTGGTCTCTGCTTCTCTCCAAGGAAACTGTGCGCTTGGTGTTCTCCCTCAGCAGCGAGCGGATGGTCTTCACCACGTTGGCTTTACTCTCCAAACCACTAGGGGGGGGATGAGGGGAAAGACAGGGTGAGTATCACGAGAAACCTGAGTAGAACCGGTAGGAATACATATTTTCCATGAAATTAGTGAAATCATTCTAATGTAATCTGCCCTCCTTAGGCACTCTAATTACATTTGTATAATAAATTCACATAGAACCACATCAGTAACATCTGTAAAAGGACAATTGTTTATTACATAATTTTTGTTTGCTCATTAAAAACCAGCAATACATCTAAGGTCCAAGAGAACCTTTTTGACTCTAACCACTGTGTGTTTGTGTGTGTGTGTGTGTGTGTGTCTGTTTGTCTTACCTGCTGCACAGCTGGAAGACAGTCTCTGGCCTCCCCTCTACCTCTGACTTGGTGTGGACCAGCTCCCAGACGCAGGGGTTGTCTGAGCCTGTCAGGGAGAAGCACGGGTTGTCAACGCCGCTTACACAAAGCAACATTTTGTCTGCCAGTTATAAAAAATTCAATGCGGTGCAGCTGTGTGATTGGTAGCAATTCTGCAAATAGAGTTTACTCAATTTATGTGTGGTGTCATGCCTAGAAGGATGTACACAAGTCCTAATTCTGTCTTTTGAGTGAGAACATTTCAGTTGATGGATAGGTGTCTAAGAGATACAAAAACACACTTCTTAAAAGACCCAGAGAAGGTCATCCATAGTAGATACAGCAAAAAACAGCAATCATCTGGCAGAGACATCAGTGTTTCAAAGCACACGCCATTTTCTTTGTGTTTAGAGATGTGTGTGGTTCCACTCAACACTACTGCAATACATTGCAATAGTGTTTCTACTTCTATGTGAAATCCTCTGGAGCAAAGCAAGTCTTACAGAACAGAGATGATTGATGCTGTTCTAAGAACAGTGATTGATAGGGTCTGTAAGAAAGATGGCACTCAGTCACACACATAGAGCACTACATATCTGGACCATGAAACTTAGATGAAAATGGCACAGCCATTTTCTGTACACCAGCCAACACCCCCACTGTTGTAAACTATGGCACATGGTGAAGGCTGACCAACAAAGAGAATATTCAACAAGAGAGGATGAAACTCAAGCTGGGGGAATGAGGGTTAGTTAATTAGTCGGTTAGCTGCTCTGCTAACCTGCTGTGTTTCCCAAACGGACTTGGAGTGCAGAGACAGGAACAAGCCAGCGGAACTTGAAAGGATCCAGGTCTCCCTGAGAGTAGGCTGAGCGAGACGCCGTCTAGATGGAGAAAACCCACAAACACACACATTAGCCATTACTAGAGACACACATATTAACCATTACAGACATACAACACACTGGCCTTTGTTAAACCCCAATACCTCAAAACAGAAAGCAGTGGGATATAAAGAAACAGTCAAAAAGATATTTTTCTCCCCCAGAGAAAACTGACTCACCATTCTCTTCTTCAGCTTGGTGCTTTCACGGTACACCAAAATTGCTGCTCTCTTAAAAACTAGGAGAGAAAGACAGGAGAATGTGATGTCATTCACACATGTTTTTTTTACATAATGCATGACATCTTCAGTTGCGGTCAGATCTTCCATCCAAACAACACCCCACTCTCAAAAAAAAAAACATGCAATACAACACTCACGGAAGAGGGTGAGCTCGGGATCCTTCCTCATGCGCCCCAGAGAGGGGAGAGGGTTGAGCCACAGGACTGAGGAATGGAGTAGGAACTCCCCCATGGAGATCTCAGTAACCTAAGACACACAAGCATACACACACACACAACACACACGCACCACAGATTTAGCATTGCTCCGCTGTCATGCATACTTAATTTAAGCAGAACTTAGAGAGCAGTAGGTAAGAGAAAAGGCTGGCTACAGCCAAAGTATATAAGTGCTACCCGCTTCCTTAAAAAAATAAAAATAATTTTTATTATCAGTGGTTTTATCCAAAATGAGTAATCAACCTGGAAATGACCTAGTTGGCTTTTCTGGCGCCACAGCATATCAAGTCAGCTTTAGAGAGCCGGGGTTTAAGAAACATTCCCAAATCCACCGTCCACCACCACAGAATCCATCATGAATGAGGAATCCCGTCTGGCAATATCTCCTCATAGAACAGACGGGATGATCGCTGCAGCGAGGTTGCCTAGCCGAGGCTGATGGTTTTAGCTGGATAGTCAAGAGCCGAGCTCATTCATTTTCAGACATCGGCCTTTTATGAATCTAACCCTGGTATGGTGCCTTGAGCGGGTTCTTATTACAACTACCAATCATCTGAAGTGTTCGGAGGCTGACATACCTCTTTGTCGTGGCCGCTCTGCTCGGCTACCAGTTGGTCGAACACTGTGCCGTAGTCCTCATAAATCTTCTGCATCTCGTTGATGTGGCTCGCCACCTTTTCCATGGCCCGCAGGGCCTCTGTGCACAGAACAGCAGAGAGTCAATAAAGAGACTGCAGCCGACCAGCTCCACCAGACACTGAGTGGGGAACCGGGACAGTGTAGACAGTGCAACTACTATGTTATGAGAATTATCCCAGTGTGGATTTATTGGCTTCATGCATATGGTAGACAAAACATGATTTTTCAGTGTAGGTGCCTTTTTCTAATGTGATGAGATGCACGGTATGTACAGCTGTGGGGGGTAATCCATATGTGTAAATGGACACTGTGTGCAGCTCTCATGAGATGTGAGTGTGAATGTCTGTGATTTCATGGCTTTACAATTAAACGCACAAGGAATACATTTAATTATTAATCCATTCCTTCATTTATTTAGTTGCCGTCAGCGCCACATGTGAAAACTGAACAACTACTGTGTGTTTGTGTGTGCTGTCTGCACATATCTGCACACACTGCATAGGCTTATCCGTGCTTGTAGAAGTGGGCTTGCATATGTTTTATACGTGTGTGTGTGTGTGAGTTTGTTTGTCTTGGCGTTACCTGTGAGGTGGCTGTGCTCCTCGCTCTCGGCGTCAGTGAGGGAGACGAGCTCTCTGAGCAGCAGCGGGTACTTGAGCACTCGCTGCACAGGCTTGATGAGGTAGGACTCCAGAGTGGAAGAGTGCTGCTTGGTGGGGTTCCGCGCCTCCAGGAACTCCTTGAACGCCTGGTCTGTCTTTGCTGAGAGAGGGGGGGGAGAGGAAATGAGGGGGAGAGAGAGGGATGTAAGGAGGGAGAGGTGGGAGGGATGAGGTGATGAATAATAAGGTACCTTAAGAGGATAAAAGAGGAAGAGACTGCTTTTGGCAGGAGCCTCCTTTGTTTTCTTTGTGAACTGAAACAGAGCTGTTCTCTTTAGATCAGAGACTCTGGCTGCCGAGTGCCTGGGTGGAAACTTAACTCAGAGGCTGCTTATGTAAGGGGTTGTGTGTGTGTGTGTGCAGCAGCAACAGCAGGAGTGTGAAGTATTCCCTCAACTCCTCTTAGGCTATACTTTATACATCAGACACTTACAGCCAGAACAAGCTGGGCCCAAATCAAACACGCACCACAAGTGCAAAAAAAGGGCTTTGCTATCCTCTTTCCACTCCCCTTGATGAGCGCTGAGCAAATGAGTAACTTTGAACATTGAGGATCTCATTTGCCATCCCTTCCCTAATTAGCCCCTGATTAGACAGATTATCTGCTGAAACATCTGTGAGCAGTGAATCCACATTTCTTCCCTTTGAAAAGACAAAGGGCACCTCTGCGGTGTGCTGCTGATGCGGTGAGGGATGCCTACCTCTCTCCAGAACCTTCTGGACCTTGATGTGGTTGGCACAGAATCCACTGTACAGCTTGAAGTGATCGGCGTAGTTCAGGAAAGATCCACCAAGAGAGAACAGCAGCTTCTATATCCAGGGAAAGAAGACAACAATACCTGATTAATACATGATATTAATTGTTGGATAATAATTAATTGTGTTTTCATATATAATGTAAATAATTACTTTTGTGCAGCTAGTGCCTACAGGAGGAACTTAATTAGCAATTTCTTATTTGTAAGCATAAAATTAAGCCTATGCTTGTAGTTGTTATGAACTGTCACACCTGGTTGTCCGTAGAGTGGGGTTGTCTGTGCTCACCTTAAACTGCTCAGGTGTCTCCAGGATGCTGAAGTCTGGTGAGCAGGCGATGCGCTCCTCCAGCGTGTGCAGGAAAACCCTCTGGAAGTCCAGCATCTCCGGCAGGCTGCCAAACAGAGACTCCATCTAGTGGTGGGAAGAGAGAGGCAGCAGGGGTCAGCCCCACACACACACACACATTGGCAGACAGACACGGTGTGACATGTGTCTGCTTCAGAGAGTGTATTTCAATCAGGGTAATGAAGAAAGCTACAGTGGGGGACAGCAGGACGTCATGGCCGCTCACCTCGTCATGGGTGAGGAAGGTCTCGCTCTGTAAGGGCTTCAGGTAGATCTCAAACAGACACCCCAGATCCTGCACGACAAAAGAGATAAAAGAGCTTAGATGACAGGGTTCCATCTTAATCCTTTGCATAACACTAGGCTGACACTCACAAACCAGTGTGTGTGTGTGTGTGTTCCTAGCACGGTATGTACAGTGTGAATGGTATGTGTAAACGAGCCTCAGATTCTTCTTCACTTAGGAATCTGGCAAAGGACACAAAGGAAGCTGAGGCATTCTCTGGTATATTTAACATCCTGTCATTCTAACAAACACCTGACCTTCCTGTGTTCTGCTTATGATGTCATTTGAGCTGCACAAACACAAGCAAAATGCTTGATCCAAAAAAGCATCCAACACAATAAAATGAAGGCAAAATCTATCCATCTCAATTAACTTCTCTTAAGCCCATGACTGATAGCTAACAAATCTAAATATTATTTAACAATATAATATAGTACAAATAAATCCACAACTGATCCCAGACTTCATAGCTATATATGGGCAATTCCACACAAACTGTCACGTCCATAACAACAACAAAATGCCATGATATTTGTATGATGCGAATGATTAGGTGAAAAGTTTCATAAAATTAGTTCTACAACTAAAAATAGTGAATGCCCAAATTTTATGTAATCATTATTCCCATCATACCATACCATGGCATTGTGTTACCATTACGGTCGTGACAGTTTTGCGTGGAATTGCCCACATAAATAAGCTAAATACCAAATGTAAATGACCTTGTATTTCATTGTGACATCTATCAGGGTAAATAAATGAAAACTGTCTAATAGCTGCTTTATACAACAGTTACATGCTGTAACATGCCATACCTTCACATATGACTTCTCCGTGTCCAGCAGTTCCTGGATGACTTTGCGGAGCCTGTCGGTGATTGACATGTGGCGGTGGCATGGCCTCGGAGGGGCTGGGTCACTGCAGTATGGGTTTCTGTGGCCCTCCGCCTCCAGCACGGAGCCCTCTGGGAAGGTCTGGTATAGTGGGCACACACTGTCTGTACTCTGTGGACGAGAGAGCAAGAGACAGAGAAAGACAGGGACAAAAAGGAAGAGAGAGAGAGAGTTAGCCTTCTGCAGGAATGATTTTACACCCAGTACCCATTGAGAGCCCATTATGTCTCAAATCATCCTGTTCATGTGTCTCTGATGTAGGCTGCAGTGGCACAGAGAAGAGTACAGTAAGAGACACAGAGGCTCTGGTCACTGGACATGCATTATACCATGCACATGCTGAATGGGGATCAGTGAGATTAGAACAGTGTTGGTAAATAGCTCCATCAAAGGGTTAGCAGGCCAGGGTGTCATCTAGGCTGCCCTCAATCCCTCCATGAAGTATAAAGTGTGAACGACTGAACTCTTACACACAAAATACATGCAGACATACAGAAATGAGAGACACCCACAGTATGCCCATATGGAAGCTCTCTCACTCACACACACACACACACACACACACACACACATACACACCACACACACACACACACACAAAAGCTGATGCAGAAGAATAAACTGGTCCTGAGAAACTAATAGCCAATGTCACGCCCAAGTGCATCAGAGCCCAGTCATTGCACGCCTTCAGAATGTCAAGCGAGCCCAAAAAAACAAAAAAACGAAACAAAAAAAAACACCCCGGGTTATTTCACCTGTGCCCACAAACACACTGCTTAGCTTAGTACACACACCTTTCTACGTGAGGACACACACTCTCATTGGCATCACCTCAACCCTGGTAGCTGATACAGGCAATAAAGCTTCCCACCCAGAACTCTAAGCAAACGGCTATGCAGATTGTGGGATTGTGGGGGAGTTTTTTTTTATCTCCGCTCCATGGCCAGGCTTGCTGTGGGAGACGTAAGGCACTGCATCTCCCTGGGGAGGCCTTGGCTCGTTTGTCATCATAATACGTTCTGTCAAGCTATAATATAGTGCCGACAAACTGATGAATTCTGGAGGTCAGGAGTATTGTGCAGCTGCTTTGGGCCGCAGTGCTCAGCAGTGAGTGCGCTGCAGTAAAGGAGAAGGGTGGCTATAAACCATTGCTGGATAATGCTAATCCTTTATAATGCATATGGCACCTAAGTCACTGTGTCCAGTCGTCTTACGTCTTACTGTTCCTCAAAAACAAAGCTTTATCATCTAAGTGTGTGTGTGTGTGTGTGTGTTCTCTGTGTTTGTATGTGTGTGTGTGAGTGAATGTGTTTGTGATTGCACGAATGTGATAAGAAATTATTTCTGCAGAGGTGGATTGTTGTGCAGTGAGATCGTAGTAATGATTGGAAAGTACAAAACAACAGGAGAACCAATGAGCCAACAGAGACCGAAGCAGCCAGCAGTCTGCTGACTTAAGGCTTTTCAGCAAGAGGGGACAAAAGCAGTAAACATACAAACCCACAGACACATATAAATAAGACCTTTCAGAATCCCCTGCCATACACACAGTTAAACAAAAACACATTCACACACAAGCACACACACACATACACAAACACAGATACACACACACACACAAAACACACAGATACATCTGCAGACACACTCATACCAGCAGGACGATCCCATCGGGAGCCTGCTCGCAGGCCAGACAGGACGCTATCTCATCTAGCAGTGCAGCCAGCTTGTCCTTCAGTGTCTGTCGGACGGAGGCCAGTCGGAGCGCCTCGACAACATCCTCCCTCAGCTCCTCTCCCCATAGCAGCCAATGCAACCAGCACATGACCAGAGAGTGCCTCTCTCCCTCTCTCCCCTCCCGTGATAAAAAAAAAACTCCCAGGTAAATGGTCCTACATGCCACCAAAACAGCCAGCCACAACATGCCACATTCACCCTGGCTGCGCTGAAATCCCTTCTGCCACTTTTTCCCACCCACTCGTCTCAGCAGCAGTTTTCTCCACAGGGCGTAAGCCAGGATAAGCCGCCTGCTTAAGTGGGTCCATCTGCTGACAGGTAGGCTACCGCTGCGGCCCAGGACATGTCTGGGTAGCAGGCAGCAGGGCTGAAGACTGGGAGGAGAAGGACGGTGAGCGGTGGGGGTGGGGGTGGGGGTGTGTGGAAGGATTTCCAGTGAAAGTGAAGTCAAGCTTGTATTATAGACTCAGAAGAGGAAATTCTGTTCTTTACTGGTGCGTTCTGCCTTTCACAGGGAGATTTTTGTGTTTCACCTCTTCTCCATTCCAGCCCTCCCTCTCTTCCTTTCCAAGACGCCCTCCCTCCCTCCCTCTGAGTCATCTGGCTATGTCTTTTCATCAGCTCACTGGAGCCTCAGGAGGGGGCTCGTGGGTGGTCACAATGACAACCATGTCAGAAACAAGAGGTACGCGAGCCGGGATTTCCACTGTCAGTGGCACAGCAATGGCAGTGTTTGGGGGGGGGGGGGCAGTTTTTGGGAAGCATGGTCTGGAGCCCGTCCAGGTTGCCTGAGCCCCGTGCCCTAACAACGTGACCTCCAGGTGACGCGCGGTAATCCCTCTCACCTAAACACACCTTCACACCTGCACACGCAAACAACAAACGCCTCTCTCACGCTGCCACACACACACATACTCACTCACTCCTCTGCAATACTTAAGACGGCTGCCAGTCCACAAATCAGCCCTGAGCGACAGAGACCTTGTGCTCCACACATCCCAGGCTTAGATTAGTTCACTGGAACATAACATATGGAAAAGCACTCCTCAATTCTTTTATTAGCGTTTATTTGAGTTGAATTAATGCCACCACCACCAACCCCCTCCACCTAGTTGAGGGAGTATTTGTTTATGACAAAGTGTTCAGCATCTGTGTTTGCTCAGGCTGGAAATTATTAAAACACAAAAGCAAATCAGCTCAGTGTTTTGACATGAGTCTGGACAGCCAGTCACCCCAGTCTTTCTTGTACTTTTGCTTAGTTACACTCAATTGCCCTGATCAAAGACCTGCTGATGGCATGGCTGCAGGGCCTCTGAATACTAATGGTGGCTAGAGTGGAGCGGTGGAGTGCTGGAGGCCTGAAGGGAAAAGGAAAAACAAGAAGCACACAGAGACAGAGAGAGAGAGAGCACAGATTGGAGTTCTGTCTTCCTACCGTCCTGTGAGGCTCGGAATCGTCAGAGGGAACGTTCTGCGGAGTTCCGTCCTCCGAACCAGAACCAGCTGCTGTGGAGCCTTCGGAAACCTCCTGAGCCGGTGGCGAATCTTAAGGGGTGGACAAAAATAGAGACAGACAGAAAGAGAGAAGAGAGAGAAAAACAGATAGATAGAAAGAAAGAGAGAAATGATGAGAGATGATGAGAAGAGGGACACAAAGGGAGAGGAGGGGAGGAGAGAAAGAAGAGAGAGAGATTTTAGTGGCAGGTCCATGGTGTATATATAGTGGCAAACACAAATCAGTTCTACAGTGCGAGTAGGGGAAGTGAAAATCAAAGAGACAGAGCGAAAGACAGAATCAAAGAGAGGAGTAGTCTCTGGAGGAGCGGGCCTGCTTCAGGCTTGGCTAGCGGTTAACCGTACCTGACTGATGTCAACCTGCATCTCCCTGATTTGAATAACAGCCCCAGCCTGCTGAGTGAGAGGCTGAATCAGTCAGAGGACTGCTGGCACCACACCCGAGAACAAGCCTTCACAACATATAGTACTTGACCATTACCTTTTGGGTCTTTCTTTCTTTAAAAGAAAGATAAATTACTTCTAACATTCCGACACATGTGTAGCTATAAAATACTTCAACAGGCAACCCAAACATATAAATCCTTAATAATAACCAGTGTCAGTAAAACCAGTGAAGATATTTTGTAAAACATACAAAAATATTAGCAGTCCATATCAGTGATGTCTCTAGAACATTCCCACAGGTAACAGACCATTTCCACATCACCCTTTCCTAGCTGGCACTCTTGGGATCTATAAATACTGGCTGGGTATTTCTGGGCTACAGTGATATGACTGACCCTAGGGAGAGAGGAGTTGACACACAACTCAGCTGTCAGGACAGTTTTGATAACTGCAGAAACAGGGGTGTCATTTCATAGAGCCACATATCCACACCTCATTTACATCTGGCATTCCAGCCGAGCCCAAAATATCATTTATGCTGTCGGGGTGTCAGAGTAAATGAGAGTGAACAAATGAGTGAATGACATCAACACACAGTGCCCTCTAAAGGCTGGTTGAAATACTAGCAGCTGTCATAGCACAAATCACCCACTTCATGCCACATACACTGGTACAGTACAGCAGGAATTATGTTAGAAGCCCCTGAACTCAGTTTCTGTGTGATAACGGACACGAATTCTAGCTGTGAGCATTTTACTGTTTACATTACAATAATTGAGGTGATGGGGTTTGAGTGGCGGTGTCTTACCTGAAGGCCAAGGGGGGAAGTGCTCCATGTGGTGCACCTGTGGAGGGGCAGGGGTGGGTCTGTAGGCCTCGCTGGACTCACAGTCTGGCCACATGGCGCCGGGCACCTCGGAGACGGCCTCCTCGCGCCACAGCACCAGACTGACGCCGGGCTGACTGAAGTAGACCTGCATCAGCCCAAGGTCTAGTGAGCTCACGCTCAGCCCGTTCAGAATCAGAATCTCATCCCCCGCCCGCAGACCTGCCAGAATATGACGAATATACATGAATAACGGCAGTCACCATACTAAAAAAAAAAATCATATTGCATTCATATTGCATACTATACATTGTCAGTATAATATTTGTCTGTTTTTACAGATGTAATTTAGCCTTGTCTTCAAGTTGACATGATATAAATATGACCATTTACCTTCTGAATAGGCCAGTCCCTCTGTATGCACCTCACTGATGTAAATGTGGCTTCGCCCATGTCCATCCACATGACCCGTCACAGCGAAACCTACAACGGAGAGATTATTATCAGTTGTTTCAATATCAGTCATGACACAGAATGTGTGGTGCTGAGCATTTTTGGGGTGTCTTTTGAACTATCCATATGTCGATTCTTGTGCACAGACGCTTGCTTTGAACTCACCAAAGTCAGAGGAGGCATCTGCACGGGACAGGTTTCGTGTGAACACGTTAAGGGGAAACACCTCCAGTTCATCATACACCTGAACAGGCAGAGAGGAAGACCAAATAAGGTAATCACACCCTCTTGTAAAACAGCAATAGCTGTGTATTCACATGTTATACAACCTTTTACTTCTTTTACTTCTACAACAATTACCAATTAATATTTTAAAAATACTGATGAACTCAGTATTAATTCAATTAAATAAACTTTCAATGAAAGTTTATATCAGGGCATTCAATGTTAGTTCCTCTCACCAGTTCTTTGAATGCATCCGTGGAGGAGGCTGTGTGCACCTCCACTTCCTCCCCCACACGCCTCTTCACGCGCAGGCCAAAGAGACAGGGCTCCAGCTGACGCCCCTGCAACACACCAGCACGCCTGTCAGTTCCCCAAAATAGTTTCAGGCTTATCAGTAGAACAAGAACAAGCCCAGAGCTTCCACAGACTTTATCTCCTGCTGATTATTTGAGTCCATTTTCAGCTACTGGAGCCACTCATATGCTGAAAAGTCAGATCCACATCCACCAACCTTGCAATATATATATATATATATATATATATATATATATTGGTTTCTGGAGAGCAAAAATAAATTCCACTCAATGTTTTCTGGGAAGCAAATGACTTTCTGTGGAGCAGAAGTCTTGAGCCAGACAGTGGAACTAATGAGCGATATTAGCTGGCTCATTGCCTGGCCAGAGTGCAAACAGCCCAGTGTTTTGCACCTGATCTTCTACACTTGTGGCTCCAAACACTGAGCAGCACAACTAAATAAATCAGCTTTTGAGCAACTGAGCGCTGACTCAATACACACACCGAATCCCTAACCCCAAAGCCCATCATGAGGTTGATTCATGCCAGTTAAGTCTATGAGGGTTAAGGACTCAGGTTGTGGGGGACGAACAGGAATGCAGTAAAAGTCTAACCATAGCTGCTTAGCACTGCACAATGCTGGAAGATCAGAAGTGGAGAGCAATCCGCTTCAGACGGGGGAGGGAATGGCAAAAATCAGAGAGGAAGAGGATGATTAATAATTGAGGAATGGAAACCAATTACGCAGCTCGACGAGAGGCCCTACAGCCACCTTGATCTCTCTTTTCCTGACTAACACAACATCTATATTTTACAGGGCCGCAGGAGCCTGAGCTTTGAGGGGCTGGAGTTCTAACGATGGATGCGGAAGGTTCCGTGGAAGCCTTTGGAGTTTTTCCCTGGTGGTGGTGGTGGAGCCTCTAGAGGGCTGATGCAGGCAGGATGGACATACCTTGCAGGCCTGGGCGAGGACGTCAGCCGCCAGGGAGTCGGGCTTGATGGGAACGGTGACCACATGGCCGTCGGGCATGTACACACACACCAGGCTCTCCAGGTTGCTGCTTTCCCATGGGTGGCCTTCAGGGGGCGCTATTGAATGGAGTTTGGCAAAGCTGTCCAGCCTCTGATAGAGAGAAAGTCAAAACAAAAATTTGGGGAAAAAAAAGTTGAGTTGAGGATTTAAAAAAAAAAAAAACTTCTACAGTTGAACTTCTCAGAAAAAATCAAATTATGTAACAGATAATTAAATTAAGATGGCTGTCATGTTCTTTGAACGACTGACTAAACAATCATCCAGCTCTGGCGCTAAATTTATACTCCATGAAAGTTTTATAATGCTTTCCTCTCATAAATCCTCCACTATCCACCTCTGGTGTTAAAGGATGAGAATCACAGATAAGCAACAAAGGAATTACGGTCAGATACCTAGCTATCCAGCTATCCAGAACACAAACACACATCCTCACACACACACACAAACACACATTCATTAGACAGCTTCCTTGCATGCTGTCCACAGACGTGTCTGTTTGCTCTGTGCAGTGTCAACATATCAGCAGGTTGTTGTGACAGCTGTGCATGCCCTCCCTCATGCACACAGTCAGCAACACCCCCCCCCTACCCGCAACCCCAACCCCCCCCCCTCGCCTCCGTCCAAACTCTTCTGTCTCCTGTCGAAGGGCTACTGAGGTCTGTAGAAAACAACACAATGACCCCTACTGCGGAGAGTGGCCAGAGAGAGGTGGCCTAAGAATGGGAGAGTGTGGGGGGGCGTCAAACAGGATTTGCACACAAAGTTTTAGGGAAAGTTTTTGAATGGCGGGTGATGCAGAGAGACTCTCCAAACAAAGACAGCAAGAAAACAGAAAGGGCCAACAGAGGCGTGCAGCTGGGAGGTGTTTGTCAGTGGGATTTTAATCTTTTTCAATCGACCCATTCATGGTGGGATTTTAACTCGGTGTGATTCCAAAGCACTAGGTAAGCTATCAAGACTTTCCTGAAAACACACTATGACATAAATACAACACAACACACACACACCGCAAACATTCACTCCCGTCCTCTGCTTCCCCACTGAAATGGAAAATCCACTCAAATTGGTTACAGACACACAGTGCGAGAACAGAAAATGAGTAAAATGCAGTTCCACGGAACACTAGAATAGAGTTGAGATGACTCACAAAAATGTGCCACAAATATCCACTGCACACATACTGACACATGAGGAGTCGCTGAAAAAAAATCTTGTCTAAAACAGTCCTTCCGTGCTCTATCTTTGCATCTTAATTAGAAAGGATGCGCGCAAGCCGCCTGCGTTTGATACTATTCTGATCCCGATCGGTGCAGAAATAAAGCTGGTGGTTCCATAGGAAATAATAAGAGGTCTGCTGATGGCTGAAATTACAGGTTGGAGGGAGCTGGCAGATGCAGCGGCCCTAATCAGAGTGTGGTGTGGCGGGAGTCTCCCCCGAGCCTCTCCTCCTTGCGCCCCCAGACGCCTCTATGTCCAGAGCGAGGCCCAGACCAGACACCCTCAACCCCTGTGTGTACACACACACACACACACACACACACACACACACACACACACACAGAGAAACCCGCAGGACTGTGACCACCACA
Organism: Tenualosa thibaudeaui; assembly: GCA_027481765.1. Classification (NCBI taxonomy): domain Eukaryota; kingdom Metazoa; phylum Chordata; class Actinopteri; order Clupeiformes; family Clupeidae; genus Tenualosa; species Tenualosa thibaudeaui. The sequence continues at coordinate 14,033,059 of JAIFZK010000001.1, read as the reverse complement.
GAGGATCCCCAAATCTCCACTTTGCTGGTGTTTGTGCCTATGATCTGATCTCTCTTTAAAGACTGGAGTAGGGGAGGAGGGGTTGGGGGTGGGTATGGTGGTTGGGTTTGGATTCTGACCCGCTGCAGTCTGCTGAATTATATCATTTAACACACAGTTATTACCAGCACAACTCCGCTGGCTGGGCAGTGAACATTCTGCCAGTATGTGTGGTCCGTGGAGACAGCCTGGCATGAGCCACTGTTGTTCAGCCTGTACAGACATGCATGCACACCAGCACCAGAGTCACCACATGCAGACTCAAGGAGCCAATGGCCAGAGGGAGTTTGTTTTAACATAAACAGAAGAAGGCTGTTCTAGGAACAGCAGCACTCTTACTGGCTTGAATGGCTTTGAGGGCTCAGATCCATGTATGAACTCTGAGATAACTGTTCTGGGCCCTGGCTACATATGCCACACAATGCTTTTGGGAAAACAGAAGCTGAAAATGCTGACATCTAAAACTTGTGTTTGCACAGCGATCAGGTGAATTTCACTGCATGGGTGAGCCAAAATGCCCAGACCTGTAGGAAGACCTGAGGTTTTTCCCTTTCCCTTTTTGTTTCAGTCCAGGACCAGAGAAAAAACACTGAGAGTTGTAGGGGGATGGGATGGAATTGGAGGGGGGGAGCAGTTGTAGAGTTTGGACACTGATTCATCCCATCCCGGCATAACTACACTCTGGAAGCAATCAGCCTAATCCTCTTTCAACTTAAAAACCCAGAGACACTGGGGCTGGCAAAGGCCAATGTACACCAACCCCCCAACCCCCTCAAACCCCCTCCATCCCCTCCTAGCCAACAGTTTGATATTTAGCGGACTGTGCGGGTTTACACAAACCATCTGTTTGTCCCTGCAGGGGCCGCTTGCCAGCTTGCAACAATTAACCACATGTGGCTTATGGTAATTCCCCGCTCAATCTTGCCTCTATTAGGGCTCCTATTCGGAGCGATTGCACTCTCTAACGACTGATCACTGCCAGGGTTCTAGTGCTGAGCAATGCCCCCCCCCCCCCCCCACCCACCCACCACGGTCTCTGATCTGCGTGTTCACATGATTCATGCGTGATGCACGTGCGCGGCTTAAAGCTTTAAAAACTCAGCAGATTCGGCTTTTTCTCTGACACGAAAACAGAGAGCGGGAGAAGGGGGGGGGGGTGTGATCGCCTTGTGTTTTTGCCATCATCGTTTGGCCGCGTCCCATGTGCCCCCGTTGGACTGATGAGGGGCACGTTTCTTCCTGCTGAGTGCCGCTTGCTTGCTGGCTTCGAGCCCGCGGGGGAAGAGCCAAGTTTATGACTTCCCGGACACCTATCAACATCACTGATGAGCCTGGGAGAGGAGCGAGTGTGTGGGCCCTCCACAGCTGGCTCTCCCATGACTCACACACCTTCAGACACTAAGACACAATACTCCACAACAAACAGTCTGTGGCCACTGTCTGCTGGGTAGAGGGCCTCACCAGTCTACCAGTCTTGTGCAGTCTTATGCTGACTATACTATGACTAACACTACAGTGCAGTTTTCAACTACTAACTTACTAACACTACCCTATCATACTAACCTACTAATATTAAACTATCATACTCAGTTTTAAACTATCATACTCACTAACACTAAAGGGCAAGATGTATCTTAAATACTAATATGTTTTGTTGCCTAAGAGTTCATCTGCTAAGTATGAGCATGGATGGCAGACTAAGTCAACTTAGTGCACATACATCAGTGTGTGCATAACACCGACTGCAAGCTGCAATTACAGGAGGTGTGAGCTGTATGCTTGGCAGTGAGTGCAGTGGACTAACACAGGCTTTATGGGCTCATCGCACAGACAGCATGGAGTATGGAGCAGAGGCATCGTCCACGTGCCAAAAATAGAGCCTCTCGGCTGGGCATTTGTCAAGAAACAGACAGTCGGCTCTCTCTCACACACACACACTCTCACACACATACAGAGCTGTGAGTGAAGGTACACTGGAGTCGTACAGCAGCAGGACAAAGAAATCCCTCACTGGACGTCTGTGTTTGGAATACCTGTCAGCGCTCACGTGAGATGGCTTTCCAATCCACCCCCCCCCCCCAACACACACACACACACTCCTCCTAAATATAAAAACACAGCAGCCAATTTACAGGTCACGGCCCATGAAGTGCTCTGAAAGGCATTCCAAGAAGCGTTTTAAAAAGGTATTTATCAAACACACAGAGGCTGGGCCTCCAAACAGAGAGGCCGCACAGAGTCCAGAGGTCTCCTGTAAAAAAAACTGTTTATATGAGTGATAAAAGGGCAGGTGGGGGGAGAGAAAGAGAGAGGGAGGGAGAGAGAGCAAAGAAGAAAGCAAGAGAGAGAGAGTGTGTGGGAGAGAGAGCAAGAAAGAGAGCGAGAGAAAAAACAAGAGAGAGAGAGAGAAAGAGAGGGAGTGGGGAGTCATATTAAAGCCAGAGGCAGATCAGACCAAAATCAGACTGCTCGAAATCAGATTTCAACCACAAACAATGCACGTGTTGTTTTACGACTTACCCACAGAAACATTCCACAGATCCAACTAAAACACAGCTCATGATATCATAAGCATTCTGTTATGGATTGGAGTTCATGTTTTGGAGTCCAGTGGTCTTTCGGGCACGTGTACCCTCTGGCCCGCTGCTGAGTAGATAGCCTGTTTTTTTGCTGTCAGGTGAAATGTTTGCCTGGGCCTGCTGCGTATTTCCTGCAGCAGAGACCAGTCTCTGCTGGTGACGGCTGCATGTGTGCCAATGAAACCTCCTGGGCCCACACCAGTAAAGAAGACCTCTGTTGCTGCTTCTTTAAGTGGGTAATGCATGTATATATGTATGCAAACATGTGCCTTAGTGTGTGTTCTCTGCTGCCTCTCTCTCTCTCTCAATGCGTATGTGTGAGTGTGTGTGTGTGTATGTGTTTGTGTATTCCCTGCTGTCTGTACCTGTGTGGAGGTCTGTTTCTGGTCACGACCTGGGCGCTTGGTCAGGCTGTCCAGGCCCTTGAGCGAGGAGAAAAGACCCCTCTTGTTCCTGCTCCTGCGGGAGAGAGATCGACTCCGCCGCCGCAGGGTAGCTTCATCACGAGTGCATATCTGAGCAAACACACACACACACACACACACACACACACACACACACACCACACATTTAGATACTTCTTTATTTTCAGCCCATCATCAAATTAACGCTGATGAACCGCAGGAGCCTGCAATCTTAATTTGATTGTGGAAAAATAGGCTCCAAAAAGTGCCCAGTGCCTTAGCTAGGGATTTTTGCAATAAAGAAAGAGGCCTCTGGGCAACTCACCAGGGCGTGGAAGGAGGACACAGAGAAGATGCCCAGACGGCTGAGCGCCATCTTGGATGGGCGGCTGGCGACAGCCAGGAGGCTTTTGGGGTTGGGGAGCTCACTGCCCTGCAGGCTGGCCAGGTAGCAGCGCATGCGGAACAGGTCCATGTTGAACTTCTCCAGGTTCTGCTCCCACTGCTGGATCTGAGTTCAAACGACCAACCATATAGTACACCATTACAGTCTGTAGCCAATCAAGGGTTTGGAATGGAATCAGTAGGCTGTTCATACGTGCATCCAAGAGTGAAATCTTGTTCATGCGTAGATCATCAGTAGATGGGTAACTGCCACAGGTCAGCTGACTGACAAAACCACTAGGATCTTTTTAACTGTAAATACACCACTAACCCACAGGCCTAGACTGGCTGTGTGTATTCAGAGGATTATCTAAGTCTTTATGCCAGTAGGCTACTAGTATCCACCCTGCACTTTAGCTTTGAACTAGGTAGTGCTAGGCAGATATTAGGGCATGTTCAGCGAAGCCCCTTCACAAAGGACTTGTACTATAGGCACAGAAACAGTGCACTGAAAGAATTGGCCACTGCTTCCCAGACTACATCTCTGAACATGTTCGTATAACATGATCCTGGCGGAGTCGGCTGCATTATAACTGCTTCATTAAATCCAGCTTGCGGAGCCTATCTGATGAAAAACAGCCTCTGAGCACTGTAACAGCATGCAAGCACTGTCTTTACAGTGGGGATTGCATATGGCAACACACAGATAACAATGTCTGTGTTTGTTAAAGGTTTATTTTAAGGGAGTATTGATGTCATATTACCCTAACAAAGGCTGTCTGATAAAGATAAAGATCTCATAACAGCCAAGTGAAAGAGTATTACATCACTCTTGCATAACAGGTCTCTGATGGAAGGAGACAGGAGGAGAGAGAACTAAACTATGTCCTATGTGTCTCCTTTTCCCAGCCCTATTCTGTAAGTCTTATGGCAGATGTGAATTAGGCTATAATGAGTGGAGCTTATGGCTTAATGCAGGGGGGCAGAGGTGAAAGCCTGAGGCAGGGCTGCTCACGGTCACTCTGGTGTCAGTTACACATAGGCATCAAAGGACACGATCAAAGTGGGCCTGGAGCCCAGAGGAATGAAAGCCGATGAAGGAGAAGCAGGAGGACAATCTTGGTTTGATGATCTCCTCCACGCACTAGTAGAACACCACAGCAGCACTGGCCTGGCCTAACCCCCGGGGCCAGCGTTTGACAAGAAATAGATGGGAACTCCAGTGACTGGGTTTTCCTGTAAAGCTGCTATTAAGTGAACAATTGTAGAAGCCTGTTGTTGATAAGCCACTGAGGTATCCCTGTTGTCAGCGCATTGGAGCCTTGGAATGCAGCCTAATTTACATTTCCAGTAAAACACTGAGCTCTTTGATGACAGCCTTGACTTAGGAGGGACTAACGGTTGACACATTAGCAAGAGCCTCAAGAATATATACTAATGGCTCAGCAAAATAACTATGGGTTTGACTGCAATTTTCAAAACAGCTTTCAAGCAGTAATTACTACCTATATTTAGCCATACTGTTTAGAGTACATGTGCTGGGTTGATCCCTGTCTGGGGGGGAGGCATCAGTGATCAGCAGGTCCAGGGGCAGGGGTTGGGGTGCAGGTGAATGTGTGTTGGGCCCAGAGGGGACTGAACACACAGAACACATACACTCCTCACCTGGCTCTCAATGGCTTTCCTGTTCCTCTGGTCGGTAATAACGGACAGCTGTAGCTCGGCCATCTTCTTCATCTTGCCATCCATGTCGATCTTCTGCAGCAGCGTGCGGGTCTGGCTGCGCAGCAGCCGCACTGTGTCCTCTTTGCCCTGACGCTTGGCAAACAGGGAGGCGCTGGCTGAGTGCATGGCCGTCACCCAGTTCTCCAGGTCTGTCTGGTTCGCCGCCTGATGGATGCAGAGGGAGAGAGAGAGAGAGAGTGAGAGCGGAGATCATTCGTTGGAGATTAAGAGTTGACTTGGTTCATCCAAAACTTAGGATTCATGAGGGAAATCTTTAGTGTGCCAGTTAGGCTTTCAACTTTTGGAATTTGTTTTCGAGGTTAAAGCTTTGACAGATTTAGCCTAGACAGGGCTTAGTAGTTTAGGCAACACAATCTCAATGTGTCGCAGTACACATAAGAAAATATGGGTTGAGTCTACTATATGGCAACCTATACAATAGCTCTTGTAAACATATATTTTCACAGACAATAAGGACTCGGGGGGAGTTAACTTGCTAACTTGTTTTTTAGGACTTTTGGCCCCTGGTCTGGTTTCATGGTACCATTTCATCATCCTAGTCCTACATGAAACCACACAAGTGGAATGTGTGGTTTCCTCTTGGCATACAGCTCTCAGCAGAATCAACAGTCTCTTGTCTAAAAGAACCCTTCAAGAGGAGAACATCAACATTTTAAATAGAGTTTCAACACAGCAAAAAAAGGATATTTTCCTACGGGTCTGTGCACCAGGTGAGATCACTGCAAGGGCTTGTTGCTTGTTGAGTAGCCAGGGTTTCTTGAGTGTACATTAGTTCTCTCTCTCTCTCTTTCTCTCTCTCTCACATGCACACACATAGACACACACTGATGTGGAAAGCAACAGAACTCCCCCAGCCATCCCCTGACTACACACAATTCACACACAAACACACACGGTCGGGACGACATTGCAAATGTTCTCCGTTCCCATGGCAATGCTCAGTGGTGATGCCAACAATGTGATTTGTGTGCCGGTGTAAACACCGTGTAAGTGAATCAGCGGAGGCTCAAATGGCTATTTTTGGACTCGTAAAAACGGTGTGAGGAACAAGTAACAGCTTAAGACAGGGCCCCCTTCTCTTCTCCAAGACATTAAAGCTGGAGACATCCAGTGTCGCGTCCAGCCAACAAACATACACATACTCTCCCCCTCTCCCTCTCCTCATGCAGCTGGGCCGACTGGAGCCACGTGTTTTGCCCGCCTGACGTTGGTGGTTTGGTGAATGCTCTGAGGTCCTGGAACTGGGAATGTGTGAAGGGCCCGTGGAAGGCCAACATTGTCATTATCAAACACCACGGCGACAAATCAAACCATGATGTCTGCACCGCTCTAGACACCAACCCCCCCCCCCCCCCCCCCACGCACACACACACCCCTACACCTTCCTTGTCTATATGGTTGATTTGTGTGGTCAGGAAGGAAACAAAGAGGCTTCTGAGCCAAAAATAAGTTAAGAAAAAATAAAGATAAACACAGGCAGAGAAGATTGGCCACTCATAAACAGTCAAAAAACCACAGAGAATTTGCACAGGCCATTTCGTCTCAGACATACTATATTCAAAAACAGCTGAGAGTGGCCACAATGAAATAAAATGTCAAGGTCAATCACAGGAAAGGACAGGGCTGTTTCGCTATATATAAAGATCCGAATCGCCACATCCTACATTACATCAAGCAGTAAGACACACAAGTCCAATCACAATCAAAACACTTATCGCGTGCCCGGCCTGGTTACCGCAGATGCCAAGCAGTGGGCGCATACCTGGACCCGAGGCCACGGTGGGACATCTGCCTATGCCAAGGCATCAGTGAGTCAGGGCTGGAATATTTGGGGAAAAAAGCTTTGGGGCTATTCTGTTCATGCAGGGTGCAGTCCACCACACCCTCTCCAATCCATTAAAACAGCCACAGCGAGCCAAGAATGCAGTCGACGGCAAACCTCCCTCCCTTCACCGCAGTCACATCAGATTACATGTTAACATGCCTTCATGAGTCACTGAACAGCATCAACAACAGGAGTATTGATAGTTTTCAAAGTATGTGAGGCGCACAACAGTGGCAACCAAACAAACCAAACCCAACCCAACCTGGAAGAGGTAGACATCCCCGTAGGCGTTGCTCAGGCAGAAGACATTCTCTTTCTTGGGGTGTTCGGGGACGGCCTGGACGACGCTGTCCTCTGCGAGCAGAGCATAGCATGGGGAGAGGTCCTGCTCTGAGGAGGTCTTCCCATAAGTCTCATAGAAGAGCAACATACAGCCTAAAGGAAGAGAGCGAGAGAGTCGAGACATTTTTAAAGGCAGTCAACACTGAATGAGGTGTTTACTTATGGTTCATCTTACAATGTGGGGTTTATAATTCAATTCAGCTTTTTTTTTACAACTGCAGTCCATTTCGGATGTTAACATGTTGATTTAGCATGGCTATAGTCAAATCAAGTCAAAAGTCAAAAGTGTACTTTATTCTCAATTCACTATGTAACAAGCATTACAAAGAGGATTGAAATTGCATTTAACCAGACACCAAATGTGCAATTTAACACGAACACACACACATAACACTCATCAACAAATACAATGAATAATACAGACATCAATAATAAACAGACATAAAACATACAGGTAAACATATAGGCTTCCAACAAGAACGAAGTACTGAGGTAGCTCTTCTTGGTAGCTGGTGAGGTAAGGTACAGTGAATTGTGTAATATGAAAGTGCAATGAAATGTGCAATATGTAAAGTTGCAGTAAGGTGTAGGTGCAATATGTAAGGTGCAAAATACCTTTGAGGGTGACCCAGTATTGCCTCCATTTGCGCCTGGTCACCAGCTCCAACTTGCGGTCCTTGTGCAGGGTGATGAGGGGCTTGAAGGAGAGCCAGCCGGCCCTCCTCACCACCCCCTGCTCCTTCTCAAACATGAGGTCCAGCTGCTCCAGGGAGCCCAGGGAGCTGCTGCTGCTCTCGCCCAACTCGCCCTCCCCCTGCTCTCCCTCGCCCTCAGATGTCTGGGCCCCCTCTGCTCCTGCACCTCCGCCGCAGCCACCTCCAGTCTCCAGCTCCTGCATGAAGTTTTCGTAGATGTTCTGCCTCAGCACGCTGCTCTGGGCGTGCTGCTGCTGGCTGTGGAGGCCCAGGGATGAGCCAAAGCCAGTAGCGGAGAGGGGCTGCTGGGCCAGGCTCAGGCCCCAATAGGAGGCACTAGTCTGGGGGTCAGTGGTCAGGCCATTGGGCCTGAAAGCATCTGTAGGCTCATTGGAGCTGGGATCCTGTAGGGGTGAGGGGAGAAAGGGAAACATGATAAGGTGCTAAAGCCTTTAGCTGACTTTCACACATATCTGTTTACCATTGACACCATGGTGCTAAGGGGAGGTGAGGTGTTGTTCACACACTGTTAGCATACAGGAAGTGCTACTCCAACAGCCACAACAAGCTATTGTGGGAGCACAAACACCTGAAGTGTTTGGACATCCTGAGAATGTGCCTAATCCAGTCGCCAGTCCTGTTTCTGTCCTCAACATCATTCTGGGACACACATTTTTGGGTTCACACAAAGGCTAATCACAATCATCCAGAGTGCTTTGAACATCGTCCTGTTAGCATTTAGCCTACCACCATCATGTCTTTCTCTTCTATGAATAGGAAGTTAGGATGCTTGCATAACAGAGGTGATGAAGTGTTATGTGAAGAGATTCTCATCATTGCTTTCTTGGTGAATGAAAGTGTGCTAAATGTAAAAACAGGAATGCAGCTATCAGATAACATAGCTGAAAACATGCCTCTAGCGATATAAGGTTAATAGAGGTGTCCTTATGCTTAAGGGGCCATGAAGGGACAAAGATGGGACAACCTGTTTTGAGTTTACCCTCATAAAGTACAATGCTGCAGGTGCAGTCCCCCCCTCCCCCCGCCACAAACCCAAACTTCTCCAGAAGCCCTTTCTCTCACCTGCAGCCTCCTCTTCTTCCTGCTCAGACTGCCCGTCCAATCACTGATTCTCCTGATGCGGCTCTTCAGCGAGTCCTTCCTGGTGTTAGTGGGAACGGCAGAGACAGGCGCGGCCCTGCGGCACGGGAGGGTGAGCGAGGAGTACTGTGTACCGGTGGGGTCCAGGCACTCTCGCTGCATCGTGCCGGCCGAGTTCAGAGCAGAGGCGATTGAGGCCCGGTGGTGGGGCAAAGGCACCTCTTGGAATGCCAGAGGCAGTGTGGAGGTCGGAAGAGGGAAGGGGTTGGTCAGACTCGGGGTGCTACGGTGTGCAGAGAGGGACACTGGCGCTGAGACAATCCTCTCAAGTTCGCGGTGGTCAGCCTGCAGTGCCACCAGCGAGTCCCCAATGCCACTGTCCTCCGTGTGTCCGGACGAGCAGGTGTTGTAGTCGCTGCCCAGGTAGCCACGGCTACCGTACTGGTGGATGTGGAGCCGTGGGTCAAAGCCACCGCCGAAGCCCCCAACTGTGCTGGCACCAGAGGAGCATGTGGTGTCGTGGCGGCCGCTGCTGCTGCTGTCGTCATTGTGGTGGGTGGAGGCAGTAGAAGAGAAGGTGGCGTAGCCACTGCTGCTGGTGGTGTCAGCCGCTGGGTTGCCCGGGTGGAAGACGTTGTCATTCAGCTCCCCACCAGTGCCCCAGGGCGAGTCGTACCAGGAGCCCTCCGAGCTCAGCGAGCTGCCGTTGCTGGTACGAAGCCCGCCGTCGGTCGGGGCGTTGGGCCTGGGGGGCGCCATCCCGTCTACCTCCACCTCTTCCACCTCTTCCTCTTCGTTGTCTTCCTCCTCCGGGCAGCGAGTCTTGGTGAACTCCACCCGCAGGCTGCCGTCCTGACTGAACAGCACCTTGGGGCTGTTCCTGCTCGCCAGCGCATCCGACCCCCCCTCGGTCCTCCTCTCCTCTGGCACCTGAAGTCCGTTCCCCTTCCCGCTCAGCTGGCTGTACGTGGTGGAGTAGCAGTCGTCCCACCCGCCCCTCCCACACCTCAGTGGGGACGAAGGCCTCTCCTGGGGCTCGCTAGCGCCCCCTCTGGTGTTTTTGTTCACATAGTCATAATGGCGTGACAGGCTCTTGTGAGGGGAGAGGCCGTTGCGGCCCGCGGCCCGGTTCCTGTAGCCGTTGGCCAACTCAGTGCCTCTCCACCAACTGTGCGGTGAGAGGACCTGCTCTTTAGATGCTTGCTTCAGCGAACAGGCCCGAGGCTTCCCCGGTAGGATAAAACTGCTGTACTGGCTGTCTGTGTTCCCCATTCTGATCTAGCACACAGCACAAACACAGGAGACAGAGGTAAACAATGTATCGGCATGCTGCATAATCACATAAAACCACAGACTCAATCCCTCAAACTTACTGACTTACTTGGCATGAATCAGTCAATCGTTAAGTCATGCCAGTAAATCTTTGATGGTTCAGGGGGTTAGTGCTTAAGGGGGATATTGGTATTCAGTCACAGAATGCATTCTGCATAAATAGCTTATCGAATGAAAGAAAACTCCTACCTTTTTCTTTCTACTGCCAGTGACAACTCCCGTCTTCAGGATGAGCGCAATCTGTTAGCATATTCCTCTCTGTGCTTAAACTGATCCTCCTGCTGTGTCTCTCAGGTGTGTGAACTCCTCTCCTCTCCTCCTGGGGTTGTGCTTTGAGCTGCTCTCTTGGGACGGCTCTCTTCAGCACTGAGCTCTTTCCTCTTCAGTATCTCGCTCTCACTCCCTCACTCTGCTCTCTCCTCACTCCCTCACACACAGCTGTTGCGCTCTCCGTCACTCATCTGAGGGAGAACACAGAGGAGGGGAGGGGCATGTGTCACTAACACAGCCACCCTTGTGTGTGTGTGTGTGTGTGTTTGAGCCTGCTGTGGTCAGAAGCCTCCTTTTACAACCCTCCCCCCTTACCCCCAAAAAGAAACCCACAACACACCCTCCCATCCCAAATCTAAACACCCCTAAAGTCTCCCTGCTCCCCGTACATTCCATGACGTACCCCTCCACTCCACTCTCTCCACAAGAGCATGCTTCATTCTCCCCAAATGTTTATTTTCTCTCTCTGATATTCCAAGCCATATTATGTTCTTTATTTGACCAATATATATATATACACACTAGTCTCAAATATTCAAGTAAAATGGTAATTGGACACCATAAAACGATCCAATTAAGAGGACATTTCATACCCTGTGTTAGTATAATTTCTCGCTCACCCTTTTGAAGGGTTTCATTGCTACTGGGAAAGGGTTTAATTCTTTGCATCTCTGTGTTGCCTTAATTAGTTTTCCATGGGTTTGCTTGAGTGGCTCATGCCCACAAGCCCAGCCTGACCCCCACCCTTCCCTACCCTCTTCTGAAGGGAAAGCGTATCCTGAGTGAGACAGCTGGGGTCAGGGGTCAAGGGGTCAGGCTGGACCTTAGCAAACCTCTGTTCTGTTGTGTGTGCGTGTGTCTGTGTGTATGTGTGTCTGGATCTGTGGAGTGATGGGTTTCCATTTACACACCATGCCCAACCCAATGACTCCCCCACCCCCACCCCCACCTCCTTGCCCCTTCAACCCCCCAGTCGCCCCCTATCCAAGCCGGCAGATGCAGACGACAGGCATCCTTAGCTGCTGACGTCTCAGGCTAACGCTCCAGGATGACTGCTCATGTTAATCAATGACAACAACAACAGCAACAGCAAACAAAACAATAAAACAGCACAAAACAAAACAAGATAACAAGCACAACAACAACAAGCACAACAAGTCAGGAGCATGGGAGCATTGGAAGCACATGGCTGAGAGTCTTTAGGGCGAATGTCAGCAGAGGAGCAGACGAGGCCGACAGTGTTCTTTGTGAATAATGAGATATAATAGGCGGCCCACACGGGCTCGTTCTTGCAGCACCAAGAGGAAGGAGGTGGAGAGGGGGGATATCTGACCTTTTGCGCCCCTCTAACATTCAGACAAGATGATCTGAATGGAGGACGCTCAACCAACGTTGCTTTTGTGTGCGCGCGTGAGTGCGTGCCCTGTGTGTGTCATTGTTAATGTGTGTCTCCTATCGACCATCTGCTTCCCCCTGCATACTGATCCCCACTGAACCCCATCACCCTTCCCTCCCCATCCAAACCCCCTGCATTCTTCCACCATACAAAAAGAACACACATCTCCACTGCATGCCGTATTGCAGCGGTATGCAGGGGACCCTGGGGCCGGGTCATAGCTGTGGCTGACAGGTTATGGACACTTGTAGGATTGTGTGTGAGAAACACAGGAGCGCTGCATGTAGAGGAATGCCCATCTGCCACTCGAAGAGACAACAGTGCTGTCAGAGTGGATTGGCTAAAGTGGATCAGAGTGATTCTGTTTACCATACAGCTGAAAAAATGTCTGGCATGAGGAATCCACTTGCTGGACAGAAAGCCGCAAATATTATGCCTTTCCCCTGCCAAGTTTTGATTCGTCACCAAAGTTTCATCCTGGCTCACACCTTTTCCGTGATGAAATGACAATAAATGACACCAGAGCAATCACAAATCTCATTTCTTCCACAGCACCCAGCGCCAGCAGAGGGCTTCATGAGGAATACACAAGCTTTATCAGAGACGGAGTTTCTGTTGCTCCAGTTTCCTCCCAATGATGGATGGGAACACAGGGAATAGCTGCGAGATGAGAGTGGGCTCCTAAACCTACACACACTATAAATAGACAAGATTGGAAAATGGAAAATCCACAAATTAGTAAACCATCCGTGGCTAGCCAGGGAGACTAGTGAAGGCAGCCAGAAGTAGAAGGAGTAGGAGGAGGAGGAGGAGGATTTCTCTGGAGTCAGTGAAGCACAGGAAGAGAGGGAGAAGACTAATGATGAGAAGGAGGAAACAGCTTTTCACTCTTCCCCACAGATTACAGATCTGTTTTACTTTTCACACATAGGGGACAACTGCATACACGTACACACACACACACACACACATGCACGAGAGCACACATACACACAGGAAAAAGGCACCTTTTAATCACATTTAATCACTTTTAAACACATCGCTGTGACACATAAACACATCTGCACACACACACAAACACAAATGAACACTCCACAGCATAATTAGTCTTGCCAGGCCTGCTGCATAACTAGTCTCGGCGTAAAAAAAAAAAAAAAAAAAAAAAAAAATATATATATATATATATATATATATATATATATATATAATGTATGTATTTTTCTTGAGAGCAACACCACGTCTGGAGCCAGGGGTGGTTTTCCTCTGGGTGGAAGAAAGGGAGGAGCCCTTGGAGGAAAAGAAAAGAGAGAGGAAGAGGAGGGGAGAAGGAGGAGGAGGAGGAGGAGGGAGAGACAGAGGGGGGAGGGGTGCCCTATGAGATCCTTGCGGCCTCGGCACTCTGGCTGCAGAAATGGCAGCAGGCCCTCCTGGGACCTGGGAGCTGCTTTTGCTTGCTATGACTGGGCCTCTTGTTTAACCAGGAATACCGCGGCTACCACACCACAACACCCCAGGCCACTTAACACGCCAGTGAGTGCACACACACACTCGCTACAAACACACAGAGGACAGAGAGAGGGGGAGGGTGGTGGGTCAGCAGAGAAAGTGATGGACAGATAGAGAGAGAGGAGAAACACAGATACAGAGCTACAGAGAAAACAATTAAAAGGAAAAAAGGAGACAAAGCGACAAAGACAAACCTGAATGGAGAACTATCGTCACAACTCTGAAAGCAGGCGAAGCTAAACCACAGGTCGGACACAGAACCGAGCAGAGCAGGGGAATGAGTGACAGAATCCAAGATGAGCCCCCAAGAACAAAGGACAGACGTAGACAGACAGGAAAGAATAGCCTAGTTTAGGATTAGCGTGGTGTGCTGCAGGTGTCAGCGAATGAAGGCCTGGACTCAACAGCAAAAAGGAGCAACAGGAAGAGAGAGGGACATTCCTCCTGTCTGGTTCTGGCCCATTACCACTCTGTCCTCTCCCGCAGGTCCCTCCTTACGTGTAAAACACAAGTACAGCGCCCAGCCAAGACGGCACCAAGCGTAGCTCAGCGTTCCATCACCTGACACCTGGCAGAGGGGACCATTGTCATCGCCCCCCCTCCCCAGGTTTTGTTTACTTCCTCACAACTAACAACTCCTGCCATTCAAAGGCAACAGGAGATATTTTTCACGCTTGATTTGCAACAAAGGGGAATTCAAAGGAAAAAAAAAAGAGTTTGTACTTTGAAAGAACAAAGGTGATTGCTCAAGCTTTCACCTGGGTGGCACAGGAGCGATTAGAGAGCTGCTGCTGGTGCCAAAAAGTTCACAAAATAATACCAAAGAAACCAAAGTTTTTCAGAAACTGATACTTTCTGTAGAGAAGTAAGCATCCACATTCAGTAAACACTGGAGACAGAATATTCTTTCATCTCACCACCTACAAACACAAAACTACATTGTAAATAAATATCCCGTCTAACAAAAAGTAGGTATGAGGTGACTCAGTCCATTCCAATAAGCAGCAATGACTATGATTTTTTAAAATTACAAAATGTAATCTATAAGACTTAAAATAAACAACTCCCTTTTAACCTCAAACCCAATTGGACTCCATATCATGGTTACAGCAACTTCCAGTTGATAGCATACCCTGATTCACTTACACCCACCAATTTATAAGAAATTATGTCTTTGATCTCCTCAACTAAAGCCTCAACATGCTTACTGGATCCAATCCCTACAGATCTCCTTAAAACTGCTCTACTCCTACTGACTGAGACAACACTTGCCTCACAATGACTTACTCATAGCAGGGCATGTCCCAAAATCTTTCAAGACAATGTTATTAAACTATCTATTAAAAAACTCACCTTGATCCTGATATCCTGGCTAAATACAGAGCCATATCTAATCTCCCATTTGTATCAAACATACTTGACAAAATAGTGTCTAAACAACTCTGCAGCCTCTTAAATGAAAATAATATCCAGGAAACCTTCCAGTCAGGCTTTAGAGCTAATCATAGTACAGAATTAACCCTAGTTAAAGTCTTCAATGACTTCTTTACCTCATCTGATAATGGATATATATCAATATTAATCCTATTGGATCTTAGTGCTGACTCCTGTCACAAACTCCCCCCGAGTGGACTGTGACCAACTTCACAGGATTTTCATGCCAGAATCGACTGTCCTTCTAGGGGCCCTTCCTAGATGCCCAGGCCAGGATCAACTCTCTCTAGACTGACTACCATAAGGGAGTTTTTCCTTGCCCCTGTTGCTCTTGGGTGCTCTGTAAAACACCATGAGACACTACTGTAAAATGTGCTGTATAAATATAATATAATTTAATTGAACAGAAACAAAAATAAAAATGACCCAATCTACATTTAGTTGTTATTTCTATTTCCCATTCATTAAGGCCACTGCTTAGCTGTTAGACATGGTGAGTGGCCTAATGCCAGAGGCCAAGGCTATTAATTACACCTCTAAACATATCGAGGGACACGCTCACAGGAAGCAAGCCTTGTGCGTCAGACAACAATCAGCAGCGGAAAACACTCTGCTTCCTCCGGCCTCTGAGGTGGGTAAGCTTCCCTCACAGGATACACAGAGCAACTAATATCGGACAGTGTGTGTGTGTGTGTGTGTGTGACAGAGAGAGAGGGAAGGGAGAGAAATGTGTGCCTATGTTTCCATATTTGTCTATGTTCCCATGTGAGTTTGAGTTTGAGTTTGTAGAGTGAGAGAGATGACCTATGTTACAACCATATTATGTGAAAGTGTACATGTGTGAGTTTTGGATATCAATCTGTGTGTCTGTGTGTGTGTATTTCTGATTATGTGTGTGCAGAGATGGGACTGATGGTGGGAGTGGAGCGGAGGGGTAAGGAGGGCTGAAGGCAGCTTCCCATGGGAAAGTGGTCCAGAGGACCAAAAGCCCAGGCCTGATAAGGGTACTGGATGGGGGTGCCTGGAGCCAGTGGAGAGGGTAGAGGAAGCCCAAGATGGAGGGGCTGGGCCCTGGGAGAGAGAGCAAAAGGGCCTGTTTCCTGCCTGGGTGAGAGAAGGGCCCGTTGTGTTCTCCTGCTGTGGGCAGACAGGGTGGGGCACAGGGGCTTGGGCCAGGCGGGGCCCAGTGTGTTGCGTTTGGTGTGGCTCTCCAGCTGCTTCCTGTTCTGAATGCCATCAAGGAGAGTTCTAGAACAGCGGACGCAGCCAAGGCCAGACATGGGCCCTTTATGTTATTCAGCAGTGAATTCACCTACATTTGAGATGGTTTATACAGGCAGGTGTGCTGCTACTAATGACTGCAGTTTCCACAGTTTATGTAAACCATTTCCAGGATTGGAGTCCAACTGTTTCTTAAGCTGTCACTTGAGCACCTTTCCAGCAACAGCTTTTGTGTTCCTCCACCAACCACATCCCCCACTGCTATATTTGTATTTCCTTTCAACTCTCATTGAAAGCAATTTGCAGATAACGCTCTGTCAACAAAGCATATACATTAGCCTATTCTGTCACATAGCTAGGGCCAAACCAAGGTCAGAATGTGTAATAACCGTTGCTACATGCCAGTAATCCTCCGATCTGTCCACTGTAATCCTTTTCTCCTGCTTGGCCAAAATGTCAGCTCGGTGCCACTGAGTGTATGGGTTATTGAATTAGCTTCTTGCTGATAGCATGTGACCACTCTTATTCTTGTGGGCCACATGAGCCTAAAGCTGCTCTGATCCATCTGTGTTGGAGGTTAATGGTTGCCAGGACGGAGACAGGGTGTTGGGGATGCATTATGGCCTCCCTAATCTACTAGTGGCACGACAAATCAAATCTCTTATGATAGGAGATAGGACCGCCATTAGTCTCCAGACCAGACCTATCCACACACTTAGGTTAACAGCTGTGGAAATTCACACGTCTTTTTGACCAAGGTGTAAAAATTGTCTTGGGGGGGGGGCTTGAAATTCGCAATCTCAACTTGCGAAACACCTTGCCTAAGCAACAACAATATATACAAACCTGTCTATCCACTATTGATGAGGATGCTTTACACTCTAACCCCACTGTATTGTAATGCCAGGAATAAGTAATATCAGGCAACAGTCGGGGGAGGACCAGGACCAGGAGCAGAAGCAGAATAGTTGGGGATCGTGCCTCCCTGTCCCCACCCCCACCCCCATCTTCTCCCAGCCACACGACAGCCACACATTCCTTTATTTGGGCCCCTTTGTCACAGGAGGGAAGAGAGAGATGGGCACACAAAGCAGGGGAGAGTGGCTGGCTCGGGCCACGCTATTCAGCCTCCAGATGCCACCTTTCCTGGTCCGAATGCACCCCCCCTCCTGGCCTACAGATTATCCATCACTGCCAGCTCAGATTAAAGATGCCAGCCGCCACTTAGCCTCTTAAAAAGCCGGGGCATGGTGCACAGCGAGGTGAGGTGAGGTGAGGGAACCACGGGGGATGGTAGGGGGGGTTAGTTGGGTGGGGAGAGGAAGTGGGGGAAGGAGAACAGCTAGATATAGAATGGCTGCATACACAAACATTGCAAAATATAACCTGATGACCAGGAAACAATCAAACACTGCGGAGGGGAAAGGAAAGGAGAGAATACAGATATAAATAGAGGGAAAGAAAAACGAGGAGAGACAGAGAGAGGGAGAGGGCCACACATGATTAATGACACTGATGATACCTTTTGAAAAATGGGGGAACAGAGAGAGAGAAAACAAAGTGTGAAAGCAAAGAGAGATTGATATGGAGCCATAGTGACACTGATGATGATGGCTTGCCTGTCTTCGCTATGAATGAAAAGCCACCATATGTTGCCCACACATTCACCTTGCCTGGACCTATGGGCTCAGTAATGTATATGAATGAGCTACAGCATGGCTCCATTCATACCCAGTCAGCCAGTCACCCAGTCCCCAGCTCGGTGCGGGCCAGTGCAGGCCTGGGCTGCTGCTGTTTGGACAGGGCTTCAGCACCTGGCCTGAGCTCACGGCTACGGCCGCTGTCCCTGCGTCGTAATGAGCAGGATACTGTGGTCAAGGCTAAGCTTAAGTAAACACAGCCTACACCACAGGCAAAACCCACACACAAGCACATAAATATACAAGCTTGGATATACACACACGCGCAAATACGCACACGCACACACACACACACAGTCATGAGGGTGCAGTTGGAAGCAAAAACACAGGTAGGTTTGTGTGCATGCGCACACATACACAGCGTGGGATGTATGCAAACACATACGCAAACACACGCCGACTCATGCACATGTGAATGCACAGGAAAACCACTGAATCCAAATCACAAGCTCACGCTAGTCTTTAAAACTTGCTTTAAAAAAACCCGAAATAAGCTGACTTTAAAACGAAACCCTTAGTTGAGCTCTTAAGTAACCCGCCCATCTCCTATTAAGAAAAAGAAGAATGCCGGGGCTTTTTGCCCAGGGGCCTCTGGCATTGTTAAAAAACCTGCCATTCAAGCACATTGCCTATTTGTACTCCCCTGTGCTGTATTTTTCTCTGTTGGCACTGGCCTGCGTGTGTGAGGCCTCTTATCACTGCGCCCAGACCTGTGGAAATGATCTTGATGTGAGCGAGCAGAGGGCTGTGCCTCCGTTATTCGTGCCTGATCAGCTATAAAGCCGAGCAGCCCACTCCTCTGACACCTCCTGGAGACAAAAGGGACTGGCTCAGGGCCAGGGGGACCGTGCACACAAAAAAGGCCCAGATTCTGCTGACTGGCTCCTTCAGTCCAAAGCCCATAGGTAAACCTGACCAAATCCCTTGTCTCTCGGGTTCAAGTCCATTTCTTTACACCCTGGTTCTCCCACTCTCCTGGTTGTCTTTGTTGAGCTCCCTGTGTCTCTATGGCTGTTCCCCTGACTTTCTTGTCTGCTATACTCTAGTCTCATCCTACCTATGCCTTTCTACCTATTGGCCTCTATATTATGCTCTCTGTTGCCATCTTTATATCTGTTCACTATCCCCTTTTGCCTTCTCTCTTTCTCTTTGTCCTCAGGGCCTTTCTGGAACATGCTGAGAGTCAGGCGAGCTCTTGAGGCAGGATGCGGTCACTTCCTCTTTCCCGGGCCAGACTCACAGAGTCCTTTTCCTGTCTAAGCACTACTGACCAATGGCAGGCATCCGTTGGGGTCGAATGGGAGAGTGAAAGGTCAGCGGAGGTCGGCCTGCCCTTTCCGAGTGTCCTCACGATGCTGTCGTCATGTGCACATCTGGGGGTCAACTGTGCCAGTGGACCCTCGCAGCTTTGCTCGGTTCCACTAACGGAACATTCCATCCAGATAGAACTCGGAGTGCGATTGGATGTGGCACTTCAGTACACTGACACACCCTCCTTTCTAGGGAGCCTACTGTGTGCAGTTTGCCAGATTGTTTTCTCCGCTGCCAGTGTTTTTTTATGGATCCTCAACAAGTTGTTTACCAAATCTTGAAGTCTGGCTTATTTGACTGCAGCAGAGGAGTCCGCTACAGCTGCGAGGAACATATAAACACTACCGCCATCCCCCCCAAAAAATCTCAAACCTTCCCCAGTGGTTACATAACCCAGGCTGCAAAACCAAAGCTAGCTACATTCTTTGCACAACTGATCTCACAAGTGGGAATTTAGGGGCGGCTCATTCATTCACTCACTCACTCAAACGCACGCACGCACGCACGCACACACGCACACACTCATTGGAACATACACTAATGCTTAGCAGCACAAGTAAAATGAAAATGCCAACATACAAAGGCACACATACTTAATGACATAAGACATACTGATGCTCACCCACTCACACACACACACAGACACACACACAGTCAGATACACACATGCATGGCACATTCTTACACAACATTTGGGAGAGGCCCTGGAATATATGGACAGAGAGAAAAACAATACTATTAAATCACCATGGAGCTTCCAGCCTCCATGTCACGTGAGGGAGGAAGTGCTTTCCCGTGCCATGCTGTACCGAACTAGACACGTGTGTGTGTGTGTGCCTGTTTGGAGTTCCTATGACAGCTGAGAAAACCATGGCAAACCCAACATATTCTGGGATGAGTTGTCAGTTATGAGCAGATTTCTGGGTGGGCCGCAGTGACTGTTTATGACCAAAGGCTCTGGAAAAGGAGAGAATGGCATCATCCACTCTCAATGTTTATAAAATGACTTCAAGGAGACAGAAGTGTTTTTAATGAGGCTCATTTGGAGGATTTGCAGGGCTTGGAGTTGGAGATCGACGATGACAGTAAAGAAATATGCATTAGAGAAAGTGTCCCACAAAAATATAAACACACAGCATGAACAAACACGCACAATAGGCAGCCTGACCTGTGTAAACGAATAAATGCTTTTTAATCACACAAGCAGTAAAAATGTGGCGGAAATGTTTTAAACCCGGTGAACCCACAACTTCCACATAAACTGTGGGATGAATTATCGGTCACGGACATTAGCGTTGAGCCACTGTGGGAAAAAATGGGACCTGTGTTCTCTGCACATAAAGTCCTTAATCTCCTCTGAGATTCAGGGGGACAGCCTGCTCATAGCGTGAGCTGCTAGGCTAAATGCAGCTCAAATGAAAGTGAGGGCTAAAAAGCAATCGAGAAGTATCTATGCATCTCTCTGTCTTACACACACACAAGCACACACACAAACAAACCTACAGAGACAGACAGACCTGCACAAATGCCACATAATGCTCTCCTTAAACAGTCTCACTTGACTGGGAGTTTGGTTATGCAAGACACAATGTCCCTTAAGGAGCAGAGGAGGAACAAGAGCTGAACATGAGCACTCAGTGAAATATGACTGTGGACAGCGGGCGTGGATGAATGTATGCTTGGGTATATGACCCGGCCATATGTGCATATTTATTCGCGTGTGTGTAGGTCTGGGTGAGTTTAAGTCTGTGTGTCTGCGCCTGTGCATGTGTACAAAAGCAATGCGTGTCTGCACACTTACTGAGTATTAAGTTACCCGCTGTGTCACACAGGTACTGTATCTTTCTCACCGCAAGTTGGGTGCATGTCTGCAGTGTGTACAGCCTAAGTGCCTGGATAAGTGATTGTTGTGTTGAGAGAGAAGGATGGCTTATCTGTTCTGGGAACAGGCACGGCAGGAGTGGGAACACAGAGCAATACAGTGACTGTAATTAAAGCCAGCTGTGGTGGCTCGGCCAGACACAAGGAGCTCCAGTAGAGAGCAAGGGGGGGATGCCTGGGAAAATCCGGATGATGTCAGACGGATGTTATTTTCAAAAGCAGCACAGTATTGTTCAGAGCGAGCCAGAGTGCACCTCAAAAATAACGCCTCCTGGAAGGAACATACGAACGAAGATGTATCTAAAACCACAAGACCATGGAGATTCACAACCTCCAAACAAGAAACTATCCAGTTCAGTTCAGGACACTGGGGAACTCACCCAGAAAAACAAACCCTACAAGTAGGAGCAGTTTATTTTGGGCACCCTAGACTGGTCAAACTAGATGCCTTAAGGCCATGCCAGTATGGGTCTACTAGCCAAAAAGTATGCACAGACTAAAGTACACCCCAAGTGTAATGCAAATAGTTTTGAAACCCACCGCTGGCTGATGTTTAACACTAAATGTATGCCCCTCAATCATGTTGAAGGCAAAGTTCTCTGCTATCATTGTGTAGAGGGAAATTAGTTTCCTCTGCAGTGACATGCCTCAGACGTCTCCTAGAGAGAAGACACGCTGGCGCATGGCTTTTCAGCGGCCCGTTATTAACCGGCAGCGGGCGGCTGCATTGATAGCATCAAATTCACTGAGAAATGGCACAAACTGGCCTAATGAGAGCCACGAGATCAGTTTCCAGCGAGGCTAGAGCTACCAAGGCTACACCGCTACTGCCCTCCCCGTACACTTCCCCTCCCCAACCCCCTTTTTTCCATCGCTCCTCTGGCCCCGGAGCCCCTTCATTCAACCCTTCTGTCTCCAGTGAAGCCACACCAACCAGAAATGGCAGACTGAAAGATGCTCAAAAACAAAAAGCCCTCAGCTGTGGGCATGCAGTAATCCTCATTATCATGCCCTATACAGCTAAGACCAGCCATCTCCTGGAAATAATGTATATGTGTGGGGAGAGGGCCGACTGGGGCGACTATTAGGGGGAGACTGTTTATTAAATGTGATTTAGAGAGTGGGCCGGGGTTGGACAGGGGGGGCTGGTGACGGGGCCCTCTAGGTACTGGTGGCTGGTGAGCAAAATGTTATAAATCATCACCAAGGCCAGGGGCATGACAAATGAGGTACAAAAAAACATGTTGCTGTGAGGGCTCCATTTAGTTTGACTCCTTTGACTAAGTTCTAAGAAAGCAGCGATCTTACACATGTTAAATAAAGCGAGCTCTAAGTTAGAGCCCCTGCATGACATTGGCCAGATCTACATCTTCATCAGGCCTGTCAGTTCTGTTGAAACACTACATTACCCCTTTCAACAGGCTTTGAACAACTGAAGGGATGTAGTTAAGTATAACATTTGCTCTGATGGGTTGAGTCAGATCCTCTATCATCCACAATTAAATTTTTTAATGCCTGTTAAATTCACATCTGAGAGCTAGAAACTAGGTGGCATCTCTGAAGACACCTTTGAAGACAACTGTGTAACACTTTTAATTCAGAGCCCTACTTCACTATGGACGTCAACACGGGGAGGAGTCCCATCTCATCAAAGTGATGCCAGCGCTGATAGAGGTGAATTAGTCTAGGCCTAATATGAGATGATGGCATCCCGTCTGCCTGCCTGCCTGCCTACCTGCCTACAGTCCAGGAGTGAAGGTCTTCTTTGTTGCATTACAAGGTTTTTTCACGGGACCCCGAAACAACCGGCCTAATGTTGTGTGTAAGCCAGCTTAGGGCAAAACAACACAAGCCAGGGCTGGCAAAAGCCTATCACATACCTTCATCTGAAAAAAAGTGACCACTCTCATGAGAAAATGGGGGTTAATTAGGTAGAAAATCCACCACAAATTCCACACAGCAGCAGTTCAGACAGCTCAGAACAGAGAAGGCCTTCTTCTGCACCGGGGTCCACAAAGACATCAAGGCCCCTGGTTTAAAAAATGGGATAAGCCAGCAACAAAGCTTGGCCGCGAGACTGTGATGACTACAGCTGGAAAAATGAGCCCAGGAGACACATCACAGCTTCTGATGCCAGGTCTGCTCTTTCATCTCCCCTTCTCTCTCTTTCTCTCTCTCTCTGTCGCTCCATGCCAGGTCTCTTTTTTGAGCTTTCCTCTTTTTCTTTTCCCCCAACTTTTTCTCCTTTTCTTCGTCAGTCTTTCCTCTCTCCTGTCTGTGTCCCTTACTCCTATTTCTCTCCCCGTGCCATCTCCTGTGCTCTGAGTCTCTTAGAGGCTCAGAGTCTCCTGTGCTTTGTAAACTGGGAAAAACAAATGGCAAAGTGAAAACACGAAAGCTCTTCCATGGATGAATCTCACATGGGCACTGAGTGGCCAAGCACTCTATATATCAGCTTTCAACCACAGAGAGACAGAGATGGAAATGATTCTCATTTACCAGCAGCAACAACACAGTGGCGAATAAACCCTCAGACAACAAGCGCTGCTCTCTGTGAATCTTTCAGCACTGACTCAGCAAACTATTACAGCATGATACTGGAGTCTCAACTCTAAACACATCTTTCAAAGTCTTAAGTCAGTAAATCCTTCTTCCAGTTTCAATCAAATAATTTCTATTTTAATTTAGAGAGACTGTCTACATATCACATTGCTCCCTCAAAATTTATTGCCATAATTTTGTTCCCTGATATTCTGACTTGACTGAAGCTTGTGAGTTCCAGGGACTGGAGTTTGAAGCACATGTTATATATATATATAAACTGTTATATATATATATATATATATATATATATGTGTGTGAGAGACAATGATGACGATGATTGTAAATCATGTATTACTTCCCCTAAGAACCACTTGAAGAAAGATAACAAATGGTGTGTGAACAGTAGGCAGATGGTAAATACAATGCTACTTTTATA
This sequence comes from Tenualosa thibaudeaui, assembly GCA_027481765.1. Lineage (NCBI taxonomy): Eukaryota > Metazoa > Chordata > Actinopteri > Clupeiformes > Clupeidae > Tenualosa > Tenualosa thibaudeaui. The sequence goes on along the minus strand of JAIFZK010000001.1, from coordinate 14,008,913 downwards.
GGATTTAGGCTTTTTGGCTTCATACACTACTCTGCGCAAGGTGTTTTAAAAAGCTCACCTAAATTGCGATGGGAACCAGTAATTTCTTGGCCATTAGTCATCTTCCTACTTGGAAATGCCTAAAAGACCACAGAGACACATTTAGAGCTTTATTGCCAATCAGTAGGGGTTTACCGAGAGGCCAATTACTCATTGAAACACTTCAGCAGCTCCTTAAATGAATTGGTAGCACATGTGCACCACACATCACACAGGAATTATGTTTGAACAAGTAGTATGAACATTAGTTTCTCACCTTTGCATCAAATGATTGAAAGTAAGAGTGCTCTACGCTTTCGAAGATATCATTGCTAAATATCAAATGATAAAGTGATATCTTTAATATTAGATAACATGTGAGTATGCTAATGTGATATTTCTGTCAAACAGTCTCTTTAAAAAATCTACTACTGATGAATTTAGTGACCCAAAAGTCAATAACTGACCACGTAAGTGACGCAAGTCAATACTTCAGAACATCAGAACTATTGTCTCCACTGACCATATGGCCACTGTGGTGGGTGCCATTTGAACAGGTCTTCTTGTGCCTAATCAATAGAATAACCAAATAGATGTCCTGGTGTATGACCCCCAAAAGGTTAACTAAGGACAGCCTAGAACAATATATAAACCTAATGGTTCCCATGGTAACATATCACAACAACACATGTAAGATGGACTAGTGTTACTATGTCTGGGCCTATGAATGATATATAACACTAAGCACACCAGTCAGATACTCATTCTCATCATTAACTGTTAGTCTCTCCTCACAGAGCAGACCGCAGTCTTGGCTCCTGCCTTCGCTCACCATTCATTTAGGAGGGTACAAGAACCCTGTAACATATAACATGAGACCATAAGACATAAAAGAAGGGCTTACATTTTCACACAGCCGTAATTGTTCCAAGACTCTTGTGCCTTCTGCCTGGCGCTTGGAGGGGAGGGGGGGGTTGAAATGACATCCCTGGACTGAAAGCTTAACTGCTCTGGCTGAGAGCTGGACTGCGCTGAGCAAACAAAGCTTTTTAGCAGAGCTGGATTAGGAGTCAGGCTCACAGACGTTCCACGTTCCACGGCAAAAAAAAAAAAAAACAACACCATGTGCCTACAATCTCAACAATAAAATTGCGGTGAACCCAAGTCACCACCCTCCACCTGGCAGCCACTGGACAGTGAGGAATGCTGCATCCAGAGAGCAAATGGTCCTCTACTCAAGCCCAATTGAAATCAAACAATGAGTCTAATAACCTCTAATCAAGACATGGCACTGGGCAGTTTGCGCAACAAATTTACTTTGCTGAAACTCTGCTGAGACTCTGCTTTGGCTGTCCAGGCCAAAGTAATCATGCTACTTGACCAATACCAAATGACTATTTACAACAGGGGTATGTGGCTGATTGCACAGATAAAAAGCCAATTTAAGCTTGATACACCTGTATATGTAACATATTTTCTGCTTCATTTAAACCTTTGTTCAAGGAGGCAAGCCAATTTAAACTGTTAATATTAAACTGCTGACATAAGCCTAGACATAAGAGTGAAAACACTTCCTGCTGCTGTAAGTTCAGTGGCAATGAAACGTGGACTCAGTGCTGATGCTCAGAGGAGCGAATGTTGTTACTATGGGGGTTTGTGTTTCCCACGACAGAGTGCTCTTTGTGCTGTGTGTGTGTGCAGCCCTCACCACAGCCATCCTGTGGTGGTGTGATGAGTTGCTGTATTTGCTCACTCTCTCCTCAGACACACTCCAGGACTCCAGTGGGCCTTTGTATGTATGTATGTGTGTGTGTGTGTGTTTGTGTGTGCATGTGTGTGTGTGTGTGTGTGTGTGTGTGTGTGTGTGTGCACGTGTGTGTGTCTTTAAGAACTCTATTAGTGGCCCACACACCCCCTTCAATGTACTACTGCCCCAATTCTACTACAACAAAGCCACACTGGTGGGGGTTGGAGGGCACAGAGACCTCTTGGAGACACAATGCCCCAGCAAGAAGACATTTTATGGGCTGCATAAGGGGTGATTTTCTGCTCTGCAAATCACAGCACTAGAAAGCTTGGGTCAACAAGTGTGTACTTTTGCTCTCATTAGAGAACATTCACACATCGAAAGTAATGCTCATGTCAAATCTGCTCGTGGGAGGCTTTAAAATATGGGTCAGCATGTGACTGCTTTTCAGTAGGCTGGTAGACTAGCAAAGGTGTGTTTGTGTGCGCCTGCCTCTGTGTGTGTGTGCAGTTGCATGTGTATGTATGCGTGTATGCATGTGCATGTGTTTGTAGTGAATTAATGACGGGCACGAGTAAAACAATACTGAAAAAAAAAGAAAAAATATGGAGAAAATGGACTGAGACTGTATGTTGGAGATGGGTAGAGATGAGGGAGGCAGGAAGCGCTGTGAATTAGCACTCCTGTGGTGCCAAAATGAGTGTGTGTGCATAGTGACAGCTAGAGCAGGTGTCTTCACAGACAAAAGATTAAGTAGCAAGAGAGGTCATGTCTGCCTCCTTTAAGGAGCTAACTAAATGAACACCACAGCGAGATGGGTATTGGAAGAAGTGATAGACAAGAAATTACACACAAACTCAGAATATCCATCCTCCGGGCAAACCCAAAGCGTTTATCCTCATACTCTAATTTAAAGTAAATTACACAATCTCCAGTTACCAAAAATCTAAGTATTTCCTATAGCCGCTCGTCATTCGTGCCTATATAGTGTAAACGTTGACGGCTATATGAAAAAAAGTAATGTAAACCATGTAAAAATAGACTGTACATTGTCTGCATTCATAATGGTGTAAACTTTCTTCAAAGAACAGCCAGTTCCATTCACATAAAATTGCGTAATATCCATTAACGAGTATTGGCAGCTGTCTACATCCTTCCATGCATGCTATTAGGTTACCCTCGGTTTTGAAAACAGTGTTTGACAAGTTGTAAACTTCCTAACTGAAACGACAGCTTCGAACCTAGCACAAATTCTATTTAAAAGAAGACAGTGCCAAAACAACAAAAGTTAAGCAAATGCATATCGAAGACGCCTAGAACGTCTTGGTAAGAGAATGACGGCTGACAGTATTCGTATAGTTTTAACTCACCAAAGGCGTATCCTGTTGTATTGTCGTTTTTTTCATCAAGTACTCAAATATAAGCTAAACTTTCGCACGATGTATTTTTTCTTGCGTTAAAGAGTTTCTCTAATGTTACAGCTAAATTCTTCTGACTTCCAGCAGCGCTTCGTAACTCCGCTCGCGAAGACAGTTGTGGAGAGTCTCTCTGGCAGCATCAGTGCGGTTCAAGCGGCGCTGTGTTGGTGGAAACCACTCCCATGTGTGTCGGACCTGGCCATCATTCGCTCCGTTTCCACCTTTTGAATTTGAAGCAGTTCGTTACCAATAAAAAGGCACGTTTGGATTACAAGTGCTGCCCGTGAGTAATGCTCTCAGGCCACTTTAATATTAAAATATTTTTTTCTGAGGTAAAGTGAACATTACTATGAGCTAAGTCGGCCCACACCTTAGCTGAATGGCACACACCTCCACAAATACAACCATGTATCCTGATTAGTTCTATTTGAGAAGAGGCACATTCCAAACATCACAAGAAATTTAAGGAAAGAAAGTTAAGGAATTATATCTTATTATCTGGTAAGCAGAGAAGCCTGATCTCAATTTCCCTCAGACACCATTCTTGTACTTTCTAAGTGTATCCACTTGTCTTAATCTCTGAAAAAGATATGTCCTGAACAGTAACACTGTTTATCTGTTGATCAGTTTACTTCTTTGCTGTTTTGGGACCACACCTAAACTTAATACTTAAGTTACTGCAGATTAGCCTGAATACACCATGTCAGTGTGGAATATATGAGGGGTGTAAGGTTTTGTCAGCCATGTTGGTATGCCTTTGTGTTGTCCCAGGTGAGATGTCCTTCTTTGTCTTATTCTAGCACATTACATCTCCACGGCCTCCTTACGGTGCCAGCCTCTGGCACAATCACAGCCTCATCCCAGGTTCCTTTTATTGGCCCATGGCTCACACCAAGATCCCTCCCTGTACAAAGCTCATTTTTGCTTCCCCTCACCTGAGCCAGTGTTAATGGCCCCAGCGATCTGTCAAACACTTAATCAGTGCCTGAGGGAGGAAGAATTAAACCCAAACAGAATAAGAAATTTAATCATTTCACACTATATAAAACACAGACACAGAAGGACACAGGGGACAGAGGCTGCCTGAAGCGAATGAGGCTGATGATTATTGTTATTATACTGAGTTCTCCGCTGAGGCAGGGAAAACACTGCCAGTACTATTGACAGATAGGATAAAGCCTGACTGAAGTTGTTGCTCCAGGATTTCCAACTGTATTATGATTTGAAGAGGAATGATCATTTTCTTTTTAGGGATGTTTTTGGTGTTGAATCATCTCAACTGATGGCAGTTAAGTACATAAAGCCAGAAAGAGATGTGTTTATAGGTTCAGTCGGAATGCACACAGTGGTGTGTTGCTGCCCTTTTTAGAGTACAGAAATTGAGTTAGAGACATGGGTATGAAGAGTCTCTTTGTTGCTGTTCCTTTACAGGCATCCTCTGGTGGCGTAGCCTAGCTGTTGACCACAGGCCTACACCATGGAATGTCCTACACTGCTATTGGAGCATTGTCCAGCCAGGCCTTAGTCAGATTTCATACGATTAAATATTGTGTTCCTCCAACAAGCACACAGAGTGCTGTGTCCTAACAGCTGAAACTGTTTGGGCTGCCACTGGCTTCAAAAGTATAGTGCTCCATCATGACTTCATTTTTGAGGTCACACACATGACAAACATAACAATAGGTGGTTAGAATGATCTGCTAGATTAACTGATTCAGGGGAGTAAAAACTTCCAGAGGGCCCTTGCCAGCGCATACACTCGCTGCATAAATACAGAGAACACAAATCAGTCACATACACATGCATGCACTGCATATACATATAACAGTAGGCACTGCCACCCCAGTATATAGAGAGAATTTTCACACATTGCACACATTATTTCATGGCAAGACATAAAAAACTCAAAAGCGAACAGTCCATACATACAGTATATTCACACACACACACACACACATACACACACACACACACACACACACACACACACACACACACACACACAGACACACACTCAAAGTGTGATGTTTATATATTGTGCTCTTACGTATAAGCATGATAGAAACCAGCAGCAATGGTGTTACACACACGAGACAGGCCTAGAAGCATGCTAACCCTGTTTGCCTATTTCCTGCCATGCAGGAGTGAAGCAGGAGGGTTGGAGCTGAAGCCTAGTCCATTAAAGGTGATGTTTACAGTGCTCTGCGAGGGCACACTTGACTGCTGAAGGTACGCATCCATCTGGGAGATATGCTAAATCCTTGTTGCCTTTAATACTATTATCACATGACAGGGGTGAAAAGAGACTCATTCTTTCATAAAACTGATTAACAGTCATGTACTCCTTGGTCCTCATGGTATGAGAAAGATTATGTTGGAGACAGCTGGGGAGATAATTGGATTTTTGAATTGAATGGAAATTGGATTGGACACATTTCAACTTGACTTGTCTTTTTTTCTGGCAACATGCCAGTAGAATATTTCACTATGATAGGTAAAAGGAGTGGGCGGGTCAATTAAATTATATCATGATTAAAAGCTGTATGTGTAAGTCTGTGAGAAGAAACAAGTGCGTAAGATGTCTGTAAAGGTACAAAAGTAAAGAATAGTGAAGGTGATACTTCCAAACTGAAAGTGAATCTGCCATCTTGAATCTGCACTTTCTGGATATGTCGACACATTATTTGTATGTCGCTTTGGATAAAAGCGTCTGCTAAATGCATACATACATGTATTTGGACCACACACACACTGGAGCAAGCATTAGCATTATTTATAAAGTGTTTGAAAGTGCTCTGACATTAGAAATCATCTCTGGTCCTTACCACCACCTGCTCACGCCCCATCCTTGCCAAGCTCCAGGCGCTTGTCTGAACATCTATCCCAATTGCAGTTCTCTATTATAATCTGGCATAATGCTGATCTGACAAAAACAGAGCTATGCAAACAGCTGTGTTGTGTGTTGGTCTTAGCTGAATGTCAATGATGTATCAACCACACAGTCACCAACAGCACTGCAGCAATGACATTATCTCACCATCTCGTATGTCCACAGGCCATAAGCAAGTAAGTTCAAGAGTAACATTCAAAATTCTTGGGATGAACTCTACTCTCAAAACTGTGCAAGAGAAATCAGAACAGAAACATATTATTGCCACTTGAATCAAGAAAGGCTTAAATTTTTGTCCCTTGTGCCAACCCTTTTCCTCATTTTGTAAGTGGCTGTAATATTGACGGTTGAACACTGGTTTGAAAGCAGAGTGAGGGTAACCAAGTGAGTCTGACTACTTGAAGACTAGGTTTAATGCCGCCCCCTAGTGGGCAGTCCCTCCACCTGCAACAGCATTCATCATTATCATGTGAATAGCTGTCAGGTTAGGGGGTTGACGGGGAGTCCACTGCCTCCTAAAAACTTCTTTGTGTAAGCAAACAAAGGCAAAGCAACAGATGGCTGCACCTTATTTGGATAGTTTTTGTGTCTTATGCGCCATCATATGCAAGATGCCTTTAAATAAAGAGTGGCTGCAGATGGCCTGTCCAGACAATGTGCTGTCTTGTGTCTGTATAGATTTAAATTCGCTACACTGTGTTGGTATCCAACAAGGATTAGCCAGTTGGGTGAAAGACAACAAAAAAAGCTTTTGAGGAGTTAAACACTGAAAATGTTGGCACAGTTCAAATAGAGAGAGTGCGGACTGATAATCTACAACAACAAAAAAAAAAATCATGGTTCAGTCTTTTATTTTCTTTTTGATCTTGTGTACACTTAAGATACAGTATATTAAAATCAATAAAGACACTGTACAGAAAGGGCCATATACAACAACCAGAAACTTTATATACAGGGATTTAAAATAATAAAATATGCACAATATTTAAAAGACAACTCAAGTTAGAATCAGGACACTGATCAAGATGTGTCTTAGCACTTAAACTGACAACAATTCCCATTAACGCCACCACCACCATAATTGATATCTTGCACAGAAGACTGAAAATTCCAGATGATGCATGTCTTTGAAGTCACTTAACAATAGTGAAAAACATTTACTTTGTATGCCTGATGTATCTTTGAACATGTAAACATATGTCAAAGACAAATAACTTCAACCAAAAACAAAAACCCAGTGGAAGGACTAACTGATCATCCAGTACAAAACATTCTAATTTGATGGACACTGCTAGAATGTTTTACTCTGTGCATATATGCACACACTTAACTCTTCACAAGTATATCCAGGTCTGTGTGGCAGGTGGGTGAAGGGGAATTAAAATTTCAGACATGGTCTTCACACACAAACACATGCACACACACACACGCACATACACTACATTATAATACTGTATGGAAAAAGTACTTCAGTCTGTGCCAGAAATCTGATGCAGAGATCCATTCTGACATCTGCCATTCCAAAGTTGCAGAGCAGAATACAGATCTAAGCTCCTGGCTAAGAGATTGCAACCCAAACTACTCATTGCTGTAATAGACACCAGCCTCTCTTATTTCCTACCACTTCTCCAATCTGTCAGTTTGTAAACATATACTAGACTGTTGCTATTGTAGTTTTCTCAGAACCGCCCAGTGTTGCTGCTGCTGCGTGATCTTCCTTTTTTTGCCCTTTTCAGTATGACTTGCTGATAACTTCAAACACAACTCTGGACAGTCAGCTCAAACGCTGGTCTCTGCGTAGTAGGGTGTGGCCCTGCTGGCAGGAGTGGTGGTGGTAGAGGTGTTTTGGGTGGCTTCTTGTGGTGGGGGACTCTGGTGCCGCCCCGGTGGCTGGCTGCGTTGGACAATGTCCTGGAGAAACATCACGTTGGCCTCTTTCCACTGGCGATACTTATGGGCACTGAGGCAGGGGTCAGCAAGCAACTGCTCAATACACAGCAGGTCTGCTTCTTTAGACTGAAGGAGGGGGAGGGGGATGGGTGGTGGAACCAGAGAGAGAGAGTAGGTTAACCAAGTAAGGACATGCTAACAGAGTAACTGCTTTTCACACAATATTGATGACTACAGTTGTCACAGTGTAGGTTCACCAGGCAATATGGCTATATGTAATATGACATTATGAATTGTGTTCATTAACTTGTCAGTCAACATATTTGTTTTGCAAACAAATCCACATGTATTGGATAGAATGTAAGAGGATGGTGTTAATTAAAAAAAAAAATATATATATATATATATATATATATCGTTGACTGTAACAGGAGCTCTGTAGGTTAAAAAAAAAAAAAAAAAAAAAGGTCTCCCAGGTATCCCTATTAAGCTGCCTAAACAAGCACCAACAAACACAAACATTCTAAAGTGTGCAGTTTCTGGCAAAAGTCTAGAATGTTCAAATTGTCAGGTGTGCATTCTACACTGCCCCGACAATAACAAACTACTGACAAACTGATAACTTGACAAAGGCAAAGGTGATCTGGCTGATACCTAGGCTACTACTTACTTGATGCATTTAAACACTGCTGCATTCTCATGTTTTCCAAGCAATGAAACAGTAAAGTTCTGCAGAGACGGCGGATTATCCAGAACCATCGGCTATCCCAGACTTTGTCAGAATGGTGATGCTACCAAATGTAAAATATACTGCTGCCGTAGTGTTTTATTAAACGTTGACCAATTATACGATTGCTTTGGATTGGTATTACCCAACATGGAGTGAGACAATAATAGTTTTATGATTTCTTTTAGCATAAAATCCATACAGGGGGCTATAATAACCTTTACAGTATAATTTAAAAATGTGACGCTGCTGACATTTTAATACATCTACAGTTAGGCCCATCTCTGTATGTTTGCTTTGGATTATGCCCAAAGTCAGCAATGGTGTGAGATACTGCATTGCAAACGTTTAGACAATTTGTTGAATTTGAAATAGCCTCAGTCTAATGACATCGCAGTTGTGTATTTAGCTAAAATATTCTTATATTATAATACAAAGGTGAATATCTGATTGTCAGGATCTCTACACAAATGTGTGCTTACTTTTGTGCGCAAATGCAGTCCACATTCAACACCCCTTGCAATGCATTATCACTAGATCACATAGGCCACGAGATGAAGCTCCAGAACTTGAGCTATCATAAATCTGACAATATGCACAATTAGGTCAAATAGCAACACTGAGACAGAAAGTGGTCTGGAGCATACCGCAAAGATAAAGTTGCCGTTTTCACAGGTCAGAGAAGATGAATGATTGAGTGACAAAAGCTACATCAAACATCTGCTCAGAGCTGAACCTCTGCCAGACTGTGACGAGCAAGCAAGGACTGTACATCCACACTGACCGAACTGTTCGCTGCGAGATCTGTATGTTCACTGTTCTATTTTGTAACAACTCGTCACAACAGAACAAACCTAATCAAAGATGGCATGGTCCCTTTTCTAAATAAGGAAGCACACCCATTTTCTCCCACTTTCACCCTCTACTTCTGTATCCAAAATCAGATCTGCCTGACACACACTCACACACAGACACAGACACAGAGTCTTTCTCTCGCTCTCACTGCACAAAACACATCAATGTGCTCCATAATTCCCAGAACACAATGCCAAGGACTCACTAATAGGGAAGAACTCTCTGTTCTCAGCAAGGCACCAGCACACGCACACACACACACGTGCACGCACGTACACACACACACACACACACACACACACACCTTCAAAGTGCTGTTGAGAGTCCTGACAAGATGCAGCTTCTCATTGATGGTCTCATCCTGGCAGCGTCTGATGAAGGAGGCCCTGTAGTCTCGTTTGGAGATGGGCTGCAGGTGACCCGCGGGGGACAGGCGCGCCTGCTTCAGGTGGAGGTATAGCTGCTCCATCTCATCTGCACACACACCAGTAGGCAGTGAGACACAGCAATGCAAGTGTAGAACAAATGTATTACTGGGTGCTGGATGGGAAGAGTGCCCAACTAATCAGGTCAGTCTCAGTCACTGATCAATGAGGCCTTGAAATATTCTAATGCAAGAAGCTGGGATCAGAGAATGCTTACTTTTCCCAATTTCAACGAAGTAATACGTTTAATTAATTGATTATTAATTTTTCATAATTGTAGGCAGTTGGATGGCGCTGTGCTACAACTGGCTACAAAGCTCATACCATGTACGGATCCTAATACCCATAAGAACCCAAATCCAACATGTGGACAATTTTCTGTGAGCCCAATGACAGATCAAAATGGACTAACCAACACTCAATCATCTCTAAGAGCAGGTAGAGAGCTGTGATCATGTTAAGGGACTAGAACAGGGGTCAGCAACCTTTTCTCTGAAAAGGACCATTTTCGGTCAGAAACAGGATGTGGTAAAATGTCTGGGGCCACAAAACACACTTTCAGTGCTTGTCTGGAAGCCCTCCATTTCCTATTTTTCTTCCAAGGCACTAAAGGGCTGTAGTTTACCGACCCCTGGGCTAGAAGCTGCTAATAACGCTGTGGCTGAGTGTGATTGTCTATGGAGGGAGCTCAGCAAAAGCCACAAGTCTGCAGCTCGAACAGGCGACCCTAAGGTGTCAGATGCACACACACACACACTTCACACATCTCAAATGCAGACAAGAGCCCCAGCCACCTTTTCACAGTTATGTTTACAATGTACACACTTACAGTTTTGTAACTTCCAAAGAAAAACACAAGCTGAGATGACTGAGAACAGTCACTTCACATCACACCACCCTTACAGTCACCACACGTGACTAATATGAAATTAGAACAGTGGAGCTCGAGGGCAGTTATGTCTGGGTGGTGACTTTCATACTAAGTGATAAGATGACCAAGAGCACACCTTCTGCTTCAGTTTAAGAGCGAGTGTGCTAACAGGCGCTTTCCTTTACCATCAGTGTGTAGGTAGGTGTGTTCCATTGTGAGCCACAATTAAAAGATGCATTACTATATGATCTAATAGCAGGACCTAGAAAATGACTTCATTCAGATTCATCAAATTCATTCATGCAAAACCATGAAACAGCTGATGGCAATAGCCCAGAGCTCCTGCAGTCTAACTTATGAGGTAATCAGCTGTCGTTAACACTGAAGCCCCTAAATAAGACAAATGTGCAATGTTGACACATACGGTACCAGTACAGATGTAGGCCTCTCACAGAAGCTCCTATGCTACTGTGAACTGTTTTTACACTCTCCATTACATGCAGGTACTCACCCTCTGTGCTGCAGACTTGCAGCTGCTGCTGCTGTTGCTGCCTTGGAGGTTCATTCTCATCCCTCTGGTTGAGGCTGAGGGCAGGCAGCCCCGTGGTGCTAGTGGAGATCTCCAGCCAGGACTCGCTCTGGGCTGTGGCGTTTGTAGCTATTGTCTCGGTGGTGGTGGTGGTGGAGGAGAAGGAGGAGGAGGAGGTGGTGGAGGTGGCATTGCTGCGTGGAGAGGAATGTGACACGGGGGGGCGACAGGGAGATGAGGAGCAGCGAGGAGGTGGGAGCTCATCCTGGTGGCCATACAGAAAAGATCAGACAGGACACACACCAGCAACATGCAAGACATGTAAAATCAATACAATCACAGGCACAGGATACGCTGTATCAGTGATGCATCACTATAAATAGCAAAGATATTTGCATCTTCTGGTAAAGTGGACAGCAGCCCAACCCATCTCTCCATCAAAACTGTAAACAAACAGAGACTCCGCTGGGATGCTGGAGAGAATGTGTAGAAAATATGGTTGATCATGCCCATATATTTTGGTTGTGCCCCCCTATCCAGACTTACTGGGGGAAGGTGACATAAGTTATTGATACAATTTTGGGTTTCAGTGTGGATGTAACATTCATTTATCTTTATTTAGGCCATTTTCCTGAGGGATTGGACAAAGATGATGAGTACAGGGGAAAAAAAAAATCACTAAATATTGGCTTCAGGAAAACACTCCTGTCCTCCTATCGGTACATTTGTTAGTATAGTTAAAGAGTTATACCTCCTTGAACAGATGACCTATTCCATTTGAAGCCATATATTCTATATGGCTTCAAAAAGAAATTGGAGAGAGAAGGTGGAAAAAATCCATTTACACAAATGACATAGAACTGTCAACATTGGTTAGCCAGATAGGTAATGATCATAACATGTGCACTTTTTATGACCTCATGTTTTCTGTTTTGTTTTTTGTTTCTTTTTTTCTCTGTTTTTCCTGGTTTGTTGTGTAGCTCCACCCCCTCCCCTGTTGTGATGAAAATATAAATAAAAAGTTACAAAAAAAAAAAAACACACTTACTTCAAGGAGGCACTTTGCAAAGCCATTTGATTTTGGATTAAGATGGGCAAATACATAATAATATTATTTCTATAAAATCTGTGAGACCTACTCTAAAAAACAGATCAGCAAACATCAGATCAGATTCATTTCTATGTTCCACATTGCAGCAGGCATGTCTTTGGTTAACAAATGTTAATGTTAATAACTTCACTTCCTACCACAAAGTGCGCTTCCTAAAAAGCAACTCATTCTCTGCTGACCGTCAGCAAGTTGGTTTTACAATGTAGGCACATTCAGACAGACAAATGGTCAAATCTAAATGTGATAAACCAAGCTTCAGCTCACACTGATACTGCTAGCAGTCAGCTGCTCTGTGTAAGGCTGGCAGGATACTTCTACAGAGTCCATGTCCTCATGGTCACTCTCCTCACTGTAGCAACCTAGACACACCCAAAAACGAGCATGCATGCACATGTGTGCGCAACCAGGCAGGCACGCAGGCACGCACGCACACACACACACACACACACACACACACACACACACACACACACACACACACACACACTGTTTAGTTTAGGGACAGGGGCAGACTCCACCATTTATGACATTAAAAATGTAAGGCTGATTCACCAATGATCTTTAGGATTAATATATGCATACTATATATATATATATATATATGCACTACACCACTGGGTATCAAAACCGCTAGTTCAAGAGTTTCCACACACCATCCCCTTCCTCTTCAGCGGCTGAAGTCAGATTCGTTTGAGTGGAGGCCTCCTTGAATGCACTCAACCACCTGCAGCAGGAAGAAGAGATTACTAGGCCTCAATGTAACTTGATTCAAGACCAAAAGAGGAATTTCAAGCAAGACACACAGGCACACACACACAAACAAACAGGTTTCCTTTAAAATTGGATGTCAACTATTTGCTATTGTCAAATGATGACAAAGGACTGTAACATCTCTATATTTTCAAGTTCAACAGTGAGCACAACCCCGCACCAATAAAAAAGGGAAATGGCTGTGCACACACATGGTTTCCTGTTCACAGACTGTGCTTTTTACAGTCCCTGTATTTCACACTTACTTGTTCATGTCTTTGATGCTCTCAGCTGCAAAGAAGAGTGTCATGACCTGTGGGTGGCTGGCCTTCATGACACTGGTGGGGGGACAAACACATAATAGCAATAATAGAGCCACACTGCACCGCAGGAAAAATGAAGGCAACATAGATGACCAGTACTAAGAGAAGCCATCTACATATTCTGTGATGTTGGAACTTGCTGACGCGGCAAAAAACAAAACAAAACAAACTAAGAGAAAACAGAGGGTGTACAGAGAAGTGACAAACAAGTGTGTCAGCGCACAAGAATACATGCTAACCCCCGACCATTTCCTCTTGGTGGGGGAGGAGTTGACAGCCTGCTATTAACAAGAGGTTCGCTTTGTGAGTCGGTAGAGTCAGTGCTCTAGTAAGGGCTTCTTATGTCTTCCTGCACAAATCACACTGGACTGCCAACTCTGTGGGCACCCAGACATCTGCATAGGCACCGAGCAGCCTTAGATTTACTTATTAGCATGCTTGCTTGCCAGAGGAGATTTGTTAATACAGATGCTAAAACAAGAGCCCTTACATAGGTGATTTAAAACAATACACAGTGCAAACGAGAAGGAAACAAAGGAAAATCCATGTATTTGAGATGAATGCACTGTGCACGTCTTATGTCATGTTCACCTTTTGCTCGCCTAGATTAGTGGCATGGTTGACCACAACTTCACATAATGTCTCTGATCATAGATCAAAAAGTAAGACAGATAAACCAAGGGCTTACTATTTCTTCTTGTGTTCTAAGGCCTGATCCACAATGAACTCTCTGATGTTGATGAACCCCTCAGCTTTCTCAGCCTGCAAACACATGAAGGGAAATGAGCTAGACACTAAAACACTTTGAGAGTTACAGTCATTACTGGGGAAAAAGTCTATGTGCATCTTCATTATCGTTACAGACACACACACACACACACACACACACTTAAGTGAGCAATAAGAGCCATCCTTTGCCTTATTCTACACACCCACTGGAGTTGTGAGCGCACTCTCTCACACACACACACGCAGACAAAATGACACAATGCAGTGCATGTTGCAAAATTTTAAAATTATACGCACACTTATGTAACTAGCTGACAAATAAACAGATCCTCTTTTGCACCAAAATACATCTTGTATTGCAAGACATCTGCTTCGAATAAAACATACACAAACTGCACTGCTGAAACTGCTCCTTTGCAAACAGTATCTTTGGTGTCCACTCACCATTTCACTGGTATACCAGTACAGAGAGCATCGCTTCAGCACAAACCAATACTTCTTCCATCGGGATCCTAGAAAGCCCTTGCTGTCCTTCTTCTTGTAAAGCCACCCACTGCAGTCCCCCTGCCCAAGGTCCTTTACCGACACTTTTCGTCGACTCATAGCTGGATTACCTTCAGAACCAAAAACCAGTATACAGGTAAAGACAGGAGGTTGCATGTAAGCATGTTTGCATAAACTCACACAGCGCAGGAGAGAACAGCAGCACTCAAACAGCTATGTTGACTGGTTTGGCTTCCTAATTTTATACATCACTATAACACCTCAGGATGTAGTCGATCACTATATTTAAATAAAAAAGTTACTGCATTGAAAAGAACATAATATTCAGCCTACCAGAGTACAGAGACAATTAAAAGGTCTTACCCTGAGGCTTGAGTCGGCATCTGCGATGCACGGAGCCCTGCAGGTTGAGAGTGCAGAGAGAGAAGGGGAGGGCAGAGAGAGAGAGAGAGAATGGGGGAATCAGTGTGAATGACAGCTCAAGCAGAACCCAGCCATCAGCCAGCCAATGCACAGCATAACTGAAGACACTGCAGCTTGCTCACACACACACACATCCCAAAGAGGACCAGCGTTAACCCTCCCTCTCTCTCACACACACACATAATTTTCAGTTTCTTTCTGTCTGTGTTTTTCCCTGTCTCTCTCTTTCAGTTTCTGTTAAAACAGAAAGGTGTTTGTCTTATTACAACATACTGATGAAACATCCTGTCTCCCATGGTTGTGTTTTTTGCACAAATCTTTCAACCTGCTTAGGCGACTAATAAATGTTTTGAATCCCGACGTCTAACGTTATATGGCACAAGAAAACGGTCTTGGAGCACCATGTTGCGACTTCTTTACTCAATGCATCGTTTCTAAATTACTGCGGATTAGACATACAAACTGTATTCACATATATCTCTCATGCATTTCTCTTACATTAAAGTCCAATGTAACAGTAATTAACCTGTGACTTACAATGAGTTTTAAAAAGGAAATGACACAGTTTTCAGACCGCAGAGGGAAATAAGTGACACACTTACTGTTGCTGGTCTTTCATGACGAGACTCTTGAGGTGTCACTTTGGACGGGGACACAATAGCCTTGAAAACAGATTCAATATTAAATTAATTTAGATTATATATAGAATTTAGATTTTAAAACATTGTAGGTTGACTTCGCTACTGAATTTAAGCCAACAAACTGCATCCTGTTGAAAACAGACAAACTAAAAAGACTAGTTTAACGCAAAATGAATAATTATGAGTATGAACGCCATTTCTCGACACGCGTTTAGCAATCCGCGCTTTCTCCAACAGCCAAAATTATCCTACCTGCAGGAAACATTTTAGAGTGTAGATATTACTGTTCATAATATTGCATAGCCCCATATCAAATTTGATGGAGGACATTTTCGTATTTATCTTCTGGAGAAATGAAGCCGAAACGGTACCCTACGTTGAACGAATTAACATACACCTGCCAATTAGGGCTATTTCCTGTTCATGTGCGTGTTGGACGGTGGGGAATGTTGGCAGTTAGATCTACCAACTTCAAATTTGAAATTGTGCAGCCTACCCACTGATCGCAAGAATCAACGCATTTGTGATAGATGTTTGACTGCATGACATTTTAATTTTCATACAATCTTAAGTTTATAATAAGGTTTTAAGGTAGACTACTTTGTAGGGTAGCCTACATCACAAAGATAAATGAATTATCAAATGTCAATTAATTGTTATTTATGCTGTAGCCTACAGGTATGGAAAAATAATAGGCCGCCGATCTCGTCAGCAAACTTATCACAAGGCAATCAGGTGGGTTGTCAGTGTTTACCGAGAAATCGGAGTGGGCGACTTCATACTTCATGCAGACTGCCAGGCGCGAAGACGATGCGATTTATCATTCACCAGCAGGTGTCGCCGGTGTTTGCAGCTGCTCAAAGCCAGAAGTAATCATAGCACAGATCCATTGTGCAAATATAATTCTGTCAAAGATTCTCCCCCTTACAATAAATGAATGTATGGGAATGGCATCGTATTTCAGAAATTCAAAAATGTACGTTTGTTAACACTCCACATTTTGTAAAAGGTGAGGAGAATTTCAAATTCCCAACAGATGGAAATTCTTGTGAAAATATGTTGGAAAATGTATTTACCTCTGAACAGTTGGTAAAGTTCTCCATGGTTAGTTTCTCATGGAACATTACACAATTTTCTCACACTATACAATGTGAAAATCTATCTGTGCTCTGCCTGCACATAAACACTAAACCATGAGAAGCACCTAAGACCTCTTAAATGTGACATTTTCAAAACTATTCACAACTGATTTGTCTTTATTGTACTTTTCAGTTATTATCTATAAAATCAAAGTTTTCTTTTATAGTGTTTTGGAAAATAGCACTTTCTATAGACCAGTATAGACCATACCATTCTTCACTTTAATTTTAGTCAAGTGTCCAAATCTCATTACCAACAATGTAGCTATGCAATGTGCTGCACAGAAGGGAGAGAAATGTTTCCCAAACCACAGATAAAACGGAAAAATATGATATATCAAGTGCCAAGACATGGTAAATCTGACATGTTATAGAGGCAGCTTGTACTGACAGAGAGCATTGTACTTACTATAATAGTGGTACTGTAACTACTGTAAACACAACTCCCTTTACTTTCCTGACAGAAAATACTGTGTGTAAATGCATCCATATGCCTCATTTATTGTTGAGGTTTTGCAAGGTTGAAGAAGTGATAAATCTAATGACACACACACTTAACCAAACAACGAAATATACATTTTATGTTCATTTAAAGTGTTACATATCAGACTTGACAATGATCACCAGTTTGGGAATAAGAAAGTCACATTGAACACAAGAGAAATACCAGTTAATTGTAACTTTAATAAAAGAGTTTTGAGATCAAATATTAACAAAACGTTTACATAATCTTACAAACAAATCCTGTGTTCAAAATAATAAAGTCTTTAAACATAACACATTATGCTTATGAAGCCTTAAAACGTGCTCCTGTAGCAATTAGAACAGTTTGTTTTGCATAGAGCTTTCAGTTACACAGCATACAATTACACCATTCACTAGCAATAAAACTGCATTAGTTCTGCATCTGTGATATCCAAGTGACCAGTCTATGCATTAGGGGTGCTTTTTCTCCATATAGCAATGCTTGAAACTGTTGTGTATAATACAGATGTTATGTTTGTAGTAGTCTATATGATTAATATGATGATGTGTGAGTCAGTGATGCACCAATAGGGTTCTAATTTAGATGTCTTAGGGCTTCAGAAGAGGCCAATACAGCCTGAGGTTTAAGTAGGCATGCAGCAATTGGATACTCTTTTTATGATCATAAACATGGTTTAAATCAGTGTTTGTCTCAGTTTTTCCTGCTGACATGCTTGCAAAAGTATGCACAAGAACTGACAAAGATGCTCTTAGAAATACTGATAAGACTGTGGACATTGAATTCACATTATAACACAATGCCCTTGTTAAAGCATCTTTTTGGAATAAGTGTTGTATGTTAAGATTAGCTTGACATAGATTTCTTTTTTTTAATGAAGTGTAACAGAAAACCTCAAGCAGAGGCAAGGTTATCACGTCAAAAGTAGCATATACATGATGAAAAAGGTGAACAAGGATTTAACAAATTATTTAATAATGCCAAAATGAAAAATCTATACACATGAAAATGCTCATGACCAATTAAATAACTTAAGTTATACACAAGTGAGTTACCTAATGAGTTTACAAACAAAACAAACTGGGTAAAAGGAAATGTTTCCTAGACCTGAAATGAAAACCATATAAAGTTGTCCACTGTTTTCCAACATACAGTGTGAACTGGATAAGCAGTTATAACTCAGAAGAAACAACAACATATAGTTTCATAAGAATCACCCAGTGGGGAATTCCAACGGAACATGAAACCCATATAAAGTCTTTTTTCCATATGATTTTTTCTATTGATAAAGCAGCAAATGGAGGTGCGCTCTAGGGCCAACACATGCAAGAAGATTCTGTCAACATCCTGAACCAACACTTCAGATCAATCAGGGAAGTGTGGAGGATCAAAGGCACTGTAGATGCGGCCGGGACACACCAGAACACACTCGTGTAGTAACTGAGATGCATACATACATACACACACTAGAACACACAAACACACCGGAACACACACACACACACACAGCGGTAGCAACAGCTGTGGGAATCAGTCACACACATACAGAATTGCTCTCTCTCTTTTGGTTTCTCCCCCCCACACACACACAGCATCCATGGCAATCAGTCACACACCCACACTCCCTCACTCATTCCGTTACATCCTCCCTCCCTCCCTCACCCGCTCACTCTCTCACACCCGCATAATCACTGTGTCAGCAGCTTGAGGCGGGCGAGCCAGCTGCTCAGCAGCGAAGGCTCGGCTGACGATGATGATGATGACGATGGTGATGACGACATCTGCACCACGGGCTTCTGTTTGGGCACCTTCTTGGCCAGCGCCTCCTGGTAGGGGATGGTGGCGCTGTTGTGCAGCTCGGCATTGATGAAGCACTGACTGCCGCGAATGTGGTCCACGCCTCGTGTCAGGTGACCTGTCTGTGGTCGGTAGGGCAACGGGTAGCAAGGAGTCTCCTCCGAGATGGGGGTGATGCGCTCGTTGCTAAGGTAACGTTGCAGTGGGCTCTCACCTGAAGACCAGTGAGTGAGGACAACATGGAGATGTATTAGGATACAGGTTTCTTAAACATTGAGGCTTAATTGCATTTGAGAAATTGAGAGAGAGAAAGAGAGAGAGAGAGAGAGAAAGTGTGTGTATATATACTGTATGGTATGTGTGTGTGTATGTGTCTCAGCTACACTTTACAGTGACTATTAAATTGGCATTAAATTGGCAAAGTATGGATGAGTGGAAGTACTGCAAAGAGACCAGACAGAGACCAGACATCTACCTAGAACCACCCCACCCTGAAACTGAAACTGAAATTTTTCTTAGCCTTGGGCTTACTTTAATGGTGTTAACAAACAACACAGGGACTCACACACACCCTCACAAACCACTAATTCCCTGCAGAGTGCAATGTGTGTGTCGTGCCCTGTGTGTGTAATTAGGCTAGCTGATGGTAGCAGAGATTAGCTCTGGGCTCTGCCTGTGGTTTTAGGGTGAAACTGCAACTGCAGTGAGGCAGATGCTGGAAAGAGAGAGAGAGAGAAAGAGAGAGAGAGAGAGAAAGAGAGAGAGAGATCTCACCTGTTCTGCCCTGGGGCCATAGCCTGGAGGGAGAGTCAGTCAGACCTAGGCAAGTGTCTACAGGCATGGACACTGGCCGAGGCTTCCCTGTGGAGAGGGAGAGAGAGAGTGGGAGAGAGAGAGAAAGCAGAGCTGTGATTTAGTGGTGAAGTTGTGAAGTTGCTTGAATGGAAGATCCAAAAATCCAGCTGCCCTCTATGACTGTCACTTCTGCACTGACTCTCAAACACCCGGCAAAATTTACAACTGTCAGTGGAAAGTATTTAGCCTCTATTATAAGTCGTGTCATGTCCTGTGCCTGTGACTGTGACTACTGAACCAGCAAAATCAAGCACATTATGGAAAGCTTCAAGCACATTTTGACCTTTACATGATTCATTTCTATGAGTTTGCCATATTAATCTGGATATTTCATCCCTGAGTATTACTAAACAGACTACTAAGTAGACTAAATTTAGAGAAATGTGTTTACCATATAAGTAAATGCAAATTTAAAATAACGCACTGTACAGAAAGTCAAATATCAGTGTGCATGTTCCAAAACCATTTCTTTGGCCTTGCTCTACCAATTCAGTAAACAAACATTGAAAGACTGATACTTCAGTTGTAGGCACCATCCATGACGTTTGTTTAGTCTCTTCTCTGTGAAGCATTGTTTGAGGACAGAAGCAGACAGGATGCGCTTGGGTTAGGTAGGGCAAACTCTGGTCTTAGACTAGAAGTGGAGTGGAGTGGAGCACTGACCTCTGGAGGGGGTGCGCTGCCTCATGCGAGCCTGGGGAATGGGGATCTCCACAGGGCTGGGCACAGGTTTGCTGTCGTAGTCGGCGATGGTGAACCGCCGCCGGCCCTCGAGGTCGAGGCACGAGTTGGGCGACTGTGAGCGCTTGGGCCTCAGTTTGACGCCAGTTTGAATAGGGCATGCGGTTGGTTTGGCATCCCTGCAGTACAGAGGTATGTCAAAACGTTTGTCAAAAAACTTCTAACAAGGCAGACAATATAGTGTTTTTTAATGCCAGTTAAAATGCTTAAAAGTAATGTTGTTCTGCGTGCATATAGCTCCTCACCGAGGAGCGTACGGAACCGAAGGAGGAGGAGGAATGTACAGGTCCAAAATGGCAGGTTTCTCCTTCCTCACAGGGGAATCCACTGGGTTTTTAGGGTCCAAAGCAGTGTGTGGACAGGGTAGGTTCTGTGATTAGAAGAAAGAACAGAAATAGAAATAAACAGAAATAAAGTAAACGGTTTAAATCCACTTACAGCTACAAACTCATTGACCTTTAATGATATAGTATACAGTATACCCATACTATTTTACTTCAGCATGATAATTATGTCAGTTAGGTCTAGATCTGTGATATCTGGAGTCTGGCATCCATCCCACAGTGTTGTCCTGTGTTAATCTATGAACTGTGTTTGCTTGCTAAATCCATCCAGTTCTGTTTTCTCTTGGCGTTGTTTGCCTGAACCCCCCAGTGCTCCAGTGGGCACAGGGCCTGGCAGAGCTGCTTGGTGAGCCGCTGTTACACCACAAGCTTTGTGCAACTAATTAGAGATCCAACATGCCGTTACTTTAGCAAGCTCTGAGAGTCTTTTTATAATAACAAGATAGCCGCTTTTTATAATAACAAGATAGCCGTGTTTCTTTCTGGATTAGCAGAGTTGCGTAAGGAGATTTGGGAAGGATTGAAACTGTTTGTTTCATAATTTTCTTTTGCTCGCCCACCATGATTGACATTCTTAAGGCTGTTAAAGATTGGACTTTGGTGGAGCTGAATCAGAACATGCTTAAATTAGAAGCCAACACCCTGGGGCTTTTAGGTTATGGGTCCAGTCAAAAGTTTCCCTCGTGATATTCACCGTTCTCCCCCATTTAGAACACTGAAGACACACTTCCTATAGCGGCTTCTGAATAGCTTCCTAGTGTTGTTCCATTAGATTAGTCTATTGTCTGCTAACCTATGAGTCACCTGTTGAAAATGGATGACATCAGTGTGAGGCCTTGATATTTAGACTCTCTACTCTTCTTTTTTCCATTAGGTGAAGGGGCTCATTGTTTGCTTGGAAACACCCAAAGGCCCACACACCATCACCTCTAGGGTGCTTGAGGCCCCAACAAAGGTGTAGTCATAATGTGATGATAAAAAGCACTTTTAATCAACTACTCAACCACAAAAATTCAACAGTTCATCTACCAGGAGTTTGCAAGAGCTACCCACACACACTGTCCAAAATGGCATACTGCTCTATTCTAACTACTAAAGTGAGTGAACAATTTAGTCAAATGAGCATGCATTCTCTTGATGAAAATGGACATGTTCCAGGCTCCATACATGCTGTTTGCAGTACATGGTAAGTCATTTCAGAAACAGCCACTGAAAAACTGGGGCTAGTGTGGCCAAGTCTGGTCAGAGAAGAAGATAGTGTGTAGGAGGGAACATTAAAAAGGTGTGTGTGTGTGTGTGTGTGTGTGTGTGTGTGTGTGTGTGAGGGACATGAAGGGCAGTGCGTTACCTGTGGGGCAGGTGGTCTCCAGCGCATGTTCTTGAGGGGGGCGGGTGTGAAGCTGCAGGTACCCGAGGGCCTCTTCTTCACCATGAGGACCACAGTCTGAGGAGTTTCCCTCAGCTTGGACACCAGGTTCTTCAGCTGCCAGCCCACCTGAGGGGGAGAGAAACATACGAGCAGGGCTCATCAGATTAGCCAGATAACACAGTGGGAACAGTACAACAAGAGAGAGCGAGAGAGTCAAAGCCCTCTGTGTCCACAAGTGACCACAGAACAGGAGAGAAAGAGAAAGAGGGGGAGGCAAGGTGAGAGAGAGAGAGAGAGAGACTGGGAAAGAAAACAAGGAAAGAGACAGAGAGGTATGGAGGCAGAGGCAGACAAGTTGAGGAATCCTCACCACTGTCTGTCTGTTGACCTGGATGACCTCATCTCCAGCATGGATTCTCTTGGTTCGATCTGCAGGAGACTAGGGGGACAGATACAAAGCGCATTGTAACACAACAGAGTTTCTACTGGCAACAAAACATGTAAGTGTATCGCCTGTTACATAACGGCCCTGGCTTAACCCAGCACCCATCTCATTAGCCTCCACCATTAGCCATGCTCAATAGCAGAGCTGTTTTGAATAGCGGTGTTTGTATAGAGTAACCACACTTACGTGCTCTGTGGTCCCTGTGATGATGTGAAGTCCGTCATAAGTGGATTTGATGTACATGCCCTGAAATACATCAGTGCTGTGTTTTAGTTTTAGTTTTTTTCAATTTTTAATGTAAATGTAACATAATAATACAAATGTACACCAATATTCGGTATGTTTAAAGGAGAAATTTGGTGTGAATTATGGTGGTGAACCATAGCCCTGTTGTTCGAGGTCACCAATTGCTGTCATTAGGAAAAAGAACAGGAGAATGGGGCACAGTAATTAACTTTAAGTTTCATTTCGCTATGCCCCATTCTGTTCACTTTAGTTATAGGTTCGTTATTCCGTCTATGCTGCTCTAGTTCTTTTTCCTATAGATAGCATTCAGTGACCTAGCTTTCAGGGGCTACTGACTGATTCACACCAGATTTCTCCTTTAAGTGGTTTATAGGGAGAGGTATATACCAGTCCTTCTCCAGGCTTGATGTTGGTAATGTTGACCTCCTCTAGACAGGCCATGTGATTCATCAGAGGGTCAGAGGTTGTTCTCATGGTCTGGTCACAGACGCTAGTCAGGAGCCGGGACTGGAATGTGAGCACAGGATGACCACATGTGGTTACACAACCATCAGTCAGACACCCCACAACAACACAGGAAACAACTGTCATATACACACACACACACACACACAGACTGACTCAGACATGACAGATCATGCACAAGAGTTCAGCTCATAGATTCAGTAATCTCAGTAAGAGTCTTCCAGACCCCCTCCTCCAACTCCCATTCACCCTGTCATACCCTACAGACTGGACCCTACTTTCCTTCCTCCATTCACTCCCTACACACTCTTTAACAAACATCCCCTTATCTCTTTCACACACACACAAACACAAACACACACACACACACGCGCACACGCAAAAACACACACACACACACACACAAAAACCATCCCCCGTCACTGGTAATCACTTGCATCACTGATAATGACAGCACTGAGTGTAAAAGCAGATAAGGGCATTGTCTTTGGGGACACATAATCTTGGTGTCACTTAATGCGTTTTCTGTTCTTAGAACATTTGGTCCTTCAGCTGTAACTGAATCAGCTCAATAAGCTCAGCACATACTACTTTACACCACAGCCCCGGAATGAGGCCTTGTCTCATACTGTTGTCTCATACTGTGATTTAGTTTTTTTATTATTATTTTGACAAAACCTCTCTTGTAAATAATTGCAGTGTACTGTATATTTAATCTGCCTTGATATCATTTTTTACTGTGTGCATCTGCACTGCTGTACTTGTTCCACTAGGTGAGTAAATGCCTATTTAACACAGATGAATTGTGGAAAATTCTAGATGGCAGAGACACTAAATCACTAAATCATGTCCAGTCTGTCCTGATACACAATGACTGATAGTACTGCAACCCTATGCTGAGTCAACAAAACAGGGGAAAGCTCTGTGTGTGTGTGTGTGGGGGGGGGGGACATGTGGGGTCCAAACACTGGGTCAAATGGAGAGGGAGCTCTGTGTATTAACATGACAATGTAAGGGAGTGTAATAGTGCTGACTGTGTGACCCCAGTGCATGCTGGGTTATCTGGGAGCGGATGGGCCCACACCACACAGGGGGCCTGCTGGGGAGCATCACAGAGTAAACAACCACTCACACACAGTGCCTATGGGCCACACACACACACACACACACACACACACACCTGTGGAGAAATCTCTCAAGTATTGCAAAGGAAGTATGTGTATCTAGGTGGGCAAGAATAGTGTGTGGATTCATATCTGTATGTGTGCGTTTGTGCAAGTGTGCATTTATGTGTGGAGTGTGAGTGTACGTGCATCTCTGCTAGTGTTGTTTGTTGTTTATGTGATGGTGTACGTGACAAATTAAGGGCGTAGCCTAGCAGCGACGCCCAAACCACCGCTTGCACCCTCACAAGCCTGCCTCTCATTACTTACCACTTCCAGAATCTTCTCTTCCATCTCGTAAACGGTGCAATCCTGAAAGACAGAGAGGAGAGAAATTCAGTGACACAGACACACAAACACACACACACACAAAACACACACACACACATATACCCTCTCTCTTGCTCAACTCCTTCAGGCATGCTACACACAATGATGATGAACAAACAAATATACAAATGTACCAAAACAGCGACACTACAGGCAAGGACAAATATTTCAGCAGCATAGATAGCGAAAGCATAACTCCCTTGACGGCACCGACTGGGAGCAAGAGGAAACCACACCAACAAAACCGATGCCAGGGCTTCTCCCGTGGGCGTTCGGTGGAGCCGACATGTAAACACACCGTGACTGGTGTGAGCCCGCTAATGTGTGTGTCTGAAAGGGCAATCCCCATTGGTGGAGCACCAAGGCAGCAGTGGTGGTGGTTGTGTAGTAGGGCAGACGGGAGAGAGAATAAGCAGCCCGTCAACAAGTGGGGGGGTGGGGGAGGGGGTTGAGAGGGAGCTGTGACTGGCTGAGTGGAGGGGGGAAGAGGAGAGGAGAGAGGAGAGGCACGTTTGGGTCGCTCCGACCTCCACGTGCCAAATGGTGTGTGGAGAGGAGCTGAGCAGAACTGAGCTGAGCTGAGCCCCATGTGGGATGGTCGCTAGTGGAAACACATGTGTCACACCACAAGCCCTGTGTCATGTTTCAGAGAGCTCACGAACACTCTCTCTCTCTCACACACACACACGCATACCTACACACACACACAAACTACAGACATGGGTACACAAATACATGTACGAATAAACAACACAGGAAAAAAATTACAAGCACAAACATAAACACATGCAAGCATTGCTCTAAACACAAACACAGACACACATACACACAAACACACACACAAGCAAGAAACCCATAACACCAAACATGTACGCCTGAAGACACACAGCACACAAACAAGCATACAAAAGCCCTCTCTCATATGCATCAGAGCATGTGTGCCCTGACACACCTCCACCACTGGATGCCTTTTCAGCTGCACTAAGACTGCACTATTTCATCACATCCCTAATGGCTCTGTGTCTGTGTGTGTGTGTGTGTGTCTATGAGTGTGGATCCCCAAGGACTTGTGGGAGAGGTGTAGCCATGGAGGAGGGAGAACTGCAGAGAGAAAGGGAGCTGGGACACAGGACCTCCAGTCTGCAGCCAGAACAATATGTTCTAGTTCACTACATGGAAACGAGTAGCGGTTTAACCATCAGAATAACGTCAAGCAGGACCTTGCTAGGGGTCTAGCCAATGAACAAGAAAGATAGAAGACCATGGCCAATTAAATCCTGACACTGTAGTTTCTCAATAGCTGAAGCTCATTTTTAGCAAAGAGAGGGAGAATGGGAAATGGGAACTAACCTTCTGAACAGTGGTGGTCAGCTCAAGGCAAAGCTGGATGATTCTGTTTTTAGTGGTAGTGAAGTCACTGATACCAGTGAGGGGAGTCCTGGAGAGAGAGGGGGGGGGCGTGGGGGGTAGAGTGTGTGTGTGTGTGTGAGAGATAGAGAGAGAGAGAGAGAAGGAAGATGAGGAAGAAGAGGAAGGAAGAGTAAGAGAAGAGAGAAAACATGAGAAAGAGACAGAGAGTGAAAAAGAGAGAAAACTGATTTTAGCTCTGCAGACTGCAATTATCATCATCATCTTTTGCTCTGAGTTGAAGTGTAAGCAAAGCTGCAACAATAACAAATCTTGCTTGGTATTCAGGGATTCCCAGGAAGCATCTGAGTCAAGCCTGTACAGGCACATGATGTAATGTTATGGATGTCAACAGATAGCCATCAGTCGTATTT
The DNA here is from genome assembly GCA_027481765.1 of Tenualosa thibaudeaui. Classification (NCBI taxonomy): domain Eukaryota; kingdom Metazoa; phylum Chordata; class Actinopteri; order Clupeiformes; family Clupeidae; genus Tenualosa; species Tenualosa thibaudeaui. Next base: position 13,981,903 of record JAIFZK010000001.1, on the reverse strand, counting down.
CACTAAAAAATCTAGTTTTCACTAGATTTTAAAAAATTCAACATACAAAAACATCATAGCTCTGCTATCCATCACACACACACACACACAGAGAGAAAGGGTAACCAGATAATAAACAGTTTGAAACAACCACTGAGGGTAAGAATGGATCTTGAGCCAAGAATCTGGAATGTTCTATCAAAAGATATAATTTAGACACAACATTTTGCTCCTTGCATACAGTGTGGGAGAGCCAAACATGGTTGGCGACCTAATGAGTATGAAAACGCCCACAAGGACAATGACCATGAATGTGGTGTCTATTGGAAGGGACTTTTATGGATGTCTAAGCATGCTTGTTGTTATGCGCTGTTCATACACACTTCTGCACAAATAAGAATGAGTGTATGTGTGCGTATATATATATATATATATATATATATATATATATATATATATATATGTATAAAATTTGCTGTAGCATTTTAGCCCTGCCAACAGATTCCTTGCAGCGCTGAGGAGCTCCACCACATAAATGTAAGTTTGGTGTGTGTATGTGTGTGTGTGTGTGTGTGTGTGTGTGTTTATGTGTGTGTGCAAGTTTGTGTGTGTGCTGCGAACATGTGCAGGTCCCTACCGATCGAGCCAAGCCAGCAGGTTCTTGGCAGCGGCGATCAGCTCCACCACAGCGGTGAGGAATTCATTGGGTGGTTTGCGCGCCGTCCCTCCACTGTACACTGGGCTCCTTCGGCGCTCAGATGCCAGGTTGTGGAGGTTGTTGGAAGCCGCCCGCATCTTCCCCACCAGCATCTTCAGGTTGTCCGTCTCCACCCCATAATTCTGTCCGGAAACAAAAACTCAGGTTATATATCCGCTAATGTGTCTATGTTTCTCTTTTATCATTGAGTTATTGGTCTCTAAAGCAACTTCAGAGCCAGTGAGCTCTGCTGATTTAGACTCAAGAATGCTCTCATTCTCTCCGTATTCACTCTCTGAAAAATGCAGTCCATAGCTTTAGCGCCCTGAGGGTCATGTTTTACAAGCAACATGGCTGTATCTCAAAGGCAGTTGAGCAAAACTACGCGGAAGGGGAGGAAACACAATCCCTTCATCAAACAGACAGAGAGGCAACTCAGTTTGACTTTGGTGGACATTCCTAGAGTATGAACACAGAAAACTCATATCATACACTACAAAACATCATAACAGATTAAATTCAGTTTCATATTGCAATCCAGAATCTCTAGTCGCTTTTACAAAGCGCTAACAGTCAACTCAAAGGCACGGTGCAGTAAACGTGCTATCCAATCTCTGATCAGCACCTTGATAAGCACATTCCACACCTATCAAACAAAATCACCAAACCTTTCTTTCATTAGTCTCTTATCTGCAGTGGGACCCACTCAGGAGACCATTAGCGAGTATAATGTCAATGCGGCGGCTGGGGTTCTAATGTGGCATGACAGCGGATAAAGAGGTGGGTTGTTCTCACGACCTCCCCTGCCGAAAAAAAGCCCCCGCTACACGTTGCATTCCTCTGGACCAGTCACTGTGGAGGATGGCCAGGGAAACAAATGCACAGTCATCACCTAATCCCCTCTCCACGCTGCCACTAAGCACCCAAACTTGTGTGTGTGTGTGTATGTGTGTGTCTGAGGTCTAAGTACAGTATGTGTGTGTGTGCGTCTCTCTGTGTGCGCGCATGTGAGTGTGTGTGGGTAAGAGAGAGAGAGAGACAGTGTGTGCAATGTGTTTGAAACAGGAAAGGTGATGTAAATGAAAACATTTCTTGCATACTAATGGAATGCCTGTGGCGTGGGTGTTTGTGTGTGTCTGTGGTGTTGGTGTTTGTGTGTGTCTGGGAGTTACGCTATCTGCGCTAGTCTGTGCTTGTCTTTTTTTCCGATGTGGTGAGCAGACAGACGTGGTGAAAGTCATGAGTGGTTCTGTGTCAAGTAGTTTAGCAGCGATCAGGTGAAAGCCCCTTGAACAGAGCAGCGCTATGAGGAAATGTGTGCTGGGACTCCCAGCTTGTCAGCAGGGGATTAGACAAACAACACACATGCCACCCCTCCACCCCCACCTGGGGGGCATTGGCCCCTGGACAACGACACCACACTGACGAGGAGGACCTGTCAATGTCACACACACACACACACACACACATACATGCACCTTGTACATACACATACCAGCATTCCTCACTTTTACACACACACACACACACACCCCTAGATACCAAAAAATATGCACATACAAAAAAAAGACTGTGCCAAACACGCACACTCTCACAAACACACATACACATAGCAGCAGATGTTTGTGTGTGTGTGTGTGTGTTAGCCGCTGGGCTTAGAACATCTGCAGTCGATTTCAGTCAGCACGGGACTGAGAGGAGGGCTGGTGATGAGAGGGGGAGGGATGATGGATTGACAAATATTTCACCATGAAGGCTATAATGACAGACAGACAGACACACACACAAACACACACACATGCACATACACACGCACACACACACTGTACATACACTACTCATTTAGCAAATGTTTTTACCTACCAAAGTATTTCTACAGTATCATTAGTCCTCATTTTCCCAGTACATGTGCCTTGAAATGACCCCCTAACTCCTAATCTATATTTCCCACTTAAGAACAGAACAGAGCAGAACAGAACGAGAGAGAGAGAAGAAAGTGAGTGAAGTGAGGGAGTGAGAAAGAGAAGAAAGTGAGTAGAGAGAGGGAGTGAGAGAGAGAAGGAAGTAGGGACAGAGAGAGGAGTGCGTAAGAGTAAGGACTACACTTCCATACACACATATGACAGGGGTTTACTGAAGGCAGATCCACAGTGCAGTAATCAGACCAGGGAAAGAACAGAATGGCCCGTGGCCACTGATAGCAGGGCTGCTTAGGATACACACAGCTCAGACTCAGGGAAGAGCGAAGTGACTCATCTCACATGAGTGGACGGAAACAGCTTGAACAATGGTGGTACCAGCTTTCCTGTGCTCTCACTGGTTTGTGTTTATGTATGTTTGTGCGTGTGTGTATGTGTGAGATAGAGAGAGAGAGAGGGGAATAGGGTATGTGTGTGTTTAGAATGCTTGGTGTCAGTCTGTGTGGATAGAGTTTGTGGAGTCTGTGTACTGTGTATGTTTACTCTGTGTGTATATGTGTGTGTGTGAGAGACTGTATTTATCTGTTGTTGTGTGCGTGTCTGAGAAAATGCATGTGTGAGTGTCAAAGTATGGGTCTATTTGTGTGTGTTTGTATGTATGTGTGTGTGTGGGAGAAATAATGGGTGGGTGTTGTTGGACAGGTGGGTGGGTCACATCTGTTTCCTGCTCTCCAGGAGATATCTTCCAGAATGTTCTAGCCAGAGAGAGTGAGCTCAGGGCGAGGAAGAGAAGAGAGAGGGAAACCCCGGTCCGACACAAAATTCCCATAATGCCTTTCTCCATGGCCTCACATAATTCCTGTTTCAGGGTGTACCACCTTGGCACTCCCTACCACTCCCTGCGGTCCATTTCCTCTGTGCATGTTCACCTCTCATCGCCAACAATCTGCACAGGAACCACACAACACCGCTGATCTCAGGTCAGGATTGTGTGAACACAACAGGTTCCAGAGCAGTGGGTGTGAACACAGCGGGTTCCAGTGCAAACGCAGCACTTTATGGCTAGAACGAGAGCCAACACTCCTCAGGGAAAGGTTCTTTTCTCCCTCTCTCTCTCTCTCTCAATCTCCTCCAACCGCAGACGGCGGGAAGCCAGTCGCACGGAATGCAGGGTGTAAACGAGGCACATGTGCGGTGCGCCGTGTCACCAGAGGACCCCGGGGCCCCCTCGACAGGGACCACACATCGCCAAGGGACATTCTGCAGAAGCTCCCAGCACGATCTCAGTTGTTCTCACATGTCAATCGAGCCCAGTCAGGGGCCGCCACTGTTTGGCCACTCATACACACACAAACACAACCACACACACACACTCACACACAGTTGCAGATCGTCAAGACCCTCCAACCCTCTCGTTTGCACCACACAAGCTTGAGAATGGGGAGGAAAGCACTTATTGTACTCATTAGTGTCCTGATATACAAAAAGGGCTGACCACAGCCTTATAGTCTGTGAAGACAAACGCAAGACTGCAGCACAGCAGCACAAAGTGCATGGCAAACAACAACAAACAACAAACAACAACAGCCTCCCTAAGGCCTGGCCTTAATGAGACACAGCAGTGAGGAAGTGCTAAGAACAGCACGTGCTCTTGTATGGAAGCCTCCAGACACTGCTGCCACTGGGGCCCATGTGGTTTCTAGAGGCAGCACAAAGGGAGAGAGTGAAAGTGTGAGATAGAGAGAGAGAGAGAGTGAGTGAAAGTGAGGGTGGAGGGTTGGAAGAAGGGTGAGAAAGACGCTTCTGCACTTAATGTTACGGAACGGATCTGCCGAGGCGAAAGATCCGGTCAAGGAAATGTATGATGCAGACTTCCTGCTCGAAGGCCATCTGCAGAGCTACCAGAACTTGAGGAATTATGGGATGAGAAAAAGGGAAGGAGAGAGAGAGAGACAGAGAGAGAAAGCGAGAACTGATGTTAAGGAAACCCACCAGGGGGTGGGGGGTAAAGGAGAAATGCATAGAGAACAGGACACATGCCTTAAAAACAGCATTGAAAGAGGCATAGAGAAATAGAAAGAAAGAGAAAGAGAGGCAGCTGAGCGGACATTCCTCGATAATCCTTGCCTTCCTGTCCTCTGCCAGCCTCCTCCTGTCTCTCAGGCACCTTGGGGGGGGGGGTCTGATTACACTGACTGCAATCATCATTACAGGCCTTCAGGGACAAGCTCAAACCCAGCGTGATAACATTGCCATTTCCAAAGATCTTGTCTGATAAACTGAATGTCATGACCATGATGAAAGTCCACACAACTATATTTGACGCAACTACTAAGCAGATTGTGTGTGATGTTCCAACATCAAATGGAGATCTGCGGTTGGTTATTTTCATTTGATCAGTAGGCTCATCACATGTCCCAGTGGAAAGGAAATATTATTATGACAGGGCCTTTTTTATGATTTATTAAATCTAGATTATTCACAGCATTCAAAATTTGTTGTTCTTCTCTGACTCTGGTCTATTTATTTACTTCACTTCATATGAATTAAGCATGCTACATTAATCTTCAAATACAAGACGATTCATTTTCAAGATTTTCAATGTTCCCTCAACAAGCATACAAAAAATCAGCTGTTATGGTTCTGCAGACCAAGACTGTTATCAACTATTCGATGATTTAGTGCTGTGGAACATGACGACCTTGTGAGAACTTGCCCTGAAACACTGGACCAATTCCAATGGGGCATGATTTTCCCAGGAGAGAAGAGAGTTTCAGGGTTCAAACTCCTGTTTGGTGTGGAAAGCACCAGAAAACTAAATCTGGTCAAAGAACTCATAGAGTTTGCATTTATTAACTGACCTAAATACTTTATCTAGTGTGCACCTTTCAATAAAATATTTTTCTCAATCCTCCAGTATTCAAGGCCTGATGGTTAAGTGAAGTAGTCCAATTAAGCTGCCATTTGCTTATGTTAATTGAGGACACAGATACATCCCTCTTCCCTAACAGAAACTCCAAAAACAAACACCAGTGTCAATATTTAACTGATACCAGTGAACTGATAAAACAAGTTAGCAAGGAATGTCAATTCAACAGTCAACTGTTTTTAACCGTTTATTGATGCATTGTTATTGCAGCTGAATTTAAAGCACTGTGGTGCAATGGTAGCAGTGCCTGCACCATTTATAGGCCAGGTGCTCTCGGGGACCCGGGTTTGATTCTGGCCTACCATAATTTTCTGATCCTATGCCTTCTCCCTCTCCCACTTGTTTCCTGTCTAAATCCACTAACCAATCTGAATAAAGCCAAATAAAATGCCAGTGCTTCTGGGTAGTGGATACTGTGTTTCCACACCACAGCCATTGGGTTTCTTATTAAACATACAGCTCTAAATGTTGCTGAATGCTTTTTGTGACACTCACCAAGGCACAGAGCAGGTCCACCGCCTCCAGAAAGAGCTCTTGGTGGCCGATGCGTGTTACGCCCAGCTCCTCCAGGTCCTGATGGGACACCTTCAGTAGCTGCTCGCCGTCGATCTTTTCCCGCTCAAAATTCGGCACGTACTGCTGAAGACTCTCATCCAGCCCTGAGAAACAGAGTGAGAGAGAGAGAGAGAGAGAAGAAAGTGAGTGCAGAGTGATAGTGAGAGAGAGAAGGAAGTAGGGACAGAGAGGGCAAGGGGGAGTTAGGTGGGGTTAGACAAAGGGTTATTTTCAGAGAGTAGGAGAGAGTGTGGGTTTCGGCTCCTCACACTCAATGCAAGTGTTGGTGTAAACACAGGGTCTGAGTCAACATGGGCCTGTTTGCTCTGGCCATGGAACGGCCAAATCTACGCCGTCTCTCAAGATAGCACAGCACCTTTGGAGCACTGCGCCAGAGCAGAAAAGGCAAAAGTTACAGCAGAGCTGTCATGCTTCACCGCCTCAGAGCCTCACTAGAAGGGTGAGTCCACCAGGCAGCCAGATCTTGCAACCGACTACACTCGGACGAAAGAAGAAAGGATGAACTGAGTCAACAGAACGGTGTTTGCTTTGGCCTGCGAAATGGCAGAGTCAACAGCATTTCTTAGGACAGCAGCGCGCCTCCAGAGGGTGTCATCTGAGTGAGACACTCAACTACTGAAGGCTCTAGAGGCCGGACTGGAGAACAGAGAGTACAAACCCACACACGATGGGCTTAGATCCCCCAACACACAAGTAGCCTGGGCATCTCTGCACTACAAATTCCAATTTCTTTTGGTTAGTAATATCATGATAAATGGAGCTAATAACTTCCTAACTAGGAAAGTGCATTTTATTAGTTCAGTCAATCTTGTGGGACTGTCATGTTTGAGGCCACTTGTGAGTTGCTAAAACAGCTGGTGTTAATTCCAGCCTGTAGAACTAAGGGGCTGAGCAACTGGTGCTACTGTTTGCAGAACGTGGTGAATAAAGAGGCTGGGAAAGACTACGAAAGAAAACAACTGTTGCCGCAGTCACACCAGGCACCGGTCGTGCCCCGTGTTTATTTGGCGAGCGAGGTGACAGATGGCCCGCTCGTTTGCCACCGGGGGTCAGTCACTCTGAAGCGGCGGCTAATGAGAGAGCTGCCCGCGCAATGTGTTTGCTGAGGCAAATCACCACTGCACTGCTGGTGCTTTTCTGTTTGATCAGTTCAAACGAAAACAAACAAAAGCCACCAACAAACAGTTGTTCTTGCTGTGATGTGTCAGAGGATTAACACACCAACCCTGGACAAACCTCCACCAGCCCATGTACTCCAATTAAATGAGTTCCATTTCATCAGCAATTACAAGTAAGCCTGCACTTAAAAACATAAACATGCTCCCTCCCGCTTTCATTGTCAGCCTCAGACATTAGAAGCTTCTAGAAGCTTCTACTTGTGCTTGTGTATAAGGGGGATGGGGCCACATGGCCCCTTTGACCACTGTTCCAGTGGCAACGGTGTGAAAAGGACTGACTTTGTGGGGGGCGGACTCAGCCACATAAAAATCAAAGGCTCTCTGCTGGAATGGGCTCTGAGAGGTCAGGGGTCAACTGTGCCCCATCTAGTTCCTCTACGTGACACAACAGCTGCCAGCAGTAACTGCAGCACCACTCATAAGTAACTCCACCGAAGACCATCAGTAAACGATGACAGCCGAGTCACAATAAAAATGACTCTCTAAATATGTAACTGGCTTTCTTATAGGCACCTACTAAGACACAATTAACAAGTGAATTTGGATCTCAGCAATAACACATACATCAACAGGTTGTTAATAAGTGTGAGTTAGGTAATTAGTTATCTGGGCACATGACTGATGTTAACATTTGTTGGGCCATTGCGGTTCAACCACAGGCTGTGTTGGTGTGAGGGTCATGAATGGCTAACTAGCATCCAGGGCTCCAGTTTCTAAAACCTGATCTGAGTGCTTGTCTCCAGCTCTGCAGTGCACTGAAGATGGAAGAGGTCCTGTCACAGACCAACCAATCAGCATAAGAACAATACACACATCCATTTTCTCCATCATGCACATGCCAGGTATTCCTGTGTATTTTTGTGTTAGCATAATGCTATGAATTTTGATGATTCTAACTGCACCAATCGTTTAGCACTAAAAATATTTGGAGCAAACTTCAAAGCACAGGAAATGGAAAACAAAAGTTCTCTAAGGCATCATATCTTCAATCCTCGGGACAGTACAGAAGTGGACAGAAAAATAGCCGTGAGGGAACATGAGGTTTTACATGAGCTAACTCTGTTGCAAAACACACCTGCCCACACCCATTAAATATTTACACAGAAGACCACAGAAGGCAGCAGCTATCAATTTCACCTATTAAAGAGACAGCTATATTGGGGCTAGTTTGTATAGGGGCTTGTTTCCTCCATTAACAGTTTAAATGAAGGCATACAAGCACTGAAACAGACTATAGTTTACCTGCCACATGAAAGGTCTGTCAGAGGAATTACTGTAAACCATAAATACCTTGTTATTTACATCAAGAAAATACCGTATACCTCACATGCTTGTGACTCAAGGTCGACCATGGACCTACAGCCTCTTAGCTCCCTGAAGTATTTCTTGAGACGGAGTGTTCCTGGACATCATGTTTCACACATTGCAACAGGGAGTAAATCCACAAAAAGCCTGTTGATCCAGATCGTACCCACAATCTGCCATTAATGCCAAGGCCCCTCACATGCTCCAGAAGCACTGCATTAGTGGGACCCTGCTTCAAAGAGGTTTTGTCACTGAAATAGAGAGTGCAGTTGTCTCCCTCACTTGTTTCCTCTCTTTCTCTTGGCCTCTCTCTCTCTCCACCTCTATCATTCTCTCTTTCTCTCTCTCTCTCTCTCCCACACTCCCCATACACACAAGCTCTTTCTCCTCCACAGCCTTTTCTTCTACCCGCATTCATCGTCTTGGCTTTTGGCCCTCTAAACCAATGGCCTAACAGTAGGGAAGCCACATCACACAAAAGGGCGACGGCACCGTATATGCCTTAAGCACTGACACCAGACAAGCCTCTGGACAAGGGGGTACAACACTACACTATTTTTTCTCTACCCTCCAGCAACAGTCTTCCCAAACTCTTCCTACAACCCAAAGTTGATTCTGTGCTGTCAGCCCAATTTTTTTTTGTATTTCCCAGAATGGGTTATGAAAATTTTTTTTAGTTATTTCCTATATATGTGCAAATCAGTAAAACTGGAATAAGGGAACAAAAGAACCTAAAAGAATGCTTTACACATTGTGTTCAAACAATGCATAAGGCCTAACAACAGCTACTCTTCTTTGCATAATAGTAGCAAAACAGCTGTTCGAGTTAAGCATGGCAAACATAGAATTAATACAGCGTCCCATTAAGAGCTGCTGCTGCTGCACCTAGCAGTAAACTTTATGACAGACTCCTCTCTCTCTAGGTGCTATATTTCCAAGGGACATTTCATAAAATCCCCACAAGAGTTTCGGTGCAGTCAGTAAACTATGGGAATTACCACAGTTCAATCCCGCTCCACCCTTGGCCACAAAGATCAGTTAATCATTGATCAGACTCACGAAAACAAACCAAAGCCAGAATATCCTCACGACTAATTCCCACACAAATAAATGGACACATCCTCACTGATGTAGATCTAGCTTATTTTAACTGCCGGCCACCCACGGACCCCTTCCTTGTGAAGGCTGTGGATTGATCTAAATCGGTTCTTCCCTGGCTGTTACAAATCCCTTTTTAGGAGATTAATGATGTCAGCTGTTATTGTCAGTCTTCCCTTACACCACACAAACTGCAATAATGTACAGAAAAAGCAAACATGCCCATACTTCCTGATATTCTCACAAATGAGAGGATGACACTCTTCCGGACTGAGGTGATGCTTTCCCCCATTACTAATATTGTTAGACTTCCATTTCAGTTGCTTCTGTTGACAACAGCACAACAGTCTAGCAGTTCATTTCTCATGTCAAAATATGTTATTGTGCAATGTGTTAAATGGGCAACAAGTGTCCATAAAGTCATCCTCAAATTCAATTCATGAATGGAACATTTTTCAATGTTTTGTAAACAAAGCCTGCTTTACAGAACAAGACAAGTGCATTACACTGCTATGTACCACCATCCCAGACCTCCCAGAAAGTGTGTGATCACTAAATTGGCATCTGATGGTGTGACAGTGGCAGCAACAGTTGCCTGCAGGTTGGAGAGTGTGTGTGTATGTGTGTGTGTGTTGTGTGCCTGAAGAGAAAGCGCTGACGCTATGTCCCCCTGGCAGACAGCTCCAGCACAAAGCAAACAGGCAGAGCTTAAGTTGAGCGGGCGGCTCCGTCCATCAAGCAGGCACGTGCCCTGGTGTCCATGAATGAGTGGAGTTTGGCCTGGACCTGCATTCCAGAGCTGTGGGTGCGGTTGGGGGTGAGGCGGTGGTGGGTGTTAGATGGGGGGGTCAACAAAGGGAATGTTTACTTCACCCTGTCGAGCACAATCCAAGTCAGGGACAGTGGACTGGAGAGGAAGGGTCAATTGAAAAGCATTCAAAGCATTCATTTCCAACCCTTTCTCCCATTCTCTTGTAAGCAACACATCAGTCTTATTTCACTGGCCTGGCCAAATCCACTGAGGAGGAACAGAAAGAGAGAGAGGGAAAAAAAGAGAGAGGCAGAGAAACGTGCATTATCTCACAGGAACAGCTTGGTGGGGAAAGAGGATTTCCTCGACCAAAAAAGAACAATTCCCCCAGTCGGTATTTCCAAACAAAGCTTCTTCACAATCAGCTACCGTGCTGTTTTCACTAGCTCTACATGTGTGTATATTCTGGGCTCCATCCAGAGGTGACATAACACACCTCCATCAAACATCCTCTCCTCCCTATGAAGTTCTGTCCAATTTCATAACTTACTCAAAACAATGACAAAAAGGTCCATTCATGCGGAACCAAAAGATAGAAGTTCTTTAAAAGGTAAATATCTATGAAACAATACCAAGCAAACTACCATTACCTCCATTGGTAGACAACTTTATCATCTGTAATGAAAAGATGACGAAACAAAGAATTGTAAAAACTTTTTTGATCTTGTAACACCTCTGAAGTACTAAACAGTGACAAGGAAAAAGAGAGAGAGAGAGAATTGTGTTTGATCCTAAATACCTGGCTCCCCCCTGTATGTCTCTATGTATGTATTCGTCTCTATGTTGCCCTGCTCTGGGAACCAGCCGATCCACCTGGTTAGTTTGATTCCTGCTCCTGGCTCTAACGAACGTCTATTTCCCAGCCCAGGTGACAGAAACATGGAGGAGCTGTCATAATTCAAGGCTGTTGTGACAAAAGGCAGGTGATGTTTGGAACAGGTGGTGTGTGTGTGTCGTGAGAAGAGGAAGGGATAGGGGGTGGGGGAATGGCGAGAGAAGGGTACAGACAGATAGCCTGCTGATGATAAGTCCACTGAGTGAGCCGGGACACCTGGTGACTCAGACCAGCACACACTGAGAACAACACTACTAAATTGAGTTGATGGACTGAAACCTCTCTCTCTCTGATAACCACAAAACAATGACTGGACTGAAGGATGGGGAAGGAATGTTTCTTCATTACCACTGTAACTGATTAAATGTTCACTCCTCATAAAAGAGCGAATGTTCAGCCCACTCAAAGGCTGGTCACATTTTCCACACTGGTGTTCTTGAGGAGAGCAAGAAAACACAGCTGATTCAATTACTCAAGGGGCTAAAATCTCAATCTAAAAACACAATCTGAGATAAACTGTAACAAATTCTCTAACTGTAACAAATTCTCCATTCCAACAACCCATGTAGTGTTCAAAGCACTAGATCAAAGGTACATATTTCTACACATGCTGTATATACTCAGTCTGAGCCACAGAGCTGCAGGATAGGCAACATAATAGCACCTGTTGTTTGAAAAATGCAGACTTGCCCTGACAGGAGTCCCATAGCTGATCTGACACAGTCCCAGCATCACCCCCTCGAGTTCTCAAGCATGTCTTTGATAACTTGGGTTTACACATTAACTGCTCAGAGAGGGGGGGTTAAAACAGACTGTTTCCAAACAAAGCATGTGGCTCCCATTCGCCGGAACCACTCCCCTATCGTGTTTGTAATGCAGTGGGGATAGGCATGAATGTGAAACAGGATTTTATTTATGATGCCATTTACATAGCTTACTCCAAAGGTCACCTCACGTTTCCAGAAGAAGTTTCTAATCCAGTTAATGTGGCTGCAAATGCACTTAGAGAACCAATGGTGTAATCCCATGCACGGTGGCAGGCAGCGAGTGATACAAGCTTAATGAAAGCTTTTCAAATATGGAAGTCATAATGCTAAATGCACCATAAACCCTATTTACCAGTGTTTTAACAGTGTCAAAAACAGAGAGCTGTGAAACTAGCAATCATTTTTTACAGTCTAAACATAACATAGCAGTTACTTTGACAGATATCTATATACACACACATACACACACAAGCACATTGATTATATTCTACATTGTAAATTAGTTTAATAATGCCCTATAAAACTTGATTAGACTACTTATTGATTGATTGATTACTTATCACCTACATCAAAGATAAATGGTAAGCCTGGTCATATTCTAAAAGGTTGTTAGGGTGCATGACCCCCCGAGCTCTGAGCCAGCATTCTGTGCACCATCCCGGCTGCAGTTCGGCTAACCCCTGCATTGTGTGCTTCCATGGATTCATGACCCATTGTCCCAGTTACAAAAGCCGAGGATTATGGCACAGTAGCAACTTGGCAGACAATATCCCTGGGTCTTACTGGCCTCGAGACCTTCAGCAACCATTGAAACCATTCATTCTGTGGGACTGATGACACAAGGGCATTTACTCAGGCTATCTGTTATCCATTTACTTCATTAGAGACAGAAGAAATTGACCTAAAAATGGAGACCAAAAAACTATAGTTACCAATAGTTTGGTTTAAATGTGTAGCGTAGTGGTTAAGGAACCTGGCTAGCAGGGCAAGTAGCCTGAAAAGATGTGTGTTCGTATCCCAGCTGCCACCGTTGTGCCCCTGAGCAAGGCACTTAACCCTAAGTTGCTCTAGGGGAGACTGGCCCTAAACAATTGATAGTTGGCCAAAAAATGTAAGTTGCTTTGGATAAAAGCGTCTGCTAAATGCATAAATGTAAATGTGTACAAAAATCATTCCTTAAGCCTGGGGTTGTATGATTACTAGCCCTTCCAAAGTCATACCTCCCAAAACAACTCTCAGTCAAAACAACACACAACCCCTCAGTCCATCTCCATTGTTCAGGGTAATTCACCAGCAGTTTAACATTGAACTTGCATTAATGCAATGAACCATTAATAGGTCATGCATGTCTTATAGCTATAGTGAGTCTGTCTAGTCTGGACAGATGACACATGGTGTGGAACATCTAGGTCCAAGAAGTCAAAGCAATGGTATATTAGTACCCTATGCAAGAAGGTCCCATAAGTTGCAGTAAGCAGGCTACAACTTCTGCCATACAAGCTTTTTCAGTTTCTTGGTGCTTAATATTCTTTGTTTACCATTGACCTGGGTGTCCTATGTGGTGAGTGTTAAGAGAAACTGTAATCTGTGAGATTAAAATCTGAATTTTACTTACGGCATTAATTCCATCATTTTCATCACAAGTGACCACAACTCAACACAGCTCTAGCTCTGGTTTATGATCTCATTTCCTTGACTGTGTAAGGGGATTTTTAACCAAATTAAGTCCCTTTGGCTGTTGAATACAGGGGGGAATTTGTGGAATTTCTTTTGTGTGGGTGACAGGAACATGGTTCGGGGGGGTCTTACAAATCCATTGCCATGGTCACAGAAAAAGAGAAGCGCGGAGATGAATTTGCAACAACATATGAGCGGAATGAAGCGGTTTAGGAGATTATCTATGTAGCAAGTAATGCATGGCATTAAAAGATGAAATTTAAACTGCTTTGGGGACTACAGTAAATCCTCCAGAAATATACAACATTGACTTTACGAAGTGTTAATCATGCCAACGTAACTCTTTGAAACATGTCCAAAGACAATCGCTATAGATGCTGAACTTCACCATTTATAAGCGCAATAATTTCGCCGAGCGCACGTGCAAGCTTCCCAGTCAACACAAATCCATCCATCGGCCGCCTTTGGAGCATTAAGCTTTGACATTAAGCAGCAGTCATTTGTACACACAGCATGCACAGTAAGATAAGTAAATCCAAAATAATACACAACGATTTTCAAGTTTATATTCTGTCACGTGTAACTAAATCAGTTCAACTAAAAAGATTTCTAAACAAACTTGCTCTTAACTTTTTTGAGATACCACAGTACAAACATGTAATGACATTAATATTTGAACTATCAGATGTTCTGATTACGTGAGAAATAATGTTACCAAATATGAAATAGAAGATGCGCATATTCGAACCATTTAACTTAAAGAATTTTACACAGGCTAGATAAAACTTTCCTGAACCTTTAGCTGTCTCTTCTAACATTGGACAAATGGTTCGTTTCTTACCTCTCATCCAGTCGATAACTTGTGTTGGAGACCACTTTGTGACAGGTTCCATCGCTTTTAACTGCGCGGCTTTATAACTAAAAAGTTTTAAAACAGACTAATGTTCAGACCCACCATAGGTTATCTCATTGCTACTAAAAAGCGGTCCGGTGCCACTGACAACCCGAAACACGCTCTTTCGTTGGTGCCTAGAATCAGACTGTACGCCTGATTTGCTACGATAAGCTTTGAGAGCAAACAGTGGAGAGGGCGGGCGGATCAGATTACAGTTTTAGGTCAACCTCCCAGTCGTGTGTTGCCAGAGCCACAGTGTGCACCCAAAACACTTCAAACATCCTGAGACCGTCGCTTCTACGCAGTAGTATCAGCAATGTTTTCCATAAAGAACTCGACACAGATCAGAACTGCAAGGACTGTCCCTTGGTCTACTAAAACATCTCAGGAGAAGGCCACGAACATAAGGATAAATGTCTCCCCTAGGCTACCACAATACCAATCTCTATAATTCCAGTGAAGCGGTGGGAAAGTGGCTTAGATTTTCAAATTAAGGCCTATGCATAACCGCAGTCAACAGCCACCATGGTGCGATTGGTTTCTCATGGGAACTTGCAATCATGGGATAGTCACTTCAGAGACCCAGATCAGTGCCAGCATTATTTAGGGAAACTAATCTGGCAAAGCCCTAGATTGAGATCATGAATCTGTAATGGCAATATGATCTTTGCCAAATCCAATCATCATAACTATGGTAATGGTATATTATAAGGATAGATGGCTGTACAGTCTAATTGAGGCATAATGCTGATATAAGGTAGAGCTTTGGAGTGTGTGTATGCCCCTTTAGATTATTAAATTAATTTAGTTACAACTTAAATTGCACCTGTTTCTCATAGGCCTATTTTACTTAATGTCCAGACACATTTACTAAGGATTTAAACAAGCTTTCAAATATTCTAATCTTCAGCAAGCACCTTATCGCTGTCAGCTGTTCCATGACATATTTTCCCTATGTTTTGATATCAAGGCCCTCAGTTATTTGCCATAATTAACAAATGTTATAAGAATGTTTTTCAAATTATTCAAACTGAGGATCTTAGGGAGATACTGCTACTGCAGATGGCGATACTTCCCTCTTGTGGTCAGAATGCTGCAGAGCATTCAATTTTACACTCATCTTTTCCTCATGCCTCTGCCTCATCTCTGAGGGCATCCAGATACATCTCAGTCACAGTTAAAGTCTGGGCAGCTTGTTTACAGTGGACACATCTTGGCTGTGATGTTTGCAGAAGGTATGAATAGGAGTAATAGGTTTTACCTTAAGTCAATCATAGATCAATTCATAATTTTAGACTATTTCTCATTAAAACATTACTAGTGCACTGAATTTACAGTATTATTATTAGGTACAAATAACCAACAACTTATAGTACACAATTATCAGAGGGACAGTCCACGGGAGAGTGGCTGAGTGGCACGAGCCACCAGCAACAGTACAGTACAGTTATTGCTCTTACTGCTATTCGAGATCTGTTCAGTAAACATAACTATACAATGGTTCCACCTGGTGGCCAAATAAGTTCTGATGGGGAGACTAACTGTGAATAGCACATCGCTTCTACAATTGTGACACCTACATGGACTGTATACCTTTATAGTGCAGAGGTGCCAAAGTACTTAGTTGGGATTGTCCTCTTCAAATTAAAAGTATGTGTTATTTTTAATTTACCATTATTATTTATGATCAAATACGACAGTGAAGAATGACACACAGCGAGTGTGAGAGAGATGGGGTAGGACTACAAAATGGATGTGTTGTATTCTTCAGCGTGGCCAACTGGACTTGAATGTGGTACTGACACTGCATCCCCCCATCCTCTTCAAATATTACTGACATTTACATCATGAAGGACTGTAAAAAATATATTTCACTTTTGTACAAATGCATTATGTAGCAAAGTCCTTTGAAGATCAGATATAAACGGCATGATATATCAAATGTGCAGTTTTATGACTATATCATAACAGCTTCTATCTATCATGTATGCTTATATAAACTGAGCAAGTGCAGGAGCAGGCTGAAATACCCAGATGTTTATTTAGTGTCATGCAGCTGTGAAACTTTAAAAACTTTGCTCCATATCACTCTGTACTCCGCTAAGCTAGACAGACACCATGTATGTAGTTGCCATTATCTATTAATAATAACCATTCATCAATGGGTACAAATAGAGGCTTTGGCTGTGTCTCTGATATTAAAGGGTTTCATGGCCATGATGAAGGCTGATATAGGCAAAGGTGTATTGTTGGCCATTTCAGTTAATAACTATGTTATACCGAAAAGGGATCCAATTCAAGATGGTTTATGAAACACCTGTCAATGAAACAAATCTTCTCAGATGTTGTCCTAAATGACCCGAGCTACTCAGTGGTGTACTTTATATTAGATCAACCATAACAGTTGTAATATTTTTGTCTGGTCTTACATATGTTGGTCAGTATTCTCTTTTACTAATCTTTTCTATGTTGGAACAACTAGTCTATATCATAGAAGCATTATAGGACAGTCGGTGAGGGACACTAGTATGGCAACTGTAAATATGAAAAGAAAAGAGAGAGAGAGAGAGAGAGAGAGAGAGAGAGAGAGAGAGAGAGAGAGAGAGAAACTCTCAAGGTCCAGGTCACAGTTCAATTGTATGGTGAGGTCAGCACAATGGGCATTGTCCATTTAACACAGGAAATGGCTCTGCAAGGCCATTTCCCCTGAGACAAGAACATTGAAGGCAAAACTGAATGTTTTATGACTGTTTCTTAGCCCTTAGACTGTAGACATCTGTGTAATATTGCTGATTTGTCTGAATGATAAGGCAGCAAAATAGAGGGAAGCAAATGTTACAGACTATATTGCAAAAAATATCAACTCTTTCTATTAGTAGATATTAAACACATAAAGATGACAAAATGAAAGTTTAAATAAATGAGGATATGGACTACAACAATGGTCTAATTGTGTCATCAAACACATCCTACACTAATGTGTATACAAAAGGCAGTACACCCAATTGCACTGTCACTGCACTACACAGGCATTTGAGCCATGTTCTTGGGACCTCAGCTGTGCTTCACAGATCGCTTCCATCCACTGTTGTTGTTCCTCCTGTGTACTTGCACGGAGGAAGAATGTGCGATGACTACTATCTCCAGGTGTGATGGTCCAGCCAAAAGATGTGTTTCCCTCCAATGGCTCCATTTCTGCACCAACAAGGTTGATTGTTTTATGAAGCCTCTGGAATACATCTGATGATTAGTTTGCTGGGCTACATTTGAACTGATAAGATTTTCTAGATCTATTCCATTTTAGATTACCCAAAAGTAAGAGCTGGATAGGCTGGGACACCAACAGAGTTAAAATAGTGCACTTTAATAACCTTCGACCAAAGACTGATCTAACATTATATTTTTCTAAACCTATTTAAAAGAATGTATGACTGTAGAGGGCAATGATTAGACCAGCCCATTATACTTCAATGTGTTGTTCATAATAGGCAAAGCGTCCTGCTTAGTGAAGCATTCATCTGAGTCATGACAGGCTGGTTGCCATAGTAACATGACAACAATGTGTCAACCAGCGGTTACAATCAAATGTTCTACAGCTCTACTTTCAAGGATGAGGAGACATTTTCAATTTGGAGTTCTAGCTAAATTCTATAAACTACCCATCGCACGACTAATTTACTCCCCATCAGTGTAGAGCAATCTACTTGGAAGTCATAACCTGACCATATCTAATCCACCGCCTTACCTTTTCATTATCACCGTATACAAGCATACTGTCTTTGAGTTCAAACCAAGCGAGTTTCCAGCGATATGTGAAATGAGTACGCTTTAACAACCACCCCTTTCTATCGTTTGCTTCTACAACTTTTTCAACTGTGCCGTTAGATGTCGCAGACACTACGGCCATAGCTTACAGAGACTGGCGGCTTGAGCAGATTTCATAATAATAACAGAGCATGCGCGAAGCGCTCCGTTTACTATCCGGTTGTGACATGATTAGGGTAATGTAGTTTTCTTGCACTTTCCTGAACCTCATAACTTTCACGAACTCATTATCCCACAATCCCCTGGTTGTTCTGCGACTGAGAAGGAGAGAGGAGGGAGGGAGTATCATTTCGCCGATAATGTGAAATGCATTAACTGGATACGTGAGCGCAGCGGTAAGAACTTTTCAAGGGAAGGAGAAGTTGGAAAATGCTGCCTAACCTTTCGCCGCAGGCTACTGAAACGTTCATTTGCGAGTGAAGCTGCAGGAGGCACCGAAATATTTTGTGGAAACGTCATAGAATCGTTTTGCGTTAGAGATAGTTCACCCGAGTTGTAATTTACACTTTATTTCGAGTTGATTTGAAAATAACGGTAGATGATTGCATCCTCCGCCAAGAGCGCCATTTGAAGATAATAGGTAACGTATCCGTCTCATAAATAGTGCAAACTTCTAAGCTTGATGTCTCTTCTTGAGTTAGAATCTCACGCAAAACTATCTAATGCAAACTATTGAACTATGGTACATCGATTCAGAGCATCCAGATGTGTGGCTATTCTAGCCGATGTGAAAGCTGTGTCGTGATTAGCTGGCAGATGTATTTTTACATTTTATCATAATATCACACAAATTGAATTTCAGTGTAGAAAGGGAATAAGATAATAAAATATTTGTTTACAGCCTATACAAGTTTCATATGTTAGAAGCCTATTGGGGGTAAGATATTCTGCTTTCGTATTTTGTTGCCAGATTTCCTGCTGACCAGTGGGGCTGATCACACTGAACATCAAGGAAAAACATCTGACACTACTGGCTGTTGTGATAAGCCAGTGTGAGGTCAGTGTATAGACACCGATAGAGTTCTGCTCATATTCCCAGATTCGGAACACGGGAGAACCACGGTGGACAAAAGCAAGAATGAGGGAAAAAGCAAGGGCTATTCCAGACGGAAGAGAAGAAAAGGAGTAAGATCTTGTTGGCTGCTCTAAAGTCCGGGATGAACTAGATAACAGACTAGTTGCAAGCAACAAACAAAATCTACTGTGTTTAAAGTCGGCTATTGTGTAAAACTGGACCAAGCATCTACAGATCCACTTGCAAAATCGTCAATATAATCATAATACGCTGATTTTCCCCCGAATTGAACGCTTCAAACTAAATGTCGCCAAGTACGGGGTAGCCTATTGCATGTCATTATGATACTTTCTAGCCTCCACTGTTGAAGTGATCCCTGAGTAGTAGAGAAGGGTAGTTTGAACAAATGTCCGCCTGTAGCAGCTCCTCTCCTCAGCCTTTTCCTAGACTCTATCCTGTGGCCCAACAACATGTCGCTGCTCCACCGACGCCCTCACCATCCCCGAGTCCACCTGCGACCCTCTACAACCGCCTGTCTAACGGGAGTGTCAATGCCCCAAGTCCCACAAATTCTAGAGGGTCCTTTCAAGGAGTCTCTTTCCTACTCCAGATTGGACTCACCAGAGAAACTGTGAACCTGGAGGCCCATGACATGTCTCTGAACGCCGTGAAAGACCTGGTGTGCTCAATAGTAGACCAGAAGGTAGGTAACATTTTACATGTTCACGTTGTGTTATTGGTATGTCAAGACCAAAAAATGCTTTTAACATATTGAGTTCTGCTCGTTTTCTGTTAAATTCACTTATAAAATACCAGTTAATTTTCTGATAAATTGGTAGTTAGAAATTTTCCAGCATCTCTCCAAGTGCCTTATTATGTTTGCATGATTTTTGCAGTATAAACATTTGCTTGAGCATCCTGTTTGAAAAACAGACTGAAAACAACAAAGAGCTGTGCTTTTGCAGAGAAAAACTGGTTTGGAAACAACACAAGACAAAAGCATTCGGCTGTGGTTTTGCATCTTTGCAGTTCTCTCCTGTCTCTGGTCCCTGGCGAGAGGGTGGCACCTGTGGTTCCTGTGCTACTTGCTCCTCAGTGGCAGGCACAGGTGGAGCTGTCTGGTTTGGGGTGGTAAGGGGAGGTTTTAAGCCATCTTGGCCTAGTTTTCCCCACGTAGATTTGCGTGTGATCACGGGGACTGAATGTTCATTTAAATGCCTCCTCAGGAATCAAGAGCAGTAGCACTATAAGTGTGCGTTAATGATATAGGAAGGTGGACTTTGAATCTCTGCACTGTAATAAAAGTTTACAAAATAATAGTCAATCCCAACTTCTATTTTGTGCTGTTATCATCTGAAATGTATTACAGTTTGCTCACTTTCAAGATGGCAGATAATATAAGAAGTGATTGGTTAAAGATGAATTTAACAGATCTCTCTAAAACTTTTTTTATTTTTGCTTTGCAAGATGACCAGCAGTCTCCAAATTTGTGTAAAATAATCGTGCAGTCATTTCGAGAGACTGAGACACCCAAACGAAGCTGTGCACATGCGCCACACCCGCATGTTTATGGTCTGGACTGAGGACAGGAAAGTGCGGAGACAGAAGAGGCTGCTTAGCCGAATCAGTGATGTAACCATTAGATCAGTCCGTACTGGTCATGCTCCCCCTCCCCTTTTCTTTCCATGCAGTTTCAAAACAAGTGTATCTGATGCCGGTGGTTCTGTTACCCACTGGGCTAAATATGATGCATTATTTTTGTGTAGTGAGAATGTCTGTGGCATCATTTGGTTGTAGATCTTCTTTAGACTTCTTTTGGTGTTTTTATTTAATTGTGTTGCAATTTTTTTTTTGTAATTCAGTATATTGGTAAGCATGTGTATGATTTGCAGTTGTAAGGCAAAGCAACACAAGGTAAAGTTGTAAAGATTTTGCTCGTTGAAGCATTTGGGTTGCCAAAGCAGAGTTATATTTCCTCCATTGTCGAGTTCTCCATATATCCTGAGCACTCAACACCAACTGAGCAGTAATCCTGAACTAGATGGGTGGGTAAGGGCACATATAATTTACTGCAGAGTCAGCCCTTCTTTCTTCCTCAAATTGAGAGGGTGTAATGCAATCGCTGTTCACATTTAGCCCACAGTACGAAGCCAAACATTTGGGATCAGAGAAGAACTTTAACTCAACTAGTTTCACCTTGTGGAAACATAGGCTGTGGTTGAGTGTGTGATAGTGCTTATGTCAAATCATTGATCATGGGGAAAGTAGTACATAGATAGCAGTTGGATGTATTGTTGTGAAGCACCCACGTTTCTTTCTATTGAACAAAAGGTTCTATAGAATCTTGATCGTGATCCAGTGTGTTTCCATGCATGTGAGGAGTGGGGAGGGGGACGGTCCCTTGGGTCTCCAGGAAGCCAGTGGGGAAGTCCCCCTCCCCTGGCCGCCGCCATACTGTCCCTTGCCGCGCCGTCAAAACCTCCGCCCCATAGGGTGCTCCAGCCGCAGCTGGAGGAAGCCATGAGGCCGGTGAGCTTGCAGTTGCATTTATTCACGTGGAACATGCCTGCTTATGAAAGTGCCTTACGAGAGAAGCACTGCACAATTACAAACACTACAAACCTGCTTTACTTCACAAATAATTGCCCAAGTGCTTGACCTCCAATAGCTTAACAGAGTGTGTAAGTCTATGATAATTGCAGGTTACAAGAACTAGAAACAATGGTGACTTGTGAAAGCAAACAATCTCCAGCAAGGGCTGGAGATTACTCTTAGTGTTGGGGAGTGAGGGAGATGCCAGGGTTAGAAATGTCTGACTTTGCTAGGTGGTGCCTTGGGTGTCACCTCGGAGTCAAGAAACGATTCCGCTCAAAGCATTTCCTTTGTGGCTGCAAGCGCGGTCACATGCATGGGATTGTGTGTAATTTGTATGCAAAGACAACTGACGGATTGTATGTTTTGATATTTTTTGCACGTCTTTTAGTGTTCACAGAGGCCACAATGTTTAAGCTCTAGATGCGGTCATCGGAAATAATGTGAGCTGAGAGTTTTTATGGAAGAAGTTGGATAATTTTGCCCCTGGAGAGAAGGAAGGTGCATTTGGATGTGTACTGCTGCGTGGTTAAAATAAACATTCTAGTCGACACCTCTGTGCACAGACAAGTTGAGGAAAGGCAGAAACTCTTTGTATAAGCTGTCTGAATGAACAATGTAATCAAAATCCCACTCCAGAGTCTGCGTACTCCTGGCACTTTCTGACATGATTTCTCCAGAGGGAGCACGGTGAGCAGCCTGGGTGCATCGGAGGCCAAAAAGCCATCCAAGCAGAAAAACTCGATTTTGAAATGGCTGACGTTGCCTTTAATGTCACACTGAATAGCCTACATGATCTTCCGTTACCACCACCATGACCTTTCCCACAGAGCACGGTTTAAACTTTCACTGCTGTTTTCGGGTTTCATGACGTGACAGTTTTCTTTTGGTCAGCAGCATGGTTTGTAAGAGCACTGAGATGTTAGATCAAAATCCACTTTTCCCCTTTTCTTTGACCTGAGACACCAATTTAGCTTTTGTGTGGGTATCGGTGCCATTTCAAATCTATAGATCCCTTGCGCGTGAGCTTTTGGAGAGATGGAATAGTGTTTCTGATGTTGTGAAAGCTCTGGTACTGACTTCAGTTTCATAGTATTCAGAACTTTGTGCGGGCAATGAGAGTTCCTCATATACGGCTCATACATACCCATATTTGTTCATGGGCATCTTTATGTCGTGTAGAATAAACAGTGAGTTGTTTAAAGTAAACGTCAGCGTGTAATTTGTCATTTCTTGGATTGGGTTAACCTGGATTTAAGATATGTCATTAGAAGCTGTGGAGCTGTCTACAAAACAGCGTACAGACTCTATCCTGGTCATATCATGTCTTTTTGCACCATCATATCCAACTGGTTTTTACACCTCATTATTTTGTGTCTTGGTTGCTAAGTGGATAAACAACAGCTATAAAACAGTCAGGGAAGGCAGGGTTTTTTCTTTTTTACAAGCTCTAGACAATGACAGAAATGTGGGACCATTTCCCATGCTGCCGGGACAGGTGGTGGTCTTGACAGCGCTGGAACCGAACAGGGTTGAAATCCCCAGAGTCGGTTTTGCAGACTCTGGAGTGGCCGTTGTTCGGATCTCAGACTCGTCTCTCCCCTGCTCTTTATTAGACAGCGGAGGGTCATTATCACATTCCATTAGGATGTGGTAAGCTGCAAGCGCTCCGGCATCCTGGTTGGGAGCCTCCGCAGTGCCTAATGTTTCTCTGACCCTGTCCTAATGGATAAAGCAGGCCACGGAAAGGTCCGGAACGCGCTTGAAAATCCCAGCTATGTGGAGAGTGGGATGCCAGCGGTGTGTCTGGTTGGCCTGATTGGGTCCCAAGCTTTGCCAAGCCAGGCATGCTGGGTCAAAAAGGCAGTAAATGTCAGTTAATTGTGATGGTGATGAGCTGTGATGGCTTCCTCAGTCAGTTAGTTTTGGGTATTATCTAAGGTTCATTTCCCTTGCGTACCTGGCCGGTGGTATGCTTCAACATGGCTGTCAGAGATAGGTAGGGGGGTGTGTGTCTGTGTGTGTATCTGTATCTGTGTTTCTGTGTGCGTGTGAAAAGAGAGAAAGAGAGCATGCGACTGCACAATATGTTCTGCAGCAGAAAGACAGATGTTCGATACATCAAGATGTCTGACTGGTCTGTTGCAACAGATGACTTCATTCGATTAGGATGGCAGACTCTGTCTTCCATTGTGTGACTCAGTTTTAACAATGCATATGTCATGTGTGTGTATGTGCTGTATGTATGAATACCAGATTTGGTAAGGAGTGTTTTCATTACCTATATCTTCTCCCCTCCCACCCCCCAGAAGTGAGATCTTCATTTAGGTCCCATTGTTTTCTCTACAGGAAATTACATTTTCAGTTCCTCTCCCATTGGACATCATCATACACTGAGATTTTCTCCTCAGATTCGGCTGTTTGTCTGTGTAAGCAGTAATGGCAAACAGCTTTGGCGTGAACTGTGTTTATGTGTGTGTGTGTGTGTGTGTGTGTGTGTACAACAGACAAGGTAACCTTTTTTATGGTAAGAGACCTTGAGAATGTAAGCACACGATTTGGTAACACCCTCAGGCACATATTAAAATGAAAGGCAGTTAGGCAATGGGCTCTGAAGAGCTACTTGTCATATTTCATGCAACTCTGCAGAATAGCTCAGTGTCAGATGAGCTCAGAAAAGTTCAAAAGTTTTTAGAATATGTTAGATGTTAATGTGAGCATCCTTTGCATAACAACTGGATTTATGAAGGATTTATTTGTACAGACTCTGTTAACAGCTAATATTACCAGAAACAAAATGGCTTATACACACGTGTTTGTACAGATAATGTCTAAATTATGTTTCAAGAATGAAGTGCTAATTTAGGGCTAAAGCTTTACAGTTTATTGCTGCACACCTTTTAGTACATTTGCTCGGATTAGAATAGAATAAAGAGTATAGAGTTAGTGTCAAAGGGCTTGATTTTCACTTTCACTCATATAGAACACCCATTTTGTGGTGGCATCACACATTACCCAACATTCCCTCCCTCGTGGAAAGACTGGCGTCCACATGGTTCAGAACAACTCAAAAAATGTGTCCTCTAGGTATAGATATGCATGAAGCTCTTAGCTGGTCATTTGGCATCTATCACCAAATCTCTAACTGCACAGCTAAATGGAATATGGTCTAGGTTTGGCCAACCGCTAAAGAGAGGCAAGGGCTGGGTGATCTGGCCGACTCAAGTCCACCCTGCATTCCTCCATGGCTAAATATTGTCAGGGAGGGCAGCAGTCTCAGTCTCAGCAGCAGCAGCAGTAGTAGTAAACGCCCTGACGGGCTTGGCACTCGTCTGCTGTCTTTGCCTGTCTGTGCTTTTTCTCTTTTACCTTACTCTCTTTTTCTTCTACCCTCCCCTCCTTTCTCTGTCTCTTACTCTCTGTTTCAAGTCAGCTCTGCCTTCCTCTCTGTGTGGGAGTAATGCTTTCTTTTTCTTATAAGTAGTATTTCTTTCTTATAAGTAGCTTTTCTTTCTTTCTTTCTTTCAATCCCTTTTTTGTTGTTCCCAGAGCGCTCTTACAGCTCTGGCATGGCTGCCTGAAAACGGTCTGAGCTTCGGTTAGGCTGCAAAATTATGACTCTGTCGTAGGATGATCCTAGGAAGGAATCATCCCACCTTGATGAAAGAACAAATAAAGATTCATTCAGTTAAGATTTTACACGTTATTCAGTTAAGCATGGTTACGCCTTTTTTTGTTCTCAGTTCAGTTCAGTGTAGAACTGGAGCATGTGTGATTAAAGCAACAGAAGCAGGCAAGGAGGAATGTACTCCCCCGCAACACTATAGTCAGACCATCAATTTCCATCAATTAGCTGTCCGCTTACACAGTAATGATGTACTGATAACACCATAATGGAAAACTAGGTCATCTCCACATAATGGACATACATTCATATGTATTTTTGATAATTCTCACTAAGTCACTCACGTTATTTTTTTTTGGGTCAGCAAAAGTTTTATAATAAAGTCATTGCGGTCAGACCATGTGGACGGCCTTAACACTGAATGCTTGGCCTGATTTGCAAAGTCAGGGAAATGTTTTGTTAATGGGTAAGTGGACATCTGAGCGTTAAGTCAACAGACTCTGCTGGCGGGTTAATTCCAGGAGGATGTATCAGTCATTTGTCTGTCGGCACATGGAAAAGTTATACACCCCATAGAGCATGCAAATGAAGGCTTTGAGTGATAAGTGTGTTTGGATTTGAAAAGTGAGCACAGCTATGCTGTCTGTAGGAGGAAGAACCTTGGTTTTGTTCTGTTTGAAGAGGTGATTGTTGCATAATAGTGGAGCTATTCGTACTGGTGACCTTTTCGCAATTTCTTTTCCTTCTTTCCCAGTTTATTTTGTCTTTGTGTGTAGTCCAGGCTATTGTATCGTTTGTCAGATGGACACCACAGTGGCCTTTTCTTTAGCTGAGTGTGCAGGTTACGCTTTGCTGCCAGGGTTAACCAGTGGAAGGGAGCGCAAACTGGGCTCCATTGGACTCTGATAAAGGTTCTATTGTTTGTACCCCCCCCCCCCCACCCCCCGTTTTTGAGACAATGTTGTTTTTCTTATCAATTGCTTTGCACAGGATGCATCAGACCTTGTAGAGCTTTCAATTTACACTAAAAAGGGTCTGTGTTTGTGTGATGTTCTCGGTTTTATTGGCCAGGAATAGCAGCATTCAGAGCAGCCATGCCTTCTCTTTCTGTGTGTGTGTGTGTGTTTGTTTGCGTGCGTGCATTCTCTGGTCAGTAGGGTGGTGTAGTGTAGCACACACAGACATGTGACTGACTTCTGTTGATTTAAACTGAGCTTATCCTTAAGGGTGCTTTCCTTTTCTTGTTTTCTTTTCTCCTTCCATGCTCAGTTATGTATGTGTGTATGTGTGCGTGTGTTGCATTGTGTGGGAGATGTGGGAATCTGAATGAACAGAGTTGACACACACTCTCTCTGCGTCCCAAGAGGTCTCACACACCAGTCGGTCTAGTTTTGTCTGTGGGCTGGAGTGGAGATGAGGAGTTTGTTGTTGTAGGTGCTTTGCCTGTGTCCCTTTGTTTGCTGACTCTCTGGAAGCCAAACCAGATATATGATCTCATCCTCTGTGTGTGTGTGTGGAGGGGGATGGGGGTGGGGTGCAAAAATGGTGCGTGCGTGTTTGTGTGTGTGGCCTGACAGTGTGTGTGTGTCTTGATCGACAGCTAGAGCAGGTTTGCTTGTGATGTAAGTACATGTCCATGTGTGTGATTGTATGCTATTGGGAAAAGTGGTGGTGTGTGGTGTGGTGCATGAACATGATTAGGCGAGAGGGGTGTGGGAAGCTGGACAGTAAGTGTGTCTGCTTGCACTGGACTTCCTGTTTTCTGTATGCCCCCCCCCCCCCCCACCCCCCCGTGCAGCTGCAGAGGCTGCTGGAAGTGATTTCACATCACAGGGAGACAGCTGATGTTTTCCTGCAGCAGCATAAGCAGCCTGTTTTTTTTCTCTTTCTCTCTCTCACTCTCCTCTGCCACTCCTCCACTTTACCAGAAAAAGGAGGGAATGCTACAGAGAAGTGTGCAGTACAGCCACTGTCTGCCTGCATCTACATAAATACTGTTCCTCAATTCAGTACAATTCATCTACACAAATACTGTTCCTCACTTTGGTTCAAATAATTTAATCAGACACATAGGCTGAGTTTCAATGGCCTCCTGGCCACCTGCAATAAATTGTTCAATTAATAACACTAGTCACATCGCAACCACACTTCTGTTTCCGTTTTTTGGAAATTGGAAATTGTCTACAGGTGCTTTTTTTGACATTTCTGTGCTTCTCCAGTGTTTCAACGCTACAAACTGTGGGTAATTCCCTTTAGCAAAGTCTGCATGCAAAGCCGACTTTAGGAAATGGCTCAGAACTGGTGCAACCCAGCCCTCACGCACTTCATTTTGACAGTGGGACACCAATAAATCCTCGTGAAAATGCATGTAAGGGCGTACATTGAGACTGGGAGTGTACCATTTACATTTAGCAAACGCTTTTATCCAAAGCTACTTACATTTATCACCTATCAATTACTTTGGGGCCAGTCTCCCCCAAAGCAACTTGCTCACGGTCACAGTGGTGGCAGTTGAGATTTGAACCCCTAATTTTCCGGCTGTTAGCATGCTAGCCGGATTCCCTAACCACTGCTACCACCACCTATACTGTGTACCTTTATGCACTGTACTCAGGGTAATTAGTACTACACTCAGAACTTCATCTGGAGTGTTTGAACTAAACAGTAGTAAGAGGAGATAGTAGGTTAATTAGTAGTCAGTATGGTATATATAAGCCAGATTCCTTTGTTTCTCTGTGCTTCCATGGTAGAAGTGTAGAAATGAACCAAGAGGTGGGGGGGGGGGCTTTCAAACACACATTACAAGTCACACTACTGGGGCCCTGTGTCTGCCCTGAGGGCATATGAAATCACCACTCTGCCTAAGCTCTGAGCTAGCACTGTGACTGCTCAGGGATATCACTTGTCTGTGCTCTGGATCTCTAGTGAACAATTTCACAGTTCAGGCTCATGCTTAGCAGGAGGAAACTTGGAGTCTTCTGCCTTTGGTCAGATCAGAGCTGAATGATCTGAGGAGAAAAAGACACTATTCTTCCTGTGATTTGTGGACGGAAGAGGATGCTGGAGAGTGTCCTTGAAATCCCGGCAGGCAGCCATCTTTACGAATGCTTTACCTCACCCTGGTAAATGCATTACTTAATACTTAAGATGTGCTCTCACTGTTGGGCTGATTGAATGCAGCTGCGATCCATGCTGGGGTTTGAGGATTTTGAAGATTTTGGACATTTGGCAAAAGAAGCTTGCCCTGTGTGTGTGTGTGTAGGTGAATGTGTGGGTGGATGGGTGTGTGTGTCATAGGTGGGTTAGAGTGTTTGAGGGTATCCAAAATAAGTGTGTTAGCGTGGCATGAATGGGTGGGTGCACTAAAGGGAAGAGGTTGGTCTCTGTGTGTGTGTTTACAAAGAAACTGATCTTTGTGCACTTCAAAGCTGCGGCTTGGTTCATCTTTATGTGACCAGGGGTCTGTGAAAGAAGTGGTTTGGGGCATGTAATGTTTCTATGAAGGAAATTGGTCTCGCATGTATCTATAAAATGTATATTGGTGTGTGAGTGTGTTTTTAAGAAAGTGCATGCCTTGTGTGCCTGTCTTAAAAATGTGTGTGTGTGTGTGTGTGTGTGAAGCGTGTGAAGCGTGTGGGACTTGCATACACTAACCAATGGGCCTACGCGGCTCCAACTGTAATTAAATCTGAAGCGCTCAGCAAGGATTACTGCTCTTTTTGGGAGACTCTTTTCTTCCTCAGTACTACTGTGTCCTTTATGCCATGTGTTAGGTGTCAGACATTCCCTCCATTAAAAATATCATAAACACAATGGACGTGTTGAGTTAGGATTCCTTTGGTACTGTTTGAAGTATTTACCATCAATTTGCAACAGAATGTTTCTTGCAACCCTGATCGTTTGAAGATGAGCTTTCGGCTCTCATTCTGCATGCTTTTTTGTTGAAGTTAAACTTCATTAAATTCTCTGCTTTGGTTCAAAGCCTTGAAGAAAAAAAAGACGAAATGAAAAAACAAGAAGGACAGTATACAGTTTGCATCAGCACTTAAAGACTTCACTTGGCTCTTTGTGAAGATTTCAACCTATTCTAAGAGCACAAAGACGTGTTTTCCCTTATTTTCCAGCAGTTGTGCTAACCTTAGAAATACCACTGAAGCAGTAACCCCACCCCCGAGTATGTGGAAATGATGTATTTCACCTTGGGTCTTTAATCTTTGCTCTGTGGTGGCCAGCAGCCTTCTCTGTCTTCACCCGTACAGAATCTCTGTCTGTTTGTCTGTCTGAAGCTCAAGGCTTTTATTTGTTTCCTGTCATCTTTCATTTCAATTCAATTCAATTCAGTTCAGTAGAGCTTCATTGGCTTAAAAAAATACACTTCGCTGTATTTCGGTGTAATACATGAAGGAATAAATCAATACATCAAGGAATAAAGAACAAATGAAACAAAAAGAAACAAAGAAACAGTCTCTCTCTCTCTCTCTCTCTCTCTCTCTCTCTCTCTCTCTCTCTCTCTCTCTCGTACATGATCTAAACATTACAGGCCTAATTCCTTGTCCTTTGGCAGAAATGCCCCTCTTTGCTCGTGTTTGACGTGTTTTCTGTATCTTATTTCACCCAAAACACCTCAACATGTTATGCTGTATAGATGCAATGCAGATTTTTATTGTATACCTGTGCGAACTTGTGGTGTGTTGGAGGTTTGGTCTGTTCTCTGTTTGTGTACTTTTTTTTTGTGTACTACATTTTTCAAGTACTAAAAGATTATCCCTCCGCTCTGCCAGCCGCTGCCGTCGAAGGGCCGGTTACACAACCCACCATGCGGAGCCCCAGACTGGGGCGGCCCAGCGTGGCTTTTTAAGTGATTAAATTGCACAGCGCCATTGCCGCTGCTGTAAGTAATTGTCATTTGGTAAATGGGAGCGTTTTCATTGCCATCGCCACCTAACCTGTCAACAGCCCTGTCAAGTAATAATAATGAGGTAAAAAGTGTGTCAGGAGAAATGGGAAATGCTGTGACTGGGATGTGTGGAGATGAGAGACGACAGGATATAATCTTTGTGATGAAAACCAAGAGAATGGTGTAACAACATGGTGTGTGTGTTTTTTTTTTTAAGTGGTGACTATTCCTGAGAAACTTGCTCATCTCTTGTCGGTGACTTGTCTCTGAGTTGATCAGTGAAACCCCTACAGCTTGGCACGAATAGCAACAGAATAAATAGCAACATCACCTGAAGCGGTGTGTGTGTTGAAGTGCATCTTCCTCTGTGGATGACTGCATGCACTGTGGGGTCGACAGATGTGTAATATGTGTTGGGTGGTGGGATGTGTAAAAGCTGTGAATGGATCCCTCATGTGTTCCCATACAGCTCACTCTGAGGTCACCAGGTTTACTTCCCTGTGTGTGTGTGTGTGTGTGTGTGTGTGTATCACCTACTATATGAACAGACTGGCTAAGTTAAGCCCACTCAGGGGAGGGGAGAGGAAGCTTACTCATGACATATGATTAATTAACTTGCCGACCCAGGCTGTTTCACATTAGGATCAAATGCTAACAGCTCGTGTATTCACACAAACGCATATTCCGCTGACATTCAACGTTTGTTTTTTTTTTTTCTCTGGATGGGATGGGAGTTAAACCACACAGCCTCATGAAGTCAAAGCATTTGACTCGCAAACCAACACTTGATTTATCGAGATTTGAAGGCTTTTGTTTTGTTTTTTTAAGTCATGTTTTAAAGCATATTTCGTGCTCATAAAAAAACTATAGCTAACAGCATTTTCTTCCAAATCTTTCACTGTGTTCTCATTGTTGTCTCATTAATGTTGCTTAGTCTTTTTAATTTGTGTTACTTAACTGGGGTAACCTGATAAGAACCTTAACAATGTGAAGGTAAATCTAAGGAGCTTAATTAGTTCTTTCTTCATTTCAGGGATATTGTCATTTATGATTATGCCATTATGTTGATGGCAATTTAGATTTTCGTTTATTATGTCATCAAGTTACTAGTGGCTCTTTTCTGGTCACCAGGAGAAAGTGTGTGTGTGTGTGTGTGTGTGTGTGTGTGTGTCCTTGTTGGTGTGAATATAGTGTTAAATTTCGGCTCTGCCTCTGCCCCTTTCTGTCTGTCTCCACTGTGTGGATTTTGTGCATCCTGAGAGCTTCAGTGGTTTGACAGACGTTTCCTGGCTAATGTATCAGTAAGTTAGAATGAGCTGTGTACTGTGCGACTGCAGTCGAACATTTGTATGAAATGTGGTTTTGTGTGGCTGTATTGGTTGAATATAATGCAGTGTTAGTGACACCCTTACACACCAAGGCTGTAAACCTAAACACACACTCTCTCAGCCACTTTCTCTCACACACACACACACACACACACACAAACTTACACATAAATTTGTATGGCTCCCCTTTGTGTTGTGGTCATCTGAAAAGAATGTGAGACATACCAGAGCAGTGCAGCTCCATGGTCCTCCAGAGGTCAGAGCGGAGGCTTGGATTAGCCCTGAGGTTTCACTCCCTGAGCGCCAGCCCCAGCCCCACCAGCATCAAGCCCCAGTCTGCCCAGCACCTCCACCAGACACACTGACCTCCATTCATCCACCATGCTCCCACAAACAATAAATGCCTGTGTATTATGCTTAAGCTTTAATATGGCCTTCTTAAAGCCATTTTATTGTTCCAGTACGCTGTCTGAACTCAGGCAAATTTACCTCCTGCAATTTGACTTGTGCCTTTTATGGTTATGTGGTTTAGCTAAAACTCCTGGACTATTTCTTGTCTATTGATGGACAAAGAGCAAAAAATGTTACTCAAGAAATGCAGTGTCTACCTAGCTTGTTTAGATTCTGAATATAAACACGTGAAGGGTTTGGAGTTTAGCCCTTTGGCTCCACTCATCGAGAAAACTGAACTATTGTGAACCAGGAAATCTGGAGTGAGTGAGAAGAATTACGACAGGGCTCCCTCCCTTTGTCAGAAGGGCAGAAAGAGTTGCGTGCACACACTGTGGCTTGCCCTTTAAACTTTTTTTTTTATCATTTCATCAGGCATGTTGTCGGAAGGATGACAAATCCGACTGTTGCGCTGTGCTTACACCCCAACAAGCACATAAAATGTCTTTGGCTTTGTGGTTAGCCAGAACTGTAAACAAGCCCATGGTCAAATCATTTTTATACCCTCCTAAGGTCCAGTGGGAATGCGAAAAATTCACTCTAGAGAAGGAAAAACATTTTTTTCACGTTTATTCACTCCCAAGCTATAAAGTCAGTTATGTGTTTGGCCTGGAGTTTGGACTGATGTCATCATCCAGACCTATGGAGATTTGCTAAGCTAATCTCCACTGCCGACTGTGGCTATGAGACATTTGATTGGCTCGTTAAGGAGAGGATTTGATGCAATTGGTTTTGTAAAAAAACTCATGCTCAGGGAGCAAGGCACACCAAACACAATGCTAACCTTGCAATTGCCTGGAAAGACAGATGCTCAAAGTTGCTCACGAGTGGTTTCCAACATCACTGCTCTCACTGACCAGTTAAAAGAGTGTCTATTCATGGAGGAGTATTGTGTTGCATCGGATCATGGTGGTTTTTTGTGTGTGTGTGTGTGTGGGGGGGAGGTTGGGGGTTGAGGGTCGGGCACAGTAACGAGATTGAAAATTGTGCATGCACCATAGCCAAGTACATAGAGCAGACAAGGACAAGACTGCACCGCTTGCCTATATTTAGACACTTTCTAAGAATCATTGTTGATGTCACTTTCCTCTCTCTTGTTGTGGCCTTGAGTTGTCTTAGTCACCCAGAAAACAAGAAGACACCTCGGCTCTCTGGTGAGCATGTGTTCCTGATGGGGACGATGGATGGTGGAATGCTCTGCTGCAGCTCTGGAAGGTGTCGAGGATGACTTCACACTCCGTCTTTGTTTTTCTGGCCTTAAATCTAGCAGCAGAGTTTTGGTGAGAAGGCCTGGGTGTTATGAAGGATACAAATAGATAACACAGGGGGGGAAAAGTCAGCTTGCAGTTCCTCCACCTTCTTCACAAACATATCTGTATGCATATTGATGCCTTCTTCTCCAAAACAAAGCATTGTGAGGAGTGCTTTTTTTTCCTCTCTCTCTCTCTGTTTGTATCATGTTTATCTGAGTCAGTGGTCATTTATTAAAGAGCCTCTTTCATTTCACCATGAACAACCTCCCCACGCATCTGTCTTCACATGCGAGCTTCCCACTCTCTCTTATAATGCCGCTGGACTGATCCTGATAGTGGCCTACTCACCCGCACTTTCTGTTGTCTATCATCACTGAGCTTTGAAGAGAAGCAATAGACTCATGCGTTGCCATTAGCAACACTCCAAACAACTGTTTGGCCTTTTTCTCGGTTTCCTGTGGCTTATCCCTTGCTGCCCACTTGGGCTCTGCTGCCGGCTGGCGAGGGTCAGTCCAGTGAGTGGGGCACAAATTGGGCTTAATTGGCTCAGCTGCAAAGACCAGTACCAGCATGGAACTCAGGCCAGCTTAAAGAAGCTCGCTTTTTTACAGGTCCTCATGTCGACTTGGGCACGTTCATTTACAGCAGAAATCTTGCGCTTCATTTGTGTGGTTTCTCTCCTGGCTCTTTTTTTTTTTTTTTTTGGTTGTAAAGCCGTGTGCCGTTTTGCTGGTGCACCCTCTCTCTCTCTCAATCTCTCTCTCCTTTTCTGTGCATGAGTTGCTTCATGTTTCCTTGCTGTGCGGCACACAGATGTTCATTTGCAAACACTGCAAACTCTGAAAGATTGAACGAAACGAGCAAAACGGAGAGTGAGAACAAGGGAGAGAGAGGAGAGAGACGCAGAAATGGTGGTGATGTTAAAGAACCACAGGCAGAAACAGGAGGCTTATAGGTTTTGTTTGTTTTTTGTTTTTTTTTTCCCCTTGTTGTCACTACTCTTGTTTGACCTAATGGATTAACATCTAGTTAGAGACAGTCAGGAGAGAAGAGTCAGTGGTGTTAGCTGACCAGGTTATTTTTCAGCCTTTAGAGATTAGAGATGGACTCCAGATCAGGACTAGCTGAATTTATGTAAGAGTAGGTGCTGTCCCATCCATGCTGTGTGACTTTAGGCTGGAATGAGTGGGGGGATCAAGTAGGCTTCACACTTTAGTAATCTGATACCATGTCTGTCATCTGTTTGATGTGCCAAAGAGAGCATGCAGGCCCTAAACCCTAAATCTCTTAGATTGTGTCATAGCGGTGCTCTCTCTCTCACTTCCCTCTCGCACAGTAGGCCATCATGCTCTCAGACGCCTGAGTCTGTTGAGTGATGGAGCTTTTTTTTCCTCACTCTAATCAGACGTCATGCGAAGCATGTCAGGTTAGGTAAGGGCTAATGTTTCACCGTTCAGATAGGTCTATGTGTTAATCCATGCCTCCAGTCTGGACATAAGATTTCAGCTGGGTTTGAAAAGTGTACGAAAAAAAAAAAAAATGACGTGTGGATGTTGAAGGGCAAATGAGAAAGTAAATAAATTCAGACCTGTCTAGTTCACCACAACCTCTGTGTTCATCTGATCTGCGTATGTTAAGTCTTGTGGTCAGGACATTCAGGTTACTTCCTCAGGTACTGTCCTATACTAAGGGAGGGAGAGTGTGAGAGAGAGAGAGAGTGAGAGAGAGACTGTGTCACTGTCTGGAAACCCACATAATTTCCTCTTGTTTCCTCCACTATTGTGGGACTTGTTTTGCATGTGGAAGAGCCTCTGGCAAGTTGGGATTGTGTGTGTGTGTGTGTGTGTGTGTGTGTGTGTGTGTGTGTGTGTGTATGTGTATGTGTATGTGTGTGTGTGTGAGAGATCATGTGTGCATGTCAGCCCAAGGT
Source organism: Tenualosa thibaudeaui (assembly GCA_027481765.1). Lineage (NCBI taxonomy): Eukaryota > Metazoa > Chordata > Actinopteri > Clupeiformes > Clupeidae > Tenualosa > Tenualosa thibaudeaui. The sequence goes on along the minus strand of JAIFZK010000001.1, from coordinate 13,946,322 downwards.
TGGAAATATATCATTTCAGGTTACCCTTACCTCGTATAATTTCCCTAACCACTTGTTTGAACGACTGAGGTTAGAATAGACCTTGTCAGTTTGTTTCTGTGTGTGTCCATGGTGGCGCCATTCGTGGCTTGTTATGAGGGAAATGCAATGTGTTGTGTGAATATTGTTTTGACAGTTTCACTGTTTATAGTTGTATTGTTTTGACTGAATTGCAGTTGACCAGAGAAGGGGGCATACCACAGTGTGTCTGCAGTAGTTTGGACTCTTCCATTAGAGGGAACGCATTGTCCTGTTGCAGCATAAGGTCTGTCTGGGAAAGCAAGTGCTTTGTGGGTCTGTTGTTTTGGCTGCATCTGCTATTAAGTGAGACGATGGCAACTGTCTTTTTTTTTTTTGGTCTCATTTATCTGAAGCACAGACACAAAGCTGTTTTGGGAAACATGAATCACTTCCATTGATGAGCATGTTCGTGTTTGGCAGGGGATTGTGTGTAAAAACGTTCCTGTAAAAAAAAAAAAAAAAAAAAACATTCAGGTTCTCAAAAATGGCTGTGATCGCTGTAGTTGATCTTCTCATTGTGGACTTTTGGCTGTTTACAAGCGATAGGAAAGCCTTTAGCTCTAAGCAGCAGCCTTTGCGGTTAAGCCTTTTGTCTATCTGCTAAGTACTGCACATGTATGTTGGATTTCCCAGTTACATTTTGTATTGTTAGTGGTTCTCAGTGTGGTGTTGGGGAAGTTTCCCCAGAGTAAAAATACACTTGTCACACTGGTCCAGGCCAAACAGGAAAAGTACTAATATGTATTCGCTTAGCAGACCTGGAGCATGCACGTTGCTCTTTTTTAGGTTTTTGATGTGTAAAATTTGAATTGGCTGACATTTCTGACACTGTTATCTAGCCTGCAATTCTGAATGTTGCATCTCTATGTTCACGGTATACAGTCCATTATGGAGTATTTGTTGTAGTACATAATAAGTGACAATGTTTGTCATATAGACATAGCTTGCAAATAGGGCAGTAAATGCATTCATGTACATTTGGGATGGTGTTCGAGGGTTTGTGCAAGAGAGCCACATAAGCCCACAGTCAGTCAAGGGTGTGAGGAGCCAGTGATTAGTGGGACTGCTGTTGAGCGATGGCTTGTGTCTGCCTGCCTGCCAGCTGGCCTGTAACCACGTATGGGTATTGGTGACAGTGCTCCAGGCATTATTCATGAGGGGGAGACATTAGCCACAGCACATCTAATGAGTGTCCATCCAGGCTTCCGCCTCACTGCTCCCGGGCTTAGATTTCCTGCTTATCTCCGTTTGGCATCAGGGCAAGGACAGAGGTTACACAAAGAACTTTTTTGACCGTTATGCCCATTGTATAGAGTAAGATATTGCTGAGCCATATCTTTACTTAGTCGTTCAGAAATCCAAAATCCACACCTTCCCACAAATTGCATACCTTTGGTTCTAGAAATATGTGTGTAACTGTAATGGCCATATACGTTGTAATGGAATCACGGTTCTCTTATCTTCTCTTTTTCCATCCAGTTCCCAGAATGTGGGTTCTTCGGCATGTATGACAAGATCCTGCTCTTCCGGCACGACCTTAACTCTGACAACATCCTGCAGAGGTTGACATCAGCTGAAGACATTCATGAGGGGGACCTGATTGAGGTTGTTCTGTCTGGTAAGTGTTCATGGGAAAAAAAAAGGTTTGATGTAGACCTTAATTTATTCAGGTAACTGATCCAGTTGTTTTGGTTCAGGATGCTTATGACAGAACGTAATGGTGATGGCGTCGGATGATAACTGATTTGTGAGGGATTGTCTTGGTAGGGGATTGAAAGAATTCTGATTCCTCCTTCTGCCCATATCTGACTCATCTCTCTGTGTCTGACTCTCGAGTTTATGTGCTGATTGTATGTCCTTGAATCAGTCCTCACAAGTGAAAGCATACATCCCATTTTCCCCCATCACTATCAATGTGACTTGGTCTCTTCCCCCCTCCCTTCCTGTGAGGAGCTCTGGTGTCAGGATGTGTAGTAGCTTGGCTTAGTCAATGTAAACACAACAGCCCTTAGCTTAATTAACGTGAACACAACAGTCTTAGCCTGCCTCGCGATTTCACATATCTTCAGGCTTAACTATTATTTTCTCAGTAGTTGACCTTGTTTTCAGTTCCACCTTTCTTGGAACTACTGTTTTATCGGGCTTTTCCACTATACTGTTCTAGCACTAATCTACTCTGCTTGCTTTTTTTGTTTGTCCATCGGAGGTTGTACCTGGTACCCGTAACGATTTTTCGTACCTGCTTTGGCCAGGTTCTATCCGTGCGGACCTGATACTAAAATGTGACGTGAACAGACTGATGGCCATTGATTGGTCTGAGACGGCTGTTGCAAGCAGCAAGAGTTATTGTTTGCATGCTAAAATCAACGTTGCTTGTCTGGTCAACTTTGAAAGTCGTTCGGTTACTCCTTGTCAAATAAAATATTTCAATCCATGAACTACTGTGCTCCTTTTGAGAACATTGTGCCATCATGAAAAAAATTCTATTGTTGGTTTAGAGCATGTTTAACCTGCAACCTAGAATACAGATAGGGAAGGATACACACACAGTAAGGTAGGCTACTGTAGGTGAAATGATAAATTATTGCCACACACTTAAATTTGAAAGGCTACTTTACTTTTTCCAACGTTCCTACTCATATTCTTAATGTCGGAAATAATAAAGAATTTACATGGAGTGCGCTACCTATCAATTTTAACATACAAACCTGTAGGTCTACAGAATGGAAGAACTAGATAAAAAGATGACTTGAGTTTACTACATCACTTTAAAGGCATACTGTAGAGGTGTTTACATATTCATTTGCTTGTATGCTTTTATAGAACTGATATAGTTTGGTCAGCCTGCTTGATATAGTTTTACTGAGAAAAAACTTATATATACTCAATCTGTCACACTGTTGAAATTCATCACATACAGCATTGCACTCAAATTGCTCTGATGTATAACTTTTATCAACCACATCAATAAGTGCACAAGACCTGAACTTTGTGTCTGTGTGTGTGTATACTTGTCCAGTTGATTAAGGTGCACCTTGACTGTACATAAAGAGAGCCCTGTCTGGAGACTACTTAACCACTGGGTTGCCTTTCTTAACTCTTATGGGTCTTTTATGTGTGGTGGGGTTTGCATGGGCGCCTCCCTGTGCATGATGTGGTTGCATGGCGATGGGTTTGGGGCAGCGTGGTGACCAAACTCTGACCCAGCTAGCTGGTGTTGCAAAGTTAGTATTCTGCAAATACGCAGACACACAAACCCGCTCAGGAAAACAGTGTCGGTAGACACATGAACAGACACGCACATACCTGCACACACTTATAAGTAAACATGCAAGCACACAGACAGTTACACTCACTTTCTCTCTCCCTCTTATTCTCTCTCTCACATATACATACACACTCTCTCTCTCTCTCTGTCACTCACTCACTATACACACACACACATACATACAAGCAGAAACACACACACAGAGACAAAGTATTTCTCACAACATCAACCGCACTCAGGCTTCTGGGCCCTCACCACTTCCTCTCTTGCTGCACCTATGCTGCAAGGATATCTCTCTCTCTCTCTCTCTCTCACTCACACACACACACACACACACACACTCACACTCGCACTGGAGCTCAGTCTGTCTCCTGTCACTCTGAGAATGCATGCTTCCTACCCCTGTGTGTGAGTGTGCGCATGTGCGCGCATGCACGGCAGTTCCTTTCATACAAACTCAGTTGCCCTTTAAGGTCTCATGATTAAGAGAGGCCTGCTGTGGTAAAGAGCAGAGGGACCCTCTATTGGGCATGGCTTTCACAGGTGAACTTCATTGCTCTACGGCCAACCAGGAGCTTTTGCAGAGTTGCAGGCAGACTTTAGAGCAGACTCTGAGAATGGAGAGGAGAGGCTGAGGCTACACATAAAGTGGGCCAGGAATACACACACACACACACACACACACACACACAAACCACAAACTTGCCACTGTCACATGTAAAAAGCAATAACAACATCCCCCCACACATCTTTTTTCATGTTTTCAGTGTGCCTCATTTTTTTTTCATACTTTTGAAGTTCATCTGAACTCTTTATCAACGCTTTATGAGACCATTTTTCTCATGACTTGACACTGTTTTTTAACAGCCTTAGGTGGACTGTGAATTTTGAGTTGAGTGAAATTGGGAGATTATATGTCAGTTGATGATCAGTCATTCAGACAGACAGACAGAGACGGAGGCAGAAGGACAGAAGTATCAGGCTCGCCAGTCTCCCACCCTGTGCTCCAATCTGGCCCTGCTCTTTGTCTCTAACATGTGCCGTGTGTCTCTTTTGTCTGAGGGCCTGCTGTGGCCTCAAAGGCTGCACCTGAAGGCCTGCCAGTTTCTCTCTATTTCTCTCTCTCGTTTTCTCCTTCTCTCTCTCACTCTCTCTCTCTCTCTCTCCATCCATGGGAGGTGCTGAGAGATTTGTCTTGGCGCCGTTCTTAAAGGGCACTTCTAATCATCTCTGCACTGTAGAAGAGCTCACTGACGGATCATGGTGCCGTGACATTTCTGTGTGCTAGTGTGTGTGTGAGAGTGTTTGGGATTTTCTTTCTTTCTTTCTTTTTAGCTACACATTCTCCAGTTTTTTCCAATAATTGTGGCAACGTCACACTCACACAATCAGCCTGTGTGTGTGTGTGTGGCTGTGTGTCTGTGTTTATGTACAGTATGCGTGCGTGTGTGTATGCATGACCATGCATCACAGACATTCCTAAAGTAGCTGTGTAATTGAGTGTGATTGAGACGTTTACTGTTAACAGAGAGGGCAGGCTCAGCAGTGCATTCATCAGGGGTGTAGTAAGTGCCTGACTGATATGCTTTCAAAGGGCTTTGCTGATCACATTCACATTAACACCATAGCTCATTATCTGTTTCTCAGCGTTGTTTGCTTCAGATGACTCCCTGCGCGTTAATAGGTTAGGGCCAGGTTTTGATACAGCGGCGCAACGGCCACAACATGTGTGATGTTTTCTCCACGCTTTGTTGCCTTGGTCGTCTTTATGGGAAATTGAAAAATCCCCTTTTTCCTGTGAATCCACTCCAGATTGTTTGCTCCATGGGAATGTGGTTGCCATGGTGCTGTTTTTCATTACTACTACTCTGTCGTTACAAAGACAGCCTTCATGGCTGCTCATTGATAAGAGCTTGTGAAATCTGTTCTTTTTTTGTGCTCTGTGGAAGCCAGGAGAAAAGAAAAGGTGAAAAAAAATTGACACAGACAGCAATGGGGTGTGTGTGTGTGTGTTTCTGTGTGTGTGTTTGTCATACAGTCTATGGTTGTTTGTACAATACGAGGAAAAGATTGAGGTAAATGCCGAGAAATTAGTCGATTGGTTCATTGATTGATTCACTGGTGATTTACGGGTAGGTAACAGAAGTGAATGGGGGCAGAGAGCAGATTAGATAAATGATTGACAAGGCAGATGGGAAAGAGGAAGTGAGGACTTTGTTACCAGTTTTTATTAGTTGGGTGCTTCTAGATCAGCTCCACTAGAAGCTGCCAGAAGGTTTACATGAAATATAAAGATGTATTGGTCTAATACAGTATTGAGGCACAACAGTTTATCAGACCTGTGATACTGCCTGAAGTTGGACTTCTTCTACAATTGAATACTGGCATTAGACAGTGCATACAATATTGTGAACCATTTATCTACTTATTTACTTGTATTTCTTGAGCAAAAAGTAACATAATAAATTGTATTTTCCCCCTTGTGTTATTGGTGAGATGTGCCCTAACACAAACTGACCAGCCATTTTAACACACAACAGGCAGGTTCATAGACAATGACTAAACAAAGGCTGAACTTTGCCAGAGCTTTGGCTGGTTTGACATCAGTATAGCCATTTGGATGCGAGGAATCATCTCTATTACAGTATCTTATCATATTACTGGGTTACCTTGTCCCTGGCACCCAACGTGTTCTTTTTTTTTATACACTATGTGGGCCGCATGAAAATACTTATCAGTGATGCCTTTTTATAGGTGCACTTGCACCTAGTATCAGCTTGGACTTATTGAGTACTTTGTGGTTATATGGAAACTGGAGACTATTCTGTTCATTCAAGTGGTATGTGGTGTTTAAATAGCTTTAAACAGTTTGAAGAGAATACATTGCTGCTGACAAAATGTGCTTCTCCGCCTACACACAAAGTCTATTTTGATCATGCTCCATTGCCTTCATTGTCAGGACAAGTAATTTATTGGCATAAGTCTGTGGTACCTCTGAATTGTCAAGGCTTCTGTTTTCACCGTTCTGTCTGCTGTGTTTACAATGTCTAGCGCTCGCCACTGTTGAGGACTTCCAGATCCGACCGCACACTCTCTATGTGCACTCCTACAAAGCACCGGCCTTCTGCGACGACTGCGGAGAGATGCTGTGGGGTCTCGTGCGCCAAGGGCTCAAATGTGAAGGTGGGTCTGTGAACGCTACCAAAACACACACACACATACACAGTAATCATCTATGTTCCTATTCCACAGAATGTTCTGGAAAACTAGAAATGGCCAGGGCTTGTTTTTTAGGATGGGAAAAGTGTCAGGTCAGGGAAATGCAATGCAGATTGCCTCCTCACAATTGGTCCTTCAGTCCAAATGAGGTTCTGTTTCTATTTTGTAGGGTTTTTTTTTTTTTGTTAAACTGACCTGTTGACCGGGCGCTGTGGGTTTCACAACATGCTACCTCAGAGTTGGCGACTTTGATGGCAGCTTTGATCCCCTCCCTCCCCTCTCCTCCCCTCCCTTCCCCCCATGGCAGAGTTCCCCACATCCCTCCCCACCAGCCTCAGCTGCTCAGTCCCCTGCTTTTTGAAAGTGTATGCCTTTCAAGTCCCCCCCCCCCCCATAGGCAGGCAGTGGCCTTCTCTGTATTGATGTCGGGCATAAAAATGTCAGACGGTTCGATGGCTGTCAGGCATTTGATTTACCCCCAATGAACTAAGATGATGAATTTGGATGCTTCAGGTTAAGTTTGTTTTATTTTGTGGCTCACTGAATCACCTTGAATGTTGCATACTTCTGTCTTGGCATTTGTGTTAGTGCTTATAGATGGCTAAATCTCAGTACATTAAACACTGAGCCCTCAAAGACTTAACTGGCATGAATTGGCTTTGTGACTGACTGATTCATTGCCATAGAGGGTTCAAGGCTTAGGGTTACGGATGACATTAAGATCCAACCAATAACTGTTAGCAACTTAGTTGGTTGGCAATGAGCAATTGCATTGCAAACAGCAAAACTTATTAGCAAGCTAACTTATTAGCTAACTTATTAGCAACTATGATTTTGGGAAATGGACACCAGCAGAGTAATGCTAAATGTGTGTAGATGTAGTCTAGGCAGACCTCTACTGCGTTGTCTCGGTGGCTCTGTATGGGCTGAAGGGTGAGTCAGGGTGTTTACAGCTGTCCAAATTAGTAGAGCGTGATCATGACAACATATTTCATAACTCATAGCTGGCGCATGAAATCACTCATAGACTTTTCTAACCCAAAATACTGGGGCGCATGTGACTTCACTAACTTGACATCATAGCGATTACCAAACACAAGACCTCAAATGAACCGACCACTAGTAGGTGCTTAAGAGTGACTATCAGGAACTACACGCACAAATGCTTTGTCTTTAGATGTGTAGTTCCACACACTATTAGTTGAAGAACTGAACACTGTTAGAGAGCCTTTGTTATAAATGGTTCCTCAGCACAGGAAATAGTCTGAGAGCTGGTTGGCAGGGAAGCCTGTAAGGTACCCTGTGGTATTTTCAGGAACAGAATGTCAAGAAACAATTCTATTGACATCATGCTGAAAGCATGTGAGCACCATGTTCAGATCTCCTCCGAAGGTAGCAGTGCAAGTGAATGCAGTGCCTCATTCGACAATAAACTGAAACTGATGATCCAATGAAAACGTGCTATATAGTACCTTTAACAAAGTGGAGTTCTCATGAGGAACTTTCCCCTGGTTCCTCTGAGGAGAGGAGTTTAAGAACCCCTCAGGGTTGTGCAAAGTAAAGCGGGGGCATAATGAGGTAAGCGCAGTAAGGCCGGCTCTGGCATGACACACTCAGTTGGGCCTCTTCCTCCTCCGCAGGGTGTGGACTCAACTACCACAAGCGCTGTGCTTTCAAGATCCCCAACAACTGCAGCGGGGTGCGCAAGCGACGCCTCTCCAATGTGTCCCTGCCCGGCTCCTCGCTGTCCATCCCGCGACCCGCGCCTGTTGACAGCTTCGTCACGTCCCCAGAAGAGGTGAGTGCTTTGTGCTTGTCACATTGTTTGGGCGGTTTAAAGTGTGTGTGTGTATATTTCTTAGTGTAGGGCTGTTTGGGTTGTTTGGGCTGTGTGTGTATATGTTTGGGCTGTGTGTGTATATGTTTCTACTTGTTTCAGTCTTTCTGTATTGGTCCTAGGCTCTGGTCCCTTCCCTCCTTTTACCCTCCATTTCATCTTTATTCAGGTTTTCTCTCTTTCTGTCTCAAAATCGGTCTTACTTTCTCGCTCATTCTCTGTTGCTCTGATAGAGCCACCAATTCATGCATGCACCCACACAAACATACACACACACACTCACACAACACACTCTGTCTCTGTCGCTCTCTCTCTCTCTCTCTCTCTCTCTTTCGCACCACACACACACACACACATTCTCTCTCTCTCTCTCTCTCTCTCTCTCTCTCTTACTCACACACACACACACACACACACACACACACACAAACACTCTTTTAACAGACAGACATACTGTACCCACTAATCACATAAGCATTCCAGCCTGGGGCAAATCAATGGTTTTTCCATTCAGTCAATTAAGTCGTGAACAGGGCTGTGCTGCCCTTGACTAAACTTTTACACGGCGCCACTCCAGTGGACTTTCCACATCCACCTCCACGCGCCCCGGTTACTCAAAATGGCCTGCATTGTCTCTGTTTTATCATTGAGTTCTCAATCACTGTTTCGGTAGGGCTCTGAATTATATTCCAGTAATGGCAGAGGAGAATGTACTGTGTCTGCAGTCAACGTTTTGTAAGCTAAATGCTTAATGGAAAGCTCTTAATGGTGGCTCTCAGGGTCGAGTACGGAAATGGTACACAGACACCAGCGTGCTGATGTCATCAGGCTGTGTTTTTGCATTTAAAATGCATTTAGATTTTTTTCTAAGGAAACAGAGAGAGGATAGCCCCACAGCAGAGCCATAGAAAGTGACACATGGCTCTGGTCTATGTGTTCATTTTTTGTCAAATGTATGAGTGATGTCTAGGTAATTTAGAATGTTGAGCGTTCTATAGTATAGTGTAGTCTGTTCTAATAGCATTAGATGTGGGACAGGCGTTGCAAGAGCAACATCTAATGTACTGAATTGGTGTACTGGGGAGAGGACAAGTGGCTCAAGACGTAAAGAGGTGAGCTAAATATGAGAAACCGGTTTGCCCTCAAAGTTCACCAACTGCAGCAAACACAGTGTTGGCCTACTGTGCAGCGAGCGTAGCAAGGTCAGGGTTATTTAGTCAAGAAGTTGTGTTGGGTTATTGATTTCAGTGAGGTATGCGTCTGGGTAGAACACAATATAGAACAGACAATTAGACCTAACTCTATGTGTCTGTGTTTAATGTGGATGAAAGACTGCATTCAGATCAGCTATATCAGGCCTTACTTTTTATAGCCAGCAGTGGCCCTTGTGTCCACCTACACAGTCAGACAGAGAGTGTGCCTCAGAACTCAACAAGCAGTACCAAGGCCATCCCAGAAAGGCGCTCAACAAGCAGCTCCTTTTATTTTAGAGCCAGTATGAAAGCATCCATTCAGTCGATAACTGTGCATGTAAAAATGCGCTCCCTTGTTTATTCTCGTCTATTTATTATTTATCTAGCATTTATTTCGCTTTTATCCAGTGCCAAAGTTTTTTAATTTTAGTGGGAAGTGACCTTCTTGACCCTTAGCTCTGGTGCTTGTGAGTGGTTCTCTAAATCAGTTGGTGCATAAGTGCTTTATTTGTTTTGTCTGTTTGTTGGTCTGGGACAATGGAAAAAAAATCCTTGCCTTGTGTAATCTCTTTATGCACTGTGTGTGTCATCCTAGTGATATTGCCCCAGTAAAATGGGACACAATAGTTTCTCTCTTCAGTATAGCTCTTTGGAGATAAACACAGCTAGAATTTCTCTCCTGTTAGCTTAGCTTCAGGGTGGATGTCAGTCTCTCTTTTTTTATACAAAACATCTTTTATTCTGACTGCTGTATGCACAGGTAAAACAGTCTGTCGTTACCTTCTCCCCAATCCATTTCCCTGCGACTTTAGTGAGAAGTGAGTGAGAAGTTAGTTGGACAATGGTTGTGATGGACAATTTTATATATATATATAAAATTGTCCATCACAACCATTATATATTTATTTGAATCTTGAAGCTTGATGTGGAATGTTCTTGTCTGTCTCTCTCACTCTTTCCCTCATTGTTTTTGCTGACCCTCATGTCAACCCACCCTCAGCAGCGCCCCCTGTTGGAGGCTGGCAAGCGCATCCCGTCCTGGAGCGGCCGGCCCATCTGGATGGACAAGATGGTCCTGGGGCGGGTGAAGGTGCCACACACCTTCAACGTGCACACCTACACGCGGCCCACCATCTGCCAGTACTGCAAGCGTCTGCTCAAGGGCCTGTTCCGCCAGGGCATGCAGTGCAAAGGTGAGAAAAAGCCTTCAAGGGGGCTCTTTTAGAACACAAATGTAGAAGATGTCAATATGCCAGGTAACACGAATGATTTCCTTTAGGAATGGAGCACTGTTCATTTTCTTACTACCAAATCAGTCCGATTACAGTAGAAAACTTGAATATTCCGTTGTAGACCATCAGCTTTCTGCAGTAAACTGTCTTCAATAAGGTTAAATTAAGTCGATGTGTGTTTTCAGATTGTAAATTCAACTGCCACAAACGATGTGCGCCCAAGGTGCCAAGAGACTGTCTTGGTGAAGTAGTGTTCAATGGGGGTGAGTTTGTCACTGCTTACTACTAATCAGTCTGCTGTGATGGTTTATAGCCACACCACCTCACCTAACCACACATCTTCATCCCTCATCATGATCTCACACGCTGTCTCTCTCTCTTCCTCTCTTCCTGTCCTCTCCCTCATTCCCACCCTCAGAGCCTGCCAGCCCGGGGCCTGACTCAGAGGTCACTATGGAGGTGGACAGCAGCGACGTGAACAGCGAGGGCAGCCGAGACATTGGCGATACCGAGGAGGTGTCCACTCCAGAGGACAAGATTTTCTTTATGGACTCGCCCTTCATGGACGGGGACAAGGAGGATGGAGAGACTGTCAAGACCATAAGGTAAGATGGTGGATTTTGCCCTCAGGAAAAAAGAAATAATAGATAAATATATATATTTGTATATGCATACACACTGTATATAAATAGTTGATATATACAGATCTTGTAAGCTCACCATGCTCAACAACTTTACACCTTATTTTAATTATGTATGCATATTCATTGTCCATTTTGAGCATTATATATATTATATATATTAAAATATTTTAAATATGTCATAAAAGTGAACTGTTATACTGTATCACATCCCATGACACAATACAGGAGAGTGATGTTGATATGTTTGTGATGAATTGTGAAACCTGTGCCTAACGTGTGTCCCTGTGGCTGCTTCACAGTCCCTCCACCAGCAGTAACATCCCCCTCATGCGTGTGGTCCAGTCCATCAAGCACACCAAGCGCCGCAGCTCCACCATGGTTCGTGAGGGCTGGATGGTGCATTACACCAGCAGAGACAACCTGGTAGGAGCACACACCAGCGCTCGTGGTCTTTTCTTTTTCTTTGGTCTCTTCTCCAACCACCCTGTTTTTTTTTTATTCCCTGTGTTTTAAAATGTCTCCTGGGCAATGACATGTAGCACCTTCAGAGGTTCCACTGTTCCAATGTCATTTTGATTACAAAATTCCTTTCAGTTGACTGATAGATTTCACATGGTTTAATGGTAACCTGTTTTTAGAGATGTTTTTAAATCGGATGATTGATACTACTGATTTAATTTATTGATGATTTATGGAAGGAACAGTATTTAGGGTTTAGCTGCTTCAAAATATTTTGTCCGATTTATCATGTAACTATTCAATCCTTATTTTTACTCCTGCAGAGAAAGAGACATTATTGGAGACTGGACAGCAAGTATCTCACCCTCTTCCAGAATGACAGCGGAGCCAAGTATTACAGGGTACCTCGTCAGTCAGCCTTATCATGCTCAATTTTAAACTGCCAGTAAAACTTTGCCAATGGAAACCATGGGTAAAATGATATGCTGGTATTACAGTTACGGAAGGGAAAGCCTACATTATTCATCCTGTGTTGTGGAACTTTTCAGTCATATTAGAGGCTTACATTGACAGGTGTCTGACATAGGTGCAGCATGTAGAATTTTAAAACACACTTCAGATGTTTGTGCCATTTTTGGAGGCTTTAAAGAAGTACCGGGTACAGTAGGTCTCTTGAAATGATATGTTTTACGTTTTACGCCCAAACTAAACATTGATTTAATGTTTCATTTCAGTTAAAAATAAGTGTTAGAGGAGTTTGAAATGATGTGAGATTAGACTTGTTTTGTTTTGTGTCTGCCACCCACAGACAGGCAGGGCAAAGGGTGGATGATCAGCTGGTTGGCTGGCTTCCCTGTGTCTGTCTGTCTGTCTGTCTTTCTTCTTTTCTCCTTCCTTCCCTCTCTATCACTTTCTCTCTCTCTTTCACTCTCTCTCTCTCTCTTCCGCCCTGTCTGTGTTCTGTCTCTCCTTCATTCTCTCCATGTTATTTCATCCTTCATCTCTTCCTTCATGTCTTTGACCTGGCACCCTCTTCTGAGCTTGACCCCTTCTTTCAAGTGGCCAAAGAAAGAGAAAGAGAAACAAAGCCATAGGATGGGGGGGGGAGGAAGGAGCGGGCTGATTGAAGGTGTGCCTGAGGGGGATTGGGGGGGGGGGGGGCGTTGCTGGGGGTCGATGTGGGCTTCCCTCCGGTGCCCTTGGCCCACTTCCACCCCCTGGCCCAAGGCCAGTGTGGCTCGTGCCCAGATCACAGAGGCACGTACTGCCTTCTAATCACACCAGCGCCTGTGTCTTGATGTGGCGCACTCGGTCTCGGCCCAGCGAAACCACAGGCAGCGCGTCTGGGCCCGGGCCCGGCTCTGGAGGAGGAGGAGGTTCTTTCTGGAAGGGTTTGTGCAGCGACTGCTGCTGCCATTGCCACTGGTGCAGATTCACCACCTTTGGACTGCGATTGGTTGGCTGGCGGGGCCCAAGTGCCTGCCCCTCTGGGATGGGTCTGCTCTCTGTGTCTCACTTATTGTCTGCCTTCTCTCTCTCTCTCTCTACTCCTCTCTTGTTTTTTCCTTTCCTTTCTTTTTCCCCTTTCCTTCCCCTCCCTCTCTCTCAAGGGACTCAAGGGACTTAAAAGAAAGGAGGTGGAATCTGTGAAGGCAGTCTGGTTCTGAGAAGCAGAGAAACAGAGAGCCTGATCTTAGTGGTGTGGCAGTGGTGTGAAATAGAGGCTCATTTAAAACCAGGTCTACAACTTCAAACCGAGCAGCAGTTCGAGGATGCACTAGAAGCGCTTAGAACAGGAGATTTCAACGGGATGCCAGACTCAGCAGTCTGTCTGTCTGTCTGCTGTCTGTGCACCTGACGTTCTCCTTCTGCAGGAGATCCCGCTGTCAGAGATCCTTCAGGTGGAAACAGCCCATGACTTCCGCAGCCTGGCACAGGGAGGTAACCCGCACTGCTTTGAGATCATCACTGACACCATGGTGTACTACGTGGGGGAGAACACGGGCGGCCACTACCACAACCCAGCGCTGGCGGCTTCGGGTGTGGGCCTGGAGGTGGCCCATAGCTGGGAGAAGGCCATCCGCCAGGCACTCATGCCCGTCACGCCCCAGCCCAGCGTCTGCACTGGCCAGGGCAAAGACCACAGTGAGTACTGGGACTTTCAGGGCTGGGTTGTTGTTGTTGTTGTTGTTGTGTGTGTGTGTGTGTATGTTTGTGTTTGTGTTTGTGTGTGTGTGTGTGTGTGTGTGTATTGTAAAGGAATAAAAGAATGAGGGATCACTTTTCTACTTAATACCAATATCCCACTGGCCTCAGGCACACACAGGCAAAGACCACAGTGAGTATTCGTGGTTGTGTTGTGCTGTGTGCATGGGAGTTAAATGAACATTGGTTTTATTTTCCAGTTAATCTCTAAAGCCACAGGTTGGATACTGTAGACTTTCATCAGTACACTAATTTGATTTCATTAGTGATTTTTGTTGTTTGGATTTTTATAGATATGGGGTTATATGCGAGCGTTCACCAGATGTTTCGTGTAAAAGTGCACTTTGAATGCAGAATGCAGGAGAATCCATTCAAATCAAAACTCTCCCTCTGTGATTTTGAGATATTTCTTAGGAGTCAGTGGAAACCCTTGGTTAACTTCCTTAATTCCTGTCAGGGGTATTTCTAAATTCCAGTGAAAATACATTAGTCTAATATTTTAATGGCATTACGCCAGAGTATGCGGTTGGTCTTACAGCGCTGTACTGTCCTCAAATGTACTCCATTAGCGCTGTGTGGGTATCAGACTGGTCTAGACATGCGAGATGAGCGCATCCTGTTAGGATTAGCTGTGGTGCTATCACCCTCAGAATCCTACCCTATAATCTACAGTGATGTGCCTGCCCCCTACCACACCCACAGTCTGCATTTAAAAGACTGGAGGTGGCTATATTTCTGTTACCTCCGAGACATAAGGCATCTTTAAGAGCTTGTATTTGCAGATGCCCAGCCCCTCCTCTGTGTGATGGGCCACTCTTTGAGCTTTTTTGTATTAACAACATGGCCTTGTCCCAGTGCGGTGGAAAGATTGACTAAGCCAGTCACACTGGAAAAAGGAAAACACTCACAAACCACTGAGGTTTTTAGCAGATAAATGAACATACCATTCTCCGAAGGGCTCGTTTTTTTGTTGACTCACTCCGTCGACATACATGCCCATTTATCCATCAACGGTTGTATGATTGAACTCAATTTCATGCTGAAACGGAAATGGCATTGAGTTTGTTTTCTTCCACAGAATCAAATCTGAAAAGTCTAGTGTAGCAGTGTCAGTCCTTTAAGAGTAAATCGTGTCCCAGACATGTTTCAGGCTCGACCACTTGTCTAGAGTTGACTCCATTAGATTCGGCCCCTAAGGTTGTGTTCAACCTGTGGGCTCGAGTGTTTATCTTGGTGGCCGATCAATGGTCAGTGTTATGGAAAAGAGTTCCGCTTGAGATGACCTGCATGTTGTGACCTATTTTAGGTAGCACACTGCTTTGGTGTGACCTTCACCTTTTTGCCAGCTGCTCCAAATCAATTGTTCCAACAGTGTGCTCTTCACAGGCACTGAACCGGAATGCTGCCTTTGCATGGTCTGGTATATAGAGCAATATCTGATTAAGGGTGATTAGGTTGCATTGTGTTCCATACTAAACATGGCTGGGCTGAAAGCCATTAAATGCAACGCCTTTATGATGGCTGTGCAGTCAGAGCCCATTATAACCTGTTGTCCAGTTGAATGTGCTAAAATGTCTACAACTGGGATTGTATATGTGCAGACAGTAAGAACTGGGCATACTGCCAGGGATCGTAAATGGCAGAAAGGCATTTAGCTGAACAATTGGTCTATAGACCATTTGAAGTTGATGCATTGCTACATATGGTTAGTTTTAAAGCTATACTAACACAAATGTGCCTGTGTTACACATAAACTCAGAACCCTTTCTGTCTCCCCAGATGAGCTGTGCGTCAGTATATCAGTGTCAAACTCCCAGATTCAGGAGAACGTGGTAAGAGACAAACACTAATTTAGTACGCTTCAGTATGATTTATTTTCACCAAATAATGGCATTGTTTACAGTGACACATTAGACCACCATAATTGTAAAGTAATCACAAAATGGTGCTTAATTGTCCATTGTATTGTACTTAATTGACCTATTTGAAGTGTGGTCTCATTTGTCTCTGCATAGTCACTTTATCAGAGAATGTGATGTAGATGAATGATGAATTATTGTATTCTGTGGCCTAATTCACATACAAAAAACTTTCCTCTGTGCTACATAGGACATCAGCTCAGTCTACCAGATCTTTGCTGATGAGGTGCTTGGTTCGGGACAGTTTGGGATTGTATACGGCGGTAAGACAAAAGCCTGCTGCTTTGTTTCATAGCTGTGCCCATATGCGAGCTCACAGTTTCCTTTCTTTCTAGTGGCTTTGGAGTGCTGAAGGGGGACTGCTTGTTTTTCTTCTTTCGCTATGCAAATAAACTTTTATTAGTCCGATAGAATTCCTTCTGTCAGTCTGGGCTTTGGTTTGATGCGACGGCTCCCTCCAATGAGCGGCCACACTCTGGCTCGCTTTAGACACACACTCGCCTGTCACCACGGGTCAACCGAAACAACACACCAAGTCCCAGTCGAGCTTGTCTCACAGTGGACTTTTGTTTCCAACTCTCTTAATGCAGGCAAGCACAGGAAGACTGGGAAAGACGTCGCCATTAAAATCATTGACAAGATGAGATTCCCCACCAAGCAGGAGAGCCAGCTGAGAAACGAGGTGGCCATTTTACAGGTATGACGAGGCAGTCGAGACAATGGCATTCGTTTTAAACATGCCTTAGCGTCTTTTGAAGACAGGGATGAAAGGAGCTAAGACTGGATTGCGGTTAGGATGTCATGTTAAGCAGAGCCTGGTGAAGAATCCTTTGAATTAACCCTTTGATGGGCTCTTGTTGTTGAACAGTAGGAGGCATCTGTTTGCCAGCTGTGGGGTGCTGTACATTAACCTTACTTTGTAGTCCCAGGAGGTTTTATTTTCCGTCTCTCTCTATTGTGTCTGTATTTCTCTCCAGAGCCTGCACCACCCTGGCATTGTCAACTTGGCGTGCATGTTCGAGACTCCGGAGCGCGTCTTCGTGGTCATGGAAAAGCTCCATGGCGACATGCTGGAGATGATCTTGTCTAGCGAGAAGAGTCGTCTTCCCGAGCGCCTCACCAAGTTCCTGGTCACCCAGGTTAGAGAGGGCACTTCATTGTGACGCTCTAGATGGTTCCAGAGATTGCACAATATCTGCTTCCCTAGCCTTGCTTTGGAAGGCATCAGTATTGGGCATCAGTATCAGTATCAGTATCTGAAATTTAACTGTGAACACAGGCCTACCATTTTTTACACAATAAATTAGGAATTAATCTTCAGAATGAACTCATCCTGATTTTATTTTCCTCCCCTGCAGATTCTGGTGGCTCTGAGACACCTTCATTTTAAAAACATTGTCCACTGTGACCTGAAGCCGGAGAATGTGCTGTTAGCATCTGCGGAGCCCTTCCCACAGGTGGGTGACTAGACAGTAGCCTCAGGCACGCCAAGAATGGACAGTGGACGTGGGTGGAACACCATGCTTTAAATAAATGTGTCATTGTGGAGCTGCAATGATGTAGACATGTTAGACAGAAGAATTGCTTGTACTGCTCCAGTAATGTCATGTATAATTCAATGTAGGCATACTGGTTTGGTACTGTTTGCTGAGAATTAGTTTCAGGGACATCATGGATAGCCTTAAGGGTACTATGTGGTGTTTTCACGGAACTGTGTAGGTTCCGAGTTGTCTTTTCAATCAATTTCATTGTTTTTAATACACTGGGCACACAGAACTTACTGTATTATAGGGGAGTCTGCCCAATGCTAGTTGGTTTTCATGCTAAATTCAGTGGATTTGTGGATAACATGGAACCTAGGCATTTTGACCTTATGTCAGTGTTGTTCACCTTCTGTTGCCATATCTAGGTTATTTTGGGGTGTTTTGACCTAAGCACATGACATTTCACACACATTTGTAGCAGAGCACTAAAAATCCTCTCTGGTGAATCCAGGTGAAGCTGTGTGATTTTGGCTTCGCTCGCATCATTGGGGAGAAGTCCTTCCGCCGCTCTGTGGTAGGCACCCCAGCCTACCTTGCCCCCGAGGTCCTCCGCAGCAAGGGCTACAACCGCTCCCTGGACATGTGGTCAGTGGGGGTCATTGTCTACGTCAGCCTCAGCGGAACGTTCCCCTTCAACGAAGACGAGGACATCAACGACCAGATCCAGAACGCTGCCTTCATGTACCCGCCCAACCCCTGGAAGGAGATCTCTGGAGAAGGTGAGGAGCCACTGGCGTCGCTGGGGGTTTCAGGGGAAACATAAGACGATACCACAAGACAGAAGCACTCTACAGCTTTGCCTTGCGCATCTTGACTTTCTACAGTATATCTTTTTTCCTTTTCTATGCAGATTTATTTATTCAATTACTCATTATTTATTCTCATAGCAATTGACTTGATAAACAACCTGCTTCAAGTGAAGATGAGGAAGCGCTACAGTGTGGATAAATCACTCAGTCACCCATGGCTACAGGTAATTTTGATAAAACAGTAATAGCTTAATTGTTACCCTCTATGAAGTGAGTTAGTCATGTTGATTTGTCTTTGCAGAAGTTGGAGTTGATTGCAAAGTTATACTGTTTATGTTGACTTCTGTCAGGATTACCAGACCTGGTTGGATCTACGGGAGTTTGAGACCCGTCGAGGAGAGCGATACATCACCCACGAGAGTGATGATGCCCGCTGGGAGGAGTATGCAGATGAGAGGAGCCTTCCCTACCCCAAACACTTCATCATGGCTCCAAACCTAGATGACATGGAGGAGGACCCCTAGCTGCCAGGAGGATGAACTACAACTTCTCCAGCTGTGATTGGAGACTGTTGATTTTCCTCAGACTACTGGCAGTGCAGGTCCAGTGGTTGAATGGAACCATTTGCCTTTAGAAACGGTTTCTCAGAAACTTTGAGGGGAAAGAGACAAGAGATCTTGCACCCATGTCTGCCCTGCCGCACAAATCGTGAGTCTTGTGCAAGGCCTTGATGCCTATGGTGTGGTGCCCCAACACGGGAAGGTGACACACAGTGTAGGCATGGAATGGGATTTTTTTCAGGTTTCTCTCTCTCTCTCTCTTTTTTCTTAAAGAACATTACAGAGATTGGATGGGCTGCTTTCCCTCTCTTTCCATCCCAAGTCTCTGCTGCCTTCTACAACTAGCCATAACACGAGTCTCTTGAGCCTGAAAGACAAACTCTTGAGTGTTTGGGATCCCTCCTAATAGAGTTAGTTAATAAACATTTGCACTGCCATTCAAAACCAGCGAAAGGCTCGCGCTCTGGACCAAATCCAAGAGATGGATGCTTGAGATTTTTAGCTTCTACCCACCGTATTTTTCTAAACTCCTCGTTTTGTGTTCACCAAAACTACAAGTGATTTTAGCTTTGCTTGAGAGTATTTTGGAAGAAAACATTTATATGCAATGGTTTTATGTGAGGCTTTTAAACTGGAACACATGAGAAATGTATACTGTCAAAGATACTCTACATCCTTTTTCACTGAAGCATAGTGGTCCTCAAATCTTGTTTTAAATGGACATGTTTGACCCAATTGCTTTTGAAATTTCTTTTTATGAATTGGCTGGAGAAATCCAGTCACTGAGACTTGTGTGTTTTGCTTTCTGAAGCTGAGAGAGATTAGCATTTCATATAAACGACCATCTTTAATGTGTCCATGCTGCTGTGAGCAACCCCTCATGCCATTGATGGATGAAAGAACATAAAAGGAGCTGTTCAGCTAGTCTTCTCTTACCCAGGCTAAGCTAGATGATGAAGTTTTTGAATTAATTATAAACACCTAGTAAACAGACACACACACATACACAAGCAGACACACATACACACAGACACAGCCATGCACACTCAAACACACAAAATGTGCTCTGTCCAAGGTGGATTGCAAAACATCAGTGCAAGAGCTGTGTGTTCAGTCCCATCTCTGTTCACGTTATATATCTAAGACTACCAGCAAAATCCTGAGAAGACGCACACAAAGTTGGGAACGGCAGCCGCTGTAGAACGGACAATAAGCCAGCATCCTCCCACTGGGACCCCCAACACAGAGCACACACCAGATAGAGATAGAGCAAAGGAATGTCCATTCCATTTGAGTCCTGAGAACTGAGGCTGATTGCAAGCCGTTTCCATTGTGTATTGTATAACACTGCTAAGAGTTGAAAAGCACATGAAGATTGGTAAAGAGTTGTTGGTACAGGTAAAATATTTCAGGTCTAAATGCCTTTAGCACATGAATGGCCATTCATCATGGTGTTGGAGTTTTTGTTTTTGTTATTTTACTTACTTACTTTACATGCAGAAGGCTTAAACAAAGTTTTAATGAATGCAGTCTCAGTAAGTATAAGTCACAAACATTTACAAAAGGTTTGAATTTATATATTTTTTTCTATTTCTGACCAAATGTTTTGTTTTCAAGTCTTGGTAATGTGAGTTTAAATGTTTCTGTGGGTATGTTGTGAGTGTTTTTCATTGGTAATGTTATGCTATGGTCACACTCATTGTGAGGTGATAAGGTTGGATTTGAAGGACACGGTGCTTTTTGTGCTTCTTGAGGTTGTGTGAACCGTCTGTCTCCCAAGGCTTCATCTTCTTGTGCGTTTTCACTATAGGTTTTCACTCAGGCTATAAAGTGTTGACATGAGAGAATCATTACTGCCGATTCGCTGCCAATATGTGTACTTCTCTTTCTCGTGACTACGCTGGTTAGGTTGTGAAGACCACTTTGTGCATCTTCTTTAGTTTAGTACTCAACATGTTATGTTGTATTTTATTTTCCTGTGTTGTGCAGTCACTTCTCAATCAGCTCTCCCTGGCTTGTGTTGGTTGATTGGCAGTTGGCTGGTTGCATGTGCAGATCTCAGTATGCCTTAAGTAGCGTGTTTGTGTTGGTGTGTCAGCGAACACAGATTCAGGTCCATATTGAGTTGGTATGAAGCAGTTTTCCCCAATGTGCTTGTGTTCACTATTCTTTTGTAGTATTCTTTAATCGTGTAGCGTCCATGTGATTCAAGTGGTGGTTCAAGTCCGTCTCTAGTTTTGTTTTATTTTTGTTTTGTCTGTGTGAGTGTGTGTGTGTGTGGCCTACCTTCACTGATGCATTTCCAATAGACCCATCTGCCCATCTGATCCCTCAATAAGCTCCCAATTGATTTGAAACATTAAAGCAAGACAGTCAGTAGGTTGTCAGTATTATGTCTCATGTCTTAACATTACACCCTCAGCTCCCTTTAAGTTAAAGCAGGACCACAAATAAACATCCTCTTTGTTAGAGATCAGCAATAAATATGATTGGAAATTTGATTCTTGGACAATTTTGGGACCATGTTTACCAATAACGTATTCCTGTGAAATGCATACAATCTGAATTTGGGAGAAGGGGGATTATTGGACAACCCTGGGATTGTGAGGGCCTCCTGGAGTCATTCCTTTTTTCTCTTGAACTGTGATTATGTTAAATTGGGTGGATTCTGTCAGTGCGACTGACCACATCTACCTTGTGAAGGATGCCATATTTATATGTCTAAAGCACACATCTATGGGTGAGAAACTTCCTGAGAATCATATGAAGCTCATGCTGCCACTGGATTGGCACATGTGTCTGTTTTTGTATGTTGTACTATTCACATATCTTAATAAAAACTGCCTCTTAACATCAGATTATAGTCTCTGTATGCTTTGTGTTGCTGGATTAAATCGGAAATGGACAATAATTTTTAAAAAACGTAGTTCGATTTCCTTTGGATCTCCTTTTCTTTTCATAAGGACATTAATTTGCACATGCTATGTGAAAAGAGGCTGCTATTAGACTACCCGGCCCCATACCTCAGCAAATAATGGATGGGTCAATTCAGCTGATCCATACCTGTCATTTAGCCCTGTCCCGTATAAAAGCTCATCAGGTTGCCTTGGGCCTCATGTTAAATGAGCAGTACTGGTCTGTGGGAGAGAGTGGATGGTGAGTTTAAATGGACCACATATGGAGCCTTCAACTCCAGCTGCTTCATGGCACCCTCATTGAACCCAGTTTAAAAGCCCAGAAGACATATGTCAGTAGTCACTCACTCTCTCGCGCTCATCCAGCTCCTCGCAATACTAGATCAGGGGCCAGCAATGTCAGGATCATAGGTACATAACCAGCAGAGTGCACAGAAATAAAAGAGCTCCAGATAACTTGTATTGAAACACAAGGCACTGTCCAAAGTTCGTGATCAGTCATTCACTAGGAGCTCACGAGTACGACTAAGTAATTCTGAATGACAGTTACCGGTGTCTTAAATTTTTTACAACTGTATTTCAAGAACACAAAAGTCAGACAAAATATTTATATTTCAGAAATCTTTGGTTTATTGTCTGGATGAGAGTTGGAGGAAGGTTACCAACACAACCAGTCAAATTGCACACCTGCAGAGCGCTCCTGTGGTGTGTTTACTCACAGAGCTTTTTCCCAAAATCCGAGCCCTCAAAAGTCCACTCTGCCTGATTACTTTGGCGATCGGTATCGGCCGGCAGTAATCATATCTTTTAATTGCTACTGGTGCAGTAGAGAAAGCATCTACTTCCCCTGTAAGAAAACATCAGTGAGTACAGTAAGTGGTCTACAGCCCTGCTCACACTAGATCACTTCCAGATGTGGAGACACCACGTGGCATATTAATGCTTTCTGCTGCTTGTAGAAAGGAGGGGGGGGGGGGGTCAGAAAAGAGAACGACGAAGAGGAAAAGATAGACACACTTTTGTGTCCTGATGTGAGAAATTATTACCTCACTTCATGACCTCCTCCACCTTTGTATTTGTTTGTATTCTCTCATTGGGCTCTGCTGTCCTCATGGCTGTTACCACCAATGGCATGTTTTTGCCACTGAAGTTCGCCATTTACTTTACTTTTCATAACTCTTACAGTTCTGATAATGAATGACCAAAGTGGTTTAATATCACGATAACCAATAATATTTTTCAAAATTTCTGTTGACCCTTTTTGGTCTCTTTGGAAACATATTTCTGTCCATTTACATGTCAATGTCTATAAGTAAATGTCATATATTTATAGATGTAAATGTCTGTAAACAAATCCACTGGATTTCCTAGATAAGCACATCATGTAGCAAATGCTACTTAATCCTGCTTCATGTCTGAGGGTCAGTTTTTTCTATCTCTTCACTTGAGCCCAAGTTGGCTGAAGCCAGCCACGGGCAGAGGTGCTGTGCCTTTCCTTTTCTTCAACCCCTTCCTCTCCTCTGGGACGGCCAGTCGCCTGTGGTTCAGCAGGGTGAAGAACTGGAACCTTTCACCCATCTTTTGGGGGTTCACCAGCATGTCATAGCCTTGGATGAGCTGTGCCTGGGTGGATGGGTCTGGAGAGCTCCTTAGCAGAACCTGAGGAGGATCAGAGCATAGCAGAGCATTTAGGTCTAGAGGGGTGTCACCGCTAATATTTCAAATTATGCCATGGATGTAAAGGGGAGAAATGGGAATGTAATGACCATGGATGTAATTTGGAGAAGAAATGAATATTTAATACAGAACCTCATAAGCACCATCATTTCTTATGTTTTAAGCCCAAAGAGGTTAAATACCCTTGGCTACTTTCTTAGCAACTGCTGGAAATTTCTGAGAGTATGCAGGAGAGGTTTATATTTCACAACAGGATTACTAGCATGCTTCATAATTTGAGGATTTAGGGTTTAGGGCTAAGGGGACATTGGGATTCATAACCAGTGCGTCAAAAATCCCTGAAAGATGCTTACACGCCAGGCTTGACTCTCACCTGCAGGCGTGTGTCGATGCCCATGTTCTGCAGAAAGATTCTCTGGGACACCGGTCCCATGCAGGCTACTGTATCTCCCACCATCCGTCTCAGGTAGCTGAAGTCCACGTCAGCTGTGAGGTCAGCAGCACCAGGGTCAGCCAGGACATCATGGAGCTGATGCCCCCTAAAGCCCTTTATACAACAATCACATTTCACATGTAATAGCTTGTTTCAGATCATGGTAATAACCTGCTGTGTAATGAAATTGTATACAATGCAGCTTGTTCATCTGAGGCTGTAGATTCAACCTGTACTAATCAGTTTGACAGATTGACTGCTGCTGAGGCCAGAGAAACAAAGTGGCCATATGACTTTGATTGTAGAAGTTCTAGTAATCAATTTAAAGTAACCATCAAGAAAATGTTATATTGGCTATATCTGATTTGTACTCAAAATCACACAGAACAAAAGAACACAGAGTCAGTTCATCTGTTGGTTGTTTACTAAAACTAAATAAATCCTAAAATTCACATTCATAAAATATAAATACAAGCAAAAAGAAACCTTGTTTAGATTGGATTTCCCCATGATACCGCATTAACCACTGACAACACACATGCCTTCTAAGCCTTTCTAAAAAAAAAACTTGAGGCTCTTACTCTAAACGTGTCTGTCTTTGTCCCATCGTGCCCATAATCAGCGATCAATGCTGCGCCTCCTTGCTCTGCAATCCGATTGGCCAGCTGCTGCACCACAATCCCTCCTTCAGGACAGACCTCAACGTGCTCCCTCTTTTCATCAGCCTGAGAAAGAAACCAATGAGAGATGGATAAGGAGGGTGAATAAGTACAAACTCAAACTCATCAAGCACAAGAAAGTGACCAAAAGAGCGTGCCCTATACCAATAACAGAGCAATTCAGTTCAGATGACAACAGGGAAGGGAACCTTAAAGAAGGGAAGGGCTCTCAAAAAATGGAAGTCAAAAACAAAAACATCACAAGCTCAGAGGGCAATGAGGCCTTTATTCTATCTGTAGCCATCAATCTGAGACCATCTGTTCATTCATCCTTGCTTCCATATAAACCAGCTATCCATTCACTATGGAAATCCACATCATTAGGCACAATTACACACAACTTCCATAAAAAAAAATAGATGGGGATATGAGTGATGTGGGTAACGTGAGACTCATGGGTTGCCTTCAGTGCCGCTGGGGGGGGGAGACCTTAAAAAGCAGGGCCTTCACCCCGCTGCACCCCGTTCATGATGTAAGACTTTTGGCAGCATGCTCAAAGTCCCCTGACTTCTCTGGCAAGGCCAGATAAAACAGGTTTGTAATGTATATGCTGTATAAACACGGCTAATAAAAGCCAGCTGTGGTGCGGAGTCTGATTGAGAAGTGGAAAAGCGTTCTGAAGAGACTCGGGGGTTGTAAACGCTTCTGAGCGCGCAGCTGTGTGCCCCGAGACGGCGGAAGGATCACAGCACATCGGCTCATGCGCCAAGTCCTGTAGAAGTACCTCTCTCGTAATAAACATAAAATGGCCCTGACATGATGAAACTGTAAACTAAATAATGAAATCTGAAGTGGGACATCAGAATATTTCCTCTTTTAGCTTTGTGCAGTAGAAGAAAGTGATCATCACACATTTGACAGACATCTTCAATGAAATGTTGACTTGGGAACAACATACAAACTGTCTCCCCTGATTTCATAGCTTGTATAGGAAAAATCGACATGTAAATACTGAAAATCTTTCTTGATCCATATTCAATCGTATTTATTTCTGTAGCTCAACAGAATTAACAGTGCACTTTGTCTTTGACATATTCCCAAACACAGCTGTGTTGAGTGTGAGTGAGTAATTCACCTGAATGAGAGCAGTGGAGGCCAGAGAAGGAGAAGGCAGCAGGACGAAGCGTAACTTGTCCACAGCCTCTGGGGCGTCCGGGTCAATGTCCACCATCACCTCTCTCCAGCCCTTCTCTGTTTTCTATTGGACATTACACAGTGTATGACCAAAATACGTAGCCCATCTTTCTACACTCAGCAGAAGCTCTGCATCATAAAATGCAAAAAGGTTTTTTTTACATTATGAGTTATTATTTAGATTTTGATCAGCTTACCTGGAATTTATGAATAGGCAGAGCATCAAAAAACTCATGAGCAAGAAATATGCTAAAACCTAAAAGAAAGAAGAACTATTTCACTAAAAAGACATTATCTCATTACTGAGAAATGAAAGCATAACATAAGAACAAGCTAAAAGGAGTTGGGTCAGTTTGCTGCTACCTTTAGGGATGTCATCAATCCTGTGGTACCAGGAGATGGGCAGGCCAGTGCTGGTAGTGCCCGTGCGGTAGGCAGGCTCATTTTCACTGGTGGACACCTGACTCTGATCACCTGTGAGGCACCGGGCCTGCACCTGGCTCAGTTTAGGACTCACCTCCACCAAGTGTACAGATATTGCTGCCCCACTCAATGCTGTTTTGAGCTGACTGAACACCTGAAAGACATATGTTCATGTAAGACCTATAAACCTGAAACATACAATGCCAAGGACTAATACAGCCTCAAAGGTAGAGCTGACTCTGATCTCTAATTTTGCTACACACAGCCTGATCATCATCACCTTTGAATACAAGGAATAACAAAAGAAACAGTGACCTCTGCTGGTAAACTACAATAGCACTGACTATACAACTGCACTGACAGCAGATGCATGATGACAATCTGGGTAAAACTTTGATAGCTAACTTGAATTTTTTTTGCAACTACCAATTCAGCAAAAATCAAGGAACCTATTAGCCTGGAAATCTATTACCCTAGTGGTAGCAAATGGTTTTGACGTCTAGAAATTAACCATAGGGCCTCAGTACCTGTTCTGCCAAGTCATCAATCACATCACTCTATCCTTGTACAGAGTCGCCTCGACATACAGTAGTGGTAGCTAATCAGGATACCATTGCATGCAGAGGCAATGTGAAAGACATCCGCTGATTCCGACCCTTGGATTGAGCCCGGTATTTTGACCATAGCCAGACATTTTGATGTTATAGTCTGGCTTGTCAGGCTAGGTACCAATCACATCTGCTTATCACCTCATGTAATGTCAGATTAGTACACTCCCAAATATTATTACATGCAATTTCATTGTTTACAGGTCTTCATTCACCACAGTTTTTGCTTCAATTGGTAGACAACCAGTGAATAAAATACCATAGTTCTAGGGTACATCTAAAGCCATTCAATGTGAAAAGGTCTGCTGCACTAAGTACATGCCATGGCAATAGTTGATCACTGTGAACCATTCAATCTTGAAGTGGACAACTTTGATCGGATCAACCCCAGATAGGGTTGAGCAGTCAACATTTTACAATAACCATACAGTCCTGACCTGTGTCTTACAC
This sequence comes from Tenualosa thibaudeaui, assembly GCA_027481765.1. NCBI lineage: Eukaryota > Metazoa > Chordata > Actinopteri > Clupeiformes > Clupeidae > Tenualosa > Tenualosa thibaudeaui. The sequence goes on along the minus strand of JAIFZK010000001.1, from coordinate 13,919,074 downwards.
ACCCAAAAGAAATCACAAGAAACATTTCACACAGAAAAACTCACTCTAAGAATGTCACTGGCCAAGGAGCCTCTTCCTGGTCCAAACTCCACCAGCTGGAGGTTTCTTGGTTTCCCAGCTGCCATCCACTCACTAATACACCAAATACCGAGCAGCTAAAAGAAACAAACTTACGTGAACTGATGGACCACAGTGACATTACTTGTGATGTGGACAAGCATTCAGTTTTAACAAAGGCCCTACCTCTCCAAAGATCTGACTGATTTCAGGAGACGTGATGAAGTCTCCATCAGCACCCAACATGTCATTCTTCACGTAATAACCCTGTCAGAAGATGTTAAAAATGAGTGAATAGCCTATTGGTTTGTCCCAAGGTCAGTTTTTTCAAGCTGGGTCTATAGACGGTATAATTAAGGAGAAATAATTCTACCGAAACAGGGTTAGTTAGGACTTCTCTCATGTATTCTGCAATTGAAATTGGTCCTGTAGCCTTGATTTTGGATGTAAGGTGTCGCAGCATAGAATGCCTGGGTTCTTGTTCTTGTGATGTTGAGTAGGAACAAATCCTATTCAGCTGAAAAATCCATCGACCTACGAGAACAGCGGTTTCAGCACACGTCAATGTATCATGTCTAAAGTAATCTCATCCATCAATTTATAAATTGCAACTTTAACCGAATTCTTACCACACAAACTCGGTGCAACTGAGGGGGTCAGCTTCCTAACGATATGTAAACCACACACTCTTGTCCATACCCCCATCATTTCGGTAGACCTAGACTTGATAGCTTACTATACAAGACAGAAAGCTGGCGACAAAATTGCTGCATAGGATTTGTCGTATTAATTACTTGAAGTAAAAGTAAAAAGTAAGTCAAACATTTTTGATCTAAAGACAAGAAGACTGCATGCACATGTCAACATCGCCCTTGACTGAAATAATGATTCCGCTCCCTGATTGGACAAAACTTCAGAGGACTTCCAGTAAAGTCTTTTCCGGATTGGACGTGCACAGCTTTGCGAACCTTGACCCATCCTTTCCTAACCAATCACAAATATGTTAGTCCTGTTCGGTGTAAAAAAAATAACTTGTTTAAATAGCCAAATATTTCATTAAGAATTCACTGATATGGAAAAAATACAAATAATATAGATTCATTATATTATTTTATATAATACACTTCGTCACTTCGTTGTTAAATCGATGTTAAAATTTCTCTTTTACACAAAGCAACTGCACGTTTATCTTCAAGGACAGTGGATGTTCACGCCTGCTAGTAACAAGCAGTAGAAAACGTCGCATGCCGTTTCCAGCATGGCTTCCAAAGGCAAGAATCGGAAACTTAAAACAGTTAAATTTATAGATGAGAAAGGAGAAGGTGAAGATGACACCAATGGAGTTGAGGAAGAAGCCGATGCTGGTGACCAGGATGATGAAGAGTTCACACTGGACGAAGTATTACGCTTGGGAGGCACAAAAGTAAGAAAACGTGCTATCTCTGTTAGCTCCCTATGCTAACTGATGTACCTCTCCATAGAATATTATAATATTTTATGTTTAGATCATGATGTCGACAGTGTACACTACCAGTACTTGTTTTTCGAGAAATACTGTCACAGGAGGAAACACAACATAGCCTACTAAACTTACATACTGTTGACTGAATGCTAACCTTGTTAGCGTGCCTTTCTCGGCACGTTTAGTGAATAGACATGCACAGGTAAACAATTGGTTAACTTAATTTACTTTTGCCAGGCGGACTTCATTATGCTCAGTGGCATCGATGATTCCAAAGAACTAGTCGGCGGTGGCAAGCAAGGCGCAATTGATGATCTGGAAGAGGGAGAGTTGGAAAAGTTCATCAACAAGCTTGGCTTTCAAGCATATGCAGATCTGCAGACCGTACCTGACGAGCTTGTACCAGACGAAGAAGATGCTGTCAGAAGCGCGAAAAAGAAAGAAAAGAAGAGTGATGCTAAGGCAGAGTCCAAAGATGCAAAGACTGTCAGTCAGGAGTCAAAGGCAGGAGTTAAAAAGGCAGATGAAAACAGCAAAGAAGACAAGAAACAAACAAACAAGTTCAAAGATGGTCCCAGCACTAGTGGCTCAAGTAAGAAGGTTAAGCAGAATGCCAACGTGTTTGAGTTCCACCCCAGGACTATGTTACTTGTCAAACCAGGTGGCAAGTGGTATGACCAAGAGTATACATCCGAGACTGAGACTGTTCCACAGGATGACTCGCTTGTCGCTCAGTACAAAGCCCTAGCTCTGAAGCTCTATGAAACTGAAGTTGGGATTTACAAGAGCAAAAAGAACATGCAGAAAGGGGCCAACTCTGCCTGGATGAAAGCAGTCGTCTCCACAGGAACACTTGCTGACCGTATGGCCGCCATGACGGTTCTCATTCAGGACACTCCCGTTCACAGCCTGGAGCACGTGGAGACCTTGGTGTCATTCATCAGGAAGAAAGGCAGCCGTCGGCAGGGCCTAATGGCTCTGGACACACTTCGGGAGCTTCTGATCTCTGACCTGCTCCCCGAGGACCGCAAGCTCCGTTCGTTTTCCCAGCGCCCCTTCGACCAGCTCGAGGAGCGGGCCAGTGGAAACAGAGATGTCCGTGACCGCCGACTCCTCCTCTGGTACTTTGAGCACCAGCTGAAGAATGTGGTGGCTGAATTTGTGGTGGCCCTGGACGGTGTGGCCCACGACACTGTGCAGGCCACCAAAACCCGAGCGCTGACCACAGCCCACGAGCTCCTGTGCAGCCGGCCCGAACAGGAACGGGCACTGCTTACCCAGGTGGTCAACAAGCTGGGCGACCCCGAGTTCAAAGTGGCCTCCAAGGCCTCATACCTGCTGGAGACACTGCTCCACAAGCACCCCAACATGAAGGGGGTGGTGTGTCTGGAGGTGGAGCGCCTCATGTTCAGGCCCAACATCAGCACCAAGGCTCAGTACTACAGCGCCTGCTTCCTCAACCAGGTCATCCTCAGCCACGATGAGAGTGAGCTGGCCAGCAAGCTAATCAACATCTACTTCTCCTTCTTCCGCGCCTGTGTCAAAAAGAAGGATGTGGAGTCAAAGATGCTTAGTGCCTTACTGACGGGGGTGAACAGGGCCTACCCCTATGCTAAGGCCGGGGATGAGAAAATTAAGGAACAGTTGGACACTCTCTTCAAGGTGGTGCACCTGGTGAAGTTCAACACGGCTGTCCAGGCCCTCATGCTGCTCTTCCAGGTTATGGACTCTCAGCAAGCCGTCTCTGATCGGTACTTTGTGGCGTTGTACAGGTACAAGACCTGGTGTCTCTCATGCTTTTGATTTACGTTTCCTGTTACTGATTCACATTAGAGCCAGATTGCTGTGTAGATGTGTGCTCGTCTAGAGGTTTGTGTAAATTTGGTGTGTAAATGATTTGTTTTCTCAGGAAACTGCTGGACCCAGGTTTATCCCGAAGCTCCAGGCAAAGTATGTTTCTGAACCTTCTCTACAAATCCCTGAAAGCTGACATAGTCCTGCGTCGGGTGAAGGCCTTTGTGAAGCGTCTGCTGCAGGTCAGCTGTGACCAGAACCCCACGTTTGCCTGTGGCTCCCTCTACCTGGTGTCAGAGGTCATGAAGACTAAGCCTGGCCTCAAATTACTCCTCCAAGAAGGCGTGAGTATTTTATATTTGTGTGAGTTGATAATGACAATGTGGCGTTGAATGCTATATGACTGTCATAAGATATATATGATGGTCTATACAGATGTTGTGCAGCTGGTATGTGTGTGTAATGTTAGTGTGCATCTGAAATACTTTGTGTACTTGTGTCCTCGCTCAGGATGATGAAGAAGAGAAGTTTGAGGACCTTGTGGAAGATGACGATGAAGAGGAAAAGTTTGTTGATGCTGATAAAATGGATGCTGCCAAGGAAGATGATGCAACGGAGGAGCAGGCAGAAGCACCTGTGCCTGACAAGCCAACTGCATCATGGGTACACCATCAGAATTTGGAAGGTCAGCATTTTTTATTTGCTCGATACTTTTAACTCTGCTGATTTTGTAGTAAAATGAATTTGCTCTCTGGTGATGAATAGTAACTTGCACAGTAACTAACATCTATGAAATGTTTTTTCTGCAGGTGGAAAGAACAAGGAAATGTATGACCCCTTGCACAGAAACCCACTGTACTGTGGTGCTGACAGAACAACACTGTGGGAGCTACAGAAGGTGAACACCTATGCTGGTTTCTCAATGTTAAATGGGCAAAAAAAACAAAAAAAAAAACAAATGCTTTATCTCACTAAAAAGGCCCAATAGGCCTTCATGCTTATTCACCAGTCACAGTATCGTAGTAGTGCGTCATGAGAAAAAACTGTAACAGATTGTAATTACATTGTTATAATATTGTGCATTGTCTTTTTTACATTCATGGCTCTGCTTTGTTCTCAGCTGTCTTCACACTACCACCCCTCAGTGGCCTTGTTTGCAAAGACCATTCTGCAGGTAAATGGCTGTTCTTCTTTAGAGCTTTAGCTATAAACAGCACTAGACAACCTGAAATTGCCAGTGAACCCAGAAATGGAGCTCACAGGTTGATGCCTTTTTCTGTTTTGCTTAGTATCCAGGTGGTGTAATGGACTATTGTTTATGCATGAAGTCATGAAGTGGGAAAAGTAGCAGGACAGCCTGGATTCTAAAAGGGATCCTAGGGACCCAAATAAAAATGTTAACCTTTGTCTCTTTATTGCTATCCTAGGGGAATTTCATTCAGTATACAGGTGACCCACTACAGGATTTTACCCTCATGCGATTTTTGGATCGCTTTGTGTTCAGGAACCCCAAGCAGCTGAAGGGAAAACGTAAGTTTTGACCCGTGTCCACCTCTATTATGAGTCTGGGAGAATGGGCCAGCCTGCAGACTTTTCGGAGCCTGCAAACTTGTGTTGAAGTACACCATCATGCCTGAATGTAAAAATTAGCTCTGAAAGTATCTTAATGTCTCTCAATGTCTCAATATCTCAAAAGAAAACACAGATGCTGTGGTGATGAGGCCGAAACACAGGCAGTCCATGAATAATGTCCGCTCCCTCCCAGGTGAGTGTTCTCATGTCAGGTGTTGACAGCACTGTTGTTAGATCACCAACGTTCTAGATTCAGAGCTAACTACCCTCTTGTTGTGGTCTTCAGTGAATTGTGAGGAGTTCCTTTCCAAAGATGAGACACAAATTCCTGTGGATGAGATCTTCTTTCATCGGTAAGGAGTACATTAGTTCAATCCTCTAAAACATGTGATATAGCTGCTAGGAAAAACAAATCAAAAGTTTCCTCTAGAACAGGAAAAATTGTTACAGTACGTCATCACATTAATTCACGTATTCATCCTTGACCTGTGTGTCATTGTCACCTTAAAAAAGGGATTGAATCCATTGGAGATGGATGGAAATATTCCAGCTTTGGCAGATCAGTGTGTAGCACATGGTCATTCAGTAGCTTGTGGCTTCAATGCATCTTGAAGCTTAATTGCTCTCAGTGTTTGAAAGTACAGCATGGGTATTTGCCATAATAAGATTCTGCCATAATAGTATTTCTTTTAGTGCTTAGTCTTCTTACTCAGACACGTAGCTTTGCTACACACTGGAGAGTTGCAGTATAAAGCAAGGCAATTTATTTGTTTTACAGATTTTTTTTCTGGATATGGTTTAAGTTGAATGTCCACCTGCCTGCTCATCTCCTTGTAGGTTCTTCAAGAAGCGTGAGCAGGAGAAGCAGCTGAAGAGGCCGCGCGCTGAGGGAGACAATGAGAGCTTGGAGGATGTGGACGACGACGAGTTTGAGAGAGTGCTTGGTAAGCACAAGTGTGTGTGTGTGTGTTTGTGTCTCTGAACTGCATTTACGCATTAAGTTGCTCATAGCAAAATGTTCTAGAGCTTCAAAATAATTTCGTACTCCTCAGACTCATATGAAGGGGACAGCTTCTTCACGGACTTCAAGGACGATGACCTGGACTTTGCTGGGTAAATTCTGTTTTGTGAGGTTATACACATGTATCACTCATGTATTACACACTTAGTACACGTCTTGTCTAGTACACATGACTTTTTAGAACTTTTTAGAACTCTGGTATAAGTTACATTTTTTACACGTTTGACCTGTTCTTACATTTTTGCAGCAACGTGAAGAACAAGTCCAAGAAGAAGAAAGGCGAGGAGGCCTCAGATTCTGACATGGAATCAGATGATGTGGATGACCTGGACGATGAGGAGGTGTCTCTGGGAAGCATGGACGAGGAGGACTTTGGGGAGGAGTTAGAGGAAGAGGGAGGAGCATTCATGGATGTCGGAGGAGAGGATGATGATGACGATGAGGACGATGAAGGTAGACACCGCTGTTCCCCACTACCCCACATGGGTTTATAGGGACAATGAATAGATACACAATAAATTATTTTCATGGCTTATAAGGCCTCTCCCATTTTTTCCTTATTTGTCTAGTGTTTTATTTTAAAGTCTAGTCCATTATCTTATTTGTTCAATATTCATAGGAAAATTTGTAAGAAAAGTGAATGAGGTCTATTGTTTTTGAGCCAAATTGAAACTGATTCATTTGATTAATGATGAATTTCTGTTTTCCAGTGCCAGAACTGGAGGAAGGGGACTTTGATGGATTAGAAGGTATGTTACTATTACTGAGTTGAATGATCTGTACAGAATTTGTAGTTTTAATGCATGATGAAGGCTAATATATCACTGCCCTTCCCTCCTAGATGATGAAATGGATGAACCTCTACGAGTCAACAAACCAGCCAAAAAAGGCAAAAGGAAATCCTCGGAGAACATGGACTTCTCTGAAACTTTGGGTAGGTATTTGTAACAGAATTAAATCAGAACTACGGCACTTTGCTGCTGATGTGATTATGAGAAGAATGGTTTCGTAATCTCTAAATGTTAAATACATCTTATAGGCACGCTGCAAATTAATTCTTATTGTTGATTATTATGATTATTATTGTATTAATGTTGATATTTTACTTATGAAAGTGTGAGGTCTAGTTTGCAGAATCTGTTCAACCATAATGTTGATCTATGTTTTGGTACCAATTGATCACTTCACACAGGTTCCAAGCCAGGGAAGAAGAAGAAGAGTCAGAAGGACTCTGCTGTGTTTTCCACTGCTGAAGAGGTGAGTGTAGAGAGAAATAATTGTGTTGAAATGTATTGATAATGTGGGGCCTTTTGTCTCTCTTCACACTGCTGGTAAACTTCCATTCCTCTTTCAGTTTGGCGATTTGCTGGATGAGAATGCAGACTTGGCCTTTGACAATACTGGCATTAATGCCATGGCCAATAAGGACAAAGCAAGTAAGTAACTGTACCATACATTACTATAACGCAGTGCTTTAAGTTGGAAAAAAGTGCTGGTGCTCCCCTTATTCGACTGTTGCCAGATAACTTAGGAGGTGGGTAACAGCAGATCATTAAGTGATTAAAAAGTCCCAGTATGCTAGATGCTAAAATTGATAAGTGCCTTTACCTGTGCCTTAAAGCACTGCTATAATGTTTACTAAATTACCTCACTCATGATGCCTGGAACAAATACACAAGTACAAATCAGAGGGTAAATGCATTTATTAACCTGGCTAGATTCTAGCCACACACACATGGTACATAGCAGTTTGTTCATCGCCTTCAGTCCCCATGGTCAGCTTATACTTTTCCCGGAAGAAACTCCATATAGAGGGTTGTTTCATGGTACTTAAGCAGCGTCTTTAAGAGTTGTAGGAACAGCTCCTTAGAATGTGACTCCCATGTTCTCCATTCTGTGTTGTCTAGGTGTCAAACAGCTCAAGTGGGAGGCCAAACGAGATGACTGGATTCAGGATCGAGATGTGAAAACTCTTCGCAAGAAGAAGGCCATGTTCAAGAAGAGGAAAGCATTCGGCAAACCCTGGATGGGCAAGAAGATGGGCGGGAAAAAGAAGTTGGGTGGAAAGAAATAACTTGGGCCTACATCATGCTCAGCGTAAAACATTGTGAACTCCAGAGACTTTTTCTTGTTCTCCATCCTACCATCTAGGCTGCTGCGTCTATTCCTTATTGGCGGACCAGGCCTGTGTGTCGGCTTCTCGAATGCCATGCTTTCCTGCCCACTCATTGGACTTGTAATATACTGGAAAAAAAAAGAGCACAAGACCCATTAATAGAGCAAATCATGTTCAGTGCAGCCTGTATTTAACTAATGTGCTCATATAGGGGTTCCTTCCAGTTTTACAGTAAAGTTAGCCTCCCGATGTTTTCTATGATTGTAAAAAAACAAAACAAAACAATAATAAACTTTTAATATTTCTTGCTATTTTATTTGTGTGCTGTTTAATTGTTTATAAAGAAAAAACTTTCACTGTAGTCATTAAGAAAATACTTATTAATTAAGTTAGGCCTATTAAGTTACGTTATTAATATACAAGTAAGACAAGTGATTCACTCACCCTCCAGAACAGATGGAAATCTTCTGTTCATTGTACTCCGGAAATCTGTTAAAAGTGAACATATGTGCTCCTGATATCTCAACAACTGCACGAATGTCATTTCATTTATGACCAAGGGATTTTGCTTACCTCGACTCGAGTTCATTGCGTGAAACAAAGCATACACTCCAAACACAGCAGCAACTTCAAGGAGTAGTATTCCCTTGAAGACTTTCCGAGCAAATGGTTCCCTAGTTCTCGGTACCATTCTGGAAGGAATTTTAAATACCTGTTATCAACTCCTCCGAACTTTTAAATGTTGACCTGAATATTTCAAAAAGTATGCTACATCTGTGGACCGTCTACAACAGCTACCGTAACGATATGCGGCTAACTGTGCTAAGAAGACAAGATAGGCCAAACCTTCACCCAAAACTAACGCTTGGCCCTCTGCTACGAATAACTCACCTGAGCTGACACATTGCTTTACATTTCAATCAATTCACACAATCAATATTAAATACAAACTGATATGATTGAGCTGCATTATATTCTCATTACCTTCTTGTCCTTGTGTTGAAATACTTCTTCTGTACGTATAGCCTAACGGCAGTGGGTCATGATGACCTGTTAAACAGTGCCACCCTGTGGGAAGGAGTTTTTAAGAAAAGAGCTTAACAAAAACAGACCTCAGACAATTTTATGTAAACCATTTACAAACATGTTTTTCACACGGAAGCACTTACAAAGTCCCCCAAAGTACACAAAAGAAAAAAAAATAAAGCCAAACAGAGGAGCTCAGCTCAACTAAAGAGAGATTCTATTCTCTCGTTTTACAAATGGCAGACTCACACAAAATGTTAAACTTATGCCTACATAGTGCAGTTTAAGTAAGCTGCATTGAAAAAAAGTTGTAACTTTTCCTATACTGAGAAATTGGTGGGCAGCTCACAGTTGTTCACAAACAACAGCAGCTAATTTTGGGAAATACAGCATTTTGCAGACATGTTTAATATATGCCTCATAATGTGATGTGTTCTGGGTTGAAATCAATGTATGTTGGAGAAACGCTATCAGATTTGACTCGAGAGAATGCCACTAGAAATGCACAATTCTACATATGCCGTACACAGAACGTGCAACATTTAGCATCTGGTCTCTCTCAACTGCATTAGTCTACCTCCCTCCCTAGAATGTCCGATTTAGCCTTGGTTCCAAGTTTTAATATGTATTTAGATATAGTTCCAGGTTATTGCTACGTGAACAATCAGCGTGTGTTGTTTTGAGACACAAATGTGGAGTTTTTGAAATGCAGGATATTTCTGCATTGTCGATATTTGTACATATCTTTTGTGATGGGCTCACAACCTTCTTAGTCAGATAATGTTAGCACAAAATATGTAAGCTACTTTTAAACAGGACATACAATAGTTGAACGGAGTATGAATAATCGCAATACAAGTTTGACCGTACAGGCGTACATCCATTAGTTCAGTTAAATGCTAGAAGCTATATTTGTAGCGAAGTTTTTCACGGACCGCCTGGCTTTGTGTTCCGGACCCCAGTTTGAGAACCAATTTTCTGTGTTCAAAGACAAATAGAAAGCTTTCCGGTGGCATCTTTAATTTGTTTCTATTACATTTATGTTACATCTTGCTGCTATCACTTATATTTATGTAGAATAGTCTCTAGCTGCTATTATTTATATTTATATTGAACAGTCTTCATTTTACAAATCACACCACTAGCCACAGTGCTCTGCAAAAAGCCATGCCCTGTCTAGCCCTGTTTGTTTTAGGTCACCTGTATTTTGACCTGCAAATCGTTTACAACTGTGTTGTAATGTTATTTTTCTCCCGCAATCGTGTATGTAGGCACTATTATGTATCTGTCTTGTCCATACAGTGTTTTAACAGTTACGTGTATCACCAATTGTTCCCGGTGAAACGTTGTCTCGTCTCACTATGTACTGTGTATATGGCTGAAACGACAATAAATCCCTACTTGACTTGACTTGACATTTGGTCCTACTTGAAAGCTCTGCAACCCAGTGTGAGACCATGATGTACTCACCACAAGGTGTCACTATTTAAAAGAAATTGGATAACTGGTATCCGACATTCTTACTACACCCAAGCAGCTTCACATGCTGCGAAATTAGCTTGCTCACATTAGTATAATAGAGATGCAAAGTACACTCACCTAAGATGTAAACAGGACGAAAGCACTCACGTGACCACATGTGTATCATCAAGTTCATCATGAAGTAGGCACAGAACTGGTTGAGGGCCATCCATAGGATTGTTGTTGAAGTCAGCATTACTAAGAGGATTGAAAGGAATTTCCCATGATTCACCGGTCTGCTTGTACCTGAGTGTGTGAATTTGCTGTAGTAGCATGTCCTGACACAAGATTGCAGTTCTCATTTATAATTCTGTGTATATTTTTGTTTCATAGCTCAATTTGACTGGGATCATCATTACCATCATTACCACAAATCCAATGACCATGCCTAACCCTGTGTGCTTTAATAAGGGTGGTTAAGTCAAGTAAATAGACCACCTCTGTGCCTGAAGGCTTTAAATAGTAAATTCATAGTTTCAAGGAGGATCATCTCATCTTAGGTCAAGCCACAGATGACGCAACTTTTGAGAAACTGATAGCAGGATGACAAGCTCCTTTGTATAATTCTGTTAATTGATATGCTGAGAAATCACCTTAAATTAATGTAGTCAGACTTGTCAGGATTTTTAAAGAGAGCATCGAATGAGAGTTGGGCCAGTCCACATGTGCAATTGGCTCAGCTGTGTGTGGGGGAGTTCCCTGGAATTTCACAGCGCTGGACAACTTTCACTTCCTCCTGGACTGCCCCAATACACATACAGCCTTGCTGAAAGGCGGAGAAGGCCACCGAACTCTTAAGTAAGTGACAATATTTGCTCACCTGAAATACACACAAACATCTGGGCCCAGAGGGGGGTTGGCAGGGAGAGAGAGAGAGGGAAGCCCCCCCCCACCCCCACCCCCCCCCCGTGAAAGGGGGAAAAGCCCAGGAAGTTTTTGCTCCGGCTCCGAACCTCTGTTTTCCAGCCATTGGTTCTATTGTGCCTGGTGAGTGGTAGCGGGTAGTGTTTGCCTGGAGCAGCAGGAGGCTGATGAGGTGCTAATCGGAAGGGGTTGTCCACACCGCTGCTCTCCAGAGTGTGTTAGCCTGCTGGCTGTCAGGGCCTATAAAAAAGGAAGGATTTATAAGAGCCTCTCAGACCCACAAACACAGATTGGACGCTTGTGCTGTTTGCTGGCAGGGAGCTTTGTTGTAAAGCTGATAGTAGAATGGAGCACTTGGTGAGGCCCATTAAACTGCTTTAGGCTCTTTTGTTTCACAGGGGACACTGCAGAGGTGAATGGAGGGAAAGAAATGCAGCATTGCACAATTCTAATACTTCTCTGCATCATTTTATTCTTGACAGTATTACCATACAGTATTTACAATCAGACAGCTCGCTTTAATTAGTATGCTGTTCTGAGTGTTCATGTAATTGGCTATTGTTTGTTCTGCTGAGTGTTCAATCTGTTTGCATGGCACATCACCAGTGTCGCCATCATGCAATCATACAGCCCACCTGTCTGAGCATGACTCACAAAGACTCAAGTGCACTTTATTAGACTCATAGCCACCAGAGAAATTACACTGGGCTGAAATTGAAGTATTACATGGCTTCATCCTCCATACAACATAGTAAAATGTGTTGAATGGTGTTGCTGTTATGTCTAAAACACTGTTATTATTGTTAGCAAATTATTATTGGAAGCTTTGAGTTGGGTAGTAAGCTTACAATAAGATCCATCAGATTCTATCCTGAGCATTAGCCTGCTTGAAAAAAAGCAATTGATACAATGTCAACTTTGATTTGCATTCCTCAGAATGCTTTTGGAATGTATAGCAACAGCCCATGTTTGTCCAGCTCCTTAACCTTTCTTGTCTTGTTTATGGTGGGACACTGATACAGGTGGTCCAGAAAGCAGTAACCCACCCGCCTCCACATTAACCCAGCCAGTCCTAAAACACAAGACCCCACAATCCCTTTCACCTATGGCTTGTGTACCTTCCCAGTCACAGTGTCTTTCAGATTCATCTCCAGGTAAACACTGTGGGACTGTGTGCAAACCTGAGACCAAACAGGCGTTGTCACAGCTGTGTTAGATGGAGACGGCTGTACCCAAGCCCTGCACTGGCATGTTTGCAGTCTCTATTGGTGGTGGGAGACAAACATTTTCACTTCAGTTTCGGACAAGAAAGGCTTGTGATTAATTTTTCTCCCTTTGATGAATTGTAGCTTAACCTTTTGGCCTTCTTCCTTTGTTACTATGACAGCCCAGTCTTTTAATTAAAGATGGTTAGTAGCTTTTATTGCTGTAATGGAAAATTTCCCCAGGAAATTTCTCATAATGAGAACATTCAACATTACACAAGAAATGCACAGGACACTTTCTACAGTCCCCTTCTAGGTAGCCACTATAAAAAATAAATAAATAAATAAAATCGGCCTATTGCCCGCAGGTCAATAAATTAGAATTTATAACCAGAATTTACGACTATTTAGAACTAGAAATCCTGTGGAAAAACATGTTTGGAATATGGACTCTGTTACCAGAACGGGCATTAACATTCTGTTAGTATGTTTCCAACAATTAATGTCTTTGCCCATGATGTTAAAATAGTTGTTGGAGGGATCGGAAAGATAATTATCACGATTTGCTGATGATTCTGTTGCAACACCTGTTTGGTCTGTTCACACAGAGAAGAGAAACGAAAAATGTGTTCAAAGAAGAACACTTTGAAGACAAATATAAATATTTGACAAAATATAAATATTCCAATAGAAATGCAGTATTCTAGTCTATGCTGGCGGTTAGGCCATATGACTTGCAGACTGATTCACTCATTCAAACCACAAAGCATAGAGCGTCAAGATATGATTTAGACAACACAAATAAATAAATAAAGGTTAATGCAAATATTGCTTAAAACATGAGCATTGCTCTCAACCTTTCCCTGCACTGTTTGGGATTTCTCTGGAGTCCCCGTCACATCGCCTACTGTATGTGTTTGCGCACGCGAATGTGTAACGTGCAAATACATTAGCAGTGAAACAGCACCATTACTTTCACCTCAGGAAAATCGGCTTGTTTTTTCGAGTCTGTGGTTATCAGCAAGGACCGCTGATATCCATTTCATCTTTGGTGATCAAACACATTAGATAAACCTTTGCTCATTTAAAACCAAATATCAAACAAACAGTCAGACAAGTCAATAAAATGGTTTAGAGAGCATGTATGCAGGCACTGCCCTACATTCGCCAGGGTTAGGCTACTCTAAAATAATATTTTTGCATGGATTCAAGCCATAAAGCAGAAGGTAGGCCTACGTAGGCTACCTTGATTTAGTGTTTAACACCTGTTTCCATTAATTAATAATAATAATAATAATAATAATAATAATAATAATAATAATAATAATAATAATAATAATGATAATGATATGAATAATGCAATGGAAAACAGTGTTTAGCATCGAAATGTAATACTGGATTCTTTTCTTTTTTTATTCATTTAAATTTTTTGCTGTAATGTTCCTATATAATTAACATATGGATGGTAAATTGCTCTAAAATTATTAGAGCATCGTAAACCATTCGAGACCACACTCATCGACAAATAAAATTCACATTCCTTCAACTGGAATAAAGTACAATGACTGACAGGCTACATGACACAATGCAAAGTCCTTGTAGTCTAAATTCTTTCACTTCCATTGTCTTGAAAGAAAACAATCAGATTTGACCCCAATGAATCTTTTCAAAGTGGCTGTTCTTTTTAGCCGGCGCAGGTGTACAATAGGCAGTCTTAGCGAGGGGTCTTGTGCCTAGGTGTGAGGAGATTATTCAAATAGGGCTGGGAAGGAGTGAGGATTGGAGAGTAACGTACAAGTCCTGCGCTTCACCACAACACGGCTGGCTGCTAACGTCACACTCTCATCCCTGTCACCAGCGGTGCGGTACGCACGGCTCTGTGCACAAATTACGAACCGATTTCTGGCCTAGGGGGAGCGCAGAAAGGAACAAACGTGGCCAGCGGATTTTTTTTGTAAAGTAACTTTCTCTGGAGAGATTTTCGAGGATTTATTTTAGCAACTTGCACAATGCTCAGTGCTGTTAAAATGGAAGGACACGATCATTCAGACTGGAGTAGCTACTACGCGGAACCCGAGGTTGGTAGAGTTTATGTATGTATTTCCATGTCTCTGAAGGCTACACAATATTAGCCCAGAGATAATATTAACTTTGTGATCAAATATTGACTTGAGGAGCCATCAAAACCTCTCCAAACATTTCGAGAGACTGTGTGGTGAAATGTTACTCGCGGAGAAGGCGGATGCTTGACAATTTTCTCAACAAATATTTATAATCTAAAATATCCCCAGAATGAATTTGTCATGGACGAAACTCACACACTTCTCACGTAAGGTATACAGTATCGTGAAACAAACCATTCTGCATATTCGTATTCTTTTTAGTAACGTATTATTTGCCAAACATTTTGAAAATATTTTTGAATTGTGTTATTATTTGATTAGCCTATCGCTTTGTTAGACTTTATTTTAAACTTGTTCTTAATGTGGTCTTCTTCTTTTTCAGTGTTACTCCTCAGTAGGAAACATGAACAGCGGATTTGGAATGAACTCCATGAGCACCTACATGGGGATGACCGGCATGAGCTCTACCGCTAACATGACAGCCGGGTCAATGAACATGTCTTATGTGAATACGGGCGTGAACCATGGAGTGGCGGGGATGTCACCAGGCACCGGGGCCATGAACGCCATGGGAACCGGGTTAGCTGGCATGGGTTCGACTCTTAACCCAAGTATGAGCCCTATAAATGGACCTCCTCCATCCATGAATGCACTGACCTCCTACCCAAACATGAACGTGATGAGCCCCATGTACGGACAGTCAACCGTGAGATCTAGAGATCCAAAAACATACCGGCGCAGCTACACGCACGCAAAGCCTCCTTACTCTTATATCTCGCTGATAACTATGGCCATACAACAGTCTACTAGTAAAATGCTGACCCTGAGTGAGATTTACCAGTGGATCATGGATCTTTTCCCATTTTATCGACAAAACCAGCAGCGCTGGCAAAACTCTATTCGCCACTCATTGTCTTTCAACGACTGCTTTATCAAAGTGCCCAGATCTCCGGATAAGCCGGGAAAGGGTTCTTTTTGGACCCTTCATCCAGACTCCGGAAATATGTTTGAAAACGGCTGCTATTTGAGGAGGCAAAAAAGATTTAAGTGTGAGAAGGGGGGCAACGGTAAGGCATCTTTGCGGAAAAGCCTGGAGGCTGGTTCAAACAGCAGTTCTGAAAGCTGCAACGGTAATGAGTCTCCTAGCCCATCGACTAAAGACTTGAAGAGCTCTGCGGCCGAGTTGAAATCAAGAGGGCCCGTGAGTCCGGAGCAATCTGCTTCACCGTTATCACAGACGCATCACCTCCTGTCGCAGCATCACTCGGTGCTCGTGGACGACTCCCACCTGAAGCCGGAACATCACTACTCTTTCAACCACCCGTTCTCCATCAATAACCTCATGTCTTCGGAGCAGCAGCACCATAAAATGGACCTC
This sequence comes from Tenualosa thibaudeaui, assembly GCA_027481765.1. Classification (NCBI taxonomy): domain Eukaryota; kingdom Metazoa; phylum Chordata; class Actinopteri; order Clupeiformes; family Clupeidae; genus Tenualosa; species Tenualosa thibaudeaui. The sequence continues at coordinate 13,902,935 of JAIFZK010000001.1, read as the reverse complement.
AAGACATACGAGCAGATGATGCATTACTCCGGCTACGGTTCTTCTATGCCAGGTGCCCTGTCAATGGGGTCAATGTCAACGAAAGCATGCTTAGAGTCTTCGATACCCACGGACACTACCTATTACCAAGGTGTGTATTCCAGGCCCATAATGAATTCATCTTAAACCATTGCCTATGATGAACTGTTTTAAGGCTATTTGTATATTTGTAAATTGGCGACAATTCCCAGTGCCAAATGATTTAAAGATGTTCGCCCCATGTTCTGTTGACGTCTTTGTAACTTCATGTGTTACCCCAGCGTCTTTTTTATATGTTTTTTATAACTAAAGTGGTGTAATGAATTTGGCAACATCGCCGTGTCTATGTATTATTTATGACTTGTATGAAAGTAGATACTTTATTAAATTAGTTAATTCTTGAAGTTGTCATGTTGTTTTGCCTGTCCATTTATATTTTCTAGGCCATTATTGTGACATTAGAGGAGGTAAAACAACACAATAGTAATCGCTTTGCAACATGTGCAGTTTCTCACATCAATACCTTAAAGATGACAAAATGTGTACAATAAAATGTCAGTTGAGTATTTTATAATCGCACGCAAGTTCTAATATGAGTATTTCTATTTCACACAGACACACACACACACATCCTGCGAAACCAGATCTGGCGAGCAAGGTGTGTCTAGGACACACAGAAATTAACCAATATCTGTCAAGAATGATCCACAAGCGTGGTGCTTCAACTTGTTAAGTTGGGAATGTCGCAGCCATTGTCTGGAGGTCAGCACTAAACCACTTAACGTCTGCTCGGTCTGATGCAAACTGATAAGATAAAGATACACTGATGTCACGGCTCTTTTGAAGGCCAGAATTAAACATTTCAGACCTATTAGACCTATGTCAAAGTAGGCCTAGAATTATGTTATTACCTCAGAACATATCAGCAATGGACATGCAGCGTGGTGTAAACATGCACTGCTGATCAAACTGCTGATCCTCCAATACTGGATGAGCGTATTGAGTATCTTTTAGCGACATTTTCGCGGTTGATTGTTGGCTAATCCATGCATCTCTCTTACATACTTAAAAGCTTTATGAGAAGAATGAGGCCTACATAAGCACAACGCAAGAAACCCCCCTATAGCCTGTATTAGTCAAATAACGATATCTGTTACGCTGGTATCTGGAAAAGAGGGATAGCTCATTGTCCACATATAGCATGAAATACGATAAAGGAATTATCATTATTATTATTATTATTATTATTATTATTATTATTATTATTATGCTAGCCTACTACTACTAATGACGATGATGATGATGACAGTACTAGCAAAAACAATAAACATAATAATAGTATCAACAACAACAACAACAATAATAATAATATCAATAATAATAACAATGTTTTCGATCGATTATGAATAGATTTTTTTTCCCCGCAGTAGGCTATTGTGTTTGTGCGTAGCAAGGTCGACCTTGCGTTGATGCTTACTGGTATAGAAAAAAGAAGCAGAGCTTATTCATTTATTTATGTATACAGTCCATGGAAAGTTTGTGCACTTATTTGCAGATAAATCAAGATATATATATATATATATATATATCTTAAGTTAAATCAAGTTACCTGCTATAGCAAGGCTAATAATCAAGTTTAAATGTCGGTTGCAGCATTGTAGTTTATGAACTGAGAGCTTGACTGTTATATGCTATTGTTCTTGCATAAAACATTGTATTTTAGCATTTCCCCACGGGTGTTTTTATAGTATTCACCAAGGACACGAAGAAAGATAACAGCAAATCTCAAAATGACCTGCACCGCTGAAGCCTCTTTTTGGCAACTCCCCCTCCTTCTTTCATTCAGTGTGTTTATCTTTTTACTTTGCTGACCTCGCCAACAACACTTTTTGCTATCCAAAGTGTTTGCATATTGGCCTATGACCTGTCTCTTCGATCCAGTGTCCAAAAAGAACACACTTGGTGTTTACCTCATGCGGCCAATGAAAATGTTAGTCCAATAGCATTCGGACAGTTTGAATCGTTCTAAGGACATATGACAGCCACATCGCGAGTGCCTGCTTGTTTAGATACTGACGAAATTATAGTGAAGTTTCAGCTTGGTAGTAGAGCCGTTTCCTAGGTGATGGCCTGAAACCTTAATTCTGTGCAGTCAGCCTTCAAACATTTGCAGTCATCCGATGCTACCCGAACCACACAAGTTTGCATGTCCGGTGAAGGTGTCTCAACAATAACCGTTATACGATCCTGAAGGTCACGTTGGATTCATCAAAACAGATGAACTTGGAAACGGCCTATGGTCTAACTACTGTGTAAGACAATTAAATGTAGCCAATATTGGGGTCTCTGACATTTCTTTTTCAAGAGTAGACTCGTAAAAAAAATAATAATAACCAAGCTATTAACTTCCTCATGTTAGCACAGTAGGTCTGAATAACAGTAGTGTTGCAGTGCAGTTGTGACAAATACATACCTATTGTCACAAACACTCTAAAAATCCAAATGAAGTGGGTTGTCATTAAATCTATTTGAAGACTGAATGCCCTGTAACTATTTAAGAAAATAGCACTGCAAATGCACAACTGACTTTGAGTGAGATCTACAAACATATAGTGAAGATTTGTTGAGCTCAAATATTTAGCATTTTGAAAAACATAAAAAAGTCTTCACAACATGAGTGCATCCTTAGCAGAGGTGGAGCATGATGTCAATCCTTACAGTGGCATCAAGTGTACCGTCTTGAACATCATCAGTCCAGCAGACCTCATGACTACAGACTACAGTGTTGATTTAGTTATTGTACACCTCTCCAGGAATCTGAGAGGTCATAAAGATTTTCCTGGTCAAGAATGGAGAATCTATGCCATGCCATTCGTAGGATATATCAGAGTGAGTGAATGAGTGAGAGGGTGAGTGAGACACAGAGAAGGAGGTGGGCAAGGGAGAATGGGTCTGAGGTGTCTGTGACAAGGGGGTGAGAGTGTGTTTGGCCTGCCGCTCTGGCAGGTCGGTGTGACATTCCTGCCCCTTGACTGGCCTTTCATAGATGGGCAGTTTGATCATGTTCAAGCCAAGCATGACTGAAGAGGTGCACTCCTCTCTCAATGGGGCCTGTGTCAACAGTGCCCATTGAGTTTCCTAAGAGAGAAAGAGAGAAAGAAAGGTGGTTCCTCCTGAACCAGCCATGACCTGAGAGGGAGAAAGAGAGAGAGAGAGAGAACACTCCTAAGCCGACACTGACTTGTGCAAAGAGTCAATCAATCTGTCAGTCAATAAATCAATCAATATAGCAATCAAACAGGCCGTGGGGCTTCACACTTTAACTGCCAGCAAGGCATGGGCAAGGAATGTGACCTGCAACTCCCAGGACCTCAGTAAACAGACAAGACAGGCCACAATTGGCATGCAGCTGGTCCACCTCTGAGGACAATCAGCTGCTGTTGAATATATATCCTTAGTTTTGCTTTTAACAAAGTAGGATAATTCATGGGAAATAGGTAATGAAATCAAGTGCCAATGACATAATACAAATGTATTAACCCAGTTATGAATGAAAATACAAATGCCATGAAGTACATATTACTCCCACCAGACAATTTGGATGTATAAAAATACTAATAAAGCATTTGAAATGAATTATTTTTGTGCTTACCACATTCAAAGATGTAACATGGGAACTTCATGACAGAATGGAATGATTTAATTGGCTTTATCTGAATCTCATTATTCTACGTTTTTGTCGAAGGACAAATCTGTTTAAAATGGCACAGACTGGTCTGAGTTGGTCTCAGTGGTGGGCTCCCCTGGTGCTCATCATTTAGTGAGGGGTTGACAGAGCAGGCTTGTGAGAGCTCTGTTATTATCTGTTGTATAAAGCACTGGGGTTCTCATCTGATGCCTGGCCACTCAATCCACATCTACGCCCTACAGGGTCCTTGTCTCTCCTTTAGTATCTCAAAGCCCCCCGGAGGAGGCCATGACAGGGAGGACTGCCTATTTGAGTGTTAAAAGAGAATACTGGCTGGTTTTATGAAAAGTCTTATAAGACTTATAAGATTAGAGTCTTAAAGTACTGATAGTCTGAGGTTCATACATTTTGTGTAATTCCTATAGGTTGTTAGAGGGCTTCCCTGAGGTTCATACATTTTGTGTAATTCCTATAGGTTGTTAGAGGGCTTCCCATATTTTGGTTTGAACAATGAAAATCCATTCAGAAATGAGTGTTAGACTGCTAGTATTGTAAAAACCTACAAGATGTAGATGTCATACTGCACATCAAAGCCTCATTCTGGCCCACTAGCTAGATTTTGTAGTCCTTATGATATTAACAGGCTAGGTTTCTCATTGCTGAATCAAATTTTTGTACTGAATCATTTTTGTACCGATTAGCCCTCTAACAACAGAATGTAGGTTGAATGAAAAAGAGTTTTTCTTTAATTTGTTGAATCACACAGGGTGAATTCAGTCAATAAACAGGTGCTCTGTTCCAAGTTCGAGTTTACATGGGAGGATGAAGGGAGTGAGGGACATTCTTTAATCTCATGGAAACATCCTGCCCAATATTTGGTGATAAAGGTGGCCAAACAGCATCAGTTTAAAGCAATTAATTCAGCATCCTGACACCAACTCCTGGAGCTCCAGACAGCTTGGGGGGCTGAATTAAAAGGCTGGTTCTCCTGGGAACAGCGAGAGGCGAGTGGCAGTCTCCTCTTCCTTGCGACTGTTTGCTCACTGGGCCTCGAGAATCACAGTCCAACCCCCCCCCCCCCCCCCACCACCACCACCACCCACCCCCACCCCCGGCCATGCCGCATCTGAATGAAATGCAAGGGCACAAACAATGTGCTGACATGGAGAGAATGGGAGAGGCTGGAGAAAGGGAATGAACAGTTTGGACTATTTGCTCAGCAGAAGGGCACCAACAATGGTGGGCCAATGGCTTTTCCCATGAATCTTAGTGCTGGATCTTCAACAGCCTTTTGTCTCCAGCGTGTGTGTGTGTGTGTGTGTGTTCTTTGTATGGGATACAAGATAAGGAGCACAGCTGGCTCCTAAGTCTACCTCTAATTCTGTCCTTCTGTAGAGGTGCTCCCATCTGAGCTCACCTGAGAGCCTGAGTGGCACTGCTCTTTGGTGATGGAGTGCAGTCCCACTGGAATCTAGGGTCTCAATACCTTGAAAAATGCTATTGATTGTGATCTTGTTGAATTCGGAGGGTTTGTAGATGAGACGAGGACAATGTCAAATCCCCGCTGTCAGTGAGAGGACGAGAGGACGGGTGCAGGGATCTGTATAGATGAGGAAAAACACGCTGCCAAAATCGATTTGTATTTCTGACACATGGCCACCTGCAAAATGATATGCAGCCGAGTGTGGAAATGCATGATGAACCTCCTCGGGAAGAGTCATCCTTATACTACATGAATACGTCTGAATATATCCAGCCCACGCATGTGTACACACACAGATACACACACAGAGACACAGAGAGAGAGAGAGCAGTGATGGCTCTACCTTGTATGGCACCCTGACCTAAACCCCTTACAAGAGATCTAAGCTAAAGGCCTACACAAACTAGAAGGGAGACTGACTCCGACATAACGTGCCATGCAAGTAAACTGTAGATGACCAATTTGTAAACATTTAATATCCCAATGTAGTTTTTATTCTTCATTTTTGTCTTTTATCTTAAGTTCTCCTGCTGTTCCTAACAAGATGCCACCCTTGGCAGCTTCCCATATCACCCATATTCGAAAGTTCAATTGCAACTGAGAGAGAGAGAGAGAGAGAGAGAGAGGGGAGAGGCTTGGCGGTAACTCTACGCTTGACTCATACTGGATGTACTGGGAAGTCAGGTTAGTGGAGTTCCCTGGAACAGCAGTCAGGTGTATCCTCAGAACAGAGGTCCAGTGTGTGAGTCACACCAACCATAATTCTCGCTAGCAGTAAAACAGCCTTTTACAAGATACTTTTATGGAGTTTCACTGGATCGTGCAAATTAATATGTTTAAAGGGCTTGATTCAGTTAATTTCATAGATAATTGTATCCTACAATAGCTCTATAGATAAATGACAACAAAATATAACTTAAAAAACACATCTTAAATGAATTAAAGTAAGTTCCCTTCAACTTCTCACTGGTCTTGATTTTCTGTTCTCCACAGTGGTGACCTTAGAGGTGTATTAATTAGAGGGAAGTTTTTCTGATAAGAGCCAGTTTGAGACCAGACTGTTGACTGATTAAAATGCTGTAAAAGCAGCTCAGGACAGTCTTATCAAGAGGCGGGGAGCTCTGGGGCTAATAGACTGGAGTATCAGACACGGAGAGGGCAGAGAGAGGGCCATGCAGGGCTAATGCAGATGCAAAGCAGTCAGGATGTTATCGAGCCACAACCACATTTCTCACATTGAAAGTTAATGTCAATGTAAGATGATTTTAATATAGCGCTTATCATAGTAACTTCTTATAATGACAGGTGATAGGTGATAGGTAACCATTGCAAACATTATGCAACAATTATATACAGCCCTAACCTATATTTAGCATTTAAGTAACCTCTCTATAAAGGACAACAACTGTTTTCTTTTGTATTAACACTTAGTAATGTCCTCTTTCTTCAGCTACTTTGCAAGGATTTTTACATGTTTACATTTGTACAACAGTTGCACAGTATAATGACAATCATATCTTATGTAAGGGATAAAAGCCACCAAGGTGTCCCGATATAGGTGAAAAATGGACGAGGCAGGGGGCAACGAACTCCATCACGCTGAGGCATCCATTATTTTCCTATATCAGGACACCTCAAAGGCCGTTATTCTGTGTATCACTCGGTTGCCAGATTTATTTTTATATTTATTTAATTATTTTCTTTAAGCTGTAATCTACAAAAAAACAAAAACAGCTGGTTTGTAGCTTTGATGTAGTCTATGTGAGAAAGTAGATCCACAAAGGCTGCTCTTGTTTAATCAAGTTTTAATTAGGTTCTTTGGCTATTGTATTTACCATTCTAAAGAGCATTGATATGTAATGGTAATAAACTTTTTTAACAGATATACGTCATAGGTGTCCTGTTATTGTGGAATAACAGACACCCTGTCTGCCAATCACAAAACAGTATTTCATTTTTCCGGGTGATGAAAGTACTGGTTTAAAATGGTGTGTAGAGCCGGTAGATCATCACTTTAGGATGGTAGAATGCCCACTGATGACTGGTGATTGACAGCTGGAATGGTATAATCCTGCAAATAGGAACGACAAGACATTTTTAAGTGTGTGTAAAGAAAGAAGATCAGGAGAATGATAAAGAGAAAAGAAGTTGAGAGAGTAGAAAACAAGATAATGAGAGAGAAAGAGAGAGAGAAACAGATTGCACATGGACAAAGTGACGGAGAGAGAAAAAGAGAGAGAGAGACAGACAGAAAGTCTGGGCTGTGTGCCGTTGGGCTGCTGGGAGTCCATCCTGCTCCGCGCTCGAGTGCCACTGAAACGCAGCTCAGCCGTCGCCATGTCAGCACCTATTCACTCCTCTCAGGGCCATGAAAGCCTCAGCTGTGTGGGCCTGGGCAGGAGGCCCGAGGGAGGAGAGAGAGAGAGAGAGAGAGACAGAAAGAGAGAGAGCACACCCCAGCTCTCTACCAAACCCAGCGTTTCTCTCACAGTCTTAGCGTGGCTTACACTCAAGACTCTGCCTATGGTATTTATTGAATGCATACCTTGTGCTTTTTTTGTTCCCTGGAGACGCATCAACAACACAACAGAGTATGACTTTGCTTCCCTGTTTTGCATGAAAGGTCACTCCAGATGGAATATAGTTTATAGGATTGTTCAGACTCATGTCAAATATTGATAATTACCTGCTGTATAATATAATTAACCTGACAGTTAACAACACATTTTAGAAATGTTGCTATAGGCATTGCTGTTACTGTTAAGTGTTACTAATCATATGTAGAGTGTCCCCTTTGTTCACCTGTAGGTCACTGGACTTGACACATTCATCCATACCTGGACGACAGCAGGGTCCCTTTGGGTTGGAACTTTCCTGTGTTTGAGTTATAGGCTCGAGGTTTCAGCAAACACCTTTTGCAACACAAAGCAATCGGTGTATGAGAGGCACAGATGACTCACTCAGGCATTCCTGTGTGTTTCAGGGTGAAGGTGTGAGGCATGTTAGACTGGCTGAAAAACTGAATAAAAGCTACAAAGGGTGGTTCAGGTTCGCACATTCCCACCAGCGTTGCTACAGGGTCCATGCTAATCCAAGGACTATCAGGAACACTCAGAGTGAATACACAGTATTATGAATAACATTCATGTACAGTATAACACACACACATACACACACATCAGACTGTTCTGTCTACCACATGCACTCAATAAGTGATCTGAGTAGGAAGTAGAGTCACCGATTTTTGTCTCATTTTTCAGTAGATGTTGTCAATTAAACACATCACGCCATACTGTTATTGCATAGCTCACAGGGCAAATGCGCCTGCAAAACTGGTTTGATGAATCTGATGTTAGAACTTTTAGAAAGGTGAACTGAAGAGCTATCTGCTGGCTATCTGAGACTCCAAAGACAATGCCCTCACAGAAAAAGAGGTCTGACCTACTGATGGCACCAGGGAGGTATGTGGCCAATGTTTAACCAACCATCTGTCTCTACCTGCTTGTCACAAACCTTTGTTTGAACCCCAAGTTCTATTTTTGAACACCTGAGACATCAGTTTTGATGCTGACCTTTGTCATTTGTTTTTTTGAAGGTTTTGATTTTGATCCATTAGTTGGAATTTCCATCTGTCCACTGGTTGAATGTATGTGTCTTTGTTAAACATTGGATGGGACAACCTGATTCAGGGTCACAAAGGCTATTACTGTTTGGAGTGATAGAATTTGTCATGATTGAAGATCGAAAAGGTCCTAATTCAAACCTACTACCTTCCATACCATACCACCACTTCTAGTCAAGTCTTTGAACAGACTCCTGAAGAGAATTTTGGGGAATTCTGAACATTTTCTACGGGCTCTCTGTGCTCAAAGAAGAAAAGAGAATTTTTGTTCTTCTTTTGTAATAATGGAGATGCGTAAAACAATTTGGTTCTTCATAGACTCCATACTGAGGATTCCATGACAGCCATAATAGCTGCAAAATATAGGACACTACCCTCTGTTACCATGGTGTGTAAAAGCCTTATTAAAACAGATCTAGAGAGGAATTCCTGTAATTTATCTGACCCTGAAACAGTTTCATGTGAAACAAGGACAACCTGGTGGTCCTTGATAATGCAGGGTGTGGTTCAATAAAACACAAAAGAGCTCAGACTCATAAAATCTGCCAGACATGTGGCACCATGTCTGTGCAAATACTGCTTAACGATTTCAACGTATATAAAAAACGACTTGCTCACTAGTTACTGAAACTATTGATGTAACCTTAGTGATATTATGTTTACGCATCACATTAAGTTATACGATATTTTGAGCCATAGATGTTTGGAGGGGGGGGGGGGTCCATAGTGCATGAGATGTCACCATATCACCGGTCTCGCCAGCTTCGGTGGCGAAGCGGAACTCTGACCTTTGTGAAATCTATGCGATTGATCTAGACTTTTGGCTCCTCCGTGTCCTGACGACCTGGGTTTTGACAAAAAAAAGCCCATGTAGACTGACTGGAACCCACCAAGCCTTATCACTCTAGGCCACTCCTCTTTTATTTGAGTGTCAGGCCGTCCGCGGCCTCCCTCTGTGAAAAAGCCAGCGTCTGACTGCACGTCAGGTGGAGCAGCCATGGTTAATGACTGACTGACCAATCCTCCTCCAGTCCTCAAGTCTCCAGGCATGGGTCGCCTCAGCATGCTGATTTCTAAAGTTTTACTGCAATTTTCTTCTGAGCAATAGTAAAGTTTGAGTGGTTGATGTCTACAGGAGAGCTATAGATGTAAATGCTATAGAAATAGATGTACCTTAGTTAGTTCCATATCCATACTGAAACACACACACACAGACACAGACACACACACAAACACATACAGAGAAAGAGAGAGAGAACTACTCAAAACGAGTAAATTGTCTTTTTTCCACCACTCATTCCTGGCTGTCAAGGCATCTCTTCTTGAAGTGCAAAATTCTTCCCAGAGCTTTTGTCTTCCATTCATTCAGGCCATGGATCTGGGAAGAGAGCGAGGGCCTCTTTTAATTAACCATCACTATGTGGTGACCTAGAGGGAGACTATTCTTCAAGGTCCTTGGAACTGAGACTGGACCAAGTGTGGGCATCAAGCGAAAAGCCCTCATTTAAGGCGGAATTAAACTTCATTCTTTGAGTCCGATTTGACCACCTTCTCAAGAACGTTTTCTCATAAGGCCTCACTGTTCAGTGATTTCTGGCAATATGGTGCAGTGACCCATTGTATTGACTCTATGACAGCCACCACCGAAGCCAGTGAGACGGCGGGCGTAGCAATGTCAAAGAACAAAAAAAAACCACGGATCTCTACGTCATGGTTTTCCTTTCTTTTTTTTTTTTTGCTGCTCAGCCAAAATATTTAACCCTGATATTTCTCCCACAGCCGTGCAGCAGTGTACGTACATCGCCGTTCTTTACTGCCTAGGACAAAGCGGAGGGAAGGTATCCATTAATCATTAACTGTTCTAAAAGTCCCCGGCCCCTTTGTATTCCCATGGAGGCTCCACTATCTGGCCACCATGTGACACGCCGGAGCCTTTTTCCTTGCAGATTGGGGAAATCCAGAGAGCAAACACAGGTGTTTTGGAGTCAGCCCCGATGTCAGGGACAACAGCAAACAAGGACAGTTATGCCTGGCTCAGGGAAAAACAACAGTGTTTGTCTCCTCCACCAAAGCAAGTCCACATTTCAAGTCCAACTGCTTTTTTTTCTCTTTTTTTTGCCCGCCCCTCTATCTGCAACTATTCACATTGGGGGGGGGGGGGATGGATGGAGGAATAGAAAAGGGAAACGAGTGGCGGGGAACAGGCGTGGGCATGCTCAGTCTTTCAGAATGGGAACAAACGGATGGCCAAGTTTGAAGGAGAAGAGCAAACTAATTAATGGTGTCCAAACCCTCTCAAAAACAAAACAAATTTATTTTTTTCGAGAGGCACACGTACAGAGAGAGAGAGAGAAAGAGAGAGAGAGAGAGAAATACCTCTCATATACAAATACATAGAGTGAATGAAAGATAATCTTATCTTTATCCTTTTTAGAGCAGAAGAGAGAGTATGTGTATAAACTTGTGTATAATCAAACTAAATGTGCAAATTGAAACATCACATTCAATCAAATCTGGTAGGATTAATATATTGATGTTTACATGATTTTTCTCAGGGCTCCGAGACGCACCAGACACATGCGCCAAACAGACTTCCCTGATCATTATCAAATATTAAAAACGTTTGTACTTCATCCTTTCAGTTTTTTTTATTCCACAGTAAACAGAGTGGCTAGAAATCAGGGAATAATCAGTGTGGATGGCGATAAAGGTGTTTGAGGCAAACACACAGAATCAACAGGAGGCCGAGAGGAAGGCTGTAAAATCAGCCACAGGAGGAAATGAGCCCAAACTGGACGGGAGGACTTTGACATCTGTCTGTCAGAATGGAGCCCCCCATCACAATGGCATGGAGATCTTCTGTGTGAGCATGGAGGTTGTTGCTATCTACGGTACTATTAAGATGCATGGATCACATCCAGCAAAAGAATTTTGAACTTAATTCAAACTTGTCCTCTCCAATTCTCTTTATTTATGCGCTATACAATTGTCTTAGGTATTCAACCTCTTTGTGTGGAATTGTGAGTAAAATATTATCGGAATGGATTTTTTCAAGGTGCTAAAATGGAGAAAACACAACATCAACGACAACAAAAAGAGGAGAGAAGAGATAAGAGAGGAAAAAGTGGTGTGTGTGTGTGTGTCTAAGAAATAGGGTTTTTCTGAGTACCCTAAACTTGATCTAACTAGCATCTACAAGGGGCCATGTTCTTCCATTTGCCTTTCCAGAGATGGGTTGGGAGATAAGAGCTTTGCTATTAACTTGGCATGTCGCCTATGGAGCGGACGTCTGTCTCACTGGGAGGGCAACTCCAGAATCAAAGCGAGGTTACAACAGATTAAAGGAACAAAAGCTCCAAACAGAACTGTTTGATGTTTTTGGAATAGAGCTTTTTTACAGTCCACATTACAACGTACACAAGATGGCAAAAGCTGAAAAAATTGACATTGAATTAAAATGTAATTAAATTACTATATGATTACATTAAGAACATATTAAATTATTATATTTAAATTCATTTTATTATTATATATATTATGTGTATTTTTTAAAAATAACTTTGAAATATCAAACTCACATGGTCAAATATATGCAACTGTCCAATCCTGTTGAACATACATTCATAGAATTAATGTCTGAGTCATACTTCACATCATTTGTGAAATATTCACATGAATAACAGGTTTCTCATTTGAGGATTAGGGGGATTTGCATAGAGGACATCCATATTCAACAGTGGGGAAACCCCCCTTTATGAGCGACAATGTCATAGAGGACTACGACAGCTGTTGTTGGCAAATGTGCATTCATGTGTGCCGTCTTTATGTATCTGTGTGTGTGTGTGTGCAGGTGTCTATGTGTGCATGCATGTAGGTAGGTCTAACAGTCAGCAAGTGAGTGAGTGAGTGAGTGAGTGAGTGAGTGTGTGTGTGTGTGTGTGTGTGTTTGTGTTTGTGTTTGTGTGTATGATGCAGCTGCCAGAGCTCACCTGTCTTCCAGGTAAACACACTCTGTCCACCACCTCCACTCTGACAGCTGCTGTGCTGTGCAGGTCCAGACTGCCTCAGTGGCAGACAAAAGGTGAACGCTCTCAGGCAGTCTGCCCCTGGCCTCATGAAAGGCCGTCTGCACCCTCACAAAAGACCCTGATGATGTTTGGCAAAAACACCCTCCACCACACCGCATCACCGCTGGTTTCTCCTGCCGCCACGTGTCTATGACGCCAGGGGGCAAAGAGAAACACCTGGAAAACAGAGGAGCCAAACAGAAGCAGCAGAGGAGTCGGATGAATGAGGACACAAGGTCAACAACAACAACAACAAGAAAAAGAGTGAAAAAACAAAGTGCAAAGTAAAGTCAGCAGACAGAAAAGGGACTCGGATCAAGGTCTTGTTGTTTTGGTGTCTGTTTTGGTGTTCACTAACACACACAGACACACACAACCACACAGTTTAAATATAAGTTTTTATACAAAAAATGCCATATTTCACACACACCTGCTCTACCTGCTCAAGTTTGTCATAAGGTTGGCAGTGCAGACACCTATCCAGATGTCCCATAGCCAGGATGGAACAGCATCAGGTCCAGATCCTTCTGACAACAGAGCCGTCCATGGGAAAGAGATAAGAAGTTCATAAAGTGGGGCATGGAAGGCCAACACACTGACCTATGGGACTGTCAAAAAAGGGCAGCAGGGTCAAGTGAGGGATTTATCTCTTTTCTCTGAATACTGCTGTCAATTGAGGGAAATTCAGGGCCAATGAGAGAGGCCGTTAATAGCAAGTGGAGTGCACTTGGGTGAGAGGTTTGGAGTTCTGACTCGTCAGTTCACAGAGGTGTGCCTGAAAAGAACTTCAGGGACACCATCTCCCATCTATTCCTTCTAGAAAGATGCTAAGATGGCAAAACATAGTGGTGTTAAAGACACACTGCTTAGTTTATTCTTACTTGAAAACACACCCAACCACAATATTGTTCTTAAGCTGTGGTAAATTGTGTGTAATGCATTTAATTGTTCGTCTCTGAGTGTGAGCTTACTGTCTGTGTGTGCCTGTTATGAAATTGGCTACTCTGAAGGCCCATTTTACTTTGCTTTGGTGCGTTTCACAAAGTACCGTCATGAGGAGTATGTGTGGGGGTTGGTCTATGGAAATGAACAGGTGCTCTACAAATTTGGATTTGCATTGTGGGAGTGTGTGTGTGTTTGCTTATATGCGTGTGTAAGTGTGTGTATTTAACTGGACACATACACACAGATCAACTGCAGACAAATGTGCTGTTCTTTGAAAACATTTGATGACAACATTTGTCTATAGCAAATACGGTTGGTGTTAGGAATGTTATTCATACAAAAATCAACAAACACCACAAAACCAACTCTAGATTATTGAAGGGCTACAACAAACAAATATGATCACTAGACTTTGAACACTGTTTTCAGTGGTTCCAAATGAGATGTGCTCTGTGCTGGGCTGGCCACAAATGTTTGCACTTTGGTTGATGACAACTATTTACTTTCTAATGACAACAATACAATAGTGTAGTCTACACTTAATTCTCAAATCCACCAGTTATTTCAATTTAAAGTGATCCATCTCCACTATCCATATATATATATCCCCATTTCATGCCATTTTAGTCCTCTCCTTCTGTCATTTCTGTAAAGGATTCAGCTTCTAAGTCATGAGGATAGAGTCCTCCATCACTATTCGGTGGAATGGCTTGAGAATTTGTGGTGGCACCTTAAAGCCAGGCTCCAGTGATGACAGAGACGCCACACCACTCCATCCATCCCAGCATCCAACCTCCCTCCCTCTGTTTTGCTTCCCACATTGCTTTAAGAGAGCCCTGGCAAAACAGAGCGCGGTCCGTGTAAACAGGCCTTGGTCTGGAAGCGCGTCGTGTCTGTTGGCTTACATCCTGTCCGCAGTGTTTTCCTTCCCTAAAGTTTGTCCTGGAAACCAATCAGGGCCTGATAAAGCCCTTCGCAAATATGAGGAAGATCGCCATCCACATGCCGAGGTTTGCACAGTCCAGCCGTGAGTCTATATGCACTGAAAACAGGGGGAGCGTGCTGGGCCGTGTCACCGTTGAGAGATGGAGCGATTGTGCTGAGAAGAGGAGGAGGAGAGGTGTGGAATGGAGGATGACCGTACCAGTGACCTCAGTGTGAGGAAAGGGAAAGATCACACACTTTCTTTCGTAATGAAGAGTGTTATCGTAACCAAGTGTTATCATAGCGAGCACTAACCACGCAACATTTACACTTCACATTTACATTAGATGCGCATTATAAGTGCACAAAATCTCTCATGAAAACACATGCATGATCATAATCATACAAATTTTTGTCTTTCCTTCTCTAACCTGCAATGTTTGCTGTGTGAACCTTGGTCACCTTGATCAATCACATCCCGGCCAAGTCAAGGTGTCTGATCAGCGGACAGGCATATAGCCAGGCCATTAGGGGCAGTCAGGAACGAGTATTATCATTCATAACTCACCAGACGCTCCTTGAGCAAACTTTGCAGTGAGGAGGGGGGTGTGTGTATTTGTCTGTGTGTGTGTGTGGATTGATCTCCAACATGCCGCTCAGCATAACTGTTGGAGATAAAGTCCCCCTATGCATACAAAGAGGTCCTCTGACACACAAACACACACACACTCTCTAAATCTTTCCAAATGTCCCAGTCTGTGAGAGTCCCCCTCCCACTCTTCACACACACAATGGCGACACAAAGAGCTGCTCTCAGAAGGAATTGCGCCCCCCCCCCCCAATAAGACAGATTGATAAGGGTGCATTTAACATCACTTAGACAATGAATGGAAGTTATCAGTGACTTTAATGACTCAAAGTTCATGGAACAATAGTCATTTAAGAGCACTATATGAGGTCTGTATAAGCTGCAACAGACAGAAGGTTCTTGCTTGTCTGCCTGCCAGTGTTCATATCTGACACTTTGATTCACTTTTTTATTTATGACCTGCTAGTCAGAGACTATGTGCGCATACATCTGACACTTATACAATGAAAGCATACTATCCGTCATAACAGAGCACACAGTTCACATTGGTAGATGTGGGTGATAAATGACTGCATGACTAGCAAAATTGAATACAAATTCTTGGTTGAAATGCTATAAACCTCACACTGCAAAAGAGAGAAATAATACATTGAAGGTTTTAGACACCTGCTTACAGCAGTGTCTTTGTGCTGCCAGAGGTGCTCAGTTTAATCCCAAACCCACCACAAATCATCGAATTCAAACCTACTTTAACTTCAATAGTCTCTGCTCTAATATTCACTACTAAATAGATTAAGACATGAAATTGGCATGAACCACACAAGCAAAATTGCCATTTTCCTTATATTCTTAATTTGACTGCATTTGTTAGCAGGATTGGGTATTTCAGTTTTCTCAATTCCTATTCCTTGGATTTTGTCAGGGTGAACTAAAATATAATAAAAACAATTTTTTTAATCCTACAAGTGTTCTACATTCTTTGCCATAATGGAAGTACCCACAGCCATATAAAAGGAGATATTGGAAATGAACTAAATTCAAGGTTTTCGACATATTTCTAAATTTTAAGTACATGTATATATATTTTCCACCATAAGGGAGTTTTTCCTTGCCCCTGTTGCTCTTGGGTCCTCCTTGCTGTAAAGCACCATGAGACAATAGTATTAAAACAGGCGCTGTATAAATAAAATCGAATTGAAAATCAAATTGAATATTTTGACGCATTTAAGTTCCAAGTGCATCTTATTGGTTCCAGTGCCTAGTATTTATTGTTGCTTCTACTCAGCTCTCAGTTCCCAAACCTGCTTTAAAGATATATTTATAATTTTCCCTTTGGATTTTTTAAAGCATTTTTTTATTCTTTTTTTGCTTTATATACTCTCCAATATATTTACATTTTATGCTGATCACCAGTCATGACAATTTCAGCAATTACTTTTATAACAATAACAATATAACAACAACATTTATAACTTTATAAGGTTGACCAATTTGGAGGCCGAAACACAAAAGATGGCGAGAGGGAGCGAGCGCAAGCCAAGGGTTAAAATAAGCAGCTGTCTGATCACTTTTTTGACTGCATCCTCTGTGCTTGGGTGGCCAAGCCTTTTTAAAGCATGCTCTCTTTCAAGGCATAAAGCCTTCATTTAGCGCACTAAGTCTGCTATGACAGGATCCCTGCCTACTGCTAATCCTGGCCAAATGAAGCGAGCCCAGTCAACTCGCAGTGCATGAAACAACTCCACTGAAGATACGAGCGCGTCCTGACAATGATGCATCTGGAACGGAACTCCCGTGTGGAGGATACGTGAGGAGTTGTGGGAATGACACAATGTGCTGAATATGGAAGAGGCTTGTTGGTGAAACCTTGCCCACCTGAGGCTAAAAACAACACTGCATTTTTACATTCATGGAGGTTTAGCCACGGCTTGGTGACTGAAAGGGATCTATGGGCATGATTCTCCTGGGCAGCTTGTGTGCACATGCCCAACCGAATATGATGAGTCTTCACTCTGTACAAACTGTTCTCTGTTTATCTGACTCTGTTCCTCTTTTGTACCCTCGCTGAGGCCTCAAAAGGCCAGGATTCCTGTAACATAACTGTGAAGCACCCATGATATAAATCGTTGAGTCTGTTACCTGAAATGTCACCTAGTTACTCAGAGTTTCAACAGCTGATCTTAAAGACATAAAAAGAGAGAAAATCATTGGTAAAATCACTGATGCAGAGAAGGACCAAAGAGTTGCCTGCTCCTCTACGTCCAAAGTCCACATTGCAACCGAGGCTTCTGGTTTCCATGACGACACCCTGAGGCAGCCTTCTCCAGTGATTGCCTGGAGTGAATTGAGATAAGCTCCCCTGAGTGTGGAAGTGTGGACAGTGATGTGATTTCAATGCAGAGCCAGGACCAGGCTTCCCTCCATCTTCTCCTCAGAAAGCGTTTTAATATTTGAATAAAGCAAACAGGGCCGGGTGAAGAGAACCTGACAGCCGTAAATGACATTGTCAGTGCAAAAATTATCAGCCTGTTTACAATCTGTTTGCTCACGGAGAGCAAACACACTGTGGGTGGCATCTCACAGACGCTCTGAATGGCAGCCCACATAACCCTCTCTCTCTCTCACACACACACATTCTCTCTTTCCTTTGGAAGGCGAAGAGGAGGAAGAGGACAAGAGATTGAGGAAAGAGATGAGGACAGGAAGAAATTACGTTTTGCTGAAGGCCATGCCTGCTCTACTGTGGGACTCAAGTCCATTTCCATGGGGCTTAACCTGCAGATGACTAGGGTGTCGGAGGTGGACTTTTTCATGTTTTGAGGAAATTAAGAATTCATGAGGCTGGAACTCATCTAGTCTGACTGCAGCGTCGTGTGTGTTTAGTGACTGCAGAACAGACTGGATGAGGCAGTGGGGGAGATGAGAAGTTGTTTTTTTCCGCACTGAATTCCACTTGCCATCTGTTACCTTGCGAACACTGAAACCTTTTTTCCACTCCTTTGTGCATGGAGAATTAGGGAACTGAAATGACTTTAAAATCACACTGGCAACTTTGCCTTGCTCAGCACAGTTATCATGTAACTAGCAAATAGGCATGCATTTGAAACATTGAAAACACTTTAATGTATTCTGAGCTGAACTATGGTTTAAAACAATAGTTCATAATAAGACTGTGTTATAAAGAGAATTATATATAATATGTTCTTAAAAGATAGTGAGGTGTAGCTAAACTTTAGCATGCATAAAACACTGACTTTACCATGCATTATAAAATATTGCAGAACCTCAAACTTTAATATTAGCATTTCACAGGGTAATTCTTCAATTATACTTACATTTCACAAGGACTTGTATGATATTAGTGCTACTACTGTCTATTATGACTATATATTTATTATTCAATAAAGTGCATATTGGCTATTTATGGCTATTTATGTTGCATTAGAGGATATTTGTATAATAGCTAATTAATTAGAAGAATACAGGCACCAAAATGTAATTTTACACCATTGCAATATAATCATTCACTACAAACTAAATAATTCGAATATCAAGGAATCCTGTAACAATTACACTTTTGTTGTTATGACTTATAACAGGCTTATATAATATAACTTTTTAAAAATCAGTAGTCTATCTTTTAAAGGCAGAGATGACAACACATACAGTCTTATTAAACTGTTTGATCAGTAAAGTCTCCATTCTGGAAGCGCAGACACTGCAAGGTCTGTCTTCGTTAGATAAAAAGGACAATCATATGAGCCCGCTGGAAAAAGCTGCGACTGTGCGTCAACCATCGGTGGATCAGTCCGATTACCCCAAATCCTCCGTGCAATTATCCCTTACTGTAAGACAAGCGGCTCATCCTCCTTACCCCCAAACTAAATTGTTCTTCCTCTTTTCTCTCTACCGCAATCGGTCATAAAGAGGTAACCATCACTCAAGTTGTTTGGATGGGAGGCCGGGTGTGTTTGGTTAGCAGACTGAATGCAAATGCGCCTGAAGAATAAGGGACCATTCTCATATCAGCATCGGCTCACACGTCTAGAGCAAACATTCTGCTAATCTCGAGTGCCTTGCTATGATTTTCGGTCAAATGTGAAGCGGAACCCAAGATGATGGAAAAAGGAGTTCAGGGAAATATTTTGATGGTAACACTAAATGCGCTTCAGAGTAATTCAACTATATATCTCGGCACTCGGCAAACAAAAATTCGATTGTGCCTATATTTATTGCATTGAAGGAAATAGGCTCTGGTACCAGTGTCATTCATGCAAGTTCTAACGAGGGAATTTACTTAGTTTCACAATGCCAATAGCCTACGAGATCTATGCATATGGCTGTTTAAGCTTTTGGTTCCATGGTTGATGGCGTAGGCCTATGTGTCGTGCATAAAAAAGCCTAAATTATTATTACAAATTACTTGTAAGTTAGACAAATAATATAAAATTAGACTCCATCTAAAATTTTCAAGCCTATAAAAAAGAATTATTATAACCTACAGGAGAAACCGACAGCTATTTTTTGCATGCTATGAAAATAAAAATGATAATGGAGGCACAAATTGTGATTTGGACATAATCCGCTTTAAAAAATATGCACCAATTTTTAAAAACTAAAGATGTCAGAAGTGTGGGCCTATTTGGTCCCGTAACATATTTGCATGCAATTATAATGGAATATTAGTACGAAACTAACTAGGCACCACAAATGCCATTAAGTGAATAAATTGATGTAAACATTTTTGCGATGCAAACACTCAGTATTGACTAACATGGGCATTGATTGTTGAAATACGCTATATTATCCTCAAAAACTAATTGACGTCACATATTTAAACGTCATTGTTAGCCGATTGTTAAAATATTAGGCCTCATGCTCTGTAAAGATGCATTTAAATAACATGAGTCAGAATATGGATCATTGTGAATTGACAGAAATGAGTTTCGATAAAACACAAAAGGAGATGCAAGGTAGAGTGGGGACATCTGCAGGCTGACACCGAGAAGTGCACTTGGAAACAAAATTCTTTCCACCTCTTAACAATGCATTTTATATAGACTGCGAATACATAGGCCTATTGCTGGCAGATATAGTCTATTAAATAAATTACAGGTACTCAACTACAATTGTACTATATCCTCTCTTTATCCAGTATACAATTAGAGCTGTAGATGAGCATTAGTTAAATAGGGCCTGCACTTAAAAATGCAACGGTCGGTGTAACGCTTTGCAGAATTCACATGAAAAAGGGGCGCAAAACTTCCATTATCCATCTTTCAGACTACCCAGCAAATAGATAATTTATCTTATTTTGTAACTGTTCGAGTATGTTTTTTAATGACAAATACTGAATTGGAAACAAATGTAAAAATGAGTCAATATTCCAATTTTCAATTTCTGCGTCGTGGTTGGACTGAACAATCCATGGAAGGGGATAAGTTATAAATGAAATGGATGGAGTTAACAGTCTAATTCAGCTTATAGCACACCAAGTGAAGTCGAGACGGCCGGGCCCCGCACAAAATACGCTGAATGCGCCCCATAAAATCCTCTAAATATTATGTATGAAAAGTTTGTCTTTCTTTAGTAGATTTCGATCATATTTCAGTTGACCAAGGGAATCATCAGTAGGCTACTTCTACCCAGTCTAGGCTATAACTTGTATTTAGTTTAATGGTTTGCAACAGGCTAACCCTCAAAACGCCACCTATATATCCTATTGGTTACATCATCACACTCTAACATGTTCATGCGAGCTTATTTTCAACAAATAAGATCAACCAGAGAGCTGTGTTCCACTGGTATAGCCAACTTGCCTGAAGATAACCGGAGCTAACGTGCTACATGTTAGCAAATGCAGCATGATTAGCCGGAAACATCAGGATTGCAGTCGAATTTGGCTGCTAATGTACATATTCTTAGCATCGGCCAGATATGTGAAACACATTGTTTTTAAGCCATTGTGGTTATCAAATGATTTAATGCCCAGCCCGTTTAATATAAGGTGTTCAGTGTGACTGCTACCCCCTCATTTGTATTAACATGAATTGCGTGACTTGTCTGGTACTTCTTTAGAGCCTATAGCTGGATCGGGTTACTTTACAGGGCTGGAAGATGTTGGCTGCGCCGTGTCTTACCTTGCTCTGCCCTGCCTTTGCTCGTACCTGCATTATCAGAAGAACCTTTTTAAAAATATCTGTTCAATGAATGTTGGCAAACTAAAGCGCTAATCAAATGACCTAGATTTTTTAATCAAAATGTTTGTGTTGGGGGTTCTTGATCCCAATTAAGGACAATAAAGGTAAAAACAACTAGAAATTATTGCTTTAACGCAAATATTACACATTTCTTCCACAAATAGGCATATTTTGAAATAGAATAATTATTTCACGAGGGCTCAGTTCTGCCACCCCCGCTGTAGCACAGAGGTAAACCATTCTCCATTTTATCTTTCTCCACACCTCTTCTACACATCACCTCGTAAAACATATAGGCTCTCGTAAACAGTATGTGCGAGCGCTATCTGGAGGCGCACAGAATGTCAGAGGAACCCCCTAGATTGTCTACAGACCTTCGCATAGCCTAACTTACCACTTGCACTTGTGGCGAATTGATTTATATATAGCTTGGCCAAGGCTGCTCTTAAAGTTGTCGCACGGGTTAATATTTTCATGTTTTGATATGAACATTACAAAACCGTAGGGTACAGCTTAGGCCACAGATGAAATGTCTCCCTCGCACAACCAGTCTCTATCTCAGTAGCTCAGGAGCCATATGTCGCCGATTTTTGGGTACTATGTAACAGTGCAGCTTTGTTCGGGTTGATACATAGTTTTAAAGATGCCGTATAGTCTGAAAATTTGTTAATCGAACTTTTAAGCCAGTTTTTCATTCATTTCATATGAAATCTGCAAATAGAACAAAGCACTGCAAAGCGTTACACGGACCGTTTGTTATTGTGGGCTGTTTTGCTGCATTGACACGATTCAAACATTGGTGTAAAGATACTTGTTTGTGTGTCCATTCGTTTTCATTCACTCAGAAAGGCATTTAAGAGATCAGGCACTGATGTTGGCCAAGCTTTGGCTTGCATTCGCACTTCTAGATCCTCCCAAAGGTGTTTGATGGCAGGGCAAAAATGCTCTCTGTGAGCCAGTTAAGTTCTTCCATAAGAATGTATGCCAGCAATGCTTTTTTTATGAATCCTGCTTTGTGCAAGGGTACAGTTAGAGTACAGTTATGCTGGCACTAAAAAGAGCTTCCCCCAAAATGTTCCAAAACTGTAGCCTAAGCCAGAATTGGCATTCAGAGAATGATTTGTCTTCCCTAACCCAAGCCCAAAACATGTGCACAGTGCAAAGACATATTTAAGTGATTAAGTGGAAGAACTTGACTGACTCACAGAAACCAAGGGTTCACTGCCAAACACCTGTGGAATGAACTAGAACAGACAATAAAAGCCAATTCTTCTCATCTTACATCAATTCCTGGTCCCAGAAACAATTTTCTGGATTAATTTTCTGGCACAAAAATCCCACAGAACCTCCAAAACCTTCCCAAATGAGAGGCTGCTACAACTGAAAGGAGGGGAATCAATTCCACATGAATATGCATGGATTTAAAGTTAAATGTCTTTTAAGATGCTGTGGGTAATGGCAGGTCTCCCAATCCATTTGTGTATAGTGTACTGTAATACAAAATACAACATATTGGGGTAATATATTTCACTCACTTTTGCGGCTGACAGCATCATATTTTAACTCATATTAATGAGGGCAAGTAATAATAGTTTAATAGAAAAAGTGGACTTGTGTCTTGTATTGATAATTTCTAGTTGCCCTGTTTCCATTTCCAGGCCCACAGGCCAGGAACTAAAGCAGAATAAGATTGTGAGCAGAGGCTGCCATCTAGAGGTTGTCTGGTGTAATCAGGAAAGGATAAACGAGAGCAGTAGCACAATGTTAGAATACAGCTTACAATCAGGTAAGTAATCAGGTTCATTAATAAACAAATTAAATCCTTGTGTAAGTATCAAGAAAATACCAATTTCATACCCAAACATCTTATCTGCTAATTTAACACAGAAAAAAGCTCAAAGTTAGTGAGTTATAAACAGAAAGGGAGGCCTGGAGAATTCAGATAGTTTTTCATGCAGACTTTTCATTTACATATTTATTTTTTGATGCATGTGCTAACTTAATTCCTTATTTACATTTGATACAATTTCAGAAGTTTAATTTCAGATTTTATATCCACATCAATACAGACTGGGGCTGATAATCACTACTGTATAAGTGGAAAGTTTAGGGTTGGATTCATTTGATAACATAATATCTTAATTGACTGTATTCTCTTACATTTCCAAAAAATATACCTTTCCATTTTGTCCTCCTGATGCCTGAAAAGTATGTCTCAGCAATTTAATTTCCTATCCACTGCAACCTGAACAGACTAGCCTATCTAGGACAGCGTGTCGAAGGACATTGAGAAAATGTGTATTGAATTTTAATAAATGTGGTGAGTTTATAGCTATGGGCATAAGATAGTAGCTTTGGTTATTTTTATGGGTAGGTCCTTATGGGTAGCTCTTGTTGTGCCAGCTATATGTAATGTGATCCTCCTTCAGGTATTGAAATGTGTTGCTGCTGGCTCTCACACCCTCCCAAAGCTGTGTGTCATATAAACGCTTGCTTTTGTTTTTAAGGAGGATTATTTCCTGCCTTTACACTCCTCCTTTAGACCTAAGCCTAAATAGACCCATACTGAGACTATTTTTAAAATCTATTTTGGCCCATAAATATTCTGGACTCAGTAGGCTATAATAGCCTATTCATCAAGGTGGCGATTTGCTTTCCACAGGAGTGATTATCTGATGGCAGTCGTAGTGATGGCCTGATGTCTGTGGTGCACTTACTATACTCTTTAGCCAATGTGGTTGTCATCGTCTTAAATAGCTTACTGTTTACAAAAAAAAAACAGGCGTGAAGTAGAATAGCACTATTTGCGTTTGCGCATCACCCACCACAATACTCGATGCTGATGGAAATCTGAGGTGCAACTCGACAAAGTTGTCGTGACACTTATGTAGTATGTAGGCTTAAGCTAAAAGATGATGGCGATTCCGCAGTTGCTTAAGATAGCACTGTCATTTGTTAACGCCGATTGTGGTAACGATAACGTATCGGAGTGTAGCGGTTAAGTTGTCTGTAGCCTACGCTCACCTCCCACCGAGTTTCTCCGATGTTTAACTCGCGTTATCCCGTCAGTAACAGACTCCCTAATCAATCTAGTTAAGCACACACATAACGTAGGCTTGGGCTAACCTTTGTTAAGAGGTTTAAGTTTTAACTTTTAGAAAATGGATGAGAGGCGTAAGTCTAAAAAATAAGAAGTGGTGAGATGAAGAAAACATTAAAACGACAAGCTGCATCTAGGCTATAGGACAGATTGGCATAACCGAACGAAAAACTGTAGCAACGACTGTTTGCCGGTAGCCTACTCCTTGTATGCCATATAAGAACCATTGGATTATTTGCTATGATAAATGCCAAGTCGGTGTGTACCTATATGTAGACCGATTCCTGAAAGAGTTTAACTCAAGAATTTCAATGCAGGTTCAAGAAACCTATTATGTATTGAAGGAAAACAACTTGATGTAAAATATGTGTTTTCGTGGCTACTTGCGTTAGAATAATATTATATTAGGCCTATATGTCTGTGTAAGAAGCACTTAAACTTATATTATGGAATGGTTTGGCATGAACTTTCTTTTTCAATCACATCTAAATTAATTGAAATAAAGCTAAAAGCTATTTCAATGAGGTTTCATGGATGTGTTTTGCAAGATGAGTAGCCTTCACTTTTTTTTTAAAAACGAAGTAGCCTACATAGCCTACTTTTATGCCTTGAAGTTTTAGAGGTATGATGTATAACATTTCATTTATTATTATTCATATTTCATTTATAACTGACTATAGGCTTTCAAAGCAAATTTCATTGCACTTTGTGCCATGCTCAATTAGTAAAACACACACTGATTGACTGTTAGTGGACTAGCCTAAAGGACACATTCACATACTCTTTCCTATGTTTTAGTGTGCAATACCAACTCTGAAATAAAGGCAAATCGATTGATTCTTTTGCTTCTGGCTAAAACAGAAAAAGCAAATAGGAAACCATGTTGTCAAAGTTGTCTCTCTTCAGCTTCATACTTTAGATATCTAGCTTGACATAATCATTCTGCAGCTAGCTCCCACAACCCCCTCTTTTTCCCACTCTCACCTGCCACCCCGGACTTGTCCTCCATTTGAGACGCATTACTTAGAAACAACAACAGGGACCAGAGCCGGTGGATGTGAAGGAAAGCTAATGTCCCTGAAAATCTCTTTCTCTCTCTCTTTTTCCTTTCTGTCTCTCTCTCACCCCTGTTCTATATCTCCATCGTTCTTTCTCTCCTCCAGGTCTCATTGGTGCTGTCTCTGACTGGTAATAGATTATCCCTTTTCTCAGCTGGGATCTCCATTTCCCTGCTCTGCTGACCCCACCTGACAGATGTGTGCCTCTCTCAGGGCTGAAGGTAAACCAGCATTGTGTGTCTGTGTGCTTGAAATAAGATGTGTGTGTGTGTGTGTGTGTGTGTGTGTGAGAGAGAGAGAGAGAGAGAGACAGACAGAGAAAGAGAGAATGGAAGGTGAAGTGACACGGTACAGGATCACCATCCAAATGGAAAAGAAGAGACAATATGTCTGTGCACGTATGTATGTGTGTGTGTGTGCGCGTGTGTGAAAGTGTCTCAGCACGTGCATGCCTGTGCACACAGCCTTTGGTGTGTTTGTTTTGTTGCCCTGTACTCCACTCTCGCTCATCGTCCAGCTGGCGGGGAGGAAAACTCATCTGCAGGAGCGTGGGCCAAAGGGCCTGGTCTGCACATGGGTGGCCGTCAGCACCGGGCCCACCGTGCCACTAAATGGCTTTACATGATGTGCGGCCTGGCCTGCGATCCCTGGCCTGGGAACAGTGTGGGAACGGCGTGCTGAAAGGAGTCCTGCAGGCAGGATAAAGAGTAGGGCTATCAGAGAGTGCTCACTGACAGTTGTACTCATTATCACCGGAAACCATTGGAAACCATTTTGGGGTCATTTTCTTATTCTTGTGGACAGCCAGTTGATGTCAGTGTAAGGAATTGGGTGGATTTGGTAACAAAATGAAGGTCTAGAAGAAGCTGGGAAAGTCAGAGTGATATACACTTGTGGATCACCTCATGTCAGTGTAATATTTTATTGTCCCACTTTAGGCAGAAGAAGAAAATAGAATAGCATCTTTCTATGTGCCAAGTTATCCATCATATTGGAAAGTCATATAAAAAACACAGTGCTTTGGTCTGTGCAGGCATCTGTTGTGATGTGTTTAAAGTAACCACAAAGAGATATTTACTGAAATATTTGTCATTTTACAATTCTCAGTAAATAAAACTGTTCTGAGGCATAATAAATTCTGCAACATTGAACTTTCCTTGTATTGAAGTATTCACTTTTTGGGGTATGTCCATGTCCCCAATATATTGTGGTTCTCTATGGCTCAATGATCTGTGAAATATGTGTTTGTGGTTTCCCCTGTTATGCACAATGGATGAGAATCACTGAGGCATTATGCGGTAGGATATCCCTATAACCTAATCTTGTTCTTTCTGGATTCAAATACGGCTTCTGTGGTACTGTATAAGTTTTAAGAACTTACAAAAACAGCCACACAGAGATTGACACACAGGAAAATGTGTATGTATGCACACACACACACATGTTTATGGATTGAACACACAGCAAATGTGGATGCGAATGTAATTATGTGTTGGATGCACAATATTACATGTATGTAAAATATATGTGCCCTTAAATTCTTCCAAGGTTGTCAAGTGGTCAAGAGTGAACAAAACCCTCTCATCTGCATTTTCACTTTGTACACAGATTGTCTGTTGTGCAGATATGCCTAATCAGTGCATTTTAAAGTACTCTGCCTACTCAGTCTTAATATCTCTTTTAAAGGAGTTAATTGCTCCAAAACTACACCATCATGGTGTGAATAAAGTAATTGAGTGGAGTGATAGACACACAGAAAACTGAAGAAATTGACTTTGGGTCTCCACCGAACTCACATAAGTAGCATTATTCACACTGATAAATCAGCCACGTGTCCTCCTGTAAATAATAAATAGATGGATAAATAATTTGCTGTCCATTTGTATGTAAAAGAACAAAGCAAATTATATACTTTCTCCATTGTCTTAAATCATTTGGAACAAGCAGATAAATTCTCATTCATTTATTCATTCATTCATTTGTTAATTAATTACCTTGTTCTGTTTACTGTTTTAACAATGTTGGAAACCAGTAGATTTGTGTCAATGAGCATATTGTAGTATTGTAAAATTGTTTGGTCCAAGAGTCTGTTGGCTAAAATCTCTGGCTAAAATAAAAGATTGGTCAAAGATTGTAGGCCAAATCTTTATAACATTTACAATATAGCCTACTATAAAAACATGGTAAGAATGGCTAACAAAACAGTTTCTAACCACAATCATGTTTTAAACAATGAAATTTCAACTTATCATCTCATTTCAACTTATCACAATTCAATAGGATAAGGCTGAAGTAATCCTTTGTACACCAAGTTATTTAAAAGCTTAATAATGAATCTAAAACAAGGTAACGGAGATGGTAACGGAACATTTATAGCATGTGTGTAGTGACTGTGGTGTAGTTGTGGAGCTGTTTGTAATATGTAGTTGTGGAGCTGTTTGTAATATGTAGTTGTGGAGCTGTTTGTAATATGTAGTTGTGGACCTGTTTGTAATATGTAGTTAATGCATGTACACGTAACAAGGGTTCATGTTTTGTTCAAGTTTTATTATATAGCTATTAGAGACACAAATGGAGCTCCAATGCTATGCTTTTTCTATGCTATGATTATTCAGATCTAGTATCTGACAGTCTATCTATCTATCTATCTATCTATCTATCTATCTATCTATCTATCTATCTATCTATCTATCTATCTATCTATCTATCTGTATCTAACTATCTATCTATCTATCTGTATCTAACTATCTATCTATCTGTATCTATCTATCTGTTTATCTATTTATCTATCAGATATTCAGATCTAGTATCTGACAGTGTTGTATCTATCTATCTGTCTATCTATTTATCTATCTACCACCAGAGGTCACCAATCACTTTGTTTTGGGGATTTTTCAGAGAAACTGAAAGTAATCAGGCTAATGATAACAGGCTAATGAAACCTAACAATGCCACATTTATTCCACTTCCTGTCCTTCTCTGCTTGCTACAAGCCCTCTCGTGTTGGCCTCTCTTTATGAGTCTGAGCTGGAGAGCAGTGGAGGTGGGAGCGCCGACCACTCGTGACCTCAGAGGGGACAGGTCACGACCTCTCATACACTACAAAAACAGAAACATCCCTTCTGCTTGTGAAAGCAGACATGCTGGATGAGGATGGATACCTGGGAGGAAACTAGAATAGAGACAGATGGTGAACCAGATTTACACCTTTTTTCAATTCAATTTGTTAAGCTGTTCAGTGTGTTTCTCGTCAGAACATTAATGGAAAATATCCCATTGGCACTGAATTGAAATATATATATATAAAGTCTGAAAAAGTGCAACTTTGGGGCAAGTGGAAAAATGTGAGTGGAGATCTAGTCTGCATGAAAATGATGGAACGGGACTGGGGGGGGGGGGGGGGGGTGTATGAGCCAAAATGGCTGCCAATTGCACACCACACTCGGGCTGAGATCATCCCACAGAGCCCTAATAAATCAACATGGAGGCACATGTTGCAGTGCAAGCTGGGTCACAAGATTATGTCACCCCTGTGATAAGTGGCAGCGTGCAGTGTGCATGCAGCTGACAGTGTAGGTGAATGCATGCTTCTATGGGACTAAACAAGAGGTGACAGCACTGCAGTAAGCAAACCTACACTACAGAGTTTTGAGGTACTGCAACCAAAACCGCTATTTCCTTGTAGGAAAAACCTGCCTCCACCACTACTTTAGTTCATGCAAAATCAATCACTAATAAAAACCTGATAGGCAGCGTCTGGCTCTGTTTGTCTTCTCAAACCATTAATTCTTACTTGGAGGTCCCCCCATTCTACCCCTCCCTCCACAGCAGGAGCCCACAGACTCATTCTTGCTCCAACTAGAAGAGAGTTTCAAATCGTCACGTTTGCACCTGTAGCTCAAAGTCATTTACTTACTATTTATGACCACAAACGGCAAAAAAGGCACTGATGTCATAATCCCTTTAGTGCTGTGCCATTAGTCGAGGGCGAAGCGAACAGAGACATTCAGACACAAAGGCTCAGCGATTAAGCAGCAAAGGCTCAGCGCATGTGGATTCCATTTGCGCATTGGTTGGTGAGAACGCGTGGGACAGAGGAGCCCCTTGTGGCATCCCTCGATCCATCTGCTCAGGGGCCAAATTATCATATTCTCCAGACCCCAATGAGCATAAATCAGCAGCAGGAACATGAACCGCATTTTCCCCTGCCGTCATAAAACAATGATTTAGAGTCATGGCCTGTCAAAACACCGTCCAGGCAGATTTTGCCGGGCGTTTTTTTTTTTTTTTTTTGGAAAGGGGGTGGGGGGTAGAGAGGGGTGGTGAGGGGTTGGACGGGGAGGAACACAAGGACTTCATCTCATCTGAGCAATTTATGGGCTCACTGGGAGCTCGCTGGGTGATTAGAGGCCTAGGCCACCAACAGACAGAAAAACAGTAGGAACTCTGCCGTTGTCCAGCGAGGACCTGGATAAACCCATCAATCCAGCCGAGGCCTGTCCACTGTCTCATGGTGTGGCTAGGGTTATATATTGCATGTTTGGTGTGTGTTGGGTACGGTACGTGGAACATTCCATTTGGTTATACTGCATTTGTGAGTTTTGGAGTTTGTACATTAAATAGTACTAAAGGAGACACAATGTATTAGACTCCAGGCACCATTGGCCAGCCAAGGAAAATATACACTGGGAGTCGCCTCAGTCTCGACCAAGGAGCTTACATAAATGACTACATAGTTAGCCTTCTGAAATGTAAAAGCATTTTCTGTCGCTGAATAAAATACCATGCATACACTGGAGACCTGTTCTTGGACATCCATGCCAATTACAGCTCTGCCACGAGGAGCCATATTGATGTTTGACGTGTGAGAGCCCCATTCATTACCGAGTTCTTTTTTAAACTTTGAAAAGGAGAAAAACAGACATAACTCACTAGGAATGTGACTTTGATGGTTCACAACAGTGGGTAAGGTGAGAGAGAGAGACAGAGAGAGACAGAGAAGGGGGGGGGGACAGCTGCTCCTGAAATTCTCAAAATAGGTTTCTCTAATTCATCATCCACCAGGCTCACATACCACACAATTACATAACGTCATTACTGGAAGGGGAAACCAAACTGGGACAAAAGTGTCATGTGTTAAAGACCATACAAGAGAGGAGAAGTGGCATAGGAAAACGGTTATGAAATGCAATTTGACAGGTCAAAGAAAAAAATCTCACACCCATAACTTCAAACAGAATTGATGATGTCCTCCATCTTGACCACCCTCCAAGGAGCGGCCTGTCAAACGTGGAAACCACGGGCCCCAGTAATCCCCCCCCCAAAAAAAAATGAATGATAGATGTGAAATTTTCCCTCTAAACACAAACATCTTCAGTGATTTCAGCTGCAGACTACACTCCCGGGACAAGAGAAAACCTCGGCAGCAGCCAAACGGGACTCTTTTTTTTCATCTATTTTTACAACTTCCATGCAACTCCCTCTCCCATCGTTTTGCCTCCATGTGAGGAAAGGCTGCCCCAGCCCTCACAAGATGATCCCTGGAAAAAAGAGCAAAAGTGTGTGTGAGTGTGTGTGTGTGTGTGTGTGTGTGTGAGAGAGAGAGAGGGAGAGAGAATGAGTGTGTGTGTGGGTGTATGTGTGTGTGTGTTTGTGTGTGTGTGTGTGTGTTTATGTGTGTGTGTGTATGTGTGTGTGTGTGTGAGAAAGAGGGGAGTGAGTGAGTGAGTGTGTGTGTATATGTATATGTGTGTGTGTTGGGAGGGCAGAGGGGAAAAGCGATCACTCCTCTGCTCTGGGCTGCAGGTGCCTTCACATAACATGTGGTAATGAGTATGTAGCATGTGGAATGGGATATGGAAGTGCTATCTAACAGGGAGAGTCATGTTGCTCTCAGTCTCAGGAGAGACGCATTGAAACATTTAGCCTTTTTACACCTTCTAGTGTTTCACACAGAACAGAGCATGTTTGTTTATGTTGCTCATAGCTGAGAATGAATACTTTGTGCTCTTACCACTTTGCACTTGAACTCATTAATCAGTTTGTGATTGTGTGTGTGTGTGTATGTGTGTAAATCTGTGTATGCACATCTCTGCATGTGTATGTGTGTGAGTGTGTATGAGAGAGTGTGTGTATATGTGTGTTTCGGCAGTTTGCAAACAGGACAAGTTTTTCAAATTTCAAATTTTTTCAGCTCAAAGTGATTTTCCAGAAGCTTACCTGGGCTGATTTTTTCTCTTTCCTTCTCTGAGAGAGTCACACAGCAACCCTTGCCTGGGGCCCCAGGGACAAGTGTCTCCTGTCATGATGGCTGTTCCATCAGCCTTCTTTTGCTGTCGTCTTTGGAGGTCATCATCTCTATCTGGGCCTGGACAAGAAATGACGCTCTCAACTGCATCGTTGTTCCACTGAAGGTCCCTGTCTGGGGACTCACTGGAACACTCGCACAGATAAACAGGCCTATTTTTAACATTACTGCTTGGTCACAGTCAGGCACTGTCAGGGCAACGAAAGTTACCAGGACATTCAAATATTTTATGATGTCTCAGCATACTTCTGTGGAATAACGTTCTTAGTTTTTATGCATAATTTTATAATTCAATAAATTCAATTCAATTAATTAAAATAAGTTATTGTTTTTTCATGAATCTTTGTTTTTTTCATTACAAAGAAAAGGACTTTGCTGTACTGGCATCTGCTGGGAGCTTCTGAAGAGACATGGACCTGGTGCCTTTTTCTGTGATGGATGAGGGGTGTCCCCTGGGTCTCTGTAACAGCATGACACATCAAAAATTAAACATCATGCAGTACCTATCCAGCACAGCTGTGGGGTATTCACTATCAAGCTGGTTGCAGTTAATGAATACAGCATGTGATATCTGATCAGGAGGAGAATACACACACACACACACACAAACACGCGCACCCACACACACACAAACAAGCACACACACATACATACATACACAAGTAGGCAGACACACATACACACACACACACATACACACATACGCATGCACACATACACAGACAGGCGAAACAAATAGTCACTGCTTTGCCTCTGTCAGTAGGTGGCAGTGCTGCTGTGAAAACAGGTTTCTTCCGTGTAAACACAACACTCAACACACACCAATAACATTTTGACATTGAAGTGCCTCCACCGCAGTGGTAGGTATGGTTTCACTGATAGGTTTAGAAATTGTACCACATGCAGACAGACAGACAGACAGACAGACATAAATGCTAACACATGGGTCTTGGCTAAAGAAGACCAGTTGACAGCAAAGGCCACTTGGGCAGAGGACAGGAAAATATCTGACATATGTGTGGACAGACACACAGACAGAGAGAGAGAGAGAGACAGTTGGTATACAGACAGATAGACAAATCAGAAAGATACATGGAGAGAGCCAAACTGACAGACAGCCAAGCCCGACAGACAGTACTTATAAACACCTTATGCCTTGGATTCTGGCTGACAAAAAGACCTTTGTTTATTCAGGCCGGCAAGACTTCTCAGACACTAAAAGTCAGACTGTGTCAGAGACAGAAGGACGCACACACACAGACACACAGACAGTCACACACAAACACACATGCACTCACACGCACACACAGAGAAAGAGAGAGAAAAAGATTCATAGACAAACAGACAAATCTAAGCTTATGTAAGCAGATAGGGCCTGGTGCTGGGTTGGGGCCGGCCTTGGGGCTGTTTGTAGTGTTTGGAGGTGAATGGGACATGGGGCTTTACCCAGGGCACCAAGGCAGACTGGCACATGGGCCCAGGCCTGTCAGTGTGGAGCAGGGATGGCAGCAGAGCCCCAGAGGCCCATGTTGACACTGGCTATCTTCTCTCACCTGCCCGTCCTGTGAGCTGATTTATGTGTGGTTAAAAGAAAAGAAAAAGAAAAAAACAAGAAGAGAAGAAGTTCAACAAGCCTATTCTACATGGGCAATGGCCTAGAGCTGTTTATTGTCTTCCACTAAGAAATGAAAAACATATCATAACAGTAGAGTATTTCATACTTTCTTAGTTCAGCTTTCAAGTGTGCTGTCACTTTCACCTCAGCTCGGTGAAATACAAACAGAACTGGTAAACATAAGGTATTAAGGTGGGTAATGGCTCACGCCTTTGAATAGGCCAAAAAGAAGCTTGTGTGTTTCTATACTCCAGTGATGGTTATGCTGAGTCAAGGAGGAATTGAATTCATTTAACAGTCAGTGGGGGTGTGAAAAGCACTGTACTGGTACTGCACTGAAAGGATTAGAGCAGCACAGAAGCCTGTTGCTCATTAGCTTGTTGTAGAAGGGGTATGCAATCACGTTGGATGCGTGGCATGTTTCCTCCATTGTAACATGGTGGAGCCTCGTGCTGTGCCTGCGTTGGCTGGACGCTGCAGTCGGGCCCGTGGGTGGGGGCTGGGAGGGCCCCTGATCGCGCTTGTATGGAGTGAGATGCATCACGCTCCACTGCCTTTGAATTCCACATGAAAAATGGAGAAAGAAGCAACGCACTGGGCCAAACAAAAGGCTGGCGTGTTCAGACCGCGTGCCGCGGCATCCAAACCCTCCACAGAGCCCCGACGCGGATTCCACTCGGTAGACATACTGACAATCCCGGTACTTCTATCCCATGGAGTAATTTAACCATCACTGTGTTCAGCTCAAATTGTATTTTGCAAAAAAACTCAAGTGACTGTTAATATGACCATTTTAATGACTTTTAGTTTTTCACTCTTCATAGCTATATGCCTCTACTGCCAAAAAACAGCAGTACATTTTATAATGAATTCTACATGTATGCTATTTATATAATAATGTTCAGTACACTTAAATAAATATATGATACGTTTATAGTATTTAAGAAATATAAGTTATACAATTTAAGAAAGTTCTGAGGCAAAATTACATTTTGTGTGTAATATTTATGTGCAAAGGTGACAAAAACAATTCATTTGGTTTAGTTTAGGGTTATGGACAACAACTGAAACATGAAGTAAACATGAAACCCTTTGAAGTATAGTCCTCATCAAAGAGTGGGTGATCTTCCAGATCAGAGGCGCCTGAGAGGACGTCTCCGTTCTTCCACCCAGTCCGTCATCAAGTAGACACACTGACACATGCCTTTCACTGCCACCCAAGCGTGGGTCTGAGTCCTCTTAGCCGACTCTGCTGTTCCATCAGTGAGGACGTGAGCTGCATTGACCGGAGGCTCTGGCATTCCCCTGTGTGAAAGGGGCAATCTGAGCTCACCTCTGAGTTTGGTGTCACGCAAGCAGAAACACGGGCAGAGGAATGTGTGTGTGAAATTTGTGTATATTTGTGCAAGTGGTGCTTAAGTGGAGACGATCACTATTAAAGACATTTCAGCACCTTTAGTCGCATGTAGATGCCTGCAAAATATATAATGGCACAGTTGGGACAATTACATTATGTTATATTTTTACAAATGTGTTACTTTGGCTCTCTGAATAAAGACAGTATTTGTGAATACATATGGCCCTTTTAGCATTAACTTTTGCTTTGAGCATGAAGCTTTTCCTTTACCAGATTTGACAACCAAAATCTTATCAGAAGTTCAGCCTCATCTTAAACATATTAGAGGGAAAGAAATGTCCTCATAAAGCTCCTAAAAGTTTACCAATGGCTTTGGTCTCTCTCGAGACTCCCCTATTCCCACATGGCACACAAGTTTGATTTAAATCGAAAGTGAATGCCAGCCAGGTTCTTCTAGTAGTTCAGAGGTGGTTGTGCCAGAAAGGGTTTTGCGAAATGGGCAACATAAAAAACATGTCTGGGTTTTATTGCAGCTTTCAGATGGCATATTGAAAATTTGAGTCAATAAGTTTCAGTCATGGATGTCAACAGATATTTTTGTGCTTCTCTGATAGCTTGAGGAATAGCCTCTCTTACCTTTAAACAGGCCAAATATGAAAAGCTGTGTGTGTGTGTGTGTGTGTGTGTGTGAGAGAGACGTGTGTGTTTGATCTAACTCTATATCAGAGATATTTCCATATTTCCATCACAATACAGATGTGCCAAGTTCACTCCTGTTTCCTTTAAACAACATCTCAGTCAATGTAATGCACTGTTGCGAATCACCTCACACACCAGTCTTCCTTGGCATCTGTGCCATGCTGCCTTGCGGGTGGGTAGTGGAGCCGTATGCTGTGCATCCCAGCCCCTGAGCGAGTGCCGACCTCCGACTTCTGCTCTTGTTTAACACTGCCTTTAAAACAGAGCCAAAGACATGCCTTCACCATAAAGTACAACTCCAGGCGAGGGTAGAAAAAAGAGTTTATAGAAATCAGCTTTGTCTAAACATACTAGGTTGCTTTCTTAAGAAGTATTACAAATTTTGGAAAAATGTATGTGTTCTGTATTAATGTGTCAAGCATTAAAAAGGATAATAATAATAATTGAAAATTTTGGATTGTAAATGAAAGTAAGAGCTAACAGATTTTTAGATGAGGATAACACTCAATTTACATGATAAAATGAATAGCATGGGGTAGGATCAAGGGAATTTTCCCTGAAAATAAATACCTTGCAATTTTTTCCAACAAAATGCTTTTCTTAATTGATGCAACACAATACTTAAAAAAATTATTGCAATTCACAATAAGTTATAATTGCAGTATAATTGCACTTCAGAGAAATATAGACAAAAAGGGATACAGGTAAAATGTAGTCAGTCACAGGAATACTGGTCTGCAACATCACCTGTGACGGATCTTTTCAGTTTTATTCTTCATGAAAAATGACCTCACCACTCGACTGTACACTAAGTGAATGAAAGCCAGGTGGATAAAGATCAGAATCACATTTAAAATGAACACTAGATCAAAGGCTGGGTGAAGATAGTTTTATATGCTTGTATAAAGATAAAGAATGCTTTAGATTTACACTCAGCTGTATCTTTTTGATATGCGGATTGCTATGAACTTAACCACTGTGGCTTTACTATCTCCAACAATAATAAACTCTCCAAAGATAAAGTCAAATGCAAGTCCACATCAATGTAAAACTCTATAATTGTTATAATTAGTTTCTCCAGTAGCTTTATTCCGTGTTCTAATCATTATATACATCCTTCCAACACAGCCAAGATGGATGAGACATACTACTGTAATTTACAAACAAATTTAATTTAGCCACCAAACAATTTGTCTATTGACCACATGACCACATTTCCAGTATTTTAACAAAAGCTTTACTTCCTGTAGAGATCTCACAACTAACTAGTTTTATTAATGAGCATGTATAAGCTCACCCTAATTCCCACCTTTGATACTGTGCCACCCAGACTCTGGCACCAGCTGTACAATTCCCCAAATTATTCCGTAGCTGCCCTCCCAGCATTTTCAAAGCTAATGCCCCAGCATGTTTTGCCATCATTATTTTCAAAGCATTTGATAAGGCCCGGGGAAAACCAAATAGAATTTTCAAATCTCTCCATTACACAATTAAGTGGACCTGTGTGTCCTGTGCACTGTGTGTGTGGAGCTGCGTGGGCTGTGACCCACATGTTGACGCTGACATAAACAATCCAAATGGCTGCCGAGGTTACGTAAACACGGTACAAAATCACACTGGAGACTCTCCCCCCCCACCAACCAACCAGCACACACACACACACACATACACACACACACAGATTATTGCACTCATAGAAAAACAAATACATGTACACACGTACACAAAACACACTCTCTCTCTCACACACACAGAAAGAGAGAGAGAGAAAGAGAGAGAGAGAGAGAGTTTTGCTCTTTTATAGTAGCCAGCCACAGTAGCAGTTATTCCCAAAGGCTTTTGCAGATTACATGATTACAACAGCAGACCACAGCAGTGAGACAGGAAAACTGCTGCTAGACCGAGGCCACCCCCAGCCGCCAAACAGAATGCTGGGAGAGAGATGCATTTTTTCTCTACTGAAGTCTTTTAGGTAGTGAAACTCCAGGGGCTCATTGATTAATTACCTGACTGGAGAATTATTTATTTTCTGCTGTACTTTGCAGCAACATATTTACATTCATAAATGATAATGCACAGGAGACCCTTTATAAAATATATACTGTAAATAAGCACACATTTAGAATGTTCTAGAACCAGCGAAGCATTATGGGAAATGTCTCATTTATACGGATTGCGTCAAATTTGTTTTTGATCTTCTTCGTTTGCATCAGACAGGAAAATGATGAGCTTTATCCTATCAATTCCTTAATTTGCCACCACAGCTTGTGTCCAGATTAGGCATTCTGAGTGGTGTGCATCACTGCCTTCCCAACTGTCTGTAAACCACTGGGACCCAAGACCAGCCTGCCAGGTCTCATCCTTATAAGGAGATGTCCCTCAAAAGCTGGGCGAAAAAGTAAGGAATTTCCGGGCAAGGATGTGGTCAGAAAAAAAGCAAACGAAGAAAGATATATTTTTTTTATTTGTAGGCACTGATATCTATGTGAGATGGCATCTCGGCCCGCCTGATGTTGACATGGAGTGCCTACTGTGTATGCTACCGAAACAGACTCAACTGAAATGACTTGAGGTGAAACTGCTACTGTGTGTAGGTATCTATTCTTACTCATGAACACACACACACAGTCACACGCATACACACACACATCTGGCACAGCCAGCAGTATGTCAATGGGCTGTACTGTTGCACGTGTGTGTTTGGTGCTGCTTATGGAACACACACACACACACACACACACACACATATATTTAGTTGTCTAGGCCTCACCCCCTTGCCCAACCGCTGTGAAGGCGAGGCGCCTGACTGGTCAGTCTGTTAGCCTAATTCTGCCCCTCATGGATGCCTGCCATTTTCTAACAACAACAACATCAAAGTGGAACTCCATAAATTCTGATAGCAGAATTATTTAATGGCTTGGGTCTCCTATTTTAAAGGGTGGAGGCCCAGGAAGACATTATCTCACAGGCATCGGCAACAGTTATTTAATTGATACAGTTGGCTGCAATTTGCAAATTGGTCATTTGCTCTCGTCTGTAACGATAGTGTCCGATTAAGTGTGTTTCAAATGCTTGGATGGAGGTCAAGGCCGAATAAATGAAGAGAAGGAAAAAAAATTGCAAACTAAGTTTCTCTTTTTTTCTTTGATGTAAATCTATTGAGAAAGTTTTACGATAATTTGAGCTCAGCTTTGTTTAACAGCTTTGTTTATGCTGCAACTACCAGGGACAACAGATTTTTATCACCATAAAATGTAGTGGAGACATCAGCGAGTTGTGCTTCCAGTTGCATGCACACTCTGACCCTGTGTGCAGCATGAATTGATGTCCCCTCTTTCCTTGCTCACTCTGACCCTGTGTGCAGCATGAATTGATGTCCCCTCTTTCCTCGCACACTCTGACCCTGTGTGCAGCATGAAGGGACGTGCCCTCTTTCCTTTCTATACCTGTTCCCATTTCTGTGTCAAACATGGCAACTTCTGTCACCATTCGTATGAAGAATAACAGTTTATGACTAATGACTTCAGATTGCAGCCAACCAAAACCAGATCTCAGTCGAGC
Organism: Tenualosa thibaudeaui; assembly: GCA_027481765.1. NCBI lineage: Eukaryota > Metazoa > Chordata > Actinopteri > Clupeiformes > Clupeidae > Tenualosa > Tenualosa thibaudeaui. Next base: position 13,863,702 of record JAIFZK010000001.1, on the reverse strand, counting down.
CTTAATCCCAACAGGGGCTCGGATTCCAGAGAATGTGACAGTTTATCTGTCCCACCGTCAGGTCGTTTACAACAGCTCCCACCTGGCGGGGCCCAGATTATCTGGGTTCTCTATGCCACGATTGCAAACATTGCAGAGGCATGCTGGTCATTTTCTCCTCCTCTGTGACCTGCATCATGGATCGGGGGGATGGGGTGGGGTGGGGGGGATTTCTGTGTTTGCATATTGAGATTCTTGGATGATTCAAATGCCAAATACCAAATAAACACATGGAGATTCACACGTGCACACACACACATACACACATACACACACACACACACACACACACACACACACACACACGTACCTGTACACAGACATCAGTCTAACTTGCTGTCCATCTTAGCCCGCATAGCCCTCTCCTATGTTGAGTGGTGGGGTGTTATCACGTGTTTGCCTGATAGGTGTGCCTACATCTGACAGGGAGCTATGAGGACATAGAACGAGTGTGGGAACAAAGCAGAGAGAGGCAGAGCAAGGCAGCTATGGTTGAGACACTTTAGCTGAACAAAAACATTGCACAGTTTTTCAGCTTAAAGAATTACTGTAGACAAGGCAAGTTCATAAGGGCCATCTCCATGTTAACTGCAAACATTCTTTAAGCTTGACGAAATGGATTAAAAGGTCATGATTACCTCCGCCAAGGAAGCTATGTTTTTGCCAATGTCTGTCTGTCTGTCTGTCTGTCTGTGAGCAAGATAACTCGAAAAGTACTGCAAGTATTTGGATGAAATTTTCGGACAACATGGGTATTAGGCCAAGGAACAGATGACTACATTTTGGTGGTGATCAGTCGCCATCTGGAATTTGTATTGGGTTATTGACCCTACATTGCCTTCTCAGAGGTCTGCACTATCTGAGTGCTTTTCTAGCTTGATGTATTTGAACAGCACTTTATTCCCTGTTAATTCACCAGTTCCATTGAACACATTACAGTATTGCAATTTTACTGTGCATACATTATAACAAGAACTGTGCACGTACATGGATCGAGAGATCATGGATGAAACTAACATACACCCTTGTACACCCTGACGTCCACACGTTCTGCACTTTCCCATTCCTTCCAGTCATTCCTCCCCAATTCCTCCTTAACAAGCAGGACTCGAGTTACCCGTAATTGCCCTCTCTGGACCCTGTTTCAACATCAAGGGGGGTCGGGGGGTGGTCTCTCCCTGTCCATTCTGTCTATACAATACATTTGTTTCCTCTAAAATGTGTGTAATGTGTATTGCAAGCAGGGAAACATGCTTCAACTTCAGCTGAACCTGAGAAGAATGTGTTCATTCCGGTTCATTGTGCAAATGTAGTTACTGAATGAGGCACTGTTGGGAAATTCTAATAATTAAACATGCTCCATTAAGTATAAAGTAATGCATAGTATGATATCTCTAAAATGTGTGTAATGTGTATTGCAAGCAGGGAAAAGGAACAACAAGCTACACCTCCCATTACCACTGTTCGGCAATGTTGGAGGATGAGCAGTCACTGTGGATGCTACTGTGCATTCGTCTGTTTCGTTAACCCTGCTAATAGCACAGAAGTCTGCTCCGACTCGTATGTCAGAGTGTGCCACCCTAACACGGAGCTGTGTCTGTGGTCAAACGAGACTAAGAGTAAGTGTTGATGTGACGCAATGCTGATGTGTTTGAACAATGTGACAGACAGGAGTGGCTCATCTGTCAATGGGCAATAAGTCAGGGACAATGCCTCAGCGACAGTCTTCATCCCCCAGCACCTTATGCCATTGTTAGAGCCTTAAAGGCAAACCCTTTTGTTTGAGAGGAGACACAAGCATATATGCCCAGAGAGAGAGAGAGAGAGAGAGAGAGAGAGAGAGAAGGAAAAAAAGTGAGTGCCATGCAGATGCAGTGTTTTCTAAAAGAATTAGCCATATGAAGCCTTAGGCGCAAGACAAACAGGCTTCTTGTGCCATTTGTGACCAAAGTTGATAGCTCTGATTAACCAGCCATGAAACTTCACTGTCCCTGTTTATGAAATGTTTTGCATGGTGACTACATCTATGGCATCTGCTGCCCACAGAGCGCATAATGAAGGTTTGAAATAGTCTATTAGTGTACAACTGCTCTGTTCTTGAGGGCTAGGTCAGTCAGAGCTGTTTCCTCCTATGTGTGTGTGGAGCAGGGAAAGTTGTTTCTGAATCCACCCACACATTCTCATGAGGAGCCACAAAAGGCTCAATATCGCGTTATGGGAGGGAGTGCAGCATCAGACTAAGTCATATCAGAAACCCTGTTGAATTATTGCAATATTGCCCATGTGAGTATCAATTAGATCATAAGCTGTCAGCACTGGTGTACATGAGTGTATGTTCACATCATGCTTTGAAGTCATGGTTCAAAGTGTGGAAAAGTATGGATGAAGCTGCATCAAAGTGTGGCGTTGCTGTGAGCCGCTGGAGTGACCCATGGGGGTAATATTATCCTTCTAGAAGCATCTCTGAACAGACTGACATCAGGGTGTATAACGCTCACAACACCCTTTTCCATTGCTACTCATGATGGAGTGTCCGGGTGGTGACGTGTTCTCACGAAGGACGGCGTCCAAGGAAAATGAGGAGCGAGCTATCCCCTCGGTGTGTGGCCAGGCGTTCTGGTCTCTCCCAGGCCGGCTGTGAATCATTGCCACCCCCCACCTCATCTCTGCCCCTCCACCCCACCTCTCAACCTCAAGCCCAAATCACAGAGTATCAGATCTGCTGACTGATGCAACTCAAAGGCTGACTTGGCAGCCATGTTGTTATCACAGCTCTCTGGATCCACATTGGCCTCTGTGCAAGTTAGCAAGACTGGGCAATAGGGACTAAACTTCACCTTTATTCCAAGTGACCTGAGAATGCTCCACATTTCTAAAGGAAAAGAGAGATCATAGTGTCAAGTAGTCTACATGGATCTAATGTTTCTGACCTCTTTTCTGATTTGAGGTATTTATTGTAATTTAATCATAATAACAATAAAAACCAGAGAAATAATATTGTTTTGATAGTTTGCCCCTCTCTGATAATGTCTCTTCCCTCAGCTGTTGTTATTCTTCTCTTATGAGGGTCCAAGCTTTCTGCAATTGCCATGCCTCACATAATTCCAGGTATATATCTATTGTGTTGCTTATTCTTTGGATAGTTTGGAGATAAACATACAAAACAGAAACAGCAGATCTGGCTTTTCTATTTTAGCACTGGGGAGCCTGTATCGCCCGCATGAGAACTGTACACTCTGACGTCCACACGTTCTGCACTCATATTCCTTTCAGTCAGCGAACAACCGCACACTGCTAATCTTTTACACAGACAGTGTGTGTATACAGCATATTCACTGAGATGAAAGAATCATGGGTAATACCTCATTAGCAACATACCCTCCGACACATGGATTCAGACCGATTTTATGCAATTTATGCGATTTTTAACATTTGCCCCATTCTCTTCGCTGACCGCTCAGCGTCTCTGGACCTGCACCAGAGGGGAACCCTACAATCCCAATCCCTCCCATCTACTGCCTCTTTGCTTTTTCCTCCCCAAAAATCCACCCCTTTAACAAGCAGGACTCGAGTGACCCAGGGAAACAGTGTAATTGCCCTCTCTGGACCCTGTTTCAACATCACAGGGGTGGGTGGTCTCTCCCTGTCCATTCTGTCTATACAATACATTTGTTTCCTCTAAAATGTGTGTAATGTGTATTGCAAGCAGGGAAACATGCTTCAACTCCCATTAGCTGAACCTGAGAAGAATGTGTTCATTCCGGTTCATTGTGCAAATGTAGTTACTGAATGAGGCGCTGTTGGGAAATTCTAATAATTAAACATGCTCTCTTAAGTGTAAAGTAATGGAAAGTATGATATCTTCCAGCAGATAATCAGCTGTACTTGAAAGTGCATTTTTGTCAGTTTTTCTGTGTATTATGCACTAAACAAAGACATCATTGGTCTGTAGTCAAGTCTCTAGGATAACTGTAACAGCAAGAAATAAGCACATTTAAAGTTATTTAGAAAAATTGCAAGAATCCTTTTGTCCCTCTTGAAGTCCCACAGTCACCAAAACATGCAGGGTGACACAGGGCACACACAGCCAGTGTCCAATCAATGGCCTGCTGTTTTATAAGCTCAATGGCGCCATTTCTCTGCCCCTCAGTCACCTACATAAAACCACTGACATGCAGCATCACATCTACTGTAAGTGACACTTGTTTCACCTGTGCTTGATCAGTCACTTCTTTTAATGTCGGGCGACTGCGTGTTTTACAGTCTGTCCCCCTGCTGGGTCTGGCTGAGGTCTTTTGAGGTGTGTTTTGGTTGTAAACTCTACTGGAAAGTGCTGTGAAAATGCATATGGCTTGGACAGGTCTTTGCTGTGCCACCTGACTCCTGTAAAATACTCTTTCCATTACACCTGAATGTACATATCAAGTATGACTCAACCTCAGATGCAGATGTTTATTTATTTATTTATTTATTTTTTATTTCCATGAAGGATTCAGTGGAATTCAATAACCCTATCGAACAGTGTTCAGTACTCTGAGAGTCATCACATCATGACTGGGAAGTCTCAGGTCTTAATTTGCAGTCTAATTATAAGTACTTTAAATCCTGTTTAGAGATGGCCTTTGACTTACTCAACCTTCTCCACTTATTGCCTGATTAAAGTCATCCATGCACATTTAAATGGACAATGTCTGTTTAAGCTTGATAGATGGTCAGGGAATGTTTAGTGGCTTTTTTCATTAATCTACTTCTATTTTTGACTAATGAGTGCCACTGTACCTTTTTACCATAGTCCAGGAATTTTTATTACGGCCCAGCACCTTTTGATCAGGGGAAGGACAGACTGAGCCAGGAATAAAAACAGTGTGCATGACAGTGTCCGATTCCTAGTCTATTTATTCAGATTCGTGGCAGCCTTAATTGTGTGTGATGCTGTGGAAGTTACTAGTCTGGAATAAGCCATAAAAAACCTGCTAAACGGTGAATGAAGTGCTTGATGGAAAGTGGCTTTCTTTTTCTTCCCAACCAAAATATTCTTGGTGGCAAGTAGAGACTACAGTGATTACCGTAACATTGTAGATGTTTTAGTAGTTTGTTCTTGTTACTGAGATGAAACTGAATTCAACTAAAGGCAGGTATATATTGGGAAGAGTTCTTAAAGATCTGAAAAAGGAGTTAGGAATTTGTGGAAACAGAAGCAACAAGAGTCTAGTCTGCTGTGGGCACCTCCAGGTGACTCATAAACATCATTTCTGACAACGTTTCCCCTTCCTATGATGACCCCAGAGAGGGCACCTCTGGGCTGTGAATGTGTCATAGGTCACATGACATAAATAATGTCATCATAAATAACCCTTAAACAGTGACCAATAGTTGACCACCAGCAGTTAGAGGGTTCACCGAGGAGGCTAAAAAAACTCATGACCAGCCAGTGGCAGCGATCAGTAGTCTACAGGCATCACCATCCAGGAGGGTAAAAATCACATGGTTGATAGAAAACTAGATTCCATAGGAGAGTTATTCATGGTAAAAGATTAAACTATTCAATTCATCACAAGACAGTTACAGTTGCAAAGAGCTCAAAACAAAGAGGACTTTGAGGCTCATGTGTATTTATATCTAAACCAAGCCTATCCACTTGCTCACACGTCACAGTATTTATTTCATTTCTAAGCTGAGAGCTCATACGTGGTTGAGGGGACAGTGTACATGTGGGCTCTCTTCTCTCAGAGACTGCTCAAACAGACTGCTGTGTTGTTTCAGCCCCTCCAAGAAATAAACATTTTACACTACAGGTTGAAAAGAGCACTTAGCTCGACCCTGGTATTGTTTAATGGCACACGGATAAGCCTGGCAGTTCAAAGGGACCACCCATAGAGCTGAGGAGATGGCTGATCTTCATGTTGTGCGGTTGGTTTATATGTTTGGCATGTATTTACGTGTAAATGTTCGTCATGGCAACTGAATGGTTATCCAGCTCCTCAATGCCAGTTGAAAACAAAGATTTTACATGAGATAGTTAGTATAATAAAACTGATGTCATGATCACAAAAATACTATTGACCTGGGAAAGAATAAAACTGTTGTAGATTTTACAGAACTTTCCTCTGACTTTTCAGAATCATGTGTAAGTCACCTTAAACACAGTGAAAAGGTCTTAGGGAAAATGGAAAATGCAGATGTATGACTGATGAGAACTTGTTTTCTCATGCTCGTGGGGTCAGTATAATGCAAACTATCACTATTGTGCTGTGCTGGGCGATTCTGCTGTGACACCCTCTCCTCTTCTGCTGTGTCCCCCCTCTCTTTAGTACTTGCAATGCAGCCCTCAGGTTCTCCCTGAGTTAAAGCTATTGGTCTGAGAACATGGAGGATAGGTTTGCATGTCCATCTGAATCCTGTGGGTCATGTGTGTTTATTGAGGACATCTGCCATGTGTTGTGTGTTGTGTGTTGTGGGGGCGGCGCTGGGGGGCAAGGAGAGTACATGTACACATGTAAGTGTCCCCTGCAGAGGAATGGGTGGGGGCACCCCTGATGGAGTGGGGGCTTGCTGAAGGCGAGTGTATTGTCTGGGTCTGCAAACTTTTATTCTGAACCCTCTGATCCTTTTCACTTGACACCATGTAACGCAGGGCTCTGGGGATGTGTCCACCATAAGGCTCCCCCAAATGGCTTGGACGTGAGTTTATCCTTGGACACTATGATGTGGATACCAATTCATGACAATTAAGATATATGCATTAAATAAATTATAATATTCAGTTCTTTTGTGCGGACAGAACTGTTTCTAAAAGAAGTCATTCTGAGAATGTATCACTGACAGCAATGCATGTCATTCAAATTTAACTGTGAAAGTACAGCACAGAGTCAAGAGTTCAGCTGTACAGTCCTTCACACAACAGCAGCTGATTTATAAAGCTTTATTTGTAAACATGTTCTGAAGTCTACATTTTTTGCTAAATAGCACTAATTATTTCCTGGCAGAGCAGGAGTGCTGTCAATAATCAAAGGAAAAAAAATCCATCCTCAGAACACAGTCAAGACTTTAGTTGTATAGTCCATCCCATTCATATACTATATTCCTAAGATTTTCAGGGGTGGAACTATTATCTTTATATTGATTTTGTATCCCAACAGCAAGAGATTCCAACAGCACCACGATTAGGTGTCATACCATATGTAAAAATGTGATTTGTTCAGATGCTGTGCCTGGCTCTGAATTGAATTCATCAGAATGTGAATAAGGGACTTATAGTCAAATTGTATTTGAAAAAAAAAATCCTATTTCTGCATCAATAAAAACCTTCTGAATAAAGTTTTACCACCGAGAACATTGCATCTATTGTTCAGCATCAACCAGGGTTGGCTAGTTGTGATTGACAAAAAAGAAAAAAAAACAGAAAAGGAAACATCCCATAGCTTTTGCACATCCTGAATATGCCCTCATTGAGATATATCTACCTACTGCTGTTGTGTACATACAGCCTGCACAAAGGGAGAAATCACATCCTCCTTCACTTAGTGTTTAAGTGGCCATCATGGCCATGAGCCTTGAGCCAACATAACCAGAGGAAGCAATCACTAGATCAGGTCCTTGTAGGCTGGCTAGGAGCTATGAAATACAATGTGTTAAATGTGTTGAGATCAAATGCCATTTGTACTGTAGTTTTGAATGTGGCAGAAATTATTTTGAGTTTTATCTTAAAAGATTGTGTATGTGTGTGTATGTGTATGTGTGCGCTTTGCTGTGATGCTGTGGCTGTTGATCTCTTAATCTTTTGGACTGACAAAAACAGTTGACCCTCTCAACATCCAGGCATATTTCCAAAAGTATTTAGTTTAAGGATTAAGTCATGAGATCTAGAGAGAGATGGGACTTTTGAGCCAAAGGATGGGTTGGGTCTTCCAGTGGCTCAGGCCTCTTTGGTTACATGGTGATGAAATTCAAAAGGTTTTGGTCTTAATATGATAAGTATATGGTAGATATTGTAGTGACTTCAGCCCCCTGTCATGTCTACTTAACATAAATGGTCTGACACAATGATTTCACATCAACAGTCTACAAAAAGGACAGTTTCTAATGGCATAGAAAAACAAGATTTCATTTAGCATCATACAACGTCACCAGTGTTGGGAAAGTTTGGAAACGTAATGTCTTACAATTACAAGTTACCCTATCTAAAACTTAATAACTTAATAATGTAACTATTTCAATTGCTTTAACAAAGTAATGCAACTAATTAAATTTTTACTTTTTAATTACTTTTCAACATTTGACTTTTGACATTTTGACACTTTTTGGTGAACATCACTGAATAAGCAGTTGTCTATTTGTGAGGGATTGATTGTGCACACGCCTGCTCACAACAGTTAATTTAACTTTCTGAGCTAGACCTACATTGCAGTTTGTATCTGGCATTTTGTATCTGGCCTCCTCGCAACTGCTGCTCAGACAACTTGTAGGCTGTAGATCCAGCATAGGGGCGCTGCTAGAAATTTTGGGGACCATGACCGAAAATAATTTTGGGCCCCCCAAACATTGATTATAACATTAGAATGCTCCCTGGGCCCCTTGTCAGTGCCTAACTCTCCCCCTTCTCGCAGTGTCCCTGATTCAACAGCGTGGTACTGCCAATTCAAACATGATAGGAGAACCAATTAGGCATAGACATGTTGCTGTGCACAAGAAAAAAACAGCAAAACAAAACTAACATTATTAACCATATAGCCAATGTTCCTGCAGAGGATGTTCAGATGTAACTGAAATTATAATCCTGAATATTTCCTGAAAGTAACTATAATTTATTTCAGAGTAATGTAACTGATTACTGTTACTTTTATTTTGTAATTCAATCATGTAATTTTGTTACATGTAACTCGTTACTCCCCAACACTGTATATCACATTATTAACTGTAAAATGCATTTGCAGTTATTATTAAATATAGAATTAAACAAAATCATTTTTCTGAAAGTGTCCATTACTCTGTGTATTCATTACTCTTTCTCTCTCTCACACACACACATATATAGCTTATAGCTACTTTATACCATAGGCACTGGTGAATAAACATGGAGTGTAAAATCAACACTCCAACACAGGACCAATGATCACTTTTTTAAACCCAGTATGTTCACCTTTCCCCCCTTGCTTGTGCAGCCTTTCTTTATCCTGTTGGCTGGTACATCATGCCCATGCTGTGTGGCCCTAGGGAGGGAGGCTTGGAGGCTCTTACCACCTGGCTTTGGGGAGGCCTGTTTCCGTGTGCAGTCAACAGCACATGCATGCAGATAGCATCAGAACCATCCGACTGATAACTGACTTGCCACCAACGAAGACCTCTCTCTATCTCACTCTCACTCTCTCTCTCACTCTTTCTCTCTCTTTCTCTCTCTCTCTCGCTCACATACTTTTTTCTTTGGATCCAATTAAATAATACACATTTCACCTCCCAAATGATGCTGAGATGTTATAAATAAAGCTGTAAACTCTAGCATTATACCAACATAACAACCTACAGTGCCAGTCTTGTCCTTGGGTAATTGTGCATATTTCAGGTTTCTCGCGGGACAGCAAGAAGGAGGCCCGGGCAAATACAAAAGGCCACTGGTGCTGGCGTGTGACGCTGTGGAAGGAGTCCAAGTCCAACCAAGATGGAATTTGTGATTACCGCCAAGAGCCTGAACTTGCTCCCTCCTTTTCTGCATGATGCCTATCAGTCATCAGTCAGCAGTGTGGCGTGGCACTCAGCTATTCATTAAAGATGTTATCAGCCAGCCAAGGCATTTGAGCTGCCTCTCAGAGGCAGCCAACAACCAGGAACACCTTGGCTGTGCGTTCACTCCTGTTCCTCCCACACAAGTAGAGGCAGTGTGATCAAGCTATTCTGTCCTCCATGACATGATACGACCATGGTAGTTTCAATGCCACCACACAGGAGAAACAGGTTTTTGCTGTGCCGAATCATATAAATTTAAATAAAGTCTTGTAGTGCTAGTGATAACAGCGGGCTAGCTCATTATTTTTGTACCGAAATGAAATTGTGTGAGGCCCACTAACAACATTTAGGTTGAAACATGTCGAAGTTCCCCTTTAATGATGGAACTAGTCAGTGAATAAATGTTCTGGGCTGAGCTTATCTGCTGGATTGCGATCCAAGGCTGTGCAGCAGCAGCAGCAGCTGTACTGTGCTGGAGAGGAAAGGAGGCAGCCCAGTGGCAGGGGAACTGGATCAGAGGGTCCGACTGCATTGGGAAGGAAATGAAGTCATAGTCATGAAACCCAAGAGTAGATCAGACAATAGACAAGTGGAGAGTATAAGGGGGGAAAAGACAGAATGCAAGAGAAAAAAAAGAGAAATATGGAGCGAGGGGAGGTGCTGGGGGTGAATGCAGTGAGCTTAATTTCCCAACAGCCTAGTGTTGGCTTTCAATCATATGTTGCGCAACCTTTTTCTTTTTAATGTAACACTCTTTCCGAGACAAACGTCATGGTACAATTAATCATCTACCATTACAGCCTGTTTGATTAAGAAAGGTGAGACATGGGACAGTTTCACTTTGATGTGCGTGTGTGCAGTTGTGCATGTGTGTGTGCGTGTGTGTGATACTGAGGCAGACAGTAGAGCTCCCCTCCTAAGCCTGTTAATTACACCTGAGGTTAGATGTGAGGTGTGTGAGCTCAGGTCAGACCGGTGGGAGACTGATGTGTGTGTGTGTGTGTGAAGCCCTGGACCTGCAAGGCAGCAGAGCGTTCAGCTGGAACATCACAGCATTTTGTCAAGCATGGATCACGCCCAGCCCACATGTGAGCACTCACAAGCACGCACATACACACACACACACATGCACACACATATACACACGCACGCATGCACACACAGACCCACCCATCCACACACACACACACACACACACACGCACATACTCGCACACAGCCTAATCTGCATGTTACTGTTCCACCACCATCTCATAGCTTCATCAGACTTAACTAATAATATAGACAGTAGTGCAACTGTTGGGCAAGGGTCATCTTGTCATCTTTTAAAACATTATATTTTTAAAAGATGACAGTCTTCATAGATACACCTTAAGCCCACATTTTGATTTGATGATTTGGTTACCTACGATGCTGATGAATTATTGCCTGCAGACTAGGGTACGTTGCTGAAAAATAACCATTATACTCAAATAAACCACCTTAACATGATGCACTGAATTCAGAACATACAGTATATTGCAAAAGTAAGTACACCCTTCACATTTTTGCAAATATTCTGTTATATCTTTATATCTCAACACTATAGAAATGAAACTTTGATACAACTTAAAGTAGTCAGTGTACAACTTGTATAGCAGTATAAATGTATTGACCTCAACATATAGCCGTTAACGTCTAAACAGCTGGCAACAAAAGTGAGTACACCTCACAGCGATCTTGTCTAAATTGTTACCTTTATCTTCAGCTTCCTACACAAGTCAGTTGTCATCTTGGATGTGTGCTTAGGGTCATTATCATGCTGTAAAATTGCCATGCCATGCAAGCGGCAAAGTTTTTGAAGAGAGGGGATCATGTTCTGCTTGGAATTCATGTTTCCCTCTATGAACAGCTCCCCAGTGCCAGCAGCACTCATGCAGCCCTAGATCATGATGCAACCACCGCCATGCTTGACTTTAGACAAGGAATAACTGTCTTGGTGCTCCCTACTGGGGTACTAACACAAATGCTGGACACCATCTGAGCCAAGCAAGTTGGTATCATGTGCTGAAGACAAGCAGTTCAAGAACATAGATGTCCCGTGGTCTACTAAGACCAAGATAAACTTGCTCAGATTATGTCCAGCATGTGTGGTGGCACCTTGGTAAGCACCAAGACAATTGTCATGTACCTAAACCCATTTGAGCACCTGTGGCACATCCTGAAGCGAAGGGTGAAAGAGTGCAAGGTGTCTAACATCCACCAGCTTTGTGATTTCATCATGAAGGAGTAAGAGAGCAGTGTGCAGCTCTGGTGAATTTCAAGCCCACAGGGGCATATTGACAGCTAGGCACAATTTATACAAGACCGCTGTGAGGTGTACTCACTTTTGTTGCCTGCTGTTTAGATGTTAATGGCTGTATATTGAGTTATTTTCAGAGGACAATAAATGTATACTGAGATACAAGCTATACACTGACTACTTTAAGTTGTATCAAAGTTTTATTTCTATAGTGTTGCCCCATGAAATGTTATAACAGAATATCTGCAAAAATGTGTGTCCTCACTTTTGTGATATACTACATATCATACAGTGACAAAAGAAAGGCAAATATACAGGGATGAATGGACATTATATTTTGTAATGAGTGGACATAGTTGAAAATAGTCTAGTCAAAATCCAGCTTGGTTGCGTTTTCCCTCCTCCTCAGTCATTGTCAGATTTGGTCCTCTCTTTGGAGAGTGATATTAGGTCCCCAAGACAAACATTAAGCATTGTCTCTGGGCTTAAAGAGGGAGGGATATCCTCTGTTTATTTGCTTTTTACTCACCGGGAAAGAAGGAGGGAAGGCAAGAAGGGGTGAGAAAGAAAGAAAGAAAGAAAGAAAAAGAAAGAGGAATGATCTATGCTCACTTTGACCTGACTGTCGAGGCATCAGGAAGAAAGGAAAAGATGGCTAAGGAGGGCCTCCAGGTCAGGCGTCTCCAGCCATTTTTCCTCTGTGAGCTACTTTGACAAAATCAATGTGGTCGAGAGCTACTTTACTATTTTACAATAGTGTTACTAATAGGCCTGGAGATCAATGTCAAAATCCTTTACCATCTCATGCCCCTACAGCACAGTGCAAACACTCATCTGAAGTGTAAGTGTTGCCTTTATTTTCCATAGTAGCTAAACCTAGTGCTAGTGCTAGTGCTAATGCATTACCAACATCAATTCCCCATCAGAGAGCAGTAAAACTGAGAGGATGTTTGATTTGATTTCATAGAGATTTTAACAGGGTTAATACCCTTTGTGACTGTGTTATGAGATGTATTTAAATTTCCTTTGACCGTTTAGCTACTCTTAAGCAGGTGACAGGCTCCTGAGCTACCAGTTGGAGACCCCTGTATTAGGGTATATTACAAAGAAACATAGCATAGCATCTCATCAGTCAAATCACAGCATAACCTTTTATTTAGTGTCACAAGAAGTAAAGTCAACCATACTTAATTACATTTACTGGGACTCCTAGACTGGGACCTGGGATCTGTGGAAGGAGGTTTATATACACACATGTCAGTCTTGGTAAAGCACAGAACTCCCTTTTTACACACACACATGCACGCACACACACTTAAAGTTCTTTCAAAAATCATCTTTCCAGTCACTCTTTATGATATCCTATAAAGTAAAGACACAACTGGAATGTTATGAAGAAATTAAGTGTTCATAAAAAATCCCAAATGTGGTGAATTACATTTCAAAGAAACCTACTGGAAAATCGTTTACAGTGAATTAAAAAGCATAATTTTAGAAATGGCAAAGATTTACACTGTCCATTTTAATTTGCGCTGAACCAGGTGAAGCAAGGCTTCAGCTAATTCAGTTACAGTATGTAAGACCTACAATCTATAGTAAATTCACAGGCAGTGTGAGAGAACTGGTGAAGCTTACATACTCGGTAGTATATTCTAGCAGGAGATGTCAGAATGCTAAAATCAAGGGGAAAAAAAAAACCATTAGTGTGAGTATACCCTGAGTGGTGTGTTAGTGTTGTGACTTAAGCAGGTTTATGATTGGAGCACAGTAGCCTGTGTGTAGCTCCAGTGATGTGGATGCACCGGTGGAGGAGGAGGCGGCTGCCTGCGGTTTCATGCTCTGCTGGCTGTGTATCTTACGGCGCCTGGAGTCTGCGCGGGCCGTGAGTTAGATGTTCAGCCCCGGTCAGTCCCTGGGAGGAGATGTGTAAGTGGTGTCTAATCATGTTTGATTTGGCAGACATCACCAAAACTCTCGGAAAGGGGTGTGGAGAACAATTAAAAAACATAACACAAGTCAAAACAAGTTTAACTTCAACTATTTGTGTGAAAGAAAACATGGTGTCTTGTAATTAGTCCGTCAGCTAAAATATGCTATCAGTCTGCCTCATACATTACAAAGATCATCATAAATCATCATAATTACAAAATGTCACACCATTGTGTATTACAAATCACGATGGCTGTAAACACACTGATATTAAAAGGCATGTGTGTTCCCTGTCACATCATTATGTGACATATCATGTCTAATAATGGCTGTTAAAAAAGGGTTTTCTTTTATTTGAAATACTTTAAACACTTTGTGGGTCTGGGTGTATTGTAGTAGTGTGTGTCTGTGTGTGTGTGTGTGTGTATACGTGTGTGTATGTAATGTTTATTTAAGTCCAAATTGTATCTGTTCAGAAAAGGGGCTGAGTGTGAGAGTTCAGTCAGACTATGTCCAGTCACAACTGGCTACACAGTATGTTTATGTGCCAGCGACTGGGTGCATATCTGAAATCAACTCTGAGAGTCAACTCTTACTCTCCCAAACATGTGCCGATGACACAGAAGCACAGACACAACTGTAGAGATTATCTTTGCTGAGAGAAATTTGCAGGGGGGATTTCTGTGGAAGGTGAACATCTGTTGACTCACAACCTATAGCTGTAGCACAAATACCTCTCCCTTGTCCCACCACACAGACACGGACACAGACAGAGATACCAGTAAACAATTGCAAGCAGCCTCATCTTCTTACTGTCATTATTTGCTCTGTCAGGTCCTGTCTCAGGGGGGCTGGGACTTGGCCACCTAATGGCATGCCATCATTCAGGTAAAGGTGTTTGCCATTGGATCGTCTTACGGCTCCCTTTTACCTGGCTGGGGCTACCGGACTCTTCTCAGCAAACAAGGCAAGCTTTTAGAGGAGACCTCCCTCATGCCAGTGCTACAGCTCAGGACAATGTGAGTTTCCACTTCAAGACAAAGAGGAAACATCAGTAACAACCTGGCTTTAATGGATGATATAGTTGCTTATAATTAATTGGACCCATTTTGAGGGCTGGCAAACAATGAAATTGAATGCAATGTAAAAACTAGGGTATATGTAGTATATGTAGAGAAGTCCTGATGTGGTATACTCGTAAAGCTTGTAAAGCGTGGTATACTTGTAAAGTAGCAGCTATTCATGGATTTTCTGTAAAATGTAAGTGGCCCTTAATGCATTTTGCTCAATTGACCCAAAGGCTCATCTATTCAAATACAACAAGAAAAGTCATTTTCTTATACTGAATGAGGTCAGCTTCTACAATGCACACAGGCAACTCTTTCCATTGCATATTTATATGAGTGAAAAACAAAAAACAAATAGTAGTTTTAAGACTGAGGTCCGACTGAGCACACTGCACTTTTTCTTAGTCCCACACTATAAGTTTTCTATTACAACTTCAGTGATGACTCTGTTTATTCACCAACGCATGCAGAAGTAGGCCAGCCTGTAAAACTTCTGTGTGCACACGTGTGTATGTTTAAGTGCGTGCACACGTAAAAGACGTTTGCTTGAATGTGCACGTGTGCATTCCATTCCAAGAGTCACTAATGTAAAACTGATTAATTCTGTGTGTATATGTGCGTGTGTGACACAAGACGAATAACCATAGTTTAATGCTCACTCTCTTTCCCTCTGTGTGTGAATGTGTATGTGCGTGTGTGAGTGAGTGTGTGTGTGTGTGTGTGTGTGTTGTGCATGTTTGTTTTTATGTCTGTGTCTGGTTGTGTACATAACCAGAAAGCCACGTACAAAAGCATGATTGATGAAGTTCAGCTTTGTGGGTCCATTGCTTTTTGTGACAATGTCTGTCAAGATGTTCCTATAGCAACCGCACTGTAAATACCATCCAAGCAGCTTCAGCCCTGAAATACCCTGAACCTTAGCTGTGCAAACATCTTCTTATGCTGACTCTGCACTTGCCTCAAAATAATCTCTCTAGTTCCAAGTGCTATACAATTGTAAAGTAGTTTGCAAATTGAGACAAGGCGAGACTTTCATGTATGTTTCATCAAACAGTTAGACAACAACCTAAAGCAGTCAAACACATCATGCAAAACAAGAGGTGACATTATGTCATGGTTTATTTCTGTGCAGTGGCTGATATAGACTGAATAGTGTTCAGCAGCAGGAAACACACAGTAAGCCTATTCTATGAACCCCCCCAAAGCTGCCTTGCAGTTCTACATTCACTTCTGACTAGCATCACATAATGGGCCTATGACCAAAGAAGCTTTCCCATTGGATATTTCAAACTGAATTTAGAGCGGCACATTAGCATTGCATAAAAACACAAAACTTTCAGTTGAAATTAGAAAGACGCTTAGGTTCATCATGGCTCATAGAAATATCACTCTAGTCAAGTCTACTCATTTAATGTTAAATAAAACCTTCATTACTGATTCTGTGCATTTACACTACAGTACATGAAGTGCTTAAAACCATTAATTCTGAAATTTTTAGTGGCTTAACGTTTATTTAACTTACATCCAATGTAGCAACTATTTCTAAATTGCCCCCGAAATACAGGCCTCTGTGCACAACACTGAGCAACCCAAAGTGATTAATGGATTATTGCCCTGAACAAACTTGTTCAAGCACAAGGTTAGTCAAAGCTGTGCTTCCTCTATGATCAAATAATTCTATTTCATTTGACAGTTGTAAAAAACTCATAGTGAGATGAATATCAAACTCAAGACCCTCTCCCATCTTCAATAGCCTACACTTAAAAGCGTAGCCCTGATTTGAATTTTAACTCTTATCGACATTATCCTATCCGGCTTTGGTACAATGCTCTGTAGCATTATATTATTCAATATTTGACTGTAAAATTCTATATTTATTAGAGATTGCATTGCCTTGGGTTACAACTGACATAGTTACAACTTCAACCATTTTCAGGTTTAATTTAAGCTAATTTAATTCATAAACTAATGTTCAACTAATTTAACTACTACTACAATGTGACTATTATAGACTAGTAATATCTTATCGTTTTCGTAATAAACTACGTGTAGCTACATTCGTCGACATAAGTCCTTAGAGAATTAAAAAATAAAACTAAAAATCAAAACTGAATGAATACTGTTACAACACTTCTTTACATCACATAAAACTGCTGCAGAGAGGCTGCACAAAGTGGCTGCATTTACAGTCGACCATGCATATTGCCATTAGCTGAACTCAATCAAGTACAAGTTTTAGATTATTTGCGTTCAACTCAACCCAAGCGTTGAGCCAACTAGTCAAACAAAAATAGGCTATGTATTTGCAAGGCACAAAATATAATAACATCGAAAACTGGAATTTGTTGCTGAAAGAGGCTAAAGCGCAGATGATACAGAACAAAAGTTCAGGCATTACTGCTTACTGAGCGATAGCCTACTATGAGATAACATCTCCAGAGGCGCCGTTCAGTGAACAGCACCATTAACTGCAGTTTGCGTAGCACAAATGGGAGGGGAGCAACATGGTGAGATGAAAGTAAAAATAATTAATTTTGTATAAAGGATCTTGGCCTACGTGAATTATCACTGCATACAATCTTCATAAGGGGCAGTCTACTTTTGTGTGATGTAATCTGCAATCCAGTTTCACAGGTTGGTAAATATTGAAAATAGCATGAAATATCGAAAACATTAGAGATATCCTTTCTTTTTACATACCTTTATTATGCATATTTACAAAGGAATTCATTTAGAAAATATATATAATAAACCTTTCAAAAATAGTTAACATTTACAGACATGCTCACTAACTGGCTCCTCAGCTTGACAACCTTTTGTTTGGCTTTCATGCATGCATGTTCACAAGCAAATTAGGTGACATTTTCCATAACCAGCTGCGACCATAAAGTTCTTTACTTGCCACAAACATTTGCATTGTGCCACCACGTGTATTCTTTCTGGCAAGTCTTAAGATGGATCAGTCAAAAACAAGACCCCTGCAAATATTGCAGAAATTCAATTCAATCCTGCCGTCCTGTCGTTCGAACCCGTTTAAGGGGGAAGACAAAAGTTATATTCGTCTTCGCCAAATTGGCTTACTACCTCTTAACCTACTAAAAGGCATGAAAGTGCGTGTCCAAAATCTCTTTTCCTTCTCCTCTGTAGCATCTCTGCTCAGGATTACACGAGAATGTTCTGAAGTTAGGAACCTGAGGTAGTGAGCGCTAGCCCGTGCACGCTACTCAGCGTCTCGTGCTGGTGCTTGCTCAGAGGACTCGGAGGTTTTCTGTTTCCAGCTGAAAACAAAAGGGAGGTGTTTATGCGGTAAATAAACACTCTCAAAATTATCATGTGAAATATACTGTCGATTAACCTCTTTGTAAACCTATATGGTACCTGTCAGAATGAGCTTAATGGGGACTGTTTGACAAGTTCATATTTATTTTGTCAGAATCCAGATGTACCAATTGAGTTCTGTTAATATTAGGCTACATATTAGGCAAATATCAAAATGAGCATTGTTTAGTGTGTCACTATAAGTCAAGTGTGATCTCTGAATAATATTGCTGCAGGACATAGATCCAGAATGTCAAGATGCGTTAATTTGCGCTCATTCTTTAACCGATTTAGGCCCATTATGGGCCTTGATCAATTTACGTGCGGTCTTTGCATCTGCGTGCACAGACCGTGGTAACAGTATCGTTTAGATAATCCTGTAAACAAGTGATTGTTTCTGAATTTTAACTGTCAGAAACAACAATTCAATAATTCATTAAATCAATAATTTTACTTAAACAGAGACACAATCTCCATTCCATATGACTGAATAAGGAGGACAAATGTCGCCTTTCAGTAAAACCAGCTGTGCCAAACGGAACAAAACTATGCTTACCTTCTCGTGAGGAGTGCTTGAAGGCCATAGGTGAATGCAGGTTTGGCGCATGCATGGCCGTGGCACTGTTGGGATGAGACAGCGTGGCTCCTTGGGACTGCCATGGATGTCCAGTCACATAACTACCAGCTGGCCCACCATATACCCCATATTGGTTGGCTGGCGAGTATGCACAAGCTTGAACATAACTGGACAGGGATGACGAGGACTATGGCAAAGAAATTATATAGCAAGCGCAAGTTAGTGTACATCCGGAAGCCCAATTTGTGTTTTCCCATCAGTGCAAAGTTGGTGCCTTCTAAATTAATTGACATTCTAAAGTAATATCTTAAAAATTATGTTTGTTCGAGGCTTTTTCCAAGGCGTCTTTAATACTTTTATTAATACTTGTAGTCTAAATATTTTTTACCTCACAGTTTTGTATAAAACGAACTTTTTAGAGCCTATAAATGTGTTTCTGGAATCTAGCACTTGCAATATAGACCAGAACTTCGCCTCATTTTGTACGTCATGAAATACCATATCGGCTAAAGGAAAAAAAACCTTGTCATAGGCCAACACCGTGAAAATCTTGATTCCACCCAGATTATCTTGGTTATTATACTAATATAGGAATTACATAAAACCTACAATCGTCCGTATTTTTTTAATCTTTTTTATTTTGACATGTGCCGTATTTCTTGTTGGTGTGCTACCTAAAATGGTCACCTGCGCTTCAATCCTTAACACACCAAACATACTAATTTTATGCGTCCTCAAACCTACTTCAGTAGCAATGATTAATTTCAGAGACGTGGAAGCACCTTTTTAAGGTAGGCCTTTACATAAGATAAGATCTTTCGAGCTATATTCTTAAAATATGATAAAAGGCACCATTACTGAGAAACACACAGAAACTCGACAATAGTAAAGTAATCATGAGTCCATTTCCCAACAGAAGGATAAAAGTCCATAATATAAACATTGCATTTGTATGCGATGTCTTTATATTTTAAGACAGGCCTACACAGAGAAGCACTTCCTACTCTTGTTACCTGTGGATATTTGATATCCGCTTCAATAGGTGACTTTTCAATGCCATTGATGGCGTGCGCAGATGGAAATGTGGCTCTGTTCACGTTAGTCCAGTCCTCTAACTTCGGCTGGTAACTGTCAGCTCCAGCAATAGCTATGAAAGAAAACAGGTTTAGTTCTAATTAGTCGAACGAATAGCTACAAATATGTAGCTTTAATATCTACAATCAACGACAGAAATGGTTGGTGGGATAAACAAGTGGGCTATGTATTTAAAGGTGTGTGTTTGTGTGTGTGTGTGTAAAAATAACGCTCAGACATCAAAACATTTGAGCACATCAAAACATCTGAGCACATGCACACACTGTGAAGTAAGTAATGTAGCAAATATCTAGAAATAAATATAATGAATAATATGTAGGCCCAAACGATATGCGTAACATTTTAATTATTTTAAACTGCTACCTATCAGGCAACTGTTCCAAATTTAATTTCAGAAATCAGATGCCAGTGGGCCTGAGCCTTGGTCCTGAAATAGTTGGGACAGTTGTGTTATCTACTAAACATTGTATGTATTTTCTGAAGAGCAACAAGCTAAAAATGCATTAAAATAGCTTAGAGACGATGGTAAACGTGACAGAGTAAGTCTATTGGCTATGTAGATCTATGTAGGTAACACGTCAGATATACAGTGGTACAGGCTAAATGTTTTTTAAATGTAGTTTTCCACCGTCTTTTTTAGACTGAACGCCGACTCGTGATTTACAATCATAACTTTTGAAACTGGCAGAGAAGTGCTCATATGACTTACACATTTCTAAAAATTTGTAGGCTGCAAAGACAGAGGTGGTGTGACTAGTGGACAGAAACTGTTTCTGGAATTAGTAAAACAAAAAGGAGAATGCGTAAACAAACCTGAAGGATCCATGAAGGCTCGTATACCTAAAAAATTGCTAACAGTGTGCATCGATGACCAGGCCCGTGACAGACTGACGTGCCCTGTTGCCACTGGCACTCCAGGTGCGTTTCCCAGTTTGTTCCCGGTAGGAGACATTGTATTCGAGTAAGAGTAAGGATACATATGATTGTATGGTATCTGTGGAGGTTGTGGCTTGCTGTTTTCATACTGATTCGGTTGGGACAAATTGCCAATCTTGTTCCGAAGTATTCGGCTAATGGAGCTGACTGAAGGGACGTTGTATTTGTCGCAAACTCCATCTGCAAGAAGTCTGTCACGGATTTCCCAAGCAAATATCCCAGGGTCCGACTGCTTGTACTCCCTAATGCTTTTTACCACGTTTGGCGTTGTTACTCGTGGTTTACTTCCTCCAATTGCACCGGGTAAAATTGAACCCGTTTCGTTGTACCTCGCCAAGATCTTGCTCACACAACCATGCGAAACGCGCAGTTGTCGACTGATGTCACAAGGTCTTATTCCGAGCTGGGCCAGCTCTACTATTCTTGCTCGGATAGCATTGGGAAGAGGTCGGCCATTAACAAATACACCACCGAGCTGGTTGACTTCTCCGTATGTTTGGTCTGTTAAAAAAACAGGTACAGTAGATACAGAGTTGGTCAAACCACAGGATAAAATGTAGATCTTCCAAAACAATTACGTCATGTCGGCTACCGCACTCTCATCAATAATATTATGGACATGTTTTCTCCGCAAGTCTTTATCTGTACGGCTAGTTATAGTACATTGGACTGATCTCTCAACCCAATGCATGCTATTGCAAAAATGTGGAAGACTAGACTAGATCTTTCACATTTTCACAAACCACAGTGTACCCTAAAGTAGCCTACAGAAAATACCAGAATATGATAATGCCATTATCATTCAAAGCCAATGCAATGATTCTGTGCATCTTTGCTTGTGAAAAACGAAGTCTAGTGTTTCTCTGCTTATTAGATTCAACTGCATAGGATCCAGTTGATTTAAAACGTACCCATTAGTGCATGCTCTCCTTTATCCACGTTTACAGCTAATATCCAGGCACTGGTCCTTGTGACTGAACATGGGGACAATACTGCTTGAGTGTCCCAGTCTGTAGTGCTCTTCTGTATCCCTTTTAAACGAGCTGACAATCAGTGATTCAAGGCAAAGAGTCCTGTGATCTTTGCCCCTGAAGAGGAAAAGTGTCCATCTCATGGACTGAAGTGTGCTCAGATTAATTTGACGCCTTATTCACGTCAGTCTCTCCAGTTACATTTTTGTTCTTCAATTTCATTGGTCCTCTCTAGCATACACGCAGTCATTTCCTGTATCTGACTGCTCCCCTTTGAAAGGCACCACTTCACTGAGAGGAAGTTTGCCTTACATCAATCAATGAACCCTATGCTGCCAAATCAGGCAGAATTTATGCCTTTTGACTATTCCACGAGACTTCTTAGAGGTCTTAGAGGTCTCCTTTCGGTTTTGTTAGAACGAATTTCAAGAAAAGTAACCTCAAGCATCGCAAATGGTGTCAAATGTAGGGACAAGAGCCAGTGAAGTCTACAGCACCGATCTAAAACGCACAATTTCACAACTGTCAAGATGAGCAATGAATAATAATCGATTTGAGATTTAAATCAATTTTCATATCCTCGATTTTTAAAAATTATTTTCACAGATGATTTTGTACCCGAAGTCGGAGTCCAGTACAGTTAACTATAACAGTCCGGGCATTTTACAGTCCGGGCACTTAACTATAAGCCTACTGCTGAATTCATTGTGTATGCTATTAGTTAATCGAAATGTGGTGTTAGTTTGCATAATAGTTACACCAGAGATAGTTTAGAACCGTCTCTGGTTACACGTTGCAGATGATGGAACCTTATTGGTGACCTGTTACGTAGCCTACGTAACCTTTGCCTAGCTCATGAAGGCAGTCGGCGTTAAATAATTTATTATTTCATGTATTCAATTTATTTCATTTCGATGAAAAGCTTCTTTAATGTGGAAACATAGACTATGAATTATATTTTCAACATGTAAAACTCATAGGGTGAACTGCAATCGTTATGCTATTAGTAATTATTTACAATGGACACAGGATTTCACATGGCATGGCATCAGATGTAAAATATATGTAGTTGTTTCAGCATTAAATAAATGATGTGTTCATAAACATACATAAAGAACATAATTTCAGTGCAGACTAAACGTGGTATTCAGCTCAGACTATGTGAAACAAATCTATCAAAAGTGGATTACCTCTGTGTAAATGTAGGCCTAATTGTGTCAAATATAAAACAATGGTATAATAATGTGTTCTCCTGTTTTCTGTATTTACACTGACACCTGAAAGAATGCCACCCTCGTAAGATCAGTAGCCTATATGTTGCCACAGAAATGCTAAAGGGGAACGTACCCCACAGCGTCTGACACATCAGTGCTGGTTTTGTTATCTATCAAGCGGCGAATTCGGTCCCGGTCCGGCGTAGATCTGTCAAATCAGGGCCTCATCGCTAGGCCAAGCCACTAGGTCGTGATAATGTTACATTTGTTGTCATAATTACGCTCTGAATTTTATTTAACATCGCAAAAATGCTCGTTTTGATAATAGAAACAGACGTGATATTACCTACAGTGCATGCGCAATTGTAGGTGATAATGAACTTTTTTTTTAACCAAATACTCGCCATGCGTAGATCTGTTAATAGCAGATAATGTGGTTATGCTTGACACTGATCTTGTTGGCCCTTATTTTATCATCACAGGAGGCCATTCAAGGCAGCGGTTCATTTTGCGACGATATTTTATGTAAAACATTTTAGGTAACAGGCTTCAAATTAAACTAAATACTAAACGATCTATTGGAGTACACTTTTTGGGCATGCTTGCCTTAATTGAGCCGTAATTCATTAATGACGTATATGCTTCCGCAACAGAAAAGAATGCTCCTTTGATCACAGCGTTAAATTATAAGGACCGGTCCCCCTTTTAATTTGCCTTTCATTAACACCTTGCAAAGTCAATCAGCTCTACCTGCCCCATGGTTCGTTACTCGTATACAGTGTTTGTTCACAAATATTTGTTTCTCGTTGCAGGGTGCAATGGAAATAGTCCATCATTATTGGGCAACCCAGACTAATTTATTTTACGTGTAATTGTGCCTGAAACGCGCGTGCCGCTGTCACGTATGAGTAGAATATGACTCGTGAGGGGAAATCTATAACTCATTTTTTGAATTTACATTCCATACTGCATGTGTTTGCGTCATGTGCATAACTATGCAATTGGGCATGGTTTTACAAGAGCACCAAGCGATCCCTAATTTAAGCGTGCAGGAGTTTTTTTTTTTTTTTTTTTTTTGACGAGGTGGGTAAGCGGAGGAGTTGGGGAAAAATAAATTGGCCTGCATTCTGATTCTTGTCAAAAACTCTGCTTCTTGGTGAGGCAATCAATCTGTAGTTGCATCAGAGGTTTCCTTTGATAACCTTAAACAAGTACCACAGCAGCACTTAATGAAAAACAGTCCTGAGATGCTAAGCGATTAACTTATATATAAAATAGTAGACTTCATAACTAACGAAAGCGTTGTGTTAGTGCCAGTACCCCCACGATGTATTTTTTTGTTTTATAAGTTGCCGCAAATTGTGGAGATGTTACCGATTAAGAAAAGAATATGTTACACTGGGTTTATCGTGATTAAACCATGCTGGTGTAGATTTTAGCTCTTGTTATACATGTTATATCTTAGATCTTGTTATCCTCTCCCTGTAGTGGTAAAGCCCTGAACATGTAGAACATGGGTGGACCTCTCAGACAATCGGCACTGGATATTAACCTTCATTAATCGAGGTTAAATCCATGGAAGCCATATAAAGTTCAAGATTCCTAGGCATTGCAGGTTTATTGCAACCAACTATTGGCCAGTGTGGAGCTGCTCAGCATTTTCTCGCAGCCTTCAAGGTTCATATAAAAGTGGTCATGACTATGGATCAGGCCATCTGTTTCTGTTCTATTCCACACATCTCCTATTGCCGCCACTGCTTGTTAGATGAGCCATCTCAAAACAGCACTAGCACAGAATCCAGCTCAATGGCAGAAAAAAAAGCTAGGAACACATTCTTTTTATAGCTATTGTTAATAACTCATTCTCTAATTACAGCTCACATGTTTGGATGATTCCCTGGTTTGAGAACATAAAGATGCTAGAAATAGGAGAAGGCCAATGTCAGCCAGTACTGCACTGGATTTGTGGCTTATCACATGCCCTGACTGTGAAAGCAGTAGCCAAACGCAGAACAGCTATACTTTGGAGTTTGGAAAAGGCACAAGATGAGGGTGGCCAAATATTGCTTCAGCAAGTATAGACTAGTGCTGTCATATGGTTGAGCACAGGGAAGATACATGAGTGTGTGTCAGCAGAAATTCAGCTTGTGGGGACAAAGAAGTTATATTATGTGTGCTAAATAAATAAGAAAACAATCTCTGGTTGTAGTATTCAGTTGTGTGCAGTTTTAATTTTTTTTACTATCGAAATCCATAACGTCCTCAACACCTCAACAGCTGTGGCTTGAAATGTCTAAAAAAACGGACAAGCTACATTTATTTATTGTTACGATATTTCTCTGTTGTTTCATTACACTAATAATGAAGTCGAGGTTATGCTGATTTGCCTGTATGGGAATGAAGAACGCATGCTAAGAAACACACACACATCATTCAGTGTTACTATTATCTGTTGGCCAACAGGTTTACCACATCAGAGCGCTGATGCATTTGAGGAACTTTCACAACTGTCCCAAGATCAAAAGCGTTTGCGGGGCTCTGGCAGAGATGTGATCTACTCTTTGATGGAGATATACCTCTTTTCACTCAATGCCCAAACACTGATGCCCTTATAATATTAAGCACCTACATGATTTTATATTCCAGTAAAAAATAAAATTGGTGTCTATTCACGACTTCAAGAGGGAAGCACACAGGGATAAATTATTATTTATAAATTATATTTCAACAGCAGCCTATTTTTAGAAGAGGTAAAGGGACAATTAAGTAAGAGAGAATAAGTCTTATATCAAGGGCCATATAAAACATTATCAAGAAGCCTGATTTGAATTAATATGAAATTCCATAACGTTGAAGTGTTGATATAGTGTGTATCACACATTGCTCAGATAGGTATTTGTGAGCTCTACTACAACATTGATCTTACATTGCTTTCATTACACTGACTTGATCCCTAAACAAAGGTTATTAAAAGCTGCTAACACAATAAGACTAATTTCACATTATGCAAACAGGAGAAAAGCAAACAGCTGCAAATACTCTGTATCTTAGCAGCTGTATTGCTAAAAGAGAATCCTGAGAATCTTTTTTTGGCCCATACGTCTACTGGTGTGAAATGCAAACTATTTTATATATGCCGTTCAAATAATAGATAACCAAAATTAGAAGATGAAGAAATGAATGGGATATTAGACCCCCATTAAAAAGATTCCAGGTATGTATCACTCATCAGTTTTTGTTCACTGAGCTCAACTTTAAACAACCAACAAACTTTTTGTCTCCTTTGGCCAATAAAACTGCTTAAATTCCTGTAAACCTTATCCAATGGCACCCTCATCTGGCTAAACCTAATTACAAAGTAATCTTGAATTTGCAAGCTGCTCTGAAGGTTGAAAGTAAGTTGTAGCAAGCAAAAAGTCGTACAAGCAATTACAAGCAAGCAAAATGCTTTAACCTCCTTTATGAGAAATGTTTTGTAATAACAGGCTCTCACAATGTAAGCCTTATTGAGTTTTTTTGGACACAATTTCCCATATTTCCAAATTGCTCTGTTGATAGCCTACATGTAGATAATTCTTTTTTGAATCCGTTTGTAAGGCACGTCTCCCTTAACTTTAAGCGTTTGTTCATAATGTTGAATAGCACCATGAATAAAAAAAATAAAAATGTAGGGTGTAAAATCAGTCTAGATTACCTAAAATCCGTAGTAGTAGTAATGTGAAGGTTATCCACATGATGGCGCTCTATCACAACATAAGAGCTGGATAGGCCTCTAAAGAGCAGTGGCGTTCATCCAAACATGCAGCGTTGACTGCAGAGGGTGCAGAGTTTGAACATATCACACGAAGGCAGATCGAATAAAAGACGTTGGGATTTTTTGGTGGTTTGAAAAGGGAAATTTACGTAGAAAATGTATATTTTTATTCATAATGTAGCCTAGAATATACAGCAGAGGCATGGGCCTGGGTCTCTAGAGAAAATAACACATTTACTAAATTAGAAGACAAATAATTGGGATCATTTGAAAATTTAGGCTTAGCCTTAGTTTAATTGCTTTCGACTAAACTGACATTTAAAGGAACAAATAAGAATTCGCTACATTTCCCACGGTTATTGGATGCCTACACAAACATGTTCAGTTCTCGTTTGAGTCAGCAGAGTTCGCCAAAGGATTGCAAGTCAGCAGCAAGTGAGACAGAGGCATCTGGAGATCAGTATCGTCTGCGTACGTCTTAAGCTGCCTATTTGCAAAACCGTAATTGCTGTGTTCAAACAGATCGTTCACGAACTGGAATGGAAAAGTGAAGAAAACAGTGGTAGCGTGAAAACGCTGGTAGCGTGCAGGCTATCTATGACCTGGCAACAGACGAGGAAAGTAGCCTATTCCTTGCAAATAACCAATGTAATAATGTCTTATAGGCCTAATTAGGGATGTACACGACCAGACTATGCCCAATTGTTACGATTAACAGATGACAAGAGATACAATAATGAAAAGAGTAAAGTTAGGCAGTTGTTGGACTTTAGTTCATGAACATGGCTACAGTATATCCCTACAGTGTGTTAGGTAATCAAGGTATGTAGTAGGCTCGTGGTAGGCCTATGGCATCCTCCAGAGCATTCTCCTCCCCATTTCAGATTTTTTTGGAACTATAGGCGTGTGTGAGTGAGTGAGTGAATGAGGAGTGTGTGTGTGTGTGTGAGAGAGAGAGAGAGAGAGAGGAGGGGGAATCCCAAATGAATGAAGAGATAGCCGATTGAAAGCAGCTGAATACCATGACAACTAGGAACAACCTCAGATTTATTCCAATCGGTTAGGGTGCATTGTAAGGGGGCGTCAATCATCTATTATGTCGTCCCCGAAATAAATGCAAAACTTGATCCTGCACAAAAACTTTCAACAGGAGCCGGACATTTGTCTACACTCCTGCCTTTGTTCGCAGCTTAGCAATCGGTTTGTATTTGTGTTTGCTCGGTCCGACCACCCAGGATGCAAAGAAGACTAGCTGAAAACGGGCTGCATTGTCACCCACGTCACATAGGCTTATAGCATGAGCGCAGAGGAAAGTGAAATAAGAAAAGCTCCAGAGGAAAACTACAGCAGACCTCTCTCTCTCTCAATCACACACACACACACACACACACACACACACACACACACACACACACACAGTGATGGACTAAATGCAAAAAAGGCGAAGGGTAGAGCATGTATGTATGTGTGTGTGTGAGTGAGTGACAGAGAACGCATATTTCATGTATCAGAGGAAATCACTCTCATTTCTCATTTCTCTTAAAATACATTATTATTAAACTTAAATAATACATTTAAAAAAATAATTAAAAGAAAAAAATGCCCCCTTAAATTTACCATAAATAATTCTGCACTTTAACCTCAATTAGAAGAAACTAAATAGAAAGAAAAGTGAAACTACATATAACTGCAGTAATACATAGGCCTAATATAAAGATTCTAATGACACCAAGAGATGCTGCATAATGAAAAACAATGTCTATTTAAACACGCAGGCTATTGGCAGCGTCGACTCTAAATTTGTAAGCATAAACGTCGTCCATAGCTTATTTATGTCAAGACAACATACAGATATTTGAAATTCCGTTTATATCATTAATTGGGAGCGACTTGTTTTTAATTGCTATGATAACAGCACAGGACGAGAGAAAGGACAGAAGGATTGGAGTGATAAGACACGTATTGTTCCTATTCTCAAACAAAAGTCGATGGCGCTCTGTTTATACTCCTTGACTTAAGCCTGAATCAAAATATTGACCCAAAAGGGTTTCATGAATTGGCCACTTGTCAAATTAAACAACTGAATTTGAATATGGTCAACCCATTAGTTAACTACGTCTTTTGCGTCAATGAAAACATTTTCTCAGCAAAAAACACATCCACTTAAAACTGCAGGGTTTTTCGTATTCGATGAGCACTTAAATTGGATGATGGAATCATTTCGCGCCATCTTTGCAATTAAATGTCACGTAATACCCCCTCCTCGCATTTGCTATGCATCAGTGATGGTGGCTCAAAACCCCCCAATTTCACATCCATAAACAGTCTTCCTCCACTTGACTCTAAAGATCCGCCCACACGCGGCCGCACGTTTTGTCGTGTTTGGTGATGCTTCGCCGTAGCAGGTCCAGTGCTGTTGACATCGACCTTATATGGACCAATCGGTCTTGGACTGGCTGGTCTCAACTAAAGCAGAGATGGTAGCATCGCATCCATGAGTTGCGTCCTCATCAGCTCCACTGGTGTTCACGTTGGTCCTGTTCGACGCATCTATACACTTCAGACTCTGCAGTCTGAAAGCGTTTCGGAATTCAAGAAGACCTGGTTGGTTCTTCTACGAAACCCTGTGGTGATTTCTACAGATTCAGTAGTCTGCTTTCCATCTCCTATTAGGAAAAATGTCATTGCGCAACACAAAGACGGGGTTCTCCGTGAAGGACCTCCTGGACCTTCCCGACACAAATGATGAAGGCTCTGGAGCGGAGGAGACAGATGAGGACACCACAGAGGAAACTACCAAGGCTAACGTGCAAAGTCTCCCTGAAAGTGCTCGGCAATTATCTCTCAGCGCCTTGTGTATGACCAGTGGAAGTCAGTGCACAAGATGGCTTACGTCTGGAAATGCTTCAGTCCATTACAGATGTAGGTATATTTTCATTGTTCCTGAAAAGAAATTGTGTCTTTTTGGGGGGATGTTTATGTTTCATACGTAATGATGAAAAACAAAAAAAGTGCGAAACTATGAAGGAATTAACTGATATTGACGACCATCTTTAGATATCTCCAAACTTGTTTGGAGTTGTATCCAAGTTACAGCATATTTATTGCTTACCCAAACTATGCGTTCACAAAAAGACTATTATAATTATTTGAATAATCAAAATCCTTTAAATTGTTCCGTTAAAGAAAGGACTACTCATAATGTATGGCATTAACAGAAACCTATACTCTCAACAGTAGATGCCCTATCAGAGGACGCACGACAGGATTTAAAGTCTCCAGAACTGTCGGATGAGTCACAAGACAATGATAAAGAGTCATCTGTAGACAACGGCGATGTGAGTAAGAGGAGAAAGCGAAGGGTTCTGTTCTCCAAGGCGCAAACCTATGAACTTGAGCGGCGCTTCAGGCAGCAGCGGTACCTCTCCGCGCCAGAGAGGGAACATCTCGCCAGTTTGCTGCGCCTTACCCCAACTCAAGTCAAAATCTGGTTCCAGAATCATCGCTATAAAATGAAGAGGGCGCGAGCCGAGAAAGGAGTGGACATGGGTCACCTAGCATCTCCGCGGAGGGTGGCCATTCCTGTTTTGGTCCGAGACGGGAAGCCGTGCCATGCGCTCAAACATCAGGAACTTGCCGCGTCTCTGCAGGCCGGAATATCATTCTCGCCCTTCAGCACTCAGCCTCTTCACCAAATGCACGTCGGTAGTCATCTCAGTCCACAGGCCATTTCACAACTTTCAACTGTCCATCAGCTGGCACAGATGCAACGCTGGTCTTGGTGAGGCACTGTGATGGTCCACCTTCACTTAAGACAGAAGAGGGATAACGTGATTACTTGCAAAAGCAAAGCACTGTAATATCTCCGTATTCGTCCCTATAAAAGACTTTTCACTTGTGGTTGTTGCCATTGCCGTTTTGGATGTAGATTATTTTGTCACACGAATGCAGACAAAAGTGAAAATTGTGTTGTTTGTATGTATATTGACCTTAAATATTTATTACCATGAATAAAATCCAGTGATTGTATTTACATTGCGCTTTACATTTGTTTGATTTAATAACTGCCCAGTAATCATTTGATGTAATATAACGCCGAACGAATCTTGTCATACTCACTACTAATTTAGCCATTTTGAGTTTAAAGTGCGACTACGCTCTGTTGCGGTCTTTGCTGTGTTAATTTTCCGTAAGATTTGAAATGTGCTCATTAACCACGAAAACTAGGCCTATCTCAAAAATAAGATTTTTTTAGCAAACAACTTGGAGCTGCTGGGTGGGCCGCAAATGAGACAAAAAAATGACGCTTTGTTCAGGCAATAGACCGAGTGTCAAATTATTTGATAAAATGAGGCAGTAGAAATGTAAAATGATTGTTTTCAGGCATTTTTCATAAGCAGATCTATACCGGATGACTGATTCTGCGTAAACATTCAATCCTTTCTTGTTGCTGCATTTAATAATTTATGAAAAGAAATTCAGTTGTGCAATTTTCTATTCATGTAGCACAGTGCTGTTTAACGTGTCAACCTGTTCGCCACAACAGCCTTCAAAGTTGTCATAACATTGTTAGGATTAACAAGGATTTCAAAACGAGACTATTGTATCCTCTTTACTGATATTACTGATAACCGTTCTGGTTATACAACTTTACTGAGAAAATTGTTTGTAGGTCTACTCGAATGTGGTCACCCTACCTCAAAATCACCCGCATTGTTTACGAATAGCAGGCCTAACTTGAGCTTCATATAAGATAGGTCAGGCTATATTAGACTGCTCTAGAATTCAGTGACAAGCTTTCTCATGTTTCAAATTAATTTGATCTAATAGAGGTTGTGTAGGCTTCTAGTGTAGGTCTCTCGCCACTGAAGGCTATGCCAACACTTTTTGTCAATTTTTTTCCTGGTGCATAGTGATATAGCCCAACAATAAAAGTTATAAAAATAAAAGTTTAAAAATCAGCTCCTTTTTTATTTGACCTTGAATGGGTGTGCTGTGGTAGGCCTACTCAGTAGTCTACTCCTATTGGCTACTGTCTAAAGAGACAATGGTCACCACAAAATGATAACCTCTGTCTAGGTGAAATTCTTTCCTTTTACAAAGACAAGTAGGCTACGCACTTCATGTGATGTATATCACAGATGAAGTGAAAATCATTGTCCTCCATCGCTTATCGTAAATAGCAACTTTAGAAATTTACTGTAACACAATTTTTGTTGAGGAAGGAGCTGCCATCTCCGATTCCTGACTCAATCCAAACTGCTTTCAGAACTCCCTTCCAACCTATCGCGATTCAGCAACTCGCCACGTGGTGGCAGTATTAGACAACGATATGTTTTCCATCATTATCTGAAACCTCTCAAGAGGAATGTTTTTCTCTCCCAAAACCATAATGTTTTTAACGTTTGATTTAAACAAATGTACGTGCATTTGCAGAACAGTTTGTTTATACCTTTCATCAGGTCACACTTTCTAGAAAAGAAGATCTATCCACTTTAAATTCTGAAGATGAAGCAGCAGGCTATATCAGCTCCTCAATTTTTTAAGGACTTCTCAGTTCTGAGTTTTACCTGAACTATCTAAATGTTGCACAATTGTTATGTGGAACAGCTCTAATACTAGATCAGCTAGACCATTTTTTACCAAGATGACAAGCTGTGTGTTTACAAATGAAAAAAAAGAAATCACATAGGTGTAGCTATTTTACCTTTGTTTATTTTTCAAATCACAAAGAAATCCAACCCTTATAACATGTACATCCAACGTTCAATTCACACATACTCTCACATGTTCACACACACACACACACACACACACACACACACACACAAGCACATTCTCTCTCTCTCTCTCTCTCTCTCTCTCTCTCTCTCTCTCACACACACACACACACACAAACAGCTTGTTTTTCAGATGTCAACTTCAAATTCCAAAATTCCATTCACACATCCTCTCACATGTGCACACACATACAGAAACATTTACATAGAACAATTTCATTTAATTTTGCATAGCCTTATCTATTGCATCTCATTTGCATGTATGGAGTGTCACAGTATATGAAGGATATGATCACTATGGATCTGAGATTAATATAACCTTATGGAAGCAGGTGCAGCCTGTGAATGAAAGAGCTGTGATCCAACATCAGGCCAGGTCAAGTAAGTGACCTCCTTTCTGAGGCTGAAACATAAATCAGTCTATTAAGAGTTCACTAAACAATTTTAGAAGAAGTGCTGTATGGTACACGATAATATGCTATTATTCAGTATTGATAAAACAGCAAGAATATTTTTCACAATATAATCAGAATGGCAAATAACTGGGACACTCAGACATACACAACAGTTGTAAGGATTATTTTAAAATGACATTAAAGTGTTTTTATATCGCTAATCATCATTGTGAATGACTGGCTGTTTTCAAATGTCAGTTTTCAAGTCGTATTACTTTTGAGGTTTTTGTATTTCTTGCCCTATAGAGCACATTCATTTTCTTCGATTTCTCCAAAGGTCCACACTCACGAGGCAAAGAGTATTTTATCAGTATTCCGAATGGGTGGCCTTGAGAGAGTTAACACCCTGCTGGCTCCCTGGAGCTCAGCTGCACCTGCAGGCATTCTCTCAGTGAGCACAACCCTGACATGGGGCCCACATATCACAGCACAGGCCTTGGAAGGCCAGCGGGGTGAAACCAGGCTTTACCTTTCCTTGTTACAATTAAAAACAATCTGCCTTTTCACATCATCTCACTGGGATTCCATAGAGGCATGGAATCAGTATACTACGACCTCAAATACATATTTTTTTTGTTTTCCCTGCAATAGATTGCAGTGTGTGGATTTGAAACTGAGGTCCCTCAAAAGTATACCTAGTCTGTAAGCAGGCTGACAGATGCAATTTCACTGCGCGTGTTGCACCCAGTATCTCTATGTATGTGGCAATAAAATATTCTTGTATTGGCAACCACGTTAACCTCATCAGTGACTTATAGCCTACCTAACAGCTTAATAGGAAATCTCCTAAGGCCTTCAGTTTCTTAGGCGGAGACTTCAGTTACTCAACAATGTCATGCTATAAACACAAGAAACACTGTGGTCATAGTAGTTTCTTCATAGTAGTCTATAGTAGTCTCTGTCCACAGAGCAAAAGAGTAGCGGTGGACTGGTACTAAGGGTATTATGCAAGGATAAATCTACTGTAAGGTCAATGATACAATAAATAAAATAAAACACAATCAGAAAAGCTATTGTGGATAGATATGTGACTTTATTTTGAATATAGCATTTGCAAAATTAAAGTTGTACTACCAAGAAATGACATATCCCCTATATCACTGTAAGAACGTCATTGTTATTACTCTGTTGAGCAGTGTCTTTCAAAATGTAAAGAAATATTATTTTCTTCAAAGTCCTTAAGCATAACAGTGAAATTGCTCCATCACTAAATTATTCAGTTTTTAGAATAGATTAGAATTTTGACAAATTGTTGCATTTGAAACCACATTAAAGTCCAAAAGGTGTTTAAGCAGAGTAGGCTCCAATCATTATCATCCATTATCCATGCAATCATCATTTTCAACACTAGGGGCAGAAATGTAGCGCTAAGTATGCCCTGATTTGCCCTAATTTGTCTATCACATGAATATGCTTTCCTGCAACACAATGTAAATTTTCAGTACCTTTTGAGGTATTCTTTTTATCAGACCAAATTATCTCCAAATTAATTTGGATGGATAAAGTGTTATTCCCACCAGCCATGCAGGATATGCACGATACAGTTCTAGGAGAGAGGGTAGGAAACCACCACAAAATAAAAGAAAAGACTTTATAGCATGACATTCCTGACTGTATTGCCATCAAACACCAAACAGCATCTTCTAACAGTGCCAATAAGGCTCTGGAAATATTTAGAAGATTTTGTGCGGCTGTTAGGTAGCTAGTCCATTAGTTTTACACCAAAAACTCCACTGTGTCTAGAGCAGACTCATGCATGGGCAAAACATCAGTTGTATCAAGGCAGTGACAGGCTATCTTTGGAATAAATGTGAGTACAAATTCAAGCACTGTTTAAAAGAATGGAGTGTACACCATCATCTCAGATGTTTTATAAAGGTTGTAAGGCAACACTTACGGGATCTCTTAAGCCATGTGTAGCTGTGTAGACATGAAACAAATGTATGTTTCAATAAAACTTACAGCTGACCTCGCAAGTGGTCTATGGGAACAAATCACTGTGTCTCTGCAGCATCAACTATTGATTTAGCTTGTCTCTCCCATCTCACCACAGTGACCTGTGTTCTTTTGAGGGCTCTTCAGGTGACGCTATACGGGCCGAGAGAAGTCTGTGAGAGGTCCTTTGCAGTGCTTACCTCAGCATGTCATGAAGAGAGAGAGAGTGTCCATTGTCCTCTGGAGTGGAACGTTCGTTTAACCAAGCCCACAGATGTGGACACAGGTTTATGGCACAGGTTGAGAAGAGCAGAGAAAAAGTTCCAAGATGTGCTTTCAGATTCACATATATTTTCCCAATCCTTCAAGAATATTTTAAAGGCAATATAAAATTTGTTTACTACAATTTTAATGAATTAAATAAAATGGTAAATATAGTACAAGTTAAATTCCTTTAAAGTCCTTTAAAGTGCTTTTGAATTCCCAATTAAGATGACAACAAAGTAATACAGAGGTTGGCTAGCCTGGGAGCCATACCCTCCTCAAAGAAAATGTATAGTCTGGGAAAAAGTGACTGACCATACAAGGGTGTTATGAGATTTCACGTTAAACTGAAGCATTAAACTATGAGCAAAACTCTTTGGATGTACAGAGGCATTATTCATGTAAATAATGTTTTTTAATCACAATTGTTTACTCAGTTCGAAAGAAAAATACAACATCTATCTCAAATCCTGTGTGACCCCAGCAGCTAACACTAAATAAATGTGGCACATAAACTCACTTTCAGTTTAATTTTTCTATGCCCCATTCAGTTAATGTTAGCTGCCAGTTTGCTATGTTGTATTAAATGTTATTGTTCTTTTTTCTTACAGACAGCAGGGCTATGGATTAAATCACACCAGATTTTTCCTTTAATGCAGGTGCCTTCATCGTTTGTGAATCATATAATCCCCCACCCAGGCTTAATAAGTGCTTGTGATCAATTCATATTCGGCATATTGGTAATAAGCTGCAATAGCTTGTGGTCATCTTGACCTGCAGAGCAAATTCAATTTTGCTAGTGATCTGTCAAGGTTTTTACCATCTGACCATAAGTAGGTAGCCCCAGTGAGGTGGGAAAAAAGGTATAGAAAGAAAAGGAGAGAAATGCCCCTAGAAAATATCCAAGGCTGTTATCATCACTGGATCCAACACAGCGACAACTTGGATCCCATTTGTCGGATGCTTGTAGGCTGTGTCCTAAACAAAGACTAGACAGCAGAGAAGGCATGCTAGTCTGGCCACTGCCTCTAAAATGTGAAATGAAAAAAAAAAAGAAAAATAGTGTCTGGAATTTGAGTACAGGTGTAGGAGACCACAGTGGAAATTCATTATATTGGAGTGCAACAGAAAGAGGCAATTTTTGTAGAAGATATACACTATATTAAGGAATGCAATGGGGGCTATTGGGCTATTGGTGTGACTAAAGGTTCATGATAAATCATATTCTGGTAACATTCACATTAAGTGAAATACAGCTGAGCAGTACTATAGTATACATGTTGGAACTGGGATTTTTTGGGGAATTGGAGAATGAATAAAGACAAAGTCTGCAGTGTGTTGCAAAGAAACCCTGTTTTTGTCTGCAACAAAAGAAAGGTTTTGGAGAGGGGTTACTCTCCAGTAGGATGATTACCCAAAGTGGTAAACAAGGTGAATACTCTTGAATGACTCAGTTAAAGCCCTGATTTGACTGGGATTCTGTGGCACTACAGTCCTGAGCTGCCATTCCATACACCTAGATGTACTTTATCAGTTCAACAGAAAATTCTGCTGTGCTGTGTCAGATATATATATCTCAGTGGCGACTGGTGGTCACAAAAATAGGGGAGGACAGGGTGTAAAGTAGTCAGGTGGGTGAATGAGTGGGTAAATGTGAGTAGATGGGTGGATTGTTGAGAGAGAGAGAAAGAATTACAAAACCAGAAAGGTGTCTTGGTTCTTGCTCTTAGAGGGATTGTGTCAAATAAAATTTATTTGTTTTTTGAAGACACATGTCAGCATGGGAAATACCATACAGTGCAATGAGTATAGTTTGTTTGTGGTAATGCCAGTTGTCTTCTGTGCTTTACACTGCAATATTGTGAAAGTGACAGAAAGGATTTTGAAACACCAGAAGACTGCAACTGCTCTGCAAACTCCCTATAGTTGCCCTTGTTATCTGAATTTGGCCAAATACGCCGTAGCATCAATCAAATGCTTCAGTGTATCCCTATTACAACGCACTTTAGCATTGTGTTGTGCCACTTGCAATCGGGCACCCTCGTCCACAAGTTGATCAACGGGTATGCTACCTAACAATTTTACATGAATAGCTGCACCAACATTGTAGTTGCACTTGTTGTGACGTTTGGTGGCCTTGTCAAAAAATGTTAAGGTCACTAAATCCCTGCACAGACCATGTTTGAGATTTCCCTACCAACAGGCAAGGCCAGCCCCGTCTATGCTAGAAATAAGGTATGAGTGAAAAACAGAAGAAAAAAATAGGGAAATGCATTGACTCTCTGATTAAATTTGGCACCCTAAGAATTGGCCAAGGTTGCCTATACCAGGAACTCTTTCATTTCACTTAGTGCATAGAGTCTGGACAGGCATACCTCTATTGTACTTCATAGTAAGTCTTGTGACAGGCATACTGTTAGGTGGGTACTTTGTTTGAACTTTAAACCTATCTGCCTTCAATCTCTGTTTGCTGATTGGATGCTAAGAAGTTTAGATGAAAAAAAAAGCCTTTGGAGAGTACCCTGACTAGTACTATAGCGAAATGCAATATTGATTACGCTGAAAATGAACACTAAACTGTTGTGGTTGTTCCTGTGCAAAGGGCAACTGACCTCGGTTCAGTGAAGAATGATTGGTAAACATGCATCCTCACTAACATGCTTCCATACAAGATGCCAGTACGCACCATAAAATAGTGATACGTGTACTTCAGTTTGTAATACACCATTACACCTCTACTCTGAAAACAGTTGTTTGATAGTGAATTGGACAGCCATATTAGGCCCATCTTCTTTTACCAATCTCAGTGTTATTACATGACAAAAAGCAACACATAACATTCTTCACTCAGTTGTGACAATAGTAATTGAAAAGATGTGTGTAGCTTTAACGTGAGCCATACTAAGCAATCTCAAACAGCCTAGCAGCAGGTTCAAAGTGAGTACACACACATGGAGATACCCTTCTCCCCGCACTTACATATCCACCACGTCCATAGTCTCTTCTCCTCTTCAGCTCCTGTCTATGGGCAGCAGATAAATCATTCCCAGCATACCTTTTGCTGTGATACACATTTAGTTCCTGTGGAGTCAGCTGACTCCCTGTGACACCCTCCCTGGACTGTTAATGGTCACTCATCCACTCTCCTTGTGCCCCACAAATGTAGATTTTCCTTGGGCTGCGCTGACCTTCCACACAGAGCCCTGGCTCTCCACACATCACACACATCCACCTCCAGCAGGCAGGCAGACAGGCAGGCAGGCAGGAAGGGATGAGGCACAGGTCTGCCTGGCCATTCATCTGAATAGGGGGGAGTCAGCTGCCCTTGGAGCCAGGTGGTCTGGACCCCTGCAGTGAGTGGGGGTTGAGTGGCTGCCTCTCTAAGTGCCACGGGAGCACAGCTGCATGGCCCAGTGCTCTCCACTAGAGCAGAGGATTAGAGGGCAATGCTGGGAGGGAGGGGGTGGTAAAGGGAAAGTGGTTGTGAAGTCAAGTTTGAGGATGAGGGAAGGACATTGTGTGTGTACACATCTGTGCATCTGTGTGTATTACAAAGTATAAAGTGTATGTGTGGGTGGTTGGGTGTGGGGGGGTCATTCAAGAGTGAAAGAAAAAGCACATGTGTGTGAGTGCATCTATGTGTATTATGGTAGATATATGTGTTCATCGTGTGTGTGTGGGTGTGTGTGTGTGTCAGGGTGGTGGGGGGTGCGGTGCATATTTGAGAAGGATGTGTGTCTGGAAAGAATGACACAAAGACTTTGTGACAGATTAGGGATCTGGAATACACAAAAACAGATTAGAACACTAAACATATTTTGCCATGCATGTGTTAGTTACCTCATTACGAATACAGAGAGAAAAAAGAAAGAGTGATGGGGGTGGGGGCGGTCACTACATCACCATTTTTTCAGTGCTATTACATGATTGCATGTAATAGATATTTTCTACACTATGACTTTCTGCCATATGATCTTTCTCCTCCTGTGGACTCCCACAATAGCTGTATTGTTTTCAATCATAGCACAATCTTAGAAATAGACATACAGACTCAAATTGGT
Source organism: Tenualosa thibaudeaui (assembly GCA_027481765.1). Classification (NCBI taxonomy): domain Eukaryota; kingdom Metazoa; phylum Chordata; class Actinopteri; order Clupeiformes; family Clupeidae; genus Tenualosa; species Tenualosa thibaudeaui. The sequence continues at coordinate 13,824,307 of JAIFZK010000001.1, read as the reverse complement.
GTTGTAGTCATAGCAATGGGTAGAACAAAGACAATATCATTTCTCTGGTGCCCATCATCATTTTTTGGTTCTGAAGCCTGCATCCCCCCATCCCCGCTTCAACTCTTTCTGATGCACTGGGTGTAATCTTCTCAAGTTGTGCTCCACAGTGAAACGGCTGGTTTGGATTAAAAAGCCTATCACATAGGCAGAGACAAGTGTTTATGTGGTTGGGTAAATGAATTGTGACTTGGAAGGATAAAACCAGCAATCTCAATTAGAGTGAGATACCAATATCAAAAATGACTATTGCATTCTATAAACTTTCTGACTGAAGGTAAAAAAAAGCACAAATGCATCTTGAGTTATTGTCACTTTCTTACACTTTCAAATCAAGATAAACAATAAATGAACATCAGCAAATTGAATGATTTTTTGTTGTTGTTCAGTGGAAGCATACTTGGTTCCTCTCTGGTCTTTCATGTATATTTGTGGTCAATTCATAACAGGAGAAGTCTATGATACCCATAACAAAGTGCAGTGTGCATTTGCTGACGATTCAGCCGAGCAGCAGGGTAGTTCAAAAACGCTTCCATCAGAATAACAATAAAAAGGTAATTTGAAGAAGAGAGGTAGCATGAAATGAAAATGAGAGAGGCAAAGAATGCCTTGTCTCCGCTGGAAGCTAAGATCTTTGTTGATTCTGACAGGCATCTTTCTAAATATTCATGTTCTTCAAAGTGGTGCTTTGATTATCCACGTGTTGTTCATTGTTCCTCTCAGCCGATATGTAGTCCACTGAGGCTTTCCATTCGTCAGGCAATAGATTAAGTGCTGGAGGCCTGAACCTTCATAATGAGAAAGCAGAATTTGAATGGCAATAAGAAAAATAGATGAACCATACTGCTAAAACAGATGTTGTCTGATGTTTCCAATGGAAGAATTCATTTGTGTCTATTTGTATCATATCTGATATTCAGCTCTCAAATATGTAGACTGCAGTCAATAAAGCTCACAGTCCAGTTTGCACCCATGGCAAAGAAGGGTCACCACTAAATTTAAGAGAAAAGTTTAATTTCTTGAGTATAATATGAATAAAAAGTAACAAAACAAATGACCATAATTTTAAATTTTCAGATATCTCTGTCCTTATAGACTTGCTTGACATACATCTTGTTTTGCATTTTGCATTACAATGCACTACAGATTTTTAGCAAAGTTGATATAAACACGCAAGCACTGTAATATTACTTGGTGTAAAAATATGACACATTAATAAAATATGAATTTTGAAATTATTATTTTACAGTATAGTACAATTTTATTTGTGTCTGTTTATGCAGGCGTGTGATGGGTATAAATATTTTATGTTCCCATGTTGACACTGTAGATCTGAAATTTGTTGCCAAGATACATTGAGGTCCAGCAAGCAAAAAAAGCTCTCATAGCATGAGTACACAGTGAATTTTTTTTATGAGAGATTTATTGGCAGCTTATGTATTACATTATTATGTGTTACATTTACAGGGTGTATTTGATTTACTGTGGGCATGAAAAAAAAGATTTTGCTGCGTGTGTGGTATTAGGTTGCTTATATTACTGCAGAGAAAGGGATCTAACTTGACATGTTTATAATCAATCCCAAAGAGTGCACTGTGGGAAGGGAGGGAAGGTGTGTGTGTGTATATGTGGTTGTGTGTGTGTGTGTGTGTGTGTGTGTCTGTGTGTCTGTGTGTGTTTGTGTCTTAAACTCACCCCTGGGTCCTGAAGTAGAGATTTAGAGGAGGACTGCAGTTCACTTGGCGGCCATTAGAGGCAGAGCCCCAAAAGACTCTATAAGGGGAAAAACTTTAAAACTTCAATAGACCCTATAAGGGGAAAACTTCAATATTGTTAAAACATGGTGTTGTGCATTAGCACATTTTGGCTAAAGTGAAATAGTTAAAAGTAAAAAGTGGAAAATATCTGAGAAAATATTTAAGAAATATGTGCATTGGCAAGCCTGACAATAGTTTTGTGTTTTTTGTGTGAGTTTTTTTCTAATCTGAAACGGTTAGGTCTATGCGATGGAACTTTATGAAATTTAACGTTGGTTCAATAAATAGCTGCACGGATTCAGTTGTCCTTTAGCAAACAAGTCAACTTAGGTTTCGGTCTATGGTGGTAGTATTGTAATAAACGAAGTGTGAATTCAATAATAGTAGGCCTAAGACACAACAGAAAAGCAAGCATGTAATTCTTTCTAATTAAAATGTATTAGGCTACTTAAGGGAACTGAGGAATATGAATTGAGTTAACATTACGGTTAAAAGGAAAATAGCTTACAGTCTATACTGTTAATTATTTTGGCTGCATTTTGGGGGCCGCCTTAGGCAAAAATTTGACTTTAGAAAAGCTTGTTCTAACCCCAGGGATTTATAAAATTAAAAACGTGTAGCATACAGGTTACCAGTTTATAAAGTAGTTTCAAATTACGTTGTCTCATATTCTGGTCAGTGCAGAGAATTACAAAACATAAACCACGCAAATCTTAACTGGCCCACGCGCTTTAAGGAGAACACAGCCTAACTGTGAAAGAAAAAGGGACAAGAGGGTCAACAAAGCGACACGACTACATGAAATTATTGCTCTCTCATACATCTGTCAATTTCCTGCAAACTCGAATAGATAAGCGGTAACTCCACGGGGTATTTCAGACTAATGGTAAAAAAATATTAAAAGGTAGAAACGGTTTGAAAAATGGTTTGATGTTACAGTTAGTCCCCTAAATGAAAACAAAGCTAATAAAATTGGTAGTTGCTTTCTTTAAAGGCTGAATTACTGCAAGGCATGTTCCAAAACATTTTGCAGCACAACTGCCTAAACATAATTTCACCAAAAGACATAATTTTCCACAGACTTATCAAACATACGCTATCAAAATATAGCCTAGAACTTGGGTACAGTGTGGATTCTAATCGATTAATTAGGCCCCTAACATCTTGGCTCTAACATCTTGGGACCGTGGTTATTGTTGGGTATATCATATCTGAAATAGTTAACATTTCTATGGCGCAGACCAAGTGTGCAACCTGAACATTTCTAGTTTGATTGACTTCACGGCACTTTGCAGCACATTACGATGTTGTGATTACTTTAGGTTAATCAGAAACAGCTACTCCGTAGAGCAAATTTTAAAATCTGCAGGTGGCTGTGATGTGCGTGTGTGTGTGCACGCGCGAGCAAGTGACCAGGAAAACGGATGAAAAACATCCAATCATCTATTCTCTGTCGTTTCAGGATTACATGGGCTTCGAACTGTAAATTAAACAACGTGGCTATGAGTTTAAACAAATCTCGGGAAAAGCAACCAACCTCTCCAAACACGATCGCATCAAGAAAATATTTCGGTGCCCACTTAGCGTCTTAGGCCTATACATTGCAACGAAATTATGAGTTAAAATTCCAAGAAGTCCCGGTTTTGATGTCTTAATCCCACTGGTGAGACCCAACTCTCTAATCCAGAAACTCACATTGCACTGGTTTTTCTGCTATTAGCATCATTTCCATCCTTAAGAAACATTAATTTAGGGAGAATGAGGCGGCTGAAGGAGAAAGGAGATCTCAAGAGCCCTGTCACCGACGTGCTGCGCTCAGGCGAACCTTTCACCTTTCCGCCGGAAAATATCGCGGTCTCAAGGAGCTCCACTGTACCGCCAGAGCCTACACCTGGCCACTGGCATCTCAAGTGCATTTCACAATAAAAAGGAGACAGACGATTTGAAGAGCCAGTGTGAGTGGATTACATCGAACATAGAACGGCTGAAAAACACAATAAGGTAAAACTGAACAAAATATGAAGGACGATTGTAAGTTTTCTTACACATTGACGCATCGCATGTTTTCCTCTAAAATTTTCAGAGACACCAATATCTCAGCGTGGTTTGCTGTGTAATTTGCGCAAACTGTGCAAACTGAAAAGGAAATGTCAGTCGATCGAATGTCCTGTGCAACTAACACGGAACACCAGAACGCCTTTATAAAATTCTCTGCTCTTTGAATTTAAAGGCTTGTGGCTGTATAGCCTATAACTTCTGAAGTTACATTAATCTGCTTAATAGAAGTGTTAGTGAGATATATATCACTGTTATTTTTATGCTTAATTCAGCTCTCTAACACATTAAGGTTACACTTAACACTTTAACATACGAAGTGAGCCTATTCCACATTTTTAGTTCTTAGAGGACCTTTTCTGTCATTGCGCATCGCTGCAGATTATAATGATTACACTACGATCTCTTACTTCTTAGCCCTCCTTAGAACTACCCCTTCCCTATAAACACGTACCTGAAGACTGCGTTCATAGAAAAAAAATCAGAGAATAAAAAGAGTATACAAATAAGAAAAGTAAAAAGAGTATTGGAAGTCCAGCCACTATCCCGATCAGTACTTGGCCGCAGCCTATATACTAATAAACCAGCTATGGTTGTTCAGTTCTCATTTGGATGGAGTCAGAATCCAAATAGTCTTGGCCTGTATTAACATGTTTGAGTTTTAAGGTCAGCCTTTGAAGGTGCACTGCAGAGGGTTTTTTTTGGTGAGTAACGACTGCACTGCAGCTCATTTGTTTCACTTACATCTATGGTCCCGTGGAGAGGCTGGTTCAGGACCTCGGCCCTTTATCCATGCGCGCAAATTCTTCACTGACCTCTCCAAAACCGTCCATCAAGTGGTCCATTGATCCATCGGCACCTTAAAGTCTTATTTTTTTCTAGGCCTAGAGATATAAACGGTAAAAGTCCACCCAAAGTTTCTAGTAGTAAACTATAATAAAAATTATTTACTAAAACGTGCTAAGCAGTAAAATATTAGATTGAACACACAATCATAATTTACAGATTTCAAGACCTGGTATCAAAGGGATAACATAATGTGACACTTTGTGACATTTTAGGTTTTTCATTTTACATTTGGGGATTAAAGTAAGGCATGTTTTGCATGACACTTATTGCAGATATTGCAACCACAATCTCACTATGTTTAAGGAGGGCATTCTTTATAAGTAAACTCATAATAATAATACTCATTTACCTGTTAACCCTATGACTCCTGGTGATGAGATGATGTTTGTGATCTTCACTGCATCTTCACTGACTTTTTTGTTTGTGGAGCCAGATGATCTTATAAACATAGAACGCATGTGCTTCTTGAACATAGTTTCCAATACTTGCTGCCACTAAAACCGAAAGATCATGGAAAATGCGTTTTAGGCCTTCCAAAGGGTCGGACTGGGTTGCACATCGGCAGGGCACTGGCGGGATTCGTGCGCTGAAATTGCGTTTTGTGGCCCTCTGCCATGCCCTCTGACTCAATGGTCTGCGAGGTTGAGAGGCTTTGTATTTGCATACAGAGCTATGTCCCCTTAACACGGCGTATGATCGCCAATAACGCCAATTTTAGAAAACATTCTAAAATCTCTTTCGTCTTATTGACGAAAAGGAATACCCTACCTTGGTACTATCCAGGGTTAGCTGGCATTACAAATCATTCTTTTTCTTAGGATAGCTACTATGAATAAAAAATGAGTACATTTGATGCAAGGATTTATAGAGTTTCTTAAATTACATGTATATGTAATATATTTACAGCCTATACAAATATAATTTCCATAAAACCCCATTTTATTCGCTTCCAGCTAGGGACTACGCAACTGTCAATTTGAAGAACAATTGTCTGCTTTCCTTTTGCGTCTAAGCCAAATAATAATACATGTAAATAATTTTGTGCATAAATATGCTGTCAGTCTTAAAAGCAAATTAGAATGATGCGCGCAATAGTGTTCATACTCATAGTATACAAATAAGCTTATAATTCAACACAGTTACGCACATTTCACTCCATGCATCTATCCTGTTATGCATTAGTCACTACAGACTATGTTAGGTACTACAGACTACAGACTATGTTAGGTATTCAAAACAAGAATGTTTTCTCGACTATTGGCCTGAACCAGATTGATGGCATGAGATTTCTTGACCTCATTATATGAAAAATAAAGTTTGCCTGCCAGCAGTCCTACCCACTTCATACTCACAGGGGCATTTGAATATTACAGCCAAATTATAAGAATGTAATATCTGGCAACATCAAATGCCCGAGGACTATCCTTCAAGCACTGGCAAAATAACAACTTAGTCTAACTCGCCCACAAATATTCCGATGGCATCTTTGCTTATCTTTTTTTTAAACCAAAAGTAGCATTTTCTTCAATTACCCCGCTAAAATGTCAATGGCCATTGTTGGCTCGTTTAGGACATTGCTCCGCCCCTTGTGTTTGTCGTAAACCTGGCGCCCGGCTAGAATAAACCCAAGATAAGAGCATACACTGCTTGCCTCCTCCAAGGCGATCAATTGGGTCTCAGGCAGAGTAGGAGAACTCACATATTCAGCAGTGGAGAGGCACATCCTGCAACACACCACAGCTAGTGGCAGTCTCGGAAATTTTACCTGCGGGCTGAATCATGTCCTTGAGCCCTAAACATTCAACTCCTTTCTCAGTGACAGACATTTTGAGCCCAATCGAGGAGACCTACAAAAAGTTTGGAGGAATGGAGGGAACAGGGAACCTTGCGCTTGGCGCGTACAGACAACCGCAGGTATCTCAGGCGAGCATGCAACAGCACGCCATGGCTCACAACACCGCTGTTGCCACTGCCTACCACATGCCTCACGGGGTGTCTCAGTTCACCCACACAGCCATGGGAGGATATTGTAACGGAAGCATTGGCAATATGGGCGATCTCCCATCTTACCAAGACACCATGAGGAACGGCGCAACGGCAACGGCTTGGTATGGCACAAATACCGAAACCCGTAACCCAACTAGTAAGTATCAGTTATTCTTTTGTTGACTCGTTTGTATATATCTTGAATCAATTTAACGGTTAAATGCTAAACCTACACTGACTGATGTACATATATGATCTGTAATACAATGTTAAAAAGTGCAAAGTGGTGCTCTGGCAAAATGCTGAAATTGCACAAGTACATTGTTTTTGTCTTATTCCTGTTCATTTTGTCTTATTCATTACCATTTTTTTTACTGAAATACTAATGTTCCGTACAACTGTATTAAAAGTCTCCAGATTCATGGGAACGTCGACTGGCATGAACATGGCTGGAATGGGGACTCTGACCGGGATGGATGCAACAAAATCTATGGTGACATTTCACGTGCATCCCCGACGGAAGCGTCGCGTCTTGTTCTCCCAGGCTCAGGTGTACGAGCTGGAAAGGCGCTTCAAACAGCAAAAGTATCTCTCGGCTCCGGAGAGGGAGCACCTGGCCAGCATGATCCATCTTACACCGACGCAGGTCAAGATTTGGTTCCAGAATCACAGGTACAAAATGAAACGCCAGGCCAAGGACAAAGCGTCGCTACAGGTCCAGCAAGAAGGTGGTAACGTTTGCCCACAGACGCATTCGCCGAGGCGGGTGGCAGTTCCAGTCCTGGTAAAGGACGGCAAGCCGTGCCAGAATGGGTCTAGCACGCCAACATCGGGGCACCCGCAGGTGCAGCAAAGCGTATCTAATGATGTGATGACTGCGGCAGGCAATACAACTCTTCAGCATCAGAGCCAGGCAGTCAACCCCTTGGGCTCCCCAGAAGACCTGGATGACATGTCACCGAGCCCTCCTCTTCTACACAGTCAGATGGGCCACATGTCGCAGACAGATGCTGCGCTGATAGAATACACCAGTAACATGGTCAACTCCAACCTGCTCTACGGCAGGACTTGGTAGAACGTGTGGGCAACTGCAATAATGTTTTGTTTTTTTGTCTTTTTCCCTTCGACAAACGAAAAGGATGTTTGGACAGCATCAACGTGGAACTTTTTTCAGGACGCAAGACAGCGACTTCTCGAAGTCAGCATTTTTTAAAATTTTAAAACAGTTTGCCAATGTACACAACAGACCCCTCTAATTTCAGTAAGCTATATTTTGACACTGCGCGAAACACAAACGAACTGTTAAACTACATTTTTTTAATGACTGAGAGGGGGAAAAAAAGTTTTTTTTTTGGTTATTGGCAGATAAAACCGACAAACGACAAATCCAGTTTTCACCTAATTATTCAACCTACCTGATGGGACCGAACAATACTTTTTAGGGGATTGTACATATCTGACACGACGGTCAGAATTTACGTTTCTGACAAATGTACATTGTGTTTTCCTTCAAATATTTTGTAAGTTAATCATAATACTATGGCTGCTGAAATACATATATATTGGAAAAACAATCATTTAAATATGATAATAAATAATGTGACAGAAAACCTGTTAAAATTTCCTGTTTTATGTTTCTGATATTTTGCTTCGGCTTCCTTTACTGAAGAGTATTAGTCAGTGTGGTTTTTGCTTTCAGTTTATAAGTGCCTTGGAGAAGCGGCATCGCTTCTATTTTACTCGACCAAAATATAGGCTAAAGATAAATAACAGCAAACTAACTCTTGAAACATTTTAATAACATTTATGGAAGGACAATTTCCAGTCAGTCGGCCGACTGTCAACAATATAATTATAGCAACAGTGACAAATAAAATGTTCACAAAAGACTGATTTCTCGAATGATAACGAAATAAAATAGAACGCGTCTTTTCCTATAAAACAAATAACAAGCAATTACGGCAGTTTTCTTCTGCTGACTGGAAGAATTTTCAAATTTTCAAATCACATCAACAATACCACATTTCGCCGTTGGGTAAACGCCTTCAAATTTACCAGTACATTGCCTGATACAAATCTGTCCCAGAAAGAAAGACTTTAGCACTACACACGAGTTTAAAACGCTCAGAATTTCCTAGAACAATAATGACGATCAATTGATAGCTTATAAATCACCTGTGTATGTGGAACATACCTACAGAGTTACAACTAAAATTCGATACGTTACATTTAAAAGGTTAATTAATTTTATTATTTATGATTAAAGGACAAATCTGCTATAGGAGCTACGTTCCCTTAATTAGATTCAGACCAATCTCACTGTAGTCTTTCAAATCGGCCATCTACATGTGTAATTGCTGATTAATGGAGAACCATTCATGAGCTGAGCTCTTTCTTTAAATGTCACCATTTCGGATATTTCATTTCTAATAAAATTAATGAGCAGTCAACGTGCCTGGATTTCTCATGGATGTGCTGATAAAGGCTTATTAATTAGATTAATTAATGTTAACATTTTATCAATTGGCCAAAATAAAAATCACTTACAAAAACAGTCTTTTGACTCACTTGTATTTTATGTTTACAGGCATTATTCTTAAAAACAGGTAAGAACATTGTTGAGTAAAACAATGAGAAATATACATTATTTTACAAATGAATTGACCCCCCCAAAGATTAAGTTACTCAAAGGGAAAAGAACATTAAGAAACATCAAAAAGAAAAAAAAAAAGCCTTTAGTTGGTCAAAAGACAAAAATCTAGAAGATTCAACTCCACTGGTATCTTCTTGAAGGTGGTGGCAGGGCATAGTTCCGTCCAGAGTTGTAGCCCTATGAATATAAAAAATTGACATTTTCACCATTAGTTATTTGATTAAACACAATAAAAAATAAACTATAAGAATAACAATGAAAGGGAATAGACAAGGACAGATTTCTTGAGAGTTCATAGCTTCTTTAAGACTTGAATTTAATCAAGGAAGCTGGGAATTAGTCAAACTAAAAAACAAAATAATAAAACAAACAAACAAACAAAAAAAAAATCCTTCCTGCAGGATATCTTGTTTAGTCTCAAAAATTTGCTTTGGCAGTAGCCAGGTAAGCAAAGTGTATACATGACACACAATTTAAAGAGCTACTTTGATGTTAGTTGGTGCATTTATTGGTCCAACACACCACATCATAACAATGTGCATTTTCAGCTTCTGGGATAATGAATACATGATCCATTATTAGCTCAGCAAATACTTAAAACACCTTGCCTTTGAAATGACTAATTAATACTATGGAGACATATTAATTATATTTTGGGTTCATGATCTATGAATCTCCAAAAAGCAGAACGCAAAAAAGGAGAACCAACCTGCTGCTGATGTCTGCGGTCATCCCGTTGATCGTCCCGCCGGTTGTCATATTGTTGGTACCCCCCACGGCTGCCATGGTGCCCACCTGGTCCCTGCTGCATGTTCTGCTGGAAGGCGCTGCCCTGCATCTGCATCGCCCTGTCCCAGCCATGGCCTCCATACGGCGGCCTGCCCAGTCAAAGCAAGAGCAGACTTCTTTTGTCAGTAAGGTTGCAAATACAAAGTAAGCCTTCATAAACAAAGAATTTAAAACAAAACAAAACAAACAAAAAAACAAGTTTTAGTTTGTCATTCAGCTTGCAAGTCACTACACAGAAATGGTTTCTTGAGTTTTCAGAGCAACAATGAAAAATCTGCACCGCTGTAAGAGGACTAGTTAAAACTGGAGGCCCCTTCATGATTCCCCTCCTCCATTCTCTTCCTCATGTCAGGTGGTGAGATCAGAGTGTGTTTGTGTGTGTGTGTGTGTGTGTGTGTTTTGTGTTGGGGATACAAATCCCACTGAAGCATTTTTCAATGGGCAGCGGTGACCTGGCAACATCTCTGAAGTACAGATCTGCACCAATTAGCATTTGGCATAAAATTCCCCATCTATCCTTTAAATAGATGGAAACACCAGCCTGCATTATTATACTATCCAAAACAAAGGCAAAGCCTAGGCTTTAGAAATTCTGTGAAAAAAAGTAACCAAAGTCTATGATCAAAGATTTGAGACCACTAAGCGCCTCTACTGCACCGACCAAAAAGCTCATCATTCCATGCCCACCTCTCACTCATCACCACCTTCGATTCATCCCGACTGCCACCAACACAGGGGTGGGGGTAGGTGGACGCATCAACCAAAACAAGCAGGCTCTTTCGCAGCAACTAATCTTCTACTTCGACCAAACTCGTTGCAACATTTCTTCGTTCTTCGTCCACCCACCCTTCCATCCCTCATTACAGAATCCTGTCACATTTCCCCCCTTCACTTCCTTTACCAGAGGCCTGGAATCTATAATCCCCCTTCCAAGTTCCTTATGCATTTCATTCAGGACAGGGGGAGAGGGAAGAAGAGCGGGGGGTGGGAGGACTCGTAAAGTAGTTCAAGAAAAACTGTGTTTCAGTCGCCACTAATAACTACTGACCCGAGGTGACGGCGGCCCACAATGGGACAGGCCGGCCTGAGAAGCCCCAGCCAAAAGAAGCTGATTAGTTCCTCAAGAGGGTCTGGAGCCACCATGAATGGCCGGTCTGTGAGGAAGCCGCTGACCACGGCTCAGGAGCGATATGGTGCTGAAACTGTGTTAGTGCTGCCTCATTAAGCCCTGGGAGGCTCTCAAGGGTAAATTTGTTTAGCCTTCCCCCGATAACTCATCAGGATTGAGCCGGGACAAGCTACCATCCACCCCCCATGGTGCTCTAAGAGAGATTTCTCAAAGACACCTGGCAGAAAGTGTGTTCCCCTTAGCTTGCTCATGGTCGCTACTCACCAAACACATACATTTATTAAACAAACACTACTGTTTTACCATACATTGATGTATGTATGTATGTGTGTGTGTGTGTGTGTGTGTGTGTGTGTGTGTGTGTGTGTATACAACTAGTGAAACAGGTCAAGACTGAATTCTCAGCTCAGACCAGACACCTCAGCATCCAAGCCAAGCCATTATTCATCATAACCAAACACTGAGGTGTTACAGCTACAAAATGAAAGGTGTAAAACCAATTACAGTTGCAACCTGTAGGTGCAGCCACCTAGACTAAGACTAATCTGAAACGAAATACAGCACTCCTTGGATGTTATTTTAACACTACATGAGATTATAATCTTTCCACTGGGATATTTATAAACCCAATATTTGCTACGACTGCTTTCCCACAAACACCACCTAGGCTACAGACGCAACTGCAAATAGCAGCGATTTAGGTTCTTGCTTTTTGTCTGATTATATATATATATATATATATATATATATATAAATAGAGAGAGAGAGTATGGAAGAGAGTGTATGTGCGTATGTGTAAATGCATAGAGCCTACAATAATCTCTTCAAAGATCAACCCGGAAGTGAAGCAGGGTCATCTGAAAAAGACTGTGAGTGTAAGAGGAGGACAAAGGCCGAGGCTTACCTTGAGAAAAGCGGTGGGTTGGTTGGGGGAGGAGGCTGTGGGAACCCATGTTGCCTGGAATCTGAGGAGGACAAAGAGATTTTTTTCCATCCCACTATGACAGGGGCAACGAAATGAAGAGGTCACAGCAAAAATTACATTTCCTTGTGCATTAAGAGAGGCAAACGTTTTCTCCAGTTTAAAACACACACACACCCCTAGTATAATAAATGATGATCTCGCAATACTGAGGAGACCCTTCCTTGATGACAAACCTTACAAATCACTGTCCAGATCTTTGGAGAATTTTTTGTTTGTCATTTGGTAACTTTTAGTGGATAAAGCTTTTTTCCAAGCCTGACAAAATTAACACATGAGGCATTTAGTAATGCTTTTTGAGTAGCTCGCTCTTATTACCAGAACTACAAATGAAATGTCTTGTAACATTTCTGTGTCAAAGCCCAAAAAGATTTCTGTGGACTTAAACCAAAGAGGAGTAAAGGACAGAAGGCTGAAAGAGAAGGTACTGCATTTGCATGTGCTCTGCTGGAAATGAAATAAGCATTCAACTGGCGGCATTGTGACAGGCTCAAGTGGCCTGGTTTCATCGCAGTGAGCCCTTCAGAAAGCCACATTTACAAAAAAAGTAGCCAACGCGGCTTCTTCCCAATCTGCTGTTGCCAAGGTGATGACCAGCTGTGAGACACAGGCTGGGTTTGTTTATAGGGGCAGGTTAGATGAGTGGTTTGAGGAGGGGGATGGTGGAGGTGAGGGCCGACCAGAAAAAAAAGGAACTTCAGAATTAATGCAGGGAAAAAATTTACAATGCATTAAATAAAACAGAACACAAACATACTTTGAAGTTGGTGTATTAAAAGCGTAGTGAGCCAATAGCAATGTGGGTAGTTAACCTGAAAATGCAACTGATTCTTGTCACAGATGGCAATCATCCACTAAATAACAGAGTGAAATTAAGAGTGGGGAAAAACGCCTGATTGCATCACCGTATAACATAATGCTTCGGATTGAAGTAAAAAATGGAATCCATTTCACTGAGGGGGGGGGGGGGGGGGGGGGGGTAATTGTCTTTGTGGACATCCAGCGGCAGCAGTTCCAGCAGAATCACATTCATTAACTGCGGCTAAAGACGTTCTAATCTGGCGTATAATAATCTCCTCAATCAACAACTGTGGTTTGTGGAGACATCGTCCTAATGACAAGGAGGCCAAAAAACAAGCAGACCACCCACTTTCACTCCAATTATCATCCAACTGCATCCCTCAGACCTCAGCTCTCTTCAACTCAGTGTGCGCACGTACACACACACACGCACTCTCTAAAGAGCCCATTACAAAGCCACACATTCACTCTCTTTAATAAACCCACAGACTGTAGTTGACAAACATCTGATTGTACAGCAGGCTATACCCTGATGATACAAAGACCAAACAGGATTACAAGCCCAACTACAACACACAAACACCCATGGCAAACTGTGTCCTCATTAACTTAACACAGGGATTACGTCAGAAGCAGATAATGTGGCACAGTGGCACAAACCTGTCATCCACCCTTTTCACTGAGGACGTCTGGGATGGAATAAGCATGTGACACAAGAGAAGGCAGACAGTGAAAGTGGCCTGATCCAGATTTAAATCCCAACCACTTTTGTAGCTGCTGCTGGTGTTAACACCAATGGGCAGGAGATAATAAAACAGACTATTTGACTATCTGATTACCAAAGAACAGATTTGGCAACAAAGATATTGTCCCACCCTACCTGTGTGGCCATTACTATAGGCCTAATTTCCAAACGAAATCTATCTAAAACAGTTGTGTAACTGTGTGGGATAAATGTTTGCGGGTCTTCAGATCTGAACACTGTGGTCTCTAGACATTCACAAGTACTCCGTCTCCACCACAGCCAGTCAGTTGTGTCCCAACGGCCAAATTAAGTTGCACTAAGGACATAGTCAGCCCAAAGAATGGCCCACTGCAGCTATAGGCAGCTCCTTCACCACCAGCTGGTCTGATTAACCCCAACAAAAGAGTCTGATGGGAGTGTGAGGCCATGTGTTGACATGGCCCCACAGGGGGCATCGCCTAGGAGAAAAGGGGGAAGTTAACTTTGGTTACATTCCCTCTCCAGCGCACAGCAGACAGTCCCATCACCCATGTACACACACTGGAGGACCAAGGCAGAGGCCAGCGCATCAAAGCACACACTCTCTTGATAAAGGACACCCATGGGGTTTACTCCTGCAATCCCTGGCTGGTATCCAGGGTCATCAAATGGGTGGGTAACTTCACACGATACTCACAAACTGGCTAAAGTAATATCATTGCATCGCATCGACAAACAAACTAGTCCTGGTGCACATTAGCATTTACAGTCCAACGTCGTTTTAAAGGGGGGTGGATGTAGGTGTGGCCACCAATTACAAAAATATCCAAAACATAAAAGCGGAGATATTTATTTTGATGGAATTGACATCATCGTTCTCCACTATTAGTATAGAGGAGTTTGGGTAAATGTCTTATGAGATTAGAAAGCCTTCTCACTTGGTTTCTATTTTTCCAACACTGGCCTTAAACATGGCCAAATTAATGTCGACTGTCATTACACACTCATCTGAGATGAGACAAAAAGAATGCAGAGCATAACAGACTCATTTCACCCACCACATAGGTATCAGTCAGCCTGCACAATCCCAACTCAAATTTCAATACCAAAGTAGCACTGGGTAATTACAGCACTTTCCAGTACTCTAACGACAGTGTATTAAATTCTCCAACTTCAAGAGATAACTAATAATAAAAAAAAGGTGGATGCATGACTTGGGCTGTATGAAGGGCCTCCTCGTCTGATTGCCTTCATCAGAAATCACTTCCTTCAAAAGGGAAGCAAAAAAAAGGGGGAATAAAAAAAAGTTAATTAGCGAGTTTAACATCTGAAATGAACAGCAGAGGCCAAGGAAGAGTGACCTACTCTGCTGTTCAGAGAACACCCCCCACCACCTCCCTCTCACCCACCCCCCCCCCAAAAAAAGTCCTCCATTTGCATCAAGTGCCACCAGACCGGAGCTGGCCCGGCCCTGTACTCCCCCATAGGCCACCAGATGCCACATGAGATCGTTCATCAACTTGCAAATTGGCACATCAAAGTCAGGCCGGGAGCGGAACACAGCCACAGGAGGGCACCGAGGGCTGAGAGAGCCGTGAGGCTGCTGGCACACGGGACACCAGAGAATAGAGGGATTGGAGGAAGAGGAGAAGGGGGTGGAAAAAAGGGATCTGCCTATACAGATGGGCCATGCAAAAAGTGGGCATCCCAGCTTTCTAATGAGCGGCTGCTCAGGTGTGTGTCGGCACGCTTTGTAAAAAATTATGTATGCAGGCGCTTTCTGTGTGCATTTTAAGAAGGGAGAGGAAGAAAGTGTGTGAAAATGCAGGGACAGAACGCCAAACACGATAATTTAGGTTGTGTTTACTTTTGCATGTTGAGGGTTTATTTGCATACTTTTTTCCACTGGGACATTTCATAATGGAACCATCAGTGGTCAACAGATTCTGATGTAGCCGTAAGTAACACGAGAGAAGTCGGTTCAGTCACAGCACACATTTTACCAATTGAAAAATGTTCTTAAAAAAAAAAAAAAAAAAAAAAAAAAAAAACACCTCATGTCTTGTGACCTTTCATGTCTAGTCAACATACCAACAAAAACAGTTTACTCAGAGAATTTTTAGACACAAAAGCATAGACATCACTATTAAATGACACTATTTTGATAAGTCATTGTTGTTAAGTGTCAGATTTCCATAATCAAATTGAGCTATTTGAAACTTTTAGATGTTGTTCTAGCTCTAGAAACCATTACAACATATTCCAATGGTGGTGAATTTTTTGACATCAAAACTTTGCTCTGAGAATTTTAACAAGAGCATCCATTAATATTATTTTCATTAATATTAAATTTAGCAGGTAATTGGTTTATAGTAACACAACTCAACTTCTGACTGCCAAGGTAGCCCTCTAAAATAGTCAAAATGTCTGAGTTAAACACCATGAGATGATGAATCATGACTGCCATTAATTAATGTTCCATTTTACTCACTCTACCAGAAGTCTGTAACACTAAAGACCGTCAGTATTATGCCAGCAGTATTTAGTTTTATTATTTCATAAAATGATGTGAGACTTAGGGAGTGAACTTTGCGGTCACTAGAAGTTGAGAGAAGGACAATTTGCTAAGGACTACAGATGGTCACTGGACTTTAATCTATCCATGTCAAACCTTCCAAATTCAGCCTTGAATGGCAAATTGTCTCTCACAGTATTGCACAAAAACATTTTCAGTTGGAAAGATTATGAAACTGATAAAGACGTGATGGACTCACGGTGGGGTGGGAAAGAAGGACGTTGATCTCTGTGATGTGGCCGGAAGTTGCCCTGGTGATAAATATTCGGAGGAGGGGCGTTGCTGTATTGGCCACCCCTATGGTGTCCTCCACCCTGGTTGTACTGGCCACCTCCTTCATTCCTGTTCACATGATGTCTGTTGAAGCAGGGACGAAAATGTACTTAATTGTGAGGGTGGTACATTACATGTAAACATGTGGACTCTACAGGTCAGGAACAAATAAGCCATACGCCAAACAAGCCAAATAATGGATGCTTCATTAAAGAAACCACATCATTATTTATTTGTAGTACTATACAGAATTAACGACTTAATCAGGAAAATTGTGTCACAAAAATCAGCAGACAATCTCAGAACCCAATTCCTGTGAACACTATGTGTGGCACCCAGATGTTTAATCAGCGGCATGTATTTTAAATGTGGTTGTGAGGTGCAAAAAGCCAAGCAATTAGGATGCTTGTGTTCACAGATGATAACTGTGTAGAGTTGGGGGAGAATGATGGGAGCTTGTTGGGCTGGTGGGGAAATCTGCTGTATGCCTCAGCCAACGCAAAGAGAACGTGATCATGCCGAACAGATAAGTGTGTTACTACAAAAGTGAAAACGTACCCCAAAGCTCTGAAAGCTGACTGGTCCAGGTGCACCTGCTGGCGATTAGGATTGAAGCCAAGTTGAGGTCTCCATGGTCCATTGCTTGACCTCTCCCAGTCTCCAGGCTTCAACACTTTGGCTGGAATTCTGGATGAGAAGGGATGAAACAGAATTTCAAAACTGTGTGCAAATGACCCAAAAGAACAGTTCTACATTTAGCTTGAAGAAATATTGCTTCAATGTTATCTGTCCAAATACACAAGTGAGTCAGGCGGCCACATTGTGAAATGCATCAGCGAAAATTGAGGCAAGTATATTTCATATAAACCCTCCTATGAAGCATAATACGAAGTAAGCATCATTACGAAGCATGGGAATCTTCAAGGAACATAATCTTAACTAATTTGATTTCATGCAAATAAATGAACGTCCATCAATCTCAGTGCTTAGAAGAACCCAAGTAAATTTCAAGTGAATTTCAAGCCTTTCATACTTCCTACATGACCAACTAATATTTTCATTAAATCTCAAGAACAAAACACTGCCAAGGGTAGTCTTGGCATTAGCTAAGCAAGTCTGATTCCGCTAATCAAATAATTATAATTACACCAACTAATCAGGTGCACTTAGGACAGAAAAGACAGACAGAAACATTATGAAGAGGGACTGGACCAGAGGCCACCTGTGGAAAACTCAGATTCAGTGCTTATTAAAAACTACAGTACACATAGATTTGTAAAGACAACTTACTTGGCCCCAGCGAGCAAGATTGCCTTAAACACGTAATCCTCATCATAATGTGGGTCCATGAATTTAATTCTGTGAAGACAAGACAGAGATGCATTCATGAGTAAAAGAGGGCTGAAACGTCTCCGTTGCTCCACTCTGAAACTCCTGGCAGAAACCCACGGGTGGCCTCGCCACAGACATGACCTACGGTCCCTCTGAGTACATAGTACAAACTGAATACACAGCTTATCCGCTTCATAGAACCTAGTTGCATTTTATAATTCACCTTCTGAACCTGTTTCAGGCAATGACTAGTATGCAATTAGGGAAATTACTCTTATGCATTTACTGATAACAGGCTGTTGTCTTTGGGCACCACCTCCCCAACACTGAATGAAGATAATAGGAAAAGGAATAGTGCTTACTCACCCAATTGCACTGTTCTGTGCCAGGTCCCTCAATAATGGAATAGGGGATTCTACAGGTCTAAAGAATAAGAGCAAAGGTTCAGACAACAACACTGGCCAAGCCTCCAATGTGGGCCATGAAATAACAGCAAGGCTATTTTCAGTAAGGGGAGAAGTGGAAAACACTGGTCCTTACTTATCTGGTAGTATAGGCTCTTCATCAAGATTTAATGTACCTTGGATTCCATGGCATAATTCTGCAGGGATCTCAGTGCCCTAAACAGAAATAAAATAAAATTGATTGATAAATAGGATCCACTGAAAACAGCTCTAAAGTGTTGGTAATTTGAAAGCTATAGTTCTGCTTCTTTAACTCCAAGCCTTTGCAAGATATATTATGGTATTTAAGCTCTAGAAGTAGGACATGTCAACAACACCGTTAAGACAATGAATGAAATCACATATCCTGCATCTAATAAACGAATAAGGTCAGATGGTAAAATCTCCGCAGCAGGCTTGGCAGTGTGCAAACACACGCAACTTTCTGGTCTCACCTCGTGAGATTCTGCACGATATAGCTCATGGATGAAGTCACATAGGGGGTGGGACTTCTCCACAAACATGATGTCACTTCCCAAGCTGTTCCTTTTAACTGAAAAAAAAAAAAAAACATCTAAAGTCAATGGCAGTTTTTTAGCCCAGTTACATTTTCAGTTCTGATAAATATTTTGATGTCAACATATCTTTCAATTGAATAGGGCAAATATGAATATCAGAAAGATATTCAACATGACTTAAATCAAACCAAATCAATTATGTTTGCTGAACATCTACTTTTGACTTCCAAGTGCAAAAGCCACTTCCGATAAAGCCAATTTGAACATTTAAACTGAATGAGAGTGAATATGCTCACGATGACTAACATGTTGACAATGCTTGTTCAGCACAGTTCAGGGCAGTAAAATCAGCTAATTAATCAACTAGAGAGTGCACATCACATTAAGTGTGGGTAGGTTTTGATTAAAGTCAACATGTAGGCCCATTTGATTGCAGGGATTTTGTGGTGATAAAAAAAACACTGTAACGCTACATTTTATTTTTTTACTAAACAATAAACCCAGTGCGTCACAGCTGATTAAAGCTCTTGATTACTGACAAAGTTTATGACAGAAATGACTAGGTATGTTGATATCTAATCTGGTTTACATTGCAGTCCGCATTTTGTAGCAAATATTCAGCAACTTTTTCAATATCCCATCCCAGCTAAACAAGCCCTTTGTTTCTTTATACTTACCCTCATCTGGTGTGAGGTTGGGGTAAACATCTGCCAAGGCAGCCCGCAGCCTGCGCTCATCCACAAAGGGAAGCAGGGCAACACCTACACACACACACACACACAGTCATCCAACTTGTTGCCAAAAACAAAGACTCCTGTGGATGTACAATCTTCTGCTGTTGGGTCTTGTTTACCAACATATTAATATTAAAATTAATTGGCAAACTGACATTTCAGATCATCTGATATTATACATTTTATATGGAGGGAAAGTAATCCCATCGCCCCCTGCTGGCAATGTTCGAACCTCTATAGCCAAATGAATGGGAATTTATTACATTTCGGTTCCGACCCCAAAGTTAGGGCAGATGAAAGTAAGCAAATTAAGTTGCAGTTTGAGTGCAGTTTGAGATGTTTGGTAATGAAAGGTAATGATGTTTATTGTGGGATTATAACCTCTATGTTACAGCAATTCCCCCCGGAACATTTTTGAGAAAATAGATGCAATTCCCTGCATCCTGGTGCATTTTACAAGGTTGTTAGATGGGTTATTTTATTAATTAAATGGTACAATCCTAATGTCCCATCCCCAAACCAAATTCTAGACTGGCTTCATGATTGGCTGATTCATGCCAATGTTACAGTTACAGCAATTCCCCCAGAACATTTGAGAAAATAGATGCAATTCCCTGCATCCTGGTGCATTTTACAAGGTTGTTAGATGGGTTATTTTATTAATTAAATGGTACAATCCTAATGTCCCATCCCCAAACCAAATTCTGGACTGGCTTCATGATTGGCTGATTCATGCCAATGTTACAGTTACAGCAATTCCCCCAGAACATTTGAGAAAATAGATGCAATTCCCTGCATCCTGGTGCATTTTACAAGGTTGTTAGATGGGTTATTTTATTAATTAAATGGTACAATCCTAATGTCCCATCCCCAAACCAAATTCTAGACTGGCTTCATGATTGGCTGATTCATGCCAGTTAAGTCCTTGGGACACTGGAATTTAGCATCGTCATCTATGATTTTTAGAAGTTTCATAGAAAGGGTTCTAAACTAATTCATGTACAATCATTGCATTGCAGGAACAAGAACACCATAAGAATAAAAAAAAAAACTGCCTCAGTAGCCTTAGATAAACTGTGCATGGCTTATCAAAGCGTGATGTTTATTTGTACAGAGAATGTATAGCCTAATTAGCTACATGACTGAAGCTACATGGCTACAAAACAAAAACTATGTCAGGTAAGCATGCTGTTTAAATGTAGCTAGGTCTATTCTGCCCAGGCGTAGCCTAGTCATCCAAACTCTTGTTTCTGTTCAGAACATAGTGTGATGAACAGACATCTACAGAGAATGACGGGCTGATGGTGGCGCAGGTGGTAGAGGTGCCGTTCGGCAATGGGAGGGTTGCAGGTTTGAGCCTGACTGCATCAAACTGTCCCTGGTACTGAACCCTGAATTGCTCCTGGTGGTAGGCTGGCACCAGTGTGTGAATGGGTGAATGTGAGGCGCACATTGTAATACTCTGAGTAGAAGCGGGAGTAGAAAAGTGCTATATAAATGCAGTCCATTTACTATGTCATGACAGCTGTCAAGGTGCCAAACTCAAATGTAATCAGTTCTCACTTGCAGCTTGCAAAGTTTAAGGTATAGGCCAATTCGTCATTTTAGTGAGCTGGCAAAACCATAGGCTACGTATCTGCTTACTGTGATTTTGTTGACTGAAGTAAATCACTTTCATATATAAATATATATGAATATATGAAAGTGATTTACTTCAGTCATTGCCATGTTTTTTTTCTCCATTGCTGTTTTCTTGGGTAGAACTTTGTAAATGCTCCACTGAGCTAACTAACAGGCAAGTAGTTTAACAGGCTGGCAGTCATAGGCTAAGTGACAGTTTCTACAGCATGGTGCGCTGCTATGTTGCAGACATTAAACACTGAATCGCATTCATGTACTCTACAGACTTGTACTGAATTGTATTTTCTCATTCATTACTGTATAGAAAGAAATTTTGGTTTACCCTGCCAAGCGTATTTCTTCCCATTGAGATCAATTGCAAAATCATCTGGGTAGAAGTCAATGATGGAGGAGTCCTGTGGGGAATGATTACATACTTAAATACATAAATAAATAAATAAATAAATAAATAAATAAATTCAGTGTCTGCAATCTTAAACAACCATTTTTCCCCTTCTCTGGACAACGCTCAGTGATTTCATCTGTTTTTAGATATGTTCAATATAGGTATGGGGCAGTCAAAACTGCTGAATGCTAAGAATTTGAATAGAATGAAATAAAACCCTCAAATTAAACGCACAGGGTCAGACATCAGGGCCCTCCATGTTTCTGGAAGGAAGTTTCCACTGGCTGCTGGGAACACACCCATCAGCTGCTCCAGGGGTTTGAACTGGGAAAGTGAGAGACATTAAAAAGCAAACAAACACGGTTATGATGGCAACCAGAGGAATTTGAATGCCTAGCAATCAGAATGCTCTCATCTGTTGTCCTTACCGGCTTGGTGCCCTTCTCAAAACCTTTGCACATATCCTTGATGTCTTTAAAGTCCGACGCAAAGGGGGCGTAGTGAAAGGGGAAGTACCACTTCCATGAGGCACAGCCCTGTTGAGACATCAAAACATTTAAGGGCTGCAGACAGTGTCCACACCACCAGACTGTTCCTTTAATGAGGGAAAAGCTGAGGACACTCAGCTTACACTATGCCCCTGCAGACACCGTGTGTAGACCGTGAAGTATCATTATTGCTACACCAGCACTTGGAAAATGTAAAACTTCTACAATGTAAGGACTCAACTCTTCCTTTAACGTGTATTGACTCAGTCACACCAATTCTGCTAACGTAAACAAAATTCAATGCCGTCATTGTCATGGTTCCTTAGGAAACAGGAAATTGTCATTTGTGCTGATATGAAGCAAATTATTTTAACCCAGCAAATCTTCCCGTGTGCATTACCATTTTCCATATTGAGCACTGACCTTCACTGAGGATTTAATGTGTTACGTGGGCCGCAAAGCCACAGAAACTCTCTGGCTCCTCAGTCTCTCAGTTAAGACAGACAAAATATGGAATGGCAACAGGGCTTGCACACAGGAACTTTTTTGTGCTCCATCGTGAACACATCCCTACCCTCAAAAACAAAATATTCTTCCATTTGTAAATGTACAGCGAATGAAGTAGTGAATGTAAGCTCATTACTACCAGCTTGAACTATTTCAGAGATTCCATATGGAGATACATCTGTGCATATGGAGTCTGAAGTATATATGTCATTTTACCAATATGGGATACCAGGTGAGGGTGTTGGGCATGTGGCACATGCGGGCATGTCTATGAGTGAAGAGTGCTCACAGGCTCAGTGTGTTCATCAGGCCCATAGGCACTGAAGCCCGAGAACATGAGTCGGAGGCGAACAGACACGTTCTCAGGCGTCTGTGCAGAATCCATAATGAATCCATTCAGCCACTCCCCAGGGAGCGACTCTACGCGCTCCACTAAGATAGTCGACTTCACTGCAACCCCAACCCCCCCCCCCTCAAACACACATTCCCCTCCCCTGCACACGCACACAGCTCCCAATTACAAGCAGCAAATCCCTCTGCCAATCCCTAATCAGACAGGGATCTAGTGGAGAGAGCCCGCTGGCTAATTATTGAATTTAAAGCTAAAAGATCGAGACCTGCATTTCCAAGATGCTGGATGGAGATGCATGTTGCAGGCCCTTGTCAGGCAGCAGAGCAAACAAACAAGGAGAGGCCTGACTTGATCCCAGCATGATGTCAAACAAATGGGGTTGAGGGTGAGATGCCACAGGTGTGCGGTGTTCAGTGAGGCTGGAGTGGAGATACTTTAGATTTCGTTTAAAAAAGATTCTAGTAGAAATGAAATAAATTGCACTACAGGACAGAGGACTGAAGAGATTCTCCATGGCCTTCTCAAAACAAATAAAAAAAGGTCAAAACCACCAACAAGCACCTGGAGAAATTAGGCAGACCAGCCCCCACCACCACACCCATCACTCCCCATCTCTGCATGTGAGGACTGATCCTCTGGCTACAACAGTAACGAGTGTTCAGGGCAGGAGGCAAAAGTTGTTTAGGACCAAACTGGTTTGGTTATGGGGACACTCATGAGATGTGAGAGACCTGCCTGATAGCAGGGGAAAAGAAAGTCCAAGTCAGTGTGTTTGTGGAAGGTATCTTTTACAAAGACCTACCTGATAATAGTAGCGCAGCACCCAGCACAGTCCTTCCACGTAGGATTTGACAACTTTCTTGCGGAAGGATTCGTCTGTCACGTCCACGTCAAATTTGGTTTTGTAGTAACGTTGCTTCCAGCCATCCTCCCACAACCTGGAACAAGCCCCATAAACTCATTTACATCGAAACCAAGCCATTAACAACAGAGAGAGAGACAGAGAGAGAGAGAGAGAGAGAAAAAGTAAAGAGTTTCACCCCTCCCCCCCTCTCCAAATCTGTATTCACTACCAAACACCTTTTTCCACGCTTTCAAGTTTTGTGCGCATAGAATATGAAAATTACTGTGGTAACAATTTCCTCATATCGACTTGTGCACTGCAACAAATTTTGGGTTTAAAAAAAAAAGAAAAAAAAAAGACAAAAAAAAGACAACCACACATTTTTCTGCTCCAGCGACGGCCTGAATGGCGACACGGTTAGTGTGACGAGGCTCCATTCAGCGTACACAATCAGGGCTGAGCGACATCTGTCTAACCAATCCCCTCTCGGTCCCGTGGGGAAGCAGGGGAAGGCTCCATGAATACCAATTTAGCCCCACAGATTTAACCAGCTTTGCCAAGCGCATCGCAGAGGAATTTGCAAGGACCCAGCTCTCCTTTCCATATTAATCATAGCACAGGAGAAAGACTCCACTCCAGGGCACTCCAGATAGACACAGAGGTAGAGCGAGCAAGCGTGTTCACGTGCATGTGTGTGTGTGTACCCAAGTTCAAGAAAATAAATTGTGTGTATGAGACGGGGGTGGGGGGCAGCGTGCGGGAGTTCACACTGAATTAACCTAAACAGATATTATTCAATATAATTTGCCATTGCCAATATATTACCGATTCAAAAATTTCTGTACAAAATTAAGGCGTGTGGGGGGTGTAGAAAAAAAATTCTATCTCCAAGATTTACTGTAGGTGCAAATTCTTGCAAGATGCTTTATGTCTGTTACCTTCACATCTGAAGGCCTTGAAAGACTGACTGGTATTAAATGTACACTAAAGGGATTATTTGCCACTGTATCTCAGTATTCAGACAAATGTCTCAGGTGAGTCAGGGATTCAACATTATAAAAAAACATAAACCATAATTCAATTACTAGATGATTACATTATGTTCACAAAAAGGTCAAACTAATGACCTTTATTAGTTTCATACACAGGCCTTGAACAACAAAACTAGCACATGAAAAGGCTCTTCAGCAAAAGCATCTAATACATACACAGGTTAAACACTGCACAGGTCAATACATACACAGGTTAAACACTGCAAACTCTAAGGACTGCTTACACTCCGTAAGGTGCTGTCTGATATAATGAAACCTTTCTGAAACTTAGGATCAACTTAGAATCAAGTAAACACAAATAATAAAAAGTTCCCCTTTGACTGGAGTAAACAAAGACTGCTGACTCATCGATATTTGGCATCTGGTGTTAAAGGAGATTTAAAGTCTTAAAGGAGATTTCTGAAGAAAAAGAAGGCTTTTCAGATGTTGACAGAAAATAGAAAGAAAACCAAGAAGTCCTGAAAGGAAGACCAAAACCTCTTCTCATAGAGACAAGCACAAAGTTGTTTACCACTTAAATTCCATTCACAATGAAAATACCAAGATGAAAAGCATAAACTCCAGTGGATCAGCTCAATGCCCCCCATAGGCTTCAGCTCATGTACCAGACATTATCCACAATATCAGTGAAAACTGAAAACACCACATCTTTCTTTTATTTATAAATCCCAAACTGTCGGTGGACAGCAACTATAAGACAGTCTCCCTGCGGTCCAAGAGGGTACAGTGGCTTGTAGGTGAATGTAAACAGTGGGGAGCAAGGACTTTGGTTAGAAGCATCCATTCTGGTAGACAGTATAAAATGCTTCAGGTCTTCAGTTTGATTGTTTAAACAGTTTTCCGAAATACTGTACGTTTCCTCATAGCAATTATTAGCCAACATATGGCTTTCAGAGTATGTATCTGTTTTGCTTGTGGCCAACTCTTGTACCCGGTGCTGGCTGAAATGGGTGGGGTTCCCAATGTGCCAGAACCCATTTGACAATGTTTGTTGCCTAATATAGTATTGCAAAATATAAAAACAACAAATAAATATACCTGTAATGTAGAGCAATACAACAGGTCATGTCTTCGTACTGAATTGTAGGGGGCATACCAGTAGGTTAAAAAAAATACCATGGACCATTGCATCCCTGCTACTAGTTTCTTGCCTGGGTTTGCCATTTTACATCATTTAAATCATGGTGATTATCTCATACACTGCACCTGACTACTGGACATAAAGCCAAATGAAAAACTGCAAAGGCATAAACCCAAGATCTCCAGGTGTAAAAGTGAAAGACTGCTTGCCTCTAAAGTACTGCAATGTTTACCTGACGTTGTCTTCAGGTTCAGGCTCGTCATCACTGTCCTCGGCTTTCCTCTTCACTCCGCGACCGTCCACAGCGTCACTGCCCTCTGAAGAGGACTGCCAAAACAAAACAAAACAAAAGGAGAGAAAATAAATATTGCGGTCAAACTAGAGAGCTATCTTCATGCATTTCACTTGACTCCTCCTGGTTCTAAGATGCACAAGTCAAACCACTCGGACAGTTACTTAAAAGTGTGTGTGTGTGTAAATATACTGTAAACAGTGGCCTTCACTACTGTTTGCTCACGAGAGAAAAATGTTTCATTAAGTGCTAATCCTTTTATCGTGCAAGACTGAGGGCAATTTGTGACTTATATTTCTACAGACTGAATCATACAGTCCTACAACTCTCCAAGCAATTTAGCGGTGAATGTGTCCAAGTGAAGCAAGATATAAAATAATTAAATTAAAAAAAAAAAAAAAAAAAAAAAAAATATATATATATATATATATATATATATATATATATATATATATATATATATATATATATATATATATATAAAAAAACAACGTCTGCACATTGATGTAGCGGCATCGCCCCAAACGACTTAGCATTACCTTGAACACATCTTTGGATGCATTCAAAAATTTCAAATTAAAAGCAGATTCCACGTTTTCCAGTCAGTCTCACACCTGAATGCACGAAAAGGCTCTGACAAGTAAAACTGCACAAGAAATTGAAAGGGCAACACGTGGGGAGATAAAGGGAAAAGATGTGTGGAAAGGAAGAAAGACATGTAGGCAAGAGAGAGAGAAAGTATATACAATTAAAAAAAAAAAAAGAGCCCAGACCTTGCTCTGTTAACCCCCCTGGCTTTGTTGGCACCCTATTCATATGATAATGTTAACTTCTACTATTGTCGCTCTTTACATGGAGCGGCTTAAAGAATGAGAGCGCTGTGGCAGCTCATAATTCGGAGGTGCAAAAGGAAACCAGTTGTGAACTGTGTCTCAAATGAAAAATAGAAATGACCGTGGCCCATATGGATCATTCTGGCCCATGTAAATGTAAACCATTCAATTCCAAATCAAATGCTGTTTAAACAAGAGCTGCCTCATTCACCATCTATGTGCTCCACACACAGGGAAGTAGTGATGGAGGGGGGGGGGGGGGAGAAAAAACCTGGTGGACAACTGTACCTTATTCCCATTTTTCATCATAGCTTTCAAGGACTGGGCAGCATCCTGGAATGAGAAATGAAAGGATACTGGCTGATTATTAGAGGGCAGCCTCACACGATGGACCATACCAATGTGTTTTCTACAGTGTGTCTGCCATACAGTATGTTGACCATACAGTTAGGTATGGGAACACATTTCGCCTTCATCATAATAGGTTAGTGGAGAAACAGGGAGTAATGGGGAGAGAGATGTGGTAGAATGTCCATGGAGAAAAACAAACACAAAAAAAGACCACGTCAGACTTCAACCCCATGGGAATAAGAGCTTTAGCAAAATTAATGCACACTCAACCACAGGTAGTTCGGCTTCACACAAGGCTATTTATAAATTCTAAACTAAATCGTGAACCGCTCCCATCCATCAGTACTCCATCTAATCAGAGACTGCAGGATATGGTTATTATGGACAAGAACAAACAAAGGATGTTAAAGCCAGCGATGAGACATGCTAACCATATTGTGCTGGTTCATTGCCTGCATCCTCATGTCGTAGGCCGTGTGACGAGCGTTCTGTACGGCCTGTGGTCGGTCCCTTCCACCCAGCGCCTGGGGGGCATACTGGCCTGAGAGCATAAAGGCTGGCTGCCGCTGCTGCTGCATCTGTATGGGATGACACCATGATTGAGAATTCCAGATCAACAACTTCATGGGGTAAAATATCAGTGCTTGATACCCAGTAATCACTTGGCTGAAAAGCTTAACATGAGTAATTACCAGTGAGCAGTTGGCCAACTTACCTTCATTCGCTTCTTTTTGTCTTTCATTCTCCTTTTGAAATTCTCCTGTAAGATAAGGTACACATTGAGAAAACCAATCCATACAAATACAACTATACTACTGCACAGTTAAATTTCTGTTGTGATGTGCTTTTGCACGCCTATGGAATGCTTCCACTTTCTCTTGGCCATATTACACTTGGATATCATTTTGCTAAAAATCAAGTGAAGCTTAAATTAACATCACGTTAACAAAGGTTAATTAAAGCCTCTATGGCGATGATGGGCCCTTGCATTTGTGGTTCTGCAAGCCATGACCTTAGGCCCCCCATTCAGTGGTCATGGAAATCAGCTTGTTTCTTTGATTGTTCTCATGTTGTGTTCGATTTTTTTAAGAATGTGTGTGTAATCATGTGTGTGCATATTGATTGTGTGTAGGATATATATATATATATATATATATATATATATATATATATATGTGTGTGTGTGTGTGTGTATACCAGTGTGGATGTTTGAAGTCAGGACACTGATGAGCTCACATAATAACAATAAAAGACTCCATCTATATGTTAGATGTGGACAAAAGCATAACCAGACAAACAATAGAAATAATAAAAACATAAATGTTTTAAATGTAAATGAAAATCTCAATGTCATTGGCAAGACTTTTGTTGGTAAGGCAGCAAGCCAATGAAAGATCTTACATCATCATCTTTGCGCTTCTTAAAGATATTGTCTTCTGCCACTCCCACAGCCTGCATGATCAGCTCCACTCGCTCGAGGTTAACAAACCCACTTTCTGTGAGGTAACCCTACACAAAGGCAGACACACACACACTAAATACAGAACCACTGACATCAAGTGACCTTACCAAAGTAGGCAAGATTCAAACTCACCCCTGTCTTATGTACCACATCTTTATAGATTCCAACCAATCTATCAATAGCGCCCTCTCTGCAAGTCAAACATAAAAAAAAACATCAGTCAGTCACATCTGGCTCATCTAGGTGACCAAAATTCTTCTAAAATCTGAGCAGTAGTCTGACTGTGTGGCTTCACCTGATCTCGAGAGATGGCAAATGAGGCAGGAAATCATTTCCAACAAAGAAACACATGAAGACCCAGTCATCCACACTCCGCTCAAAGTCAAACGGAAACGGCAGGCTAGCCATGGTCAGCTCCCGCTCCAAGTACTACAAAAAAACAGAAGAGCATTAAAAAAAAACTTTTAGTATGACCGGTAACTATGACAGATTCCAGTTCCTAAAACAAAAAATTAAAAAACGCACCTCTCGCAAGACTGACAAGCGAATAAAGATGAACTCCTGTTCGGACGTTGGAATGGTGTCAGCAAACTCATCATGCTGCAGTCAAAAAAACAAGAAGCATAAGTGTTTGATCAACACAGTCACTAAAGTCAGATCGAGGAAAGAGGGAAGTGGGGAATTACTGGGAGCCTGGGCGAAACTCACCTGGCCTTGCTTCTCTCTGGCAAGACCCTCGCAGTCCTTGATCTCGTGGCCTACCTGCCCGCACAGGGCACAGGGCCTGGGCTTGTTGGGCTTAAACTCCTCTCGGATGATGGTAAAGTTGGGCTCATGTGTGGCTAGTCCCAGCATGATCAAGTCAGCTAGGGAGCGGAACAGGAACAGGCAACCCAGGAAAACAGTGACAGATGGAATGTGAAACTTTACAGAAATCCACTGAGAAAGGCATCATAACATGGCGCATGAGGCATGTGCCCAATGTGGACATATGGACATTAAATCAGGACTCCCATGTAAGGTAGCGTTCATGAATGCCCTCTGCCCATATATGTTAATTACTCTCTTAGACATGGCTAGCCTTCAGCAAAATGAATACTTTTGATCCACAAAAGCAGAAAGCACCAAGGTCCTCTACAAATAATGAGATGCAATATTTGTCCACTTTTGTCCACTAAGTGCATGGTAAACTACTGAATGCAGCAGCTTTTATGTTGAGCATCTGCCGTAATTGTATTCATTTACAAACAGTTTATCTAGACCGTACTTCCCCATTTAATATGCCAGTCTGACGCAGCCTCCTCCTCTGTCCTCATATCAGTGTTTTGATAGGGAACAATGATCTGCTCTCCAGAGGCAAGATCATTTAAGACAAGCTACACAATATTGCCATTTACAGGTCCACTTTGTTCCAACAGACAGCTGAGCATTAACCGTTTCACATAAAAGCTATATATTGTTTTGAAAAACTACTTTTCCAAATGGCCGCTCTGCATGGCAGGCTGTAAACTTACCATCAGCACCGCAAAGGCAGTGATGTGTGTTTGGGTCATGATGTGGCTGAGCTGGATGAGATTAAAAAAACAATAAAATAAGTGCTTGACATTTTTTTTTATAAAAAAAATAAAGTTCATGAAACTAGAAAATTACTGATTGAATAAAAATAGTATTTTTTAACCTCTTTGTCTTCGGATGAAATCCATAATTTTATGTTCACCCTCACCAGGAACGCTGGCATCTGACAGGAAAACCTGTGATGTACAGAACAGCATTTTTATGTTTTCAAGCATAAATATCAACCAGAACAAAGATTATCAAAACATTGCATGCATGTATCTGAAATTACTTGCTAAGTTCTTGCTCATGTTAAAATTTTTTTTCAAATTCATGTTTAAAATTTTGTCTACCGCAAAGATACCAGAGAGATTTTAATTGATTTGTGTGCAAGTTCATTGCTAAACACAAGTTGCAAGTTGGTTAATAGCATCCTAGGGATTGTAGAAGTAATGCTATGAACCAAATATTATGGTATGTGAGCAAGATGAAATAAGTGCACTGAACATTTGGGTTTCCAGACACTAACTATATAAACACTATTGCAACCCATAAACGTACAGTACAAACATTCATAAAAATGAAAAATAAAGGTGTCAGGATGATGCTTAACACCATCCATCCCAATTTAACCACTTACTGTAATATTGCGCCATCCTGGGTCATTGCTTAATCTGTCAGCAACGTAATATCGGAGGCATTTTGCCAGGTTGTCCATAAACTCTGTTCCCTATGAAAGAGGATTCATTAGCAACAACATACATTAAGCCTTTATTCCAAAATGGTGATTATTTCCCAACTTGGGACACTTGGGAGCAAAAACCTGCAGACACTTACTGGGGTGATGCAGTTGCTGTCAAACCTCTCTTTGATCTCTTCTGGGGGAAGGTATCCTCCTTAAAGAAAAAAGGGATGTCAGCACTGATGACGTCATGAAGGATATATATATATATATAGTACAGCTTTCAAATGTATGCAAGATATGCATGATGCAAGACATGCAGTTGGATGAAAGGCCTTTAGATATTTAACCAAAGCAGAGGACCATGGTCAAAGAGAGGAGGCGAAAGTTTCCAGAGAATGCTTTCACAGAAATATATAATATGAAAGGTCCCTCTAAAACAGATAAATTGATAAAATGGCTAAATTGCATTTGAGCGCCACTGTAAAAATCTCATAACCTCACATCACATTTTGACCGCATGTAGTTCTATACATACAATATAACTGCGCCCTACAAAACAAGGGCAGCAGTTACAGTGGTTGCGTTTGTGCTTTACCTGGCAACCATTCAGCTACAGGAAACATTTTTTGGAGCTGTTATTTATGAAGAACTTGCTCATTTCTTGTTGCTGTGCCTTTGTTTGTATAAACTACTAGGTATACGTGGCAACCGTGTCCACAAGGATGTGATCTGATGAATTGCAATGCTTTGCGTTGTGCCTAACAAATTCACTTTCGCTGTTGTAAAAGCACCACAGAACTACCACAGCCTCTCATGGTATATGACTATTTCAAACCTATAGCCAACACACAGAGAACAAAGGCTCTCTGCAGAACATCACATACAGATATTTAGTCAGCAGAAGGCAGACCGGGCAGGTGGGTTTAGTTCAATGAAAGTGTAACACTATAAAAGCCTAAAACCCTACACCTTAGTAAGAAAAAAAGTTTTGAGAACTTTCTTACTAAATCCTGAGGAAATGTTTACACACTGCATAGCGCATACAGCAAACAAACTGTAGGTCTGTGAATGAGGGGCAAAACTGAGATATACATGTGGAGTGAAAATGATTTAGAACAAAACTGTTTTTTATAGAACATCCCAGGATGAGCACATCGCAGTAGGAACACATACAAATACATGAGCACAGAATGGCTGTTTATTTCAGAACTGTTGTTGTGGATAAGTGTATGTGAAGGGGAGGATGAATTAAAGTGAGGGATAGCTGGTGTCAAATAAGTATTTAAAATTAATGTGTTATTCATAATATAAACCCTCCAGAAAATGCTATAGGAAATAGCTCTAACCTCTGTATAAAGGCAACACAGACCAGTAAAATATTATAACTAAGTACATTATTTTATTAATAAATAAATAAATCATCTCCAACATTCCACCCAATTTGTATATCAAATATGATCAAGATCTGACATTCCTGTGTTGTAGACACATTTTCATGGAAAATAAAAAAAACAGTAACCCCATGTGTAACTAAAAATTGTTTGAGAAAAACGTCCAAATCACAGCAACCTATGTCACAGGCACCTCTGTGAGAGGCATGTTTGCCTACCTCTCTGGATGACCTCTTCACGCATTCTTTGCTTCTCCTCCATAAGTTCCACCCCTTCTTTAGAGGCCCGAAATCGCCTTGATCTTTGCTGATTCATTTTGGCACGAGGAGCCTGGAAAACATAGGTATGATCATGTAAAATCATAATAGAGTTATATAATCACAACAGTATGAATTTACATATGATGTGAATCTACTGTACTCACAACTCCATCAATTGCCATGTAAAGAACTCGACGAGGCCTCACAATGTTGAACAGCCGATCAATGTATTCAAAAATGGCCACCATCATTTCATCTTCATTTTTCGGTGCTGGCCTGGTGGATATTTGGCAAAATTCCATTAATTGAAAAGAAAGTCATATTAACGGTTAAGACTATTTGTAACACTAAGTGACACTTACTTGTCCTCGGGATGTGTGCACGGATGGATAATCCCATTCATATCCAAATACAAATTGTCAAATTCCACTTCATTTGGATTGGGTTTGCTGGTGTCAACAGGTATACGCACACCGTTGCATTCCTTGGACTGCAACGGAAACGAAACAAATAGAAAGAGAGTTAGGCCACTCGGGCACTGACATAAAACGTTAATATCGAGGCTGTGCGGCTGACGCTAGTAAATCACAGTTCAGCACAGAACTCTGGCGATCGAATTGCATTTGCAGCAGCTTCTACATCATGTCAGCCAATGTTACATTCAGGTGTTCATCCATGTTAAACGTACAAACTGACACAACTACAATTTAATGTAAAAAATATGCGTTTTTACCAGAAGGCCTAAAATATGTTTAGAGCGTAACATAAGACATGCAGCTACAAGCGAACGACAATTTCTGAAGTCAGGCAGCACAGTGATAAGTTTAAGCATTTTTGCTGCTAACAATCTAGCCAAATACCTTTTAGCTAACTAGCAAACAATTGACTAGCAAACAATTACGTTTCTGTGGTGGAACCTCACTATAACGAACGACAAAATTACATTTAATTATCCGTAACTGGGGCAAAAATACATCGCTTTACAACAACAGTTGTCCATCCAGCATAGGTAGATAAAAATACTTGCTATGTTTTTAATGTTAGTCGAACAGCTAACAACCTCCCTCTGGAAAACAACGCTTACCTTCTCCTCGAGGCAATGCACAATTATCGAAGGATATTTCCGACTCAACCAACGAAAAAATGCCGGGACTCCCATATTTAAATACAATGTAGTCAAATACAATGTAGTAGTTATTCTAAAAATGCTCAATTAAAAGGAACGGATACGCAAAGGCTAGGAAACCTAGCCAGCCAACCAATACAACAAACAACGCGTTCTAGGTTCGCGCTAGCTTGCAGCGTGTAGGTAGCCTATACACTTCCGGGCTACCGGAAATACACGGTCTAGTCAAGAAAACGGGGACAAAAAACTAGCTAGCGCCCCCACTTTCCTGTGTTTTTTCAGGTCATGAAACAAAGCAAGTTTTATTTACCAAACTTTCTGCTAAAAAAGAAGCTACAAAAACGTTAATCTACAGAGTTGCCATCGTCAGGTAGGCTAGGTTTGTTGAAATGCTGTGGTGCCATTAGAACTATTCAGATGTTTTTTTGCCCCAGATGGTCATTTTCGGGCTTGTAAATTAGGCCTATTTTTGAGATAAGGAACTTAAACACAGCTCTGGTTGGTGCATTAAATGCATTAAAAGCGTCATCTTAACTTAAAGCAATAGCATAACTTGTGAAGAATTCAATACGCATTATATTACAAGAGGATGCACTGATCACTATCAGGCATAATCATGTAACTTCAGTGTTTTACGGGTATTACTGGAATCACATCCACTAGTCCTTCAGTCTGAAATGGTTCATAACAGCTCTAATCATCACCCCCTTCCCCAGTACATAAGCTGTTCTGCTCAACAAGTTGGTTCCTTAAACTTTGACTGGCTCCTAGTGGTCCAATGCAGTGGCTAGGCCTGGACAGTATGGAGTTAATTTTCGGTCTTCTGTCTGGCTTCTCATATTACCCCATAAAATGTGAGAATTTGTATGAATTTTTCTACTTAAATTTACTGACTGTGGAAGTAGCCTAATTCTCAGTTTATAATATATATATATAGGCATACAGAACCTTTTATATATCCAAGTCACATGATATATTCATATTGAAAAAAAAAACATGCAAACAAACATGCAAACAGTTCAACTAGATCGTTTTTATTAATAACAAGTCAATAACAAGCATGCTTAACTTGTACTTTCCACATTGTAAGGACAACTTTTTGATTTAGTCAAGAGAATGCAAATTGTGGTAGAGGGCCCTCTACTGGTATTTCTTGCACATTCTGACCATCTGGTGGAATTCATTCAACTGATGTTCATGCATGTAATTTACATTAAGAGTGTCTTTATTTGTAATTGCACAATATTTTGTGCAAACTGGTAAGAAAAATGTTGTGAAAAAATGTATAAATGTTGAGATATTTTTCAACATAATGTGAAGGAGCCACAATCATGTTCTAAAATTCATAAAAGGACATTATTGAAGCACACATTAAATAATATGTTCATGCATTTTTGTCGATTATAGAAATATGGAAATGTATTAGTTTTCGTAAACCATAGTACCACAGTAACATCTAAACAATACAATGAAGTACACGATTTATTACTAAAATGTGCATATGAAAATTATTTAGAAGCCCTTTAAAAGAGTTATTATCTCCATTGCCGTAGACTTGAAGTAATCATATACAAAAGAAAATGTGCAGAGAGTGCCTCTTCAGTATCAAAAGCGTGCATTTAATCTGCATAGCCTATTTAACACTGGAGTCATTGCTATGCAGCGTGGCACCCAGTGCCTTGCCCCCGGCCATTCAGTGGAGTGCAGTGGCAGACCAATAAGGATTCACCCGCTCCAACCTCATTCTGTATTCATAACATGAAACATTCAGACAATGCCTCTCTCAAAGGCCCCCTGAATGGAACACCTTAATACTCATGTAAACAACTGGAGACCAATTACTTAATGAATTGGCCTCACACGTAATGAGGTGCCTCACAAAGGACTTTAAATGCATTCTGTTGGCTCTACATCCTGTGGTGCTGAACCACAACCAGACAGACAGACATTTTAGAGAGGCTGTGAAAAGAATCAGATAAATTTCATAGACCTGCGTTTTGGTAAATTTATTATAGGCTACACTGACAAGTTTCTCCAATGATTTTTCGATTATTTTACTTTCATAAGACTGGTAGCAGTCTAGCTGTCTAAAGCAACCCTGGTACCTGTAACAGAAGTTACTGTTGTACTTAGATAGTCCTTCACTGATTGGTGCTTTAGAGTGGTACACATTAAATCTTAATGAGCATGGTCAAATTTAATACATCACATGATTCAAATATTATCACAGTTTTGAAGCTGTCAAGCAGCCTGCTAAAATATATCACTTTCCTCATAAATATATCACTTTCATAAATATATAATTTTCCTCATAAATGTATC
This sequence comes from Tenualosa thibaudeaui, assembly GCA_027481765.1. Classification (NCBI taxonomy): domain Eukaryota; kingdom Metazoa; phylum Chordata; class Actinopteri; order Clupeiformes; family Clupeidae; genus Tenualosa; species Tenualosa thibaudeaui. The sequence continues at coordinate 13,788,042 of JAIFZK010000001.1, read as the reverse complement.
ACTTTCACTTCTTTTCAGCCAGCTTCCTACAAAAAGGGTGTGGCTTCTTCTGTCCTTTCTCTCTCTGTCATATACACACAAACACACACACACACACACACGTGCGCAGTTCATATAAGTTCATATAATATGACATCTAAATGTGTATTTTTAAAGGCCTTGTCTGTTGAGCGTCGGCTCTCGTTGAGGGTGTGCTCACCACAGCACCTCTTCAAGTCCGCTCTCACTGCACGGACAGGATAATGAGAACCAGTTGCCATTTCAGACCTACTGCCACATTTGTATTCAGTTATAATTAGCTTTGTTATGCCTTGTCCAGAAAATACAGATAGCTTTCACAATTGCCTGTGATCTTTTACGAACTAAACTGGCTGGTTTTTGATGGTGTACGGACAAAGATAGAATTTAGGGAAACCGACTGATGTAGACGCGTACGTGTCAGTGCTGGTACAGTAAGACAAGGCAAACTTCTAGATGCTGCTTGTGTAGTCAATAAGTCGGTAAGTTTTTTTTTATCTGTACACATACTAAATGTTTTTTGAAATCCACACTGTACAGCTATTTTGAATGTAATGTGATTTGTTTTGAAGTGATATAGCAGCAAAGAAAAAAAAGTGTTGTCAGCATCAATCAACACGACAATTTGTTAAAGAGGTCTGCAGGTATGGGTTGTGGACACTGCTATTTTACCAACCACTCTTATTTTGCAGCTCAAAATGCTGTCTGTTTGAATACCATCTCCCCCAGCCTTCAGGTCTATGATCATGTAGACATTAATAGTGAAATGAATGGAACACTTCAGATCAGAAGGGCCAGATGGGCAATATAGTCAGACAGCACACACAGTCATTATCATCTGATTAAAATGCATTGGTTTATCTGGCAGGAAGTTACATGAAATGGCACTCAGTATCCACTTCTCCCGGAAAGAGGGAGTGCACCAAAATCTACAAGTTGAGGCCATTGCTGACATGGATAGTGTAAACAGTGAGTTAAAAGTTTCGTTAGCGCTAAGCGAGAGGTCTCTTGGGTGAACAAGGCTGATTTGCCAGATTAAAGCTGTCACAAAACAACAGTCAGTAAAAGTGAAGCAAATGATTTCAGATGCCAGAGATGGCCCCTAGTAGATGAGGCCAACACTAAAATTGCCTCATATAGGATATATTCATATAGGATTTATTATAGGCTACATTGATATATTCATATAGGATATGGGATATCTTTCAACTAGCCAACCAAAACCTTTTGACAGTATATGATATGATTTTTAGCATATTCAAAAATCTTGTAAATGTGCATGTTTTAGACACACATCACATTTCACATTTCAGACAATTCAGCCACTGCAGACACACATAATTTGTGCTCTTGCTCTTTTGCCTATTGAAAAGTAGATTAGTTCATGAAATACATGATATTCCCATTGGCTTTCATAGGCCCTATTATGGAGGATGGCATGATACGTGTTAAATACCATTCAAATATCTCTTTGTGTTGATGGGTTGGGTGTATGTATAACCTATAAAACGGACAGTGTATTGAGCTGAATTTGATGAATACACTGAATGCAGAAGACGTCTTTATTCAGGATAAGTGAAAATCCTAGGTTCTTACCTTGATAAACACACATAAAGAAAACTTAGAAGAATAGTTTCTTGCCTTTGAGAGAATGCTTGAATGCTTTTGAGCAGATAGAAAAGAGTTGTAAGGATTGTAAGAAATGGTTAGATTTTAACAAGGGTGGCTGATGATTTCTCTACAACTGACTAAAGGAGAAGTGAAAGGAATATTTCTTTTAGGCAGACAGTACATGGAGCTTTTACAACATGTTTGATAATGAGGTCAATCCATGTCAAGAAACCCAGCACCTTCTAGTTTATGCCATGCATTTTATTTGGGAAAAAACATGTAAACATTCCTATTAAATTGTCAAGACCTTGCAAAATCATACAGTATCTATTCCATCGTCATCAGGTCAACGTGTCAATCTGTCAGCATCTGTGTCCGCTCATATAACTTGGTCTGAATTACTTTTTGACCTCTACTAGATCATCCACATCTGCAGTTGTACACAACAGCTTAGGTTCATTTTGAACTGGATTGGGTCATTCAACCCAATGAAACTGTTGAATAAGCTTTAGCCTTGGTAAACACAGACACATTGCTAGCAAATTTGAAATTTACTCTGCACACAGAAGATCAAGCAGCTTTTACATCTGTTTTATCCTTCATAAACAAATCAGATCTTAATTTGAGCTCAACTGTGTATTTTCTGGAGAAACAAATCAGAATCCAACATCTGGTCAGTGTCAGTGTCATAGTGTTTTTATTTAAAGAAAAGGTCTACTGTCCACTTCAGATCTAACCTGGTAATAAAACCAGCCCCTCATTCTCCACTTTGTACAGAGGGTCTGGACATTCGATAGTGAGATTCAATTGCTTGCCAGAGGTGTTTAAATTTAAAAAGTTTGTATCATCCTTTGAGTGATAGCCTGCATTGACTGATAGCATTCTAGCTCTGCATTCACAAGCCCTCTGTTCACTGGTTGGACAGGTTAAAATACCTCCTGAGACAACAATCTCAATGGGATCAAATCCATTCTAGCACTGTAGGGAGATGATAATGGAGTGGAAGTGCGTAGGAAGGCATGGCCAGACTACTTCAGATCTTAAAATGTTCTATTAGTAAGGGGGGGGGGGTGATTTCCTTTGGACCAATGAAGGCATATCTGTGGTGCTTCTATGGTTAAATAAAGGATGTCCTGAATGTGGGAGGTTAATCATTGCCAGACCTAATCTCAGTCTGGGTTCAACCAGGCTAGGCTCAACTCAACTCAAAACAGAACTCAGAATTTTGACTCTGGAACAGGATAGCCTCATCTAGTATGCAACCACAGGCAGGTATATTGGTAGCGGTTAAGCAACCTAGCTAGCATGCTAGTAGCTCAATAATTGTGAAATAACTGACAAAATGTAAGTCGCTTTGGACTAACAGTGTTAAAAGTGTTTGCCAAATGGATAAATATAAATATGATGCCATAAAAGAAGTTATCACACAGAGGAAACCTTGTATCATCTTGTAACATAATTTCTAACATGCAATTAACATTGACATGAGACATTATTGCAAAAAGTTCTGAATTTTGTGTGAGTTGACACACAAACTCTTCCAGCGAATAGATAACCTCAATTGTGCATTCATGCCACTAGCAAGGTACAGTACAATATTACTGTAAAACAAATATACAGACAAACCAAAATAATGTTAGCAAATCAAACAAAGGGGTTTAGGCTGATGGACAACCTGCCTACCAATCCAGGTCCAAAAAAAGTTTAATTATTTCCTCAGTAAATGTTTAATGATTATTTTCTTCAAAATGCCAGATGTGTTCTAGAACTTGCCTGGCACATGTGTTGCCCTTATCACCTTGGAACCAGTATTAATTTCAATGGATTCAAGAAATATGTGTTCAGGGACCTCAGTGGTTGTTTTGATAGCCATTGCATCACTTCCAGTTTGCAACATCTAACAATGAGATCCATCACTGATCTATTCCCTTGCCCTAATTGAAAAGGATTGTCTGTAAAGCCGTGCCGAAACACTCTCTGCAGATGTAAAGCAGTTTAATTGGGCTAAATTGGTGTGAATTGAAAGCACTCCGTTAAAAGCAAGAAACCTGACTGGCAGCCAGCCCTACGGTGGCCCAGTAATACATCGGCATGAGAGCCCTCACCTGCCCATTACTATGGAAATACTGAAGATGAGCGTCAAAGATAAAGGATTTTAATAACAAACACATTTCCCCCTGTTAGCCTCCCACTGGAGTGGGATTCAATTATCCCCCCCTCGTCCCCCCAGTTGGCTCTCTGTTGCATTTGTGAGCGGCTCCGCCACAGACCGTGTACATAACCCCCAAGCATAGAACACTCTGGCATGGCATCAGCAGCAGCCTTCATACCTCCCAGCTTTTGGGCAATGGATGTGAGAGCATCACACCAGCCCAGAGCTCTATTACGCAGCCCTTGAGAGGGCACGATTTGGGGCTTATTCTGGGGTGCTTCTGGGAACTAAAATGAACTTGCCACACATAATTCCATTGGGCAAAATTAAGAGGACAAAAAAAGAAGAAAACAAACAAACAACAAAATTGAGGTTGTGGTGGTATCCCCATGGTCCCTTGCATGAAACAGGCAGGAAGACATAGAGCATGTTTTTCTATCAGACAGCAGGATTATTGTTGTGGGTGATGTACTGCGAGATTCATGTCTGGGTTTTAGTCTGGAGGGACTCGGTGAGAATAAAGAGGACTGTTTCTCCAACAGTCATGCACAAGTGTGTCATAACACATACAGTATCAATGTAAGGCCTCCTGTGTCCAGTCAAAGTCCTGCAGGTCAGTTTGCAGATTTACCCCTTGCCACTTCTGCACAGCTCTGAGTGTGGTTTGGTTATGGTTTGAAATTGAAGTACATCTGTGGAATGTCTAGCTTTCAGACACTGTCAGGAAGAAAAAAAGACAATAGACACTATCTGGAAGGAAAATGATATTAATAAATAATGGGTAATATACCTCATAAAATGACCAATGGCACAGCACTCATGTTCAAGTGTTATGTCACATCAGTATTGGTTAACTCTCAGCGTTTTTTGTGTGTATTTGTTCACAAAAATACACGAGACAAAAAGAAAAAAAAAACACATGGCCTTCAGCTTCTGCTAGCAACTCATTTACTCCTCTGCCTGGATGCTAGCCCTCTGAACGAAGCTGTATTCATCCCATTTACAATGTACTAACCTTGGAGCCAGTAACACACGGAGTGGTGAAAAATCTCCTTCAGATTTCAGTGAGAGCATGTGGTATTAAACATCAGTAGTACATCAGAAAAAAGTCTGTTTCCCCAATTACCCTCACCAATGTGCAAATTTTAACAAATGCAAAATCAAGAATGTTAGAAGTTATTTTTTAAAATCACGGCAAAGTAGGGACCACCACTCTGGAGCATTTGCGTGCCTATTACACTGTATGTTTATTTATGTAGTCAATAAGTGATGTACCTGTTGCCGCATTTAGTTGGCATAGGACGCACTCTTACAGCCTCAAGTGTTTCCATTAAGCACTTTATGCAAGGACTTCAGCTTCAGCTCATTTGCCAGATAAGTTCATTTCGATCAAAGAAAAGACAAACAGGTGCGAGTTTCCCTTTTTCATCTTATATCGAAGGATAATGGTGTATGACTGACCCTAAGTGGGGAGCTATGGTCGTGCAAGAGAGTGATAACATTCCAAATTTTTCTTTTACTTGAAGCACTCCAATAGGCAAACAGTCCCGTCAGTGTGTGCTGTTCAGCTTGATCAAGACTGACCCCTACTGGGTAAAAGAAGAACATGCCTCATTTATTCAGTGAATATAGACAGGAATGATCAGATCAATATACTTAATGAAAGCTACATTTAATTTTTTCCAACTCATCTGATTTTAAATTCATTGATAAGGCAAACATGTGACACATCTTTTCTGTGACTGAGGACTTGCCAGAAATCCCAGTCTTGCTATCCCAAAGCCACCAGTACGCAGTAGCTGCCTGCGCGAATTAATGGACAGCCGTAAGTCAATAAATGACGGGCTTCACCAGCTGTCCTCAATCCTCTGTTGATGTTTGTGGAGGAGCTTAAAGTCCAGTCCAAACTATATGAAACCACACACACCAGGGGATTACAGAAAACACTCAAGTGGAGCATACACTTTTAAGAGGATAGGGCCGGTGAGTGATTGTCCACTGGGTCATGTGGAGCAGCTTGAGGCTTTTGGGCTTGGACATTCTAAGTCAGTTCATTAGATTATAATTATATTTCCTTCTTGCCACCACTGGACAAATAAACAGCAGTTTTTCTTTCTCTCCAGGTTTTTGAGAGTCTGCATGGACCTGACTTGCATTATGAAGATACACACATAGCTCTGTTGTCATGCCTGTGCTATTCATGCTTCTTCAAGGTCACACATTTAGTGCACAATGACCCATTTTAGTGATGTTTTCTCTCCAAGACTTAGCCTCCTTTCAAGCAAGTATGTCCAGCATTCCCCCCAATCTTCTGAGTTGGCCTTGGGTAAGAAAGCACCCATGGGCTCAGACTATATTGTTTTGCCTCAATGCAGGAGCAGCCACTGGCCTTGAATGGCAGCCCTTTTATGATACAGGAGCAGAGATTAATGTGTTTGCCTCAGAACACGCCTGTTCTTATCTGACAAGCAAAAAATCTGTGGCCCAGTTAAAGCCTAGGAAGAAGTTTTAGCACAGACCGAGTGAAGAAACTTGGAGCAGGAACAGCTGATGGAGTCATTTGGCCTGTTCTTGGACATGTGGACATGATGCATAACAGCTAGGCGGTTATGCCCCCAGGCGAGTTCAAATCGTCTACAATCCCTCTTAATCACCAGTGTTTGACGGAGTCGGTTAAAGGGCTCCATGTTGTGGGTTCAGAGGTTTCAGACACACAGAGAGCAGCAATTAGGCGTGCTACCTTAACCAGCAGGGGGAGATGGCCTGCTCCGGCTGGAACATGAAAGCTGCGGCGTCCGCTACTTTTGGGCCTCTGCCCGTTCAGAACTCCAGCTCCCCGGAGTCCCGGCGCCCCGCTGTGAGAAAGTGTGTTCGGCCACAGCGGCCGCATCAGAGGCTGATTAGTGGCAGGCCTGGCTAATGAGAGAATGTCTGATCAGCAGGGGTTTTCTCATCTCCTCCACCCACATCTTCTCTCTCTCTTTCTCTCGTTCCATCTCTCACTCTCACTCTCTCTTTTGCCTGCCTCCCCCTCTCTTTCTGCCTCATAGCAGGAGCTTTACCCTACATGAGGTCCTGCATTACGTCTGCCAGGGTTTTATCTGTCAGAGATGTAGAGTGATTGATCTCTTTAGCTAAGTTGTCAGAAAGGAAGGGAAATGGGAGGACTAATGACAAGCCTAGTCTTTCAGCTCTGTACACGAAGAGCATAGCAATGCAACAGAGAGTAGACAGAGAGTTAGGGAACTAGGCCTACAGTACATCAACAGTTAAAGTCATGGCTAAAAAAAGCTAATGGCTGCTGGCAATTAGATTTTGCTATACCTAAATCCATACACTATCATATGGATTCCTGTAACGTTTGAACAAGACAAAGCTAATGTCATTGCGACCCTTTGATTGGCTCAGTTGGCCTCACACAGGGGGTGCTTACGTTTTTAGATGTTTTTAGACGTTTTTAGAATATATGTATTCCTTCAGTACAGTGCAGAAGCCTGCAGTTAGCCTACCGGCTTTCATGTCACTGTAAATCTGATCATAGTGGAACGTTAATCATTTCTCTGCCCATGCAGCATGAATCAAAGTCAATGTAAAAAGTGGCCTTGAAAATGTATTGGCATAATGTAATCTGTAGTGTGTAGTGTTTGTGTGTGTGTGTGTGTGTGTGTGTGTGTGTGTGTGTGTGTGTGTGTGTGAGAGAGAGAGAGAGAGAGAGAGAGAGAGAGAGAGAGATTGTGCATTTCCTTGCTTAGTTTGTACATATCCCATTCAAATGGTCTGGACTGTTTACACTTCAGTTGAGCAGTGGGTAAATGAATGAGAAAACAAAGATAAATCAAGGCAAACAAACAATACAAGATCACATATTATATCAGCAATTACTTCCTACCTGAGGGCTATCAGCTGTAGCTATGTAGCCATCTAATACACCAGAGGCTAACTCAACACAGCTCTTTTCTAAAGTAGAGAGAGACTGCAGCTGCTATTGCCCACCACAGAGAATAACCAAATCATGCAGCCTTTTTTATACAGTAGCCTTTTCCCCCTGCATTGTTGTAGGTATGACTCTATTTGTATTTAAGATTAAGTGTACAATGGCAAATGTGTAGGTTGTATTGTAGCAGCTGCATTGTGCGTTTGTATGGGTATGAATGTATGGCAGAAGAGCTTCAATTGAAGGCCATACATTCTATTACATTTGGAGAAGAAAATTCATAAAGTTGATGCTCTCTGTCAAATTCTTTATACACACCGATCAATGAATTATACACCATCAATTAATTCAATTTCCTTTTGTTAAAAAGGCAGCAACTACAACACAATTCTATTGAGGGGGATCATCATGTAATGGACTGGCTACTTGATGCATTTTCTCCCTCTTCGCCTTCCTTTATTGTAACCATTGTCAGAAGTCGTTATGAACTCCCAATTTATTCCCTAAATGACATATTTAACAGATACAATAGTCCTGAATTGAGCTCATTAATGGCTGATGGATGCGGTGCTTGGGTGGGGTGGGGTGGGGTGATGGGGATGGCAGCCTCATAATGGAGAGACACCTCTTCTCTAAACACTCTCCAAAGCATTTAGTTTAGTGCTCGGCTTGCTGCACGCCCAGCCGCACAGGTCAAGTTCTATCTGCTTCAAGCTCACAACACTGTACCCACTGACAATGGGTTTGCCACTGATGCATCAACATAAGGAAAGTATGTGTGTGTGTGTGTTTCTATCCCTCTCTCTCTCTCTCTCTCTCTCTCTCTCTGTGAATGTGTGTGTGTGTGTGTGTGTGTGTGTGTGTGTGGATATAGGCAAGTGTCTATGCATGTACAAGAGAATGAGAGGGGAAAAGAGAGACTGAGATATTCACTGCAGACCTTGAACAGACTGATGGGTCAATATAAAGAGCACGCTTTTAAAGGTATCTCTCCTTTTGTTGTCCCAGAGCAAAGCATGTAAGCAATGGTAAATGCCATAACTGGCCTTTGCGAACACTTGCTCATCATTCTATTGGCCGAGTCATTACCTACCATGTTTTGCTTTGTTCTAAAGAGGATAAAAACAAGAAAGATGGTGCTGCACTGAATCACTACACTAAATGAGTTGTCTTAGCAGACAGGAAATGGACTGGTTGCTTTCAGAAATATTGAATGTGTCAGTTCAGTTCAATGCCGCTAACATCTCCTTTTTCCATTAAATTTGCCCATTGTTGTCAACTATTGAGACAGATTTAATTTGCCACATTGTCACATGTTTTGACAGGTCATTCAGCGACTCCAATCTGCAGCCTAGAGTAGGAAGATTAGTCGAACACGGATATGATTATGTTCGCCTATCAGTGTCGGAACAGGCAGTCAGGGCTCATTTGTGCAGCTATCAACTCTTACAGAGCAGAAAGCTGGACAAGAGATGCAGGGGGAGAGAGAGAGAGAGAGAGAGAAGGAGGAATGAATACAGAAGCAGAAGCTGTCATGGAGGTGACCTCAAAAATGGCAAACTGATTCACTCTAGATCAGCATTAATAGAGTTTAAATACCAGATGAAGATAGCCAGGGAGTAAGGGACAGCTTGATACAAACTGAATAATCTCCTCCTCTTCCAGAGATTTTTCTGTGTGTACAGTGATGTGCTTCTTGTCTCTTTTTCTCGCCTTTCTTTTCTGTGGCATTCATTTTTCCTCTCTGTCTCTCCTTCTCTACATCCCAGCATCTTTCCCTCTCTTCTTTACTTTCCTTCTCTGGGGTTGTGCAATTACCTGTGCCTGTTCAAAAAAAAAAAGGAGACCCCCCCTCCCTCTTGCCTGTATAGATCAGTGTGTTGGCTGGTGAGGTGCGATGCACTGTGTGTCTGCCCTCTCACACTCGCTACAATGCGAGCCTTTGAGTGGCTTAGGCGCATGTGTTGAACAAGCGGTCCCATGGGGGGGCCAGTGGCGGGATGGACCACCAACGCACTGAGGGCCACCAGGCTGTGCAAACAGAACCCAAACAAAAGCACAAAGATGCCTGGAGGAAAAAAAAGATCCTCTTTGTGCCAGCGGCTCCAGGGATCGCCATTTAGCACACATTAGAGGGTGTTTCCTATTGGCCCCCACCTATAAATTCATTGGCGCCTTTCTTTAAGAGTGCGGTGCCACTGGTTAGAGATGGATGCTCTCCCCTGTCATGTCTCCCCTCTCCTCTCCCAGGCTCTGTTGTTTGCTGTGTTCGTGCATCTGAAAGCATATGTTGTGGTAATGAAAGCACAAGGAAGCAGGTGCTCAGGCTTTGTGATGGGGAGTGTGTTGTCCTCCCCTCCCATCTTCCCTCCATGCAGCGGTACAGTGGTGAGGGCATTTGAATCCCACATGTGAATCCTGTACTTTGCGTCTCCATTCAGGGCTCAACCGTACAGTACCCTGAATACAATGAATCGAACCCGGGGGAAAGTGTGATTATTAAATACTGTATATAACTGCACTCCAATCTGCAATACCAGACCACAACAAACTTGGCCTTTGCTTGCTTCCTTGCAACAGCAAAACTTCAGTTAAACAAACAAACAAATAAATAAATAAGTTTTGGAACCGGGATAGGATAGGAATAGGAAATGCTAACCGGGGAGCCTGAGTGCATGGACTGACCAGTGTGGCCTTTGAGAGTGACAGGCACAGCCAGCTGAGAGCCCAGAAAACTACAGCTCATTTCAATGGCCACTTAAAGCCCCAGTCTCTCCGCCACACACAGGGTAAATGTATCTGGAGTGTGTGAGAGCAAATATGTGTGTGTGTGTGAGAGCGAGAGAGAGAGGAAGAGAGAGAAAGGAATATGCTGGTTGTGTATTTGAAGGGCTGTTGTCATACATTAGTATGCGATCTGTTTCTTAAGTGCCTTTGCCAGCTGCTTGTCTAGTCAGATGGCTGGTATTTTTTGGAGCATTTTATCCTGTGCAAGAAATGTCTGCAGGCAGTCTGGCCTGACCCTAACAGGCCTACGGCAGTGTTCCGCCTTTCAATATTTAGACTTTGTGTCCGTCTGAGGTGCTGAGGTGCTGAGGTGACTGAGTGAGGGATGGGACAATAAGAGAGAATCACAGGTAAAATGAAATGTTTACTTGAACTGGAGCTATTTCTGCTTTCTATTTCTATTAGTGAGTGTACTCAGTAGCATGGCATCCTGTCACTAAGGAGTTCGCCAGTGTAGTGGGGTGGGGCTGTCGTGGCTCTTTGAATGGCCAACCATTTAATATTTTTACATGACAAAGAGGCAGCATGGGACAGGAGTCCAGCTAGAGCGACGGAACTGCCCCAAATCCCCCACCCAGAGAGAGAGGCAGACACTGCAGCCATGACACAGCCATCAGAAGCATCTCCTCCCACATGATTAGCAACCATTCACCCTCTGCCGCCCCTTACATATTTGCATAGCATGCTGTTGGTGCAGTAGCACCTACAGGAGAAGAAAATAGGATCTCAGTAGGATCTTCATACATATGTCTACACGTGGTATAATTTGCTCTGTCTCTTCTGTTAAGTTCTATCAGCTAAAGGTCTGGAATAGTTGGGATAGCTGTCCGTTTGATTGTGTTTTTGTCTCCATGTTGTCCAAATAGGCGGAAACAGCAGTCTCATTCCCCTTCCCTTTCCCTGAGTGGAGGCTGGCCACAAGTAAATGCAGTTTACAGCCTCTCCCTTATTCCTCATAGGGGTTTATACACCTGCTAATCGAGATTAGCCGATGCAGCAAATCTAGAGTCTGTTTACCAGCACACCACAAGTCAGTTGCACCAGATTAGTGTTGACCACATATATCAGCACTCTAGGAACCTTCTCATACCACCAGAACATATCCTTGATGTCCTTTTTAAAAAAGAATACAATATGTCGTTGTCTACCTATCACTGGATTCATACTTTATTTTATCACTACACCACTACTGATGGATCAGTGAACTCCATGTAATGCATCATGATAAAGCAATAAGACTTAAACGCTGGGCTGTGGTGTCCAGACCATTCAGCCAACCAGGAGGTAATTGGTCACAAAAGCCAGGCTAATGACATGTATAATCTAAAAGCAAATAACCTTCCTTAATGACACTGTCTATGCACATACTCGCACTCATACACAGAAGTGAAACATCCTATGACCAAACTCTCTATGTATCTGTCTCTAACTGTTAGATATGAAGTAATTCAAAGCAGTTGCACAAATACCTAATACGCATCATATTCTACTTCACTCTTTAAAGCTATCAGGCAGTTCCATTTACACTATAGCAAATGGGCAATTGTAATAGTTAAAACAATGACTGAGAAAATTCCATCTTTAATGACCAAGCCACATTTTTATTTGCCGAAGGTACTTTAGATACAGTACAGTCACTGAGTGTTGCCTTAGGGCAGCCCCTTCAGATAGGAACTTCTATAGGACTTCTATAGGAACTGGCTGCCACCCGGCTGCCACTGTTGTGCCCTTGAGCAAGGCGCTTAACCCCAAATTGCTCTAGGTAGAGACTGGCCCTGAAGTGATAGTTGACAAACTTGCTTTGGATAAAAGCATCTACTCAGTGCATAAATGTAAATGTAAATGTAAATGTAAATGTAAATGCAAATGCAAATGTAAATGTAAATGTGTGTGTGTGGTTCATAATGCTTCAATACAGGCATGAGGATCAATGTAAGGCCTGCCCTGCCAACAGCAGATAATCTAGCTACTATATTCCAGGATCTTCACCCACAACCAAACACACAAAAGGCCCGAAGAGAAAAAAAATATCTATAGATCTCTGGTCACAGAAAAGTGAGATAAATAAAATACTCTGCTCTACCTAAGACTAGCATCTTTCTGACAGGAACGGTGTGCTTTGCAACCTGTCGACTGCCTTAGTGTGTGTGAGTGTCTGAGTAAGGAGACAAAGCCAATTAAAAAGCTCACCCAAGTGAGCAATGGGAGTTCCATCAAGCATCACTGTTACGCCCTCCCCCCTTACCACCATCTTGGCCATTTATCAGTCCCCCCGCCAGGGCTGCCAGAGGCTGGCCTTCACTCTTTCTTCAGGCCCGCCGACCCCTCTCCCCAGCGCAGGTCAGCCTTAATCCAGGGGGAGGTGTCCTCGCATTGTGCTCTACTCTGCCCCCGTCAAAGGGAGAGGTTTAGTTAAACATCTATTAAGAGGGGCTGATGGCAGCACCCCGACGGCACTGCCCTATGTGCTCCTCTGATGGCGGGCTACAGTGGTTTGGAGGAGGTCGCCACTAAATGGTCCTCCCAGCTGTTCCTCAGGCCCTGCTGGACTTACATCATTAATCATCTTCAGCAGCCAACTGGCAGCCAGAGGGAAGGTGTCACACTGGCACAACTGTGACACGAGGACACTGAGATCACTTAAAACTGAACACTTTGTGGAAGGGCAGATTGGTTTGATCTCTTGACACAAAAGTACCTGCAGTGTCATCTTACGAAGACAGCAATACTATTGCTAATCCTTAAGCAATAAAATACATCATGAACCTGTACAGCATATTGCTATACCATCTAATGAAGATCTAATATATAGAATCTAATATATTTTTTTCACTCCAATAAACAACTTTCCTAAAATACATTTTCTCACTCCACATACTTTCTGATCACTATTATTTGGTCTCATGCCAATAACTCTATTACCATGGCTGTTCTTCTCAAAAACATTTCAAACAATGGAAGAAAGACACAATGCATATCAGTGATCCAACTCTATTTATGTGGATCTTAATGATCGTTTTTGAACTAGTTACCTTTATACGTATAACTAATCAATTCTGAGGAGTATCTGCTATAAGTATCTCCTTGTTGTAGTGAGGGCTGACTGATGGGATATATATGAAATATTTTAACATGAACGATTCTTAGAGATAGCCATCTCTAGCCAAAGAAGGAAAAAAGCACTCTATAGAGAAATTCACTCAGTTTTTAATTAAGACAAACAAAAACAAGCCCAATTGTTACCACCACTGCAGCTAAACTGCTTTGTCATGGCGAGGATGAATGACCAGCTCAGGAAAACCAGTGCGTGTGTCCATCTCTCTGCTGAACTGCAGGTCCACTGCTTCCCCGATGACCACCTCAGCTGTGGTGAACACATTCAGGTCTCCGAGGACGTGACCTCCGATGGTCTTTCCATCTTTATCAGCGAGGCAGATGTGCAGGTGAGCATGCTTATTAAGTGTGCCCACCAAAGACACAATTTCAAAACGTTCATGCAGTTCAATCACCTGGTGTAATGGAGAAAACACAAACTCATACCGGCAAAAAAAATAAAATAAAATATGACAAAGCAGACCACGCATGTATGGCACGTGACATACTAGAACGCTCATTTCAGTTTTTAGAGGCACTTGGCATTTGGCAAAGCATTCTCGTTGAATATAGCCAGTTCAGAAGTTTCTACTGGCAACAATGTATTTGATTGATCCCTTGCCAAATACCGTCCACTTTTCTCAGCATACACCAGCAGCAAAGTCAGTGTGATGTCATTAGAGAGTTCCATTTCTTGTTTTCATTTACAAGGAGTACAGTTGCAGAATCCTGGGGTACCTCTGCCAAAGTAAAGCATTGACTCCTGCCAATTTACCTCATTGGTACTCTCTGCGGTGGCGTTTGCCAGCCGGAGTGTTGCCTTGGTGACGCTACCCACACACGTGATGATGAAGGGGGCACGGAGCTTCCTCTCCTCTACGAACGAGAGCATGGAAGAGAACAGTTCCTCACCAGGGCCCAGACGCAGAGCAAAGACCTGCAAGGCTGAGCCTCCGTCAGCCTGTGGGACAGAGGAGGAGAGAGGAGAGGAGGGGAAGACGAGGAGGAAGCGTCACAATAGGCTGAGGCAGAGGAGTGAGGATTGAAAATTAATTGACAAAGTGAAACATAAGCTAAAACAACAGAAAACATATGACTGGACATGTGTAACAAAATGATACACAAAAGATAAATATATCACAGAAGGGCTCATTCGTTGTTCAAAGTCTTTACGTGGGCTTTTCAAAGAGCAATGAGTTTAATCCTATAATTTTATTGCAATAGACAGCGCTGTGTATTTGCAGAGTTTCTCAATAACACTTGGGAATTAAGTAAACAGAGTTCTCAAGATCATTTGCCAGATAACATTAAATAAATATAATTCTCTATAGCTATGTAATACTATACTTGGCAAACAAGCTTCATTTGAAGAGTGTATTTTCAATGCACAAGGCTTTTTAAAATGTACTCTGGAAGGCTATGTTTAAGAACAAGCACTGAGCATGTGAAAGAGATTGTGTTTGTGTGTGTGTGTGTGAATACAAGAGTGGGCGACTAGTGGTGGCCGTCTGGTAAAAAAATGGGCCTGTTTGCGTTTGTTGGGCGCTGGGTCACTGGTTCCATTCAGCGAGTCTCTCTTATCCGCTCATCTTTTTTATCAGACGCTCATTCTCTCCCTTGTCCCTCCTCAATGAGCCCTCTCTCCCAGTCCCAACCCCCCACTCCCCCTCAAACACAACTCCAGCCTTATCTGCCTCAGTCCTCCCTCCACTTCCTCTAAGCACTTCTAACACTGAAAGGGCCCGGCACAGGCCACCTGGTTCGGGACAGAGACGGCAGCAGCCCGTCTGCCTTTTCAGAGCCGCTCTCTGGGCCACGGGCCAGCTGCGGCATTGTCAGGACGACCGTACACCCATCCACCCATTCAAACTCCAATTGAACAACACCCCCTCCCGACCCAACGCTTTGGAGTCTGGTAATTATAACTGGCCAGCTAGTTAGAAAAAACTGCTTGCTTGCTTGCACTCTCTCCCTCTCTCTCTCTCTCTCTCTCTCTCACACACACTCACACACACACACACGCACCATTTCCACAATTAGCACAGTTGCTCTGACTTATCTGCCCTCTCACCTATCAAAATGCATTTGGAAGTCCATTAATCAGTGTTGGTCTGCAGAAGGGAAGAGTGTTTGGCCTTAAATGCAAGTACATGGCTGAAGGGATGAGTGTAGAAAGGCTACCTCGCTCAGACGATGGACCATTCAGACTGCTAACAAGATCACCACGGTCAAATAACCGCGAATATGACCAGTCAAAATCACAGGGGTGTCAGGTTCCACTGGACACGGTTACAATTATTTTGTCCATTCTTTGTCCTTACAAAACTTCATGTGTGTGTCTAACATAACATAGAATATAACTATAGCCTTTCCAGAGTTCCAAACACCAGATTCAACGATGACTGGAGCTATTATAATGTGGTTCATTCCAAACATGTTTTTACACAATGTGACGATGTGCCAGTGAATCCATTTCCTCAGTGAACATGTGGACATATTCAATCTCAGCCTTTGGAAGCACCTGGCTTGTAGTTCATTACAATACATGGGCTCAGCTCCTTTCTCTTGATTGCTTCGTCTAAGCTTTCTCTCACACTGGAGAAGAAATAATCTACTGACCCAGTAGGGGGAATGCTGGATTAAAGATCAATGGCCATGAAGTTATGGACACGCTAGTCAAAATGTTGGGATGAACAGTGGACGACCTACCAAAAAAAAAAAGAAATGAACACACAGCATGTGCCATGATTTAGCTGTGCCACAATAACATCAAATACATACTCTCAGAAAACGCTTACTGTTTTATTGGAACAAAGTGGCTGTTTCCCCTGTGACAAAAAACAACACGCGCGCACACACATGCACGCACGCACGCACTTAATTCGTTGTGCATAAACAAAGTGTTTTAACCTGCCCCTCAACAGCCACCATATGGGGCAACCCCATGCATGGCTGCATGCTTTAAACCACATCAATTAATAATTTCCTCGTAAGTACACTCCTTGTATTTCATCATTTCCCGGCCAACCACGTCAAACCGCCTCTCAAAGCGATAAACAAACACTTATGTTAACAAGGGACTGAAACAATGTGACATTTGGTGCGTGGCAAAACAGAAGAGCACAGTTTAAGTGTACTTCTTCATACGAAAATATAATTAACCGTGACCATAATAAATGGGGAAGGTAAACCGCCTCCCTGTTGTTGATGATGAGGTAAAAGTTGTGATTATATCCAAATCCGTTTCGATTAAATCCGTTCAACTCCGGTGAAGTTAGGCCTGAAAGTCAATAAAACCAAAGTTCTTAGCAGCCGATAAAAGATTACAGCCTTGGCGCGCAGAGGATAGCCTCGCAAATCTTCAATGAGCTTTCCATTATGACCACACTTTCTATGCGTTTGCAGTAGTTTACGAGCTCAGAGAACAAAAGAGCAATGTATTTATTTTCGACATCATCAGCCATTCATGTATTTTTGAAGAATGTTACCTACCATATTTCAAAGTTAGTTTCAATCTGTCTTGGAGGCCAGTTTCTGGCCACGTGAGAGACACGTGGTACCACGTTTATTTATTTATTTTTTGTAGGCTGTTGTCCTAAAATCAGATGGTCTCAGTAGATCTACTTATAAAGTTATTAGGTGCCAAATGGGATTAGACTTTCTGTTAGTACATAGCTCACATTCATAGGGACAATTCACCTTTTCGGGCCAAAATGAACAGGACTCGTTCAATAGCCTACTTAAAGTTTAATACATTTCAAGGTTATTTTCCCAAATTAGCAGGGTGATATGGCACGACCACTGCAGCAGGGAATCATTTGTTGGCCTCTTCTACCACCTAGTGGTAGCTTCCTGATTTGCAAACTGGGCCAGTAAATGTTACATCCTTTACCGTGTTACACACTTACAGCGCAGTCACTTAAGTGTCATCTGAAATTGTGGAAAGAAAAATATTTTACACATTAAACTGGTTAGTTGTTCGTTTCCCAATATATTTAAAAAATAAATAAATCTTTTTGGAACATTTTGTCGTTCCTTGATCGATTACTAAGATTCAATTGAATTGTAAGTAGCCTGGGCTATCCATCATGTAAAAACTGGGACAACCAAACAGCAGTGAAGGGTTAGCACCTTTTTACTCTCTCTCCGTTATAGCGGGTAAACTCAGAGCGTAATTTTGCGGGTCGGCTGTCATGATGGGTCATGTTGGCGCAGGTGTTAAAAATCCTTGACCCGCACATCACTTCCGGACACCATATTCCAAGGCTCCTGTAGATGCCACCGTTCGCTTGCTTGACTTTCGACACATCGACAGTAGATGGCGTCAAAAGATATCTTTTTTACAAATCGTTACAGTCGGATGTGTTGGACCTCTAGCTTTTTAATTTCCTGTACATCATTTTGAATGTGCATTGTTATTGGAAAGTGCGCTAGATCTTGATATCTCAACAAGTTTACAATGTTAAGGTGCATTTCAAAGAGGCATAGAGCCTGACAATTACATAGCATTTTCATCAGTGTTAGACTATCGAATTTCAAATAGAAAATATCTCTTACTTTTTGCATTTGGTTGCTAATGGGTCAGCAAATGGAGACATGGATGAAAAACGCTAAAAAGGAACAGCAAGTAGTGAACTGATATGTACTGTGAATTATGACAACGCCAGACTGAATGAGCAAACTGAGCACCACACAGACCACTCTAACAAAGGAAACAAAGGAAGAGTTTAGTTCGTTTTGTTTAGTTAGACAAAATTCCAAGTTATCTCCATGGCCACTTCTGCTCATTTTCAAGCTACAATGGATGCCTGATCACTATAACAAGCTACTGTAACAGACATTACTAAAGCATTACTAAAGCACAATGCTGCTTCTTCCCTTCAGCCAACATTGTCCAAATCCTTTGGACATTACAACATAAACTTCACAGGGAAATGTTGCCTGTCCATAAATCAGGGTGCCATGGGAGAATGTCACGGCTTGGCTCTACTGGCTCAAGAGACATGACTTTTTCTCATAAACAATGGCCCTGCCTAGACTGCATACATCTCCTAAAGGCAATAATGACTGGGATAGAGGCACAGGAGCTACATCAACAAACATCCATCAGAGGTCAGGTCCATGTGCTCCTCCATTAGAAAGCTATGTGGCACAACATGGAGACATTCTGAGAACTAACTGTACAGCAGGGAGTAGAACCTAATGGCAGCAATGCCAACCAAATGTGTAGATCTCAACAGATTGTAATCCAAAAGTCTTGAGAGAAGACCAAGGCACTAGTGAAAAAGAGTTAAATGCATTTATTTACAGGTACAGTATCTCACAAAAGTGAATACACCCCTCACATTTTTGCAAATATTCTGTCATATCTTTTCATGGGAAAGAACTATAGAAATGACACTTTGACACAACTTAACATAGTCCTTATATAGCTTGTATAACAGTATAGATTTATTGTTCTCTGAAAATAACTCAACATACGGCCATAAAAGTCTAAACAGCAACAAAAGTGAGTAAACCTCACGGCGAACATTGTCCAAATTGTGCCCAAACTGTCAATGGTGTGAGCACCATTATTATGCACTGCCTTAAACCCCTATGGGCTTGAAATTCAACAGAACTGCACAGGTTCCTACTGGAATCTCTCCCATTCCTTCATGATGGCATCACAGGGCTGAGACACCTTGTTCTCTTCCAGCTTCCACTCAAGGATGTGCCACAGGTGCTCAAATGGTTTTAAGTATTTGGCCAGTCCATTGCCTTTATCTTCAGCCTCCGGTCAGCAAGGCAGTTGTCATCTTGGAGGTGTGTTTAGGGTCATTATCATACTGTATAATGTATAATGTATATAATGTCATGCATGCAGCCAAGTTTCCAAGTATTGGCAGTGTGGACAGGTGTCCTGCTGGATGAATGGAATTAGTATCTCTATCTATAAGTTTGTTACTAGAACGAAGCATTAAGGTGCTCTACACTTTCCTGGTAGACGACGTTGACTTTGGACTTTAAAACTCAGTGGATGAACACCAGCTCCACAGAATCTTCAATGACTGGAAAATTCACACTAGACTTAAAGCAACTTGGATTTTGTGGGACCTTGATTTCTAAATGAATCATTTGGAGTACTTCAGATGAAATGTCTTTATCCGAAAACAGGACTTTGGAGAAATGGGCAACAGAGAAGTTCTTTTTCCTTAAAGCTTTTTGTTCCAAATGTTAGAGCACTTCATGCTTCTCTCTAGTGACAAACTTAATGAAGATTGTCTCCATGCCACGCCACACTGATATCTATGAGTAATCTATGCAAAAAGAGGCCAGACCAAGTACTGAGAGCATATACATGAACATATTCTTCTGAACGGCAACATTTCTGTATTAAAAGATCACTTTTATATTTGTCTTATGTAATTTTCTAAATTTGTGATGTACGGAATTTGGGATTTTCTTCAGCTGTAAGCTATAATTATTAAAACAAGCATAGAATGCCTAGAAATATTTCACGTAGTGTCTCATGAATCTATACAATGTACGAGTTTCACATTTTATATTGACACTGAAATTAACAAACTTTTCCAAAATATTCACATTTTCGAGCTCTTCTCCTTAAATGGTGGTCTTACATGGTTGAAAGCACACGCTTCATTGTATTTGGTTGTCTAGCTGTAGTCCTATTTGTCTTCTATGATGATTTGCCAGTGGAGTTTGTTTAGGCCACTAAATATTTTTTGAGGTAGAGACAGATGAGAGAAAGTATGTTTGTGTGTATGTGTGTGTATGCATTTACATGTGTGTGTAGGCAAACATCCCTTGCTGAGTATGACTGCACTGAAGCTAGATGATCTCCTTTTGCCTGCGTGTGAACCTGCACAGCCAGTAACTAAAGGAGAGCAGGTGATGCCAATTCATTAGCCATTAGCACTATGCATCCAGGGGGAGCCATCTGGCCCTGCCAACAGCAACCTGCGCCACGCTAATCCGTTAATGCATCTCAGGGAGATAGCTTTCCCCTCAGCTTTCCCTTATTTGTCAACTGACTTTCAGACCATATCTCTCTCTCTCTCTTTCTCTTCTTCCCGCTGTTCCTGATCACAGCAATACACACCTTTCCATCAGGTTGTCCTTGTTGCATTGCTAACTTGTAAATATTTTTTCTTTATTTTTTCTGTCATTCTGTCCAGTTTCAGGAAAGAGCAGTGCAAAATGTTTCAGAAATGAGAAAAACAGAAAAAAGAAAACATTCCAAAGAAACAGTCAGAAAATTAACTCTCTCTTTTTCAAACTCCTTTAAAGCCATTTGATGTAGGTCTACCTCTGCTCTGTCAGTGCCACTAGCTTGTCTCTCAGTGAAATAAGGTTGCACAAAATGTGCGTTCTTTACTCGCTGTAGCATAATGTTCTGTTTTGGGCCCCCTCGCTGATCTGAGATCTGAGATACCCACAGTGTCAAAAAGAGTAGTAACCCATGAGGATGAGTCATTCTCTATGAGTGTCTATCCTTGCTGTCCTTTTTTTCTGCTCACTCTTGCCTCCTTTTTAGCCTTTACAATTCTCTGGCAGATGCTAGCTTTTTACACCCTCCTCCTCAATCTCCCTACCTGACCTTAGTCTGTCTCCATTCACTGCCCACGCATGCACACAGACACACATACATACACACACACACACTCACACACATAAGCATGTGCACACACAAGCTTGTGTACCCCCCCCCCCCCCCACACACACACACACACAGACACTCACACACAGACCTACCCCACCTCTTAACTGTTTCTCAGAAAGAAAAAAAAAGAGCCATGCAAACAAAGTGAATTGGTTTTCCAGGTGTGGAGCAGCTAAGCGTGGCAGGTATTTGCAGAAGAGAGCTGTAAAAGTGGCGGCCTGTTTGACTTGCCTGATTCGCTCAGGCGGACTGTGGCCGGGGCAGATGCAGCGAGCGCCTGGTTTGAGGGCTCAAGCACACACACAGAGCCTGATAAGAGCCTCTCTTTCCTGCCCCGGGGCCTGTCCCTCACCCTGGAGCCACACATAGGTTGAAGGTAGAGCCCTGGGCGTAAATGAGGATGCCTCATGGCACACTCCAGATCCCTGTAGTCACTGTGCTCATACTCAAACAACTCATGTTGGATGACAAGCCCGTTAATGGCCTCTAAACTGCTTCTAATATTTTTATTGCAGGTTTGTCCATCTGGCGGTATGATGGCCAGTTTTAAAACGGAGAGACAAATTAAAATAAATAAATACAATATTTCAAATTAATTTACCCCATTTAATTACCAGTGCCCATTAGTTAGTTAGTTGGTCATGACAGTCCAAATCTACGCAGCTCATATATATATTTTTTAACAAATCTCAAGATGTGCTTCATGAATCCAGTGATATCATCAGATTATAAATAATCCTGAAATATTTGAATATACACACATTATATATTTGCTGCTTTGTTAGGCTCTTTTTCCATGGCACAGAGTGGTGCCGCTCTGTTAATTGCTTGAAACCGAGTGTTTCTTGAATGCATGTCATCTAATCTGGGGAATATGCTAGGCTGTGCCTACTAAACCTGGGATTTAGTGGAAATCCTCCCCTGAGTAGAGTGTTTCTGTAGGGCTTTGGTGGGGAGGGGGGGCTGCATAAAGACCTGAATCAAGAGGTGGACTGACTTGGCTAAATCTCATTTTAGTGACGTAACCTAAATTATTTTACTTTTAATTCATCAGCAATTGGATGCATCAGGTGATAAAAGTAAAATCGAATAATATTTTTTAAAATCTTGATTATTTTTTGTGATAGTCTCTAAAATATTTTTCCTTTCACTGAATTATAATGCTGAATTAAAAATGACCAAATCTCTCTTGCTGCCACCCCCTCTCGTTTACAAAACACAGGCATTCATTGAAAGAGCAGATGTAATGAGCTACATGCATTTCTGTAGATTTACATTGCCCAAGTGACTTCAAAGCACTCACTGCCCATAATGCAGCTGCTTTGTGTGTGCGTGTATGTGTGTTTGTCCTCTCTTTGATGTTGTATTGGGTGGCCTGCAATGCTTTATTGAGGGCTTTCCTTTTGAGTGGATGATCAAGACTGTACCTGGCATCACAGAGATGAGTCTGATTAACAAGAGCATGGACATGAGAGTGACAGGGAGAGAGAAAAAGTGACAATTAGAGAGTGAGGGAGTGAGTGAGAGAGTGACAGTGTGAGAGAGAGGTGAAGGCTCAAGAAGAAAGGATGCTGTTGTCTGTTCAGCAGAGCCAGGCCCAACACTTAGTATGCAGAGCCTTGCCTATCTGTTAATTGAATGTGACAGACAATAGGGGAAATGAGATAAAACAGGAATTATGATGCCGCGCGGCACCTTTGATCAGTGATGTAAGGATGCATTAGCCGGCAGCCTGAGACCGCAAGAACAACAAACAGGTCTTCAGTGACTCACCGGTCGCCCAATGAAATAATGAAGAGATTTAAGTGATGGATGAGTGTAGCAGGGAATGAGCTGCTTGGCATGGATGGTGCCATCTTTTCCTACCCTTCCCCACCAAGCACAGCCCTCACAAATCTCAGCAGTGCCAACAACGTCTGGAGAGGTTAGGTGAAACAAAACAGTTCAAGTATTGTTTTTAATGGAGATGCTATTGACACGATAGCACCAATCTGACGTCACATAGAAGTACAGTTTAATGTACTCATGTATTATAGGTGCATTAATAGATGCAAAAGCAGGCCTCAAATGGTGTATGTTTGGACATGTTATGCACATTAGTATGGTAGCTGTGTAGCTACCTGAAACTCCTGAAACTGCTGTGAGTTTGGATAAATGGTCTGATTGAAGGCATCAGAGCTGTTGCTGGGGGAGCACTCAAAGGGGATGCATTTGCACTGCTGAAAGCCTCCACTCTCCCCTAATCCATAGTCTTATGTTTTAGCAGCACTACACTCCATAGATTGAAATCTGTGGAGAGCTGTGAGCTAAGAAGGATTAACTGTATTTCAGGCACTTTATGCACTTTTAACATTATACGTCTGTCTTTAAACCAAATTCAGCTTCACATTGATACACTGACACATTCAACACACACATTTACTTAATATCAGAGGTGGCTAAAGATAAACAAATGGTGAGATTCATGTGTGAGGATGTGAGTGCGTGCTCTA
This sequence comes from Tenualosa thibaudeaui, assembly GCA_027481765.1. Taxonomy (NCBI): domain Eukaryota; kingdom Metazoa; phylum Chordata; class Actinopteri; order Clupeiformes; family Clupeidae; genus Tenualosa; species Tenualosa thibaudeaui. The sequence continues at coordinate 13,764,292 of JAIFZK010000001.1, read as the reverse complement.
TTCTACACTGATGCTAACCCTCTGTAATAATACTACAAGACTTAATTTGCTTACCAGAGAAAAACATGCTAAACCCTACCATACTGTGTTGCCTTCAGTTACAGCTTGCTAGTATTTGCTGCTAGTGTGAGGTGCCAAGGTGTGTTTTGCTGAAGGTGCTCCATCTTAGACATTATTTACGTTCCCTGCAAGCCACACCTTCACGCGGACAATGAAAAACCTTGTTTGGTATGTGTGCCCGTGCTCCGTGTGATGCACCAAATCCAATAATAGGAATTCTTTCACACATGGATGATGAGCTTGGCTGGGTGCTTCCATGGCTCTCTCTCTCCATATTGTGCTCTGCCGCCCAGCATGTCATAAGAGCTGCATTATTCATGGCTCTCCCCTCTTTGTGTTTTTCAATGTGCTCGCTCTGGCCCAAAAAACATCATTCTGACTGCAAACTTTTGGCCTCAGACAGGGGAATGATTGCTTGAGAAAGGGAATATTTTGCGATATTTACGCTTTCAACTTTGTCTTTTTCCACTACTCAGTGCCTCTCTTTTGCTACATGTCTTTCTCTCTCTCTCTCTCCTTCTTTCTTGTTTCTTTCTCTTTCTCTCTCATTCAGTCTGTCTGACCTTCTCCTCCCTTTCCTTGTGGTTCTCCTTCTCAGTTGATGGTGTGTGCAGTACTGGCATGCGGCTCTTTACGTGGTGAGTGTATGTCTGGCTTTAATCTTGGCTGGCTGTGTGCTGCGCAGAGAGGCACCTGAGTGCTCTGATCTCGGCGAGCCTCCACTCTCAGCTCATGCCACTAAGCAGATGGCTGCCTCCATCTCTAACCCTGCTCTCACCCCAACACCTGCATCACAGGGGGTGTCTGTCTGTCTGTCTGCCTGGGTGTCAGCCTGTCTTTTGTTTTTCAGTCTGCTTATATGTCTTTCAGTCTGTCTGTTGGTCAGTGTGTTTGTAAGACTTTCTATTTGTCTGTATATCTGTCTGTGTATCAGTCTGTCTTTCAGTCTGTCTGTCTGTCAGCCTGCTTATACGTCTTTCTTTTTGCCTGTCTGTCTGCCTGCATGCCCTTCTATTTGCCTGACTCTCTGCAGATCAGTTTCTCTCTGTCTTGTCACTTGTCTGTTGATTCACCGTTTCTTGTGTTCCATTTTCTTGGCTTGGCTGTGCATTCTGTGAGTCTCTGACCCTCATTGAAATCTCCTGCCACATTTCCTCTCAAGCTGTTATTGAATTTTTTTTTACAAGGTCTTTTTCCCCTTTGAAAGGTAATGGTGAAAAGTATTACATAATCTAAGCTCAAGCATTGTGACGTGTTAGAGGTGACTATGAGAAGCTGAAGAGCTTTGTACAGAAAATTGCCCTTTTCAGGTGGACAAAAAAATAGTGATCATTGCAACTCTTTGCAATCACAACAGATGCTAGCATTTTATTCTCACAGGAAGGTCACCCACTGGACTTGCGTGTGTGTGTGTTTGAGATGGACAGAGAGTGGAATAAAAGCAGATCGAGAGATAGTAAAAGGGAAGTGGGCAGGAAGAGAAGAAATACTTTTCAAAACTTCCTCAAAAAGAGCAGCAATCACTCTGACTGGGAGATGTTGTTTTTTATCCATGACATTTACCCATGATGCATTTTCCCCCTCCGAATGATTGCTCTGTGACATTGTGCAGAGGAGACTCTAATCTCAGGCTTAGGTGCCTGTGATAACGACATGGCTCCCAGAGGAGGGCAGCGGAGGCGAGGCCAGGCGGCCGTGATTAGGTCAGGTGGAACAGGCGAGGCGCATTCCCACAGCGACGCTGAAGCCTACAACCACGGCGATCAGGTTACAGGACCCATGGTAACATGTGATTCTCCAGTCTTTGCAGCCTCTTGTTGTTTGGAGAATTCTGGACCCCCACCTGCCCTCTGTCTCACAAATACCCACAATCAAGCACAGACACGCACACACACACATACACACACACACAGCACCATTGCCAAACTGTAAATGGAAGATTTTTAAGCCCCCCCTTGCCTTTTGAACGCTGTTTCTCCTGTAATCTGTTGTGCATTGAAACATGAGATGGTGTTTAATTAAAAACCAATTGCATCTGTGTGTGTAGGACATGGGGAGAGGCAAAGAGAGAAAAAGAGAGGTGTGTGCGTGCCTCCCTCAACTAATTAGGAACAGCAATTACCCCAAACTGTGGCTGCGTCCTTTCTCGGCTTGGGGACAATAGGAGGTCTGTCAGTGCCAATGTTGCCCATGCATGACAGATGTGTGTGGACACCCCAGACAATGGCACGGATGGCCAAGTGGGCGCCTAAGTGTGATGCAGGTTTTGGGGTGGAGGGGGGCTGGGGCCGGGTTTGGGGATGGGGCTGGGTGTCCTGGTTGGATGGGCACTGGGGCACAGCAGCAAGGGAGGGGTCAGGTTGGGGTGGGGTGGGGTGGGGTTGGGGTGGGTTGGTTTGGGTTGGGTGGGGTGCCCGTGTGGACAGCAGCTTGTGGCCGGGGGAACGGATGGGAGGAGCTAGGGGAGATCTGCTGGGTCTCTCAGGACGAGGGCCCCTCCTCCTCCTCGGCACTGGTGGGTCCGGACACAGTCCGACCCCTGCCAACTGCTCTCTGATGCCCACATGCAGACGTGGCCAGGCCCCCGTGGAGATATACCCAGCCTGCTAATGGATGTCTGCCACAAGCGCCCACGGCTCCTGGGTCCCTGCGTTCACTCTCAGCACCTGACTAGTTTACATGATCTTATAGATGTTCAGTGTGCTGCTGCAGAGACGGTTTCCTCATCAGTAGCATAAAAAGGCAGAGACTGCTCAATTTTAACAGTTATATTGATGAGCTTGGGGAAGGGAAAGGAATATCTATCTATCTATCTATCCATCTATCTTTTCCCATGGTATACCATCCTGGTTATTTAAAGTTGCTGTGAGGGAATTCAGCCATTAGAACATTTCCCCACAGGTTCTGTTCTGTTTAGAATGGTAAGCGAGGGCTTGAAACCAACAAGGGACCTACTGAGGCAGAGGGCCATGAAATTCATGCTCCCTTGGAACTGAAGCCATTACTCTGGGTAACCTTGAGTAACCTTGGGTGTCCTGCCTCAGCCTGGGAAGCAGCTAGTGGACCAGCGATGATTCCAGTCAGTGATTGATTCTGTTCATCCCATTCATTATGTACCAATTCAGTGATTCATCATGTCTATGTTCAGATGACAGAATGTGGCACTCAACTGCCTGGAAAATCCCCAGTAATCCGGTATGGCTGGGGTAGGGGTGGTGGTGGTGGAGGGGAGGGGGGTGGGGGCTGGATGTTGGTGGTATGGAGTCACGATGACAGAGCATCGGCTAGAAGCGACTCATTCACTCAAGAAGCAGCATTTTTTTCCTCCGTCTTCTTGTGCTCAACTAAAGCCACCTTGAACAAAGGCCAAACAGCAAATTAGCAGAGATGCTCAGTATTAACAGACTCTGTGCTGGGTTCTGAGATGCGTTAATTAATCCCTTGGCTCCTATTGTGAGCCTCCTTCACCAACCCCCTCCACACACACACACACACACACACACACAACCCCAGCTCCCCATGACACCGCCGGTGCTCGCTCAAACCAGTGACACGCCGGGGGCTTCTGGGTGTTTGTGGTGTGGTGTGGTTTGAGTTGTGGTGTGTTTGCGGGAGAATGTGACGCTGCGCCCTCATTGTGTGAGCTGTCAGGAGCAGCACGGCGGGCCTCTGCCCGTGAGCACGCTGGAATGGGGCATGTGCGGACATGTCGCTGTGAGAGGCAGCTGGCTGCCAGCGTCAGGTGTTGGCCAGCTCTGCGTGGGAGAGGGTTTGGTGTGTGTGTGTGTGTGTGTGTGTGTGTGTGTGTGTGTGTGTGTGGTGTAAATGTGTGAGTGTGGGTTTCTACTAGTGACAGTTTGTGTGCGTGTGTGTGTGTGCATGTATGCACATGTATGTGTGTGTGAGTGCATGGATCAATGGCCTCCCTTGATGTAAGGAGCTCACTACACCTCATCTCCTCTGTCAACACACACTGCTGGGGCTGTGATGAAAACCCAGGAGAGGAGGCTCTCTACCATTCTCCTCCTCTCTCCTCCACTCCTCTATCACTCTCTTCTCTCCTCCTCTCTTCTCTCTCCTCTACTCATCTCTCCTCTATTCCTTTCTTCCTGCAGTAAACACACAGAGTCCAGTGGCATTTTGCAATACAAATACATGGTAGGTAAATACACAAGAGAAATGTATTTGAAACACATTAATTCATTTTAAATACATCATCTATGTATTTCTTTTGATGTATGTGTTTATACAATGTATTCATAGGTAAATGAATGTACTTACAGTATTTGTTGAGGTGCTGAGTAATGTGGAGGAGAGGGATGTGTCAGTGAGGATGTGAAATCACTCCTCCCCTTCACACTCAGCTTTATCATTGTTCTCCTCTTCACCCCCTCCCAGTCTTCCTCTATCATCCCATCCTCTTTTCACCTCCCCCCAGTCCTCACCTTTATCTCATTTCCTCTCTCTCCTCTCTGTCCTTTTCTTTTCTTTTCTTCCCCTCCCTCTCTCTTTTCCCACCATTCTATGCCTCCTCCTGTGACCATGCACAATGAAATTGCTCCTGCCATGGTAGCTGGCTTCTTGCTCACTACCCTTCTCATCAGGCTGAGACAAAAGAGCATGCCAGGCCATCTCTGAGCACCCAGTAGCCTAATGCACAGCTCCTCTTCAGCCTCTCTGCCCTAATCAGAACCTGCCTGACAGACTCACAGACTGACAAACTGCCTTTTTAAAAATGGTCTGGTCTAATAAATGAATTAGTGTGCTTGACAATTTTATTGTTACGGAATTCTATAATGCACAGATGAACTGCTTGGAAAACCAACTGTTTGGTATTTATTTATTTATCTAGCTCTCTCATCAAACCCTGTCATGGCCAACACTTTAAAAGGCGGATTATTTGTTCGCTCTCTCTCCCTCTCCCTCTCTCTTTCTCAGTCTCTCGGGTCTAGTGGCTTTGTTGCGTGTTCCATAAGAGTTGGTTGATTGGGTGAATGGTGCTGGATTCCACTCAGGGATTAGTTTAGAGTGTCTTTGTGCCCGCACTCTCCAGAGAAGGCCCCAGCATCCTCTGCATATGCACACATATGTGGCTTTTTGTGGAGCACTGTGTATGTGTGTGTGTGTGTGTGTGCTTATGAGCTTTTGTGTCCCCTGTTCTCTCCCTCTCTTTCTCTTTCTGTGTGTGTGTGTGGGTGTGTGCGTGCGTGAGTGTGTGTGTGTGTGTTGCTCAGCCATCCCCTCCCCTCCCTCTCACCCTCTCCAGTTCTGGACCGTTGCAGAGATTTTTTTCCGTGAACAGCTGTCAGTCTGATGAAGCCAAGGGATTTAGCAGTGGGTAAAGTGTTCAGTGAGGCCCAAACTGGCTCCGTCGTCGCCATCATCATCGTGGTTCTAGTTGGGTCAATGGTGTGTGTGTGTGTGTGTGTGTGTGTGTGTGTGTGTGTGTATCCAAGGGTCATCAGGTTGGAGCATGGTCGCTCCTCAACAGACCGGGTCCTTCGGTGTCACCCCAGGACGCCCATGTATCTGCTGCTGCCTGTTGCCATGACTGGGTGACTGAACCAGTGCCCTGAAGCCATGGCCAGATCCAGCATACAGGCTCTTATCAGGGACAGCTCCCTGAACTGCCTCCCTCATGTCCAACCCTCGACTTGGAGGGATGGCCAGCAGCTGTGGGATGATGTCCATGTCACTGGTCTCCAAGATTTGTCTATCCACTCAACAATGTAGAGGTGGTGTTCAGGATTCATTCAGTAGCCTACAAGTCCTTGGCTGATGCCCATGTGTTGCTTTCTGTGGTGGATGGCCAACAGAAACATCCCTGTAGTCTCCAAGGATCATAACATCACTAACAAAAAAATCAATGTCCATTCATGAAGTTCCCATGCCTTGCAGGTCAAGTGACTGCAGGGCAGAGGTGGTGTGAGATTGATTCTCACATGTCGAACACTGGGCTGCCTGGCAGGTCTGAGAGGAGGTTTATGGAAGTGATATTCCAAGATTTTCTGGACCACCACTTTTCTTTTTTTAATTTCACAGTGCAATCATGCATTGAGTTTCCATAACCAGCTGGCTGAATGAGTGGAACCTCACTCACACACACATACACACCCATGCATGCACTCACACACAAAGCCCAAGCCCCACTGAAGCATATTTCCATAAGTCATAATTCTCCACCTCAGTTTTCCAACCCATGCAGGACAGTTCCTTTACAACCACTGTCTTTACTGAGAGTTCCATTGTGGGTGGTGTGACCCTGCCATGTGTTAAGGAACAGTTCTCTCTCTCACCAGGGCAAAATCGATAGCTCCACCCTTGGCTAGCCACATCCATTTTCTGACTGATCAATAACCACAATCATCATCGGCTGCCTGCTGCCAAGAGTATTTTTTTCTTGCTTGTTTTTTTGTTGTTGTTGGTGGGCTTTTAGGAGGCATTAGGAGGACCTCGCCGAGTGCCGAGAGAGGGGGTATGTAATGTGTTCAGTTTGGGGCTTTGGTGGTCTGTGTGTGTGTGTGTGTGTGTGTGTGTGTGTGTGTGTGTGACTCAGCTGCCATGTTTGCTGTCAATGGCTGGAATGGTGCAGCGTCGTGTCCCACCACAGGATAGAGCCTTTCACCATCAAAGCTCGTTGAAAAAAAAATGGCTGGTATCAGCAAAGGCTGCCTCGGTCAGCCAGATTACAGGAGTTGATGGAGTATGTGTGTGTGTGTGTGTGTGTGTGTGTGTGTGTTCCTGATGCTAACATACCTCACGGGTGTGCAGTCCATATCAGAGTGGTTATGATGGAGTGAAAGGTGGACAGTTTTGGAATATGGGATTGTGTGACTGTGGTTTTGTGTGAGAGTGTGTTTCTGCAGTATATATATAATGTGTTTGTGTGTGTGTGTAAATGAAAGAGAGATGGAGAAATGGAGAATAACAGTGAAACCACTCAACGTACCTTACCATGGAATAATGTGTTATTAAACTTACATCATCTCATTACATCTTGCACACTGGCAGCAGCCAATGTGTGTGTGTGTGTGTGTGAGAGAGAGAGAGTGTGTGTGTGTGTGGTGATCCAAGCTCGTCTGGCTGTCCCATTCTGAGACACTGACACCAGGTCAGGGGGGCTCTTAATAGGCCTTTGTTCAGAGACCCCCACCATGTTGCCTGGCCATGTGCCCTGTTAAAAGCAGATGGGTGGATCAAGTTGTGTCTATAGACCTCTCTTCCCTCTCAATGGTAACTTACCTTCAATTCCTTGCTAATTGTTTAAGTCATTGTTATCATTTCTTGTTGCTTTGGGTAGATGTATGAGTAAGGCTGAAATAGCCATCATGATATGGCCTGTCCTTCACTTCACAGGTCTTTCAAAAGAAGATCCTGTCTGTGTGAGTGGAGCATCTTCAGCATCTCCCTCTCTCTCTCGCTCTCTCTCTCACACACACACACACACACGTCCAGACACTGACACTGACACACACACATACACAAACACACACAGACACTGAACCGTTTATTTGCACACCTCAATCCCATTATTCCACCCATAGAGCCATCCTTTATGGGGGACTTTTTCACTTTCTGTGCCGATTTTGGGGAAGCAGTGAGGGTTTAGAGTGTGTGTGTGTGTGTGTGTGTGTGTGCACTGTTGTGTGTTCAGGTTATTTTGGGCAGGGATTGAATGTGGACCTCTTGCCCCTCTCGGCTCTCTCTGCTTTGAAAAAGGGGTTGAGATTTAAAGGGTTGTGTGTACATGTGTGTGTGGCATGTGTAGGCGTGTGTGTGTGCGTGCGTGTGTGTGTGTGTGTATGTGTGTGTGTGTGTGGTGCGTGCATGTATGTGTGTGCGCGTGGGGCAGTTTTGAGTGTGGACCCTTCAACCCTTCTTGACTGCTTTGGGGAAGGGGTTGAGCTTGAGAGGGTTGTGTTGACTATGAGTGTGTGTGTGTATGTGTGTGTGTGTGTGTGTTGGGGGGGGCAGTGTGGCCTCCAGACTCTGCTTTCTCCTCTGAATGGCTTAAGCTAATCCCATTATCACTCAAGCGCCCTGACGCTGATGTGGCATGCTAACTGACCAGCTGCTCCCGAGTCTGGCATGGACAGATACTGTACTCCTTTTTCTCTTTCTCTTTCTCTTTCTCTCTCTCTTTCTTCCCCTCTCTCCCAATGTTTATATGTCTGTGTGTATCACTCCTTATAGTGTGTGTGTATCATCTGAATTTGTATATATGTCACATGTACTGTACTCTTGATATCTGTGTGTGAGTGTGCATGTGTGTGTGTGTGTGTTTATACCTCATGTATACTGCTGTTGTATTGTGTTGTTTGGTGTTGTGTCATGTTAGTGGTGAGTGCTGGGTGACTCAGAGCATCACTGATCCACTAGTCCCTAACAAAGAGAGGCAGACGCCTGCCTCATCATCACTCTTAGAACCCCTCAGGAACAGACAGGGGGCAGCATGAAGTCTGTGGAGGGAAACATATAGGTACACAGTCTTCTTTCCATCTACTGAGGAGGAATACAGGGGAGAAGAAGAGGGAAACACTTATTGGGAAGAGGAGAGAAAGGAATTAATGCGTCATTAGAAGCATATGTAGAAAATTATCTTTTTTATATGATTTTTCTTTTATTTTCTATTTCTTTGGGAATGAATGTGTTTCTTATATAAATACCAACACAGTAGGTTTTAAGATCAGGCATCGTGTTTGAGATATATTACATTAAGACACGAGATTTATTTAAGACGTGACTGGACACTGCTTGAATGAATATTACATGGCTGGAATGGTGATGACAGGATGATGTCATCCTTTGCAGTCAGTCTGCTCAGCTGCTGTATTTAGACTACTGCTTAATGTGGCCCTGATGCCACTTCACTTCTCCAGTCTGATCTCACACACACTCACACACACACACACACAGGTATGTCACAACGCTGTCACATCACATCACATGCAGTCGCAATGCACACACATGCACACGCACACACACACACACACACACACACACACACACACACACACACACACACTGAACCACCGATCCTTTCTGCCTTACTGGTCTTCCGGACAAGACTTCAATGTATTACCTTCTGAGAAGAAAAAAACAATGCTCTCTCCTTCTCTTTCTCTCTCCATGTCAGTCTCTTCTTTTTTCCCTCTTGTGGCTATTTTTCTACGTGCCTTTCCTTGTCTCTCCGTGCTGGTCTATATTAATATGTCACCTCTCAGCTTTAAGGGGTCTCAGCCATTGCTGTGTTTATTTTAGAACCAGAGGGCGATTAATAATTAATGGCCGTATGCATTATACCACTTTTACCAGTTCAAAGGGCTGAGAGGGTTTTGTGTGTGTGTGTGTGTGTCTGTGTGTGTGTGATGCTGCTGATCTGTTGAGGCCCTTGTCAATGCCTCAGTGTCTGAGTGCCACCCTACCCCACTCCCCCACCCCCCTCCCTGAATTAAAGACATAAAAAAATGGGATACTGCACAGCTCGCCTCTCTCCTGCTGTCTCTCTCTTTCTTTCCCTTCAAACCTCATCTCTCTCTCTCTTTCTCTCTTTCTCTCCCTCTCTCTCTCTTTCTGTAATCTGGCTCAGAGCTCTTCTCCCCCTACTTCACCGCACACATTCTGCGCTCTTTGATGTGTTAAATGGAAGCTGTTTAGAAGGTGTGTGTGCACGCGTCAGTGTGTGATGAGTGCTTTTTTGTGAGTGTATCTTGTTGTTTTAAGATGTATTAAATATGTATATGGATATATGTCCATATGTGTATGACTGTGTGGTCCTGAAAGACACACAAGACACTGCTTTAACATCAATAAGTTATTGGCTATTCAATAAACTGATTCAATTAAAAAAACACTATTGTGTTTGTTTTGGAAAGATGTCAAAATGATATGTACATAAGTATCGAATTTAAATAATCTAGTGAGTTACTTAGTCAGCAAGTCATCAAATTGAAAGAAATACCCACAAAATATTTTCTATGTAAATTCCTATAAAAAGCACACTATGGCATTAAACAGGCCATAGAGTGTAATCTAGTATAATGACTATCTTGTGAAGAGATGTGTATGCAGACCATCAGATTACTGCAGTTTCATTTAGTAATTCCTTGTTTGTTTGCAGGCTTTTCCATCTACAGGAATCAAAGCTGTGCTGAGCTAATAAAAGGTATCCGCTAGTCCTGACAAACAGCGAGGCTGCATGCTATTGTGCTCGCTCTTGAGTGGAGCAACACACAATTTCTCTCAAAAGACCGCCATTCATCATTAAAAACATTGACAAAAAAATGCAACAACAAAGCAACAGGCGGTTTGAAGAGTTATAAAATTCACACGCTTGCTCACCCCTACCGTACCACTCATCCCCCCACCCTCCTCCAGCCCCATCATAAACAATGTGCATGGCTCACAGATGTCTTCTTCTGTCATGTCGTTTGTGTTGCTACTAATTGCTATTGATTACCCTCCTGGCAGATTTGTGTTGCTGGGTCTATATTTATTGTCATTCTAATTAGAGTTATTTACCCGAGTGGGGATGAGTGCTTAGTAGAGGGAGGGTTCAAAACAAAAGAGACAAAAACAGACATCTCTGCGGAGTGGACTGCCTCTGCCCCCCCCAACACACACACACGCATTTTGATCCCTCTCCTCTGTAACTTTCTCCCTTTTTTCCTGAATGTGGTGATCTGTCCACACCTCCTCCTTCAGTGCTCGGTGCAGATCTGAAAAGAGGTTATTATGGTCAGTCACACAGCCCTGTTCAGAATGGACGGCTACAACTCTGTGGGTGGATGGTTGGATGGAGTGGAGTGGGGTCGGTCAGTGGTGGGGTTGGGGTAGCAAAACCCCTTGCAACATTAGTCTACAGATTCCAAGCCCTCATAGTTTAATTACCCGGGCCCGTGGAGGGATCTTCATTTTTAACGAGCTTTAAAATGCATTGTCTCTGGGCCTTGTGAAAGGGACGGAGTATGTTGCAAGGGTGAAAAGGCCAGAAGGGTACAGGAAAATTTAGGGAGGGAGCAGAGCAGCCTGGGGGTGGTATCTGTGTGTGTTGTGTGTGTGTGTGGGTGTGTATGTGTGGGTGCATGCATGGGTGTGTGCTTGTGGTGGTGAGGGGTGGAGTTGGAGTTGGAGTTGGAAAGGGGGCTGTTCCTCGGGAGGGAGAGAGGGAGGGGAGGATCTTTTTATTAACCCTAGAGTGACTAGCTAATGTGATTGAAGTGGAACCACCTGGCGGGTGACACTGCTCTGTCAGCTGCCACTGAAGGCCTTGCATGGGGGAGGACCAGGTGCTGGACCCAGGCCCCTTAATTGTTGCCATGTAATAGTTCGCTTGACTGCACAGTACTGCTTGGGGCCAGGATTAAAAAAGCTGTTGCAAACACAGAAGTCTATTTTCTTCCTTTATGAACCAAGCCCCATACATACTCACACACACACATGTAAATACACACACACAAGCACGCCACACTAGCAAGAAAGAAAGTGGACAGGGGAAGACAGCGAGAGAAAAGCCAATAGGAGAGATGTTTTTATGTTGTGAATATTGTGTTTGCAGGTGCTTGAACGGGCTGTAATTGGGTGAGATTTCTTTCCCTCCATCTGTTACTGGCTTCCATAGCCAACGGAGGGGCCCAAACCATCCTGGCTGCACAGAGGATGGCTTTTGTGACAGGCGACAAAAAGAAAAAAGGAGTTGAGTTGAGGTAGCTGCCATTTTATTTTAGAAGATACAGTTTTTTGCTGAATTGACACATTGGAGACATGAAATACAATTCTATTGCTTTTGGGAGTGACAACTGTTTAAAAAAAAATATATTCTTTGTTAAATCACAGGTTTGTGAAGAATTTGTCACAAATCTGTGTATTATAATAAGATTTGTAATTGAGAGGCGCTATTCTCATATTGAAGCCCATGTATTGGCTCATCTTGAAGCCCATGTGTTGTGCTGGTCTTTATTTGTGTGTGTCTCACCCCTGACAGCTTGCACTGTGACCTTCACACAATGAGTTCACAAAGGACAGCGACAGCTAACACACACATATTTAAACTTCAACACAATAATAACAAAAACACTCTACACTCTACAATTTTTTTTTTTTTTTAACCATGTCTGGTTGTTGATCTCAGATTTTTATGGTTGTAACTCAGGTTTGCCATCTCTGTTTCAGCAGGGTCAGATGCTGTGTGGAGCTCAGAGCCGTTGGTTGGGGGCAGGACAGGAAAAGGAAGGGGTGGGGTGGATGGGTGGTTGGGTTGCGGGGTGGATGGGTGCTCTGACTTTGGCCCATCACCCTCTGTGACTGCTGCTGATGGCAGTCCAGAAATGTCTTGCAAAGCTGTCGCCATAACAGCTGAAATCCCAGGAGAGACCCTTTCCTAACACTGAAGGGATTTGCCCGTGCTAGCCCTCCCCTTAGCTGTCTATGCTAGCCGTGCCAGGACGCTCCAGTGCTCTATTAGTAAACCAGGCAGCTCTGGGGGAGCGTGGAGGGAGGAGGGGTGCCACAGGAGACCTCATCAAAGTGATCCACACTGCGTGGTGTTAGTGAGTCATCCTCGGAAAACTGTGGCGCTCATAATGCCTCCCTCTTCATGCGGCTGCTTGCTCAGGTCCCTGTCTTTGCCTAATTGTCCACCATTGTGTTTAACACATCTGAGCCCAAGGCAGCAGTCAACAATTGAGCTGAGCGATGGGTTTGGGTGGACAGAGGGCGGTTGGGGGGATGGGGGGATGGGGGGAGGTAAAGCGTCTGTCTTTGACGGGCGCGCCGGCGCAGGCAGGCATGGTGAGCGAGGCGCGGCCATCTGTGACCGTGAGGTCCGTTGCTTCCCCGACCACGGGTCCCATATGGCAGACGGGCCCCGGCGGGGTGTTCTCTCTCTTGTTGCTGTTTGTTGTTGTTATTTATTTACGAAAGTGCAGGGATCATTTTGAACTGTGAGCTGAGCTGAACAGCGGCAGGTGCCAGGAAATGGAGGGTTGGTGTGTGTGTGTGTGTGTGTGTGTGTGGTTCAGGGATGGTGCTGGCACGGAATGGCACCGGTGTGGACAACCATCTGAGCAGCGAGCCAGTGAAGCTCTGTGTGTTGTCAGGGAATGATGAGAATGGAGGTGGGGCGGGAGGGAGTGTGGTGTGTGTGTCAGACCCATGAGTACCTCCTCATCTCTGGGCTGCTGACTCACTGAGACCCCCTGAGGCCCCAAGGCCCAGAGGCGACATCACCCCACATCTGTACCTCTCAGCTAAAGCATCACAGTCAAATCCAGCTTTACACAAACTGGGATAAACAAGTGCCTAACTGTAAGATATGGAGCAGCATGCTTATACACATGCATGCACAGGTAGATGTCCTACTGGTAAACTCTTTATATCTGTCTCTTTCGTGAATGCACATTTCTCCACCTTTTCCCAGCTCATCTTCTTATCTCAGCTCACCTTATCTTAATTTATTATCTCATGTTATCTTATCTTACCTTAATATCGTATCTTGTGACAAATGTGCTGCCATCACTCCAGCAGTCGTAATGTCATAATCGATCATAAAGTAAAACAAAACCTTTATACTGCTGAAGTATTTAGATGATGTGTGTTGTCATGCATGCACAATATTCCCATGGTTGTTCCTGACAAGGTCTTGCCGATAGGGACAGTGGTGAGATAAACCCTGAAGCTACTGATGACAAGGCCCTGGAATAACCCTTGTGTCATTTAATCTAATTTATTCTCTGTTATTTGACTTCTTGACACAATTTTTTTTCTGAAAATACTATTATTCAGGTCTTGTATGAGTTTGTTTTTTGTTCAGTTTAAAACAAATGGCTATTTGGACACTATTAGAGGCACATATTGTACGATACAATACAATTGGCTTGTTCAGACCACAAAATGTACATTGTTCAAAAGCCCAAGGAGAAAACTAAAAGCACAGGCAATGTGAACCAGTGTCCACTCCCCTAAGCCCAGCTGAGACCATGGAATTGTGGGTAATGATGAGTAGGCGTCTACCATATCCACCACTGACTCAGTTCTTGGAAGTTCAAAGGGAGGGGCGCCACTCCTGGCCGTGTACCCCAAAGGCTCAATTAGAGCACCCCCACAGGGCCCCGCTGGGCTAATGAGATGACTAGCACCGCTGTTGTGGCTGCTGCCACTGCTGCCACTGCTGCACACAGCATTTCAGCACTTCAGAGCCTCGGAGAGGAGGAGGAGGAGGAATGAATCTGAGCTACATCCTTAAGGAGTGAGGAAGGGGAGGAGGGGAAGGGCTGTAAGGGGGGGGGGGGGTTAAGTGATGAACTGCTAGTTACCCATGAGGATGGGACAGTTCCTCGAATTCAAGATGGGTGCTTCTCCTTTCCTCACTTTAATTATGCAGAACTGCTGTGGTTCATAGAAGGAAAAGGAGAACAAAACAAATCCTTTACTCGCTCATGATGCCAGCAAGACATGGTTTGCTAATGAGACGCCTTGTCCCCAGGTAGTTGCTGAGACCAAGCTGACAGCACTGAAAGAGGAATGGGTGTGGCGGTTAATCATGCCTGTTGCCTTGCCTTGTTCCAGAGGCATCGGTGAACAACCGTCCTTTACCGCAGTAATACCTTTCACTTCACCTCCTCATTCCCGCCCGTTGGTTGGAGCAGTCATTAATCCTCACCCAACTAAGAGGAAGAAGAGCAGGAATGGGGGGAGAAGGCGAGGTCGAGACTGAGCCACAGAGCCACACTTTAGTATCTATTACACATGCAATTTAGCTCAGATGGATTGTAACACAGATACACACACACACACTCACATGACTGCAATTAGAAGAGACTATCATAGCTCTCCAAAAGAGCCTACAGGAATTAGATGGCATGGAGGTGAGGGTGATTCTGAGCGGAGAATAGGCTAATTTAGGCAAGGTAATCAGCCTTTGGTGGGGTAGAGGCAGTAATCTCATCCAGCACCTCAAAAAAAGAAAGAAAAGAAAAAAAAGAGAAACATATGAAAATGCAATCAGCCCACTTAGTAATGGAGGAAAAATTGGATTACCCTCTCGCTTGGAGATGAAACTGTTTGTGTGGCAGCGGCACTGGCCGAAGATGATTGGCCAAGGCTGCTTTTAGCACCTTATTAATACATGAGGCCTGATGAGGTTAATTGGATGCTTTCAGGATCCACGACTGCTTAACGACTTTTAGAAGACCAGAAGGCCTTTTTCCCCCTCCTGTCTGCCTGTTTTTCTCTGTGCCACACTCCACCGTCCTGCTCTCTCTTAAAACAGCACACAGTTCTGCTCTCGCTCTCGCTCTGCCTGATGTAGCCTTTGTGTCATTTGTGCCTGCACAAATGTGCCTGCCATGACAATCTCTGCGTATTTGAGAGCCAAATACCCAGCTCTGGGGTTGGCAGGGTAGATAGCGGTGGGGGTGTGGGGTGGGTGGAGGTCAAATTGACTAGGCCCCTCTTGGGAAGGTCATGATGATGGGTAAAGGCTAATTACCCAGACTCTGCGTGAGAGGCACTTGAGTGTTGGCCTCCACTGCCCCATCCACCGCAGCGCTTCTCATCTGGGAACCTCAAGGGCACAGCCCCACAGCAAAAGCTCTTGTTGGTCTGGGGGAGGAGAGGTGGAGAATTCATTTCTTTCAGACATTTCATGTCTTTTTCTGCCATCCGTAGAAATGTCTTCTCCCTGACCTTGTCCGTGTCTTTTAGTCCACTTTGCTGCCTTAAGTAAGCTCAGCTGTCAAAAAGCTTCCCAGTCAAATAGTATTTTCATTCGACATTAGGCATATTAATTATTAGATGTGTAAGGGATAACGGCCGACAAGGTGTGCTGTTATATGGCACACCTCAAAGGCAGACGATTGGCTGTCAGTAAGTGGGCGCTTACCTTCAGTAGCTAAGTGTGGCACTTTGGTGAAGTCTAATGAGGTGAGTAATGTGGGCTGAAAAGATGTTGACAGTAGAAAAGAGGGGCAGCAGTCCCAGGCTTCCCAAGAAAGCCAAACTGATTAATGATTGGTGGAAATGTCCATCACTGCCTTTCTCTGTAAGGGTCATTAGAGATTGGTCTCTACACCATGGCGCCACCCTACAATAACAGATTACGAAAATGTTCATTAATTCTCTTCAAAAAATAGAAGAAGAAAGGTAATAAAAGGTTAGCCCCTACAAGTAAACCTGTAAGAACTTTTACTCAGAACTTCCCAACTCTGATCTCAGAACTATTGTAAAATACAACAGTTCTGACACATCTATAATACCTATCCATGTTATTCTGGGGATTATGTTTTGTCATGAATACAAATGACAAACAATTCAGACATCAAAAGCTCTCAAACTGACATACACTTTACAAGTGAACTACAGCCATTAACAATGCTGTACGACTTTTTTCACATTGCCATACCAATTCAGATTGAGAATATTTCTGGCCTGGTGTTCATTCATTCACTTCCAATTTCTGGGGGTGTAACCAGCATAAAAATGAAAGTTAAATATATGCATTAAATGTTACCAAATGTTTCTATACATATTACTTGTACACAAAGATTTTAAATGCTTAGGTTACCTCATTCCAAATTAGAACTACTTGTTAAGTAAAGATTGATTTATTTTTCTGGTCTGGTTTAACAGCTTGATTTATTTGTTTTTCGTATTTTAAATCCAGGCATATCTTGTTCTGTGCAAAAAAGAATGCCCTGCAGACTGACTTACAGTGTTAAAACTGAAGCTAAAAGTTGGTCTCGGCAAGGGGAAAGGAAGACAACAGCCTAAACTGTCAAAACAATGTTTTCTCCATTAGTGAAATGTTGTGAAATGTATCAAGTTAAACTATGCCTGTAGTCTTAGTTACACTGTGTGATGAAGTCTAACATTACATTTTACCACAATCATTTGGCAACAGTGACCCATAACAAGAAATAACCATGATAAATTCCCTGGATTTTAGATCACTCCACTGTCTACCTCATTCGATTAAATCCAACAGTCTCAGAGTATATTTGTTTTAAACTCATTGACATGAAGTCCTAATAAGTCTCAATTACTGACAAAGACAAATTACTGTATGTTCAGAGCCAAAATATGTCACCAAATAAGTGTGACTACTTATTTTCTACAGCAGGTCATATATGACCTGTCATCAGTGACTAAAGTAGCAAAAGGAGGAGTCATATGGAAAGCATTCACGGAGCTAAGTTCATGTTACTGCAATTGTGAGTAATTTGTTTAACCAAAATGAGCAACCGCAGAGGCTAGAAACAGTTACAGGCAATCAATCATTCATTAACAAGATGTTTAATCAATTACAAATAAGGGAGCAATATTGGAAGACCTCTGAGTCAACATGGAATAAGACAGTAGCATGTCCAATAAACTCATAACTAATGGAATAACTGGAGCCTAACTAGAATATGGACATAGAAATAGCAACTCCTGTAAAGAGAGAATAAATATAGCTTAATGTGACAGGAATAAACAGGGACTTGAGAGGTTACCGAACTGAGAGAGTAGACTGGATGTCAGTATTTTTCAGGAGTGACTGCGCTAGGCTATGTCAGAGATATCACATCTGCATTCTTCACTGTCACGTCTTTTTGAACCTCACACTACCACCCATAAGATTTTCATCCTCTACAAGATCAGATACCAGATGTAAGCAGATGTCTTTGATTGTAAACCCTACATCTCACTTGACCTCCACCCCCACCCCACTCCACCTCCAGCTGTCTGTGCACAACAGTGCAAAACAAATGGCACAATCAAGCCTCAAAGCATTTCCAACTCTGTTTCTAGTTAAGACAGCATGAATGGCCAATTACGCTATCTGTCTACTTCCTCTTACAGGAACACAGTGCATAGCCCTAGCCATTGCCTCACCCCGCTTTTATTGCTGTGTAATATCCGATACTGAACACTACCTTCATCCCAATGTATCACTAAAACCTTGACAGGTCCCTGATAGCATATAAGCCTCACACAGCACACATTGACAACATGACTATATCCATGGCTCACAGACAGGCTGGTAAGACTTCCCTGAGATGACTAAACCTTTATCAGACATATATGCAATCAGAGTATGTGATTAACTTGTGTACAGATTTTATGTATGTGAATGCAAATGCAAACAGAAACATTCATGTCCCTGGAATAAAGAAGAGATCCTTCTAGAAAATGGAATAACACACACCACACAAAAATGTCCTTTCAATGAAATCACTCGCAAAGGTAATTCAATAAATGAAACAACTCTAAACTCAGTGTATTTTGTAGAATGTTTAATGTTACAGGTACATTTTTCAATATTTTCCCAACATTACATAATGAATGCACTTCGGTTTCTGTTAGTCCTTAGCCAAGGGTCTCTAGTGATCCTCTATCTGGATGTCTTCATCCACTTGATATTTTATAAGCCTTCACAGTGTTTTGGCAATGCCAGAAAACAGATTTCCCTGTCCTATAAAATGTCTGTAGTGTGTATAATCTATATTTCTTTTCCTTCTATCATCCTGCCTGTACAGTGTGACATGAGAGAATACCAACAGGCCTATTCTTCCTCCCTAACTGTAAGATTCTTTTGTAGTCAGCCTCCCAGGCAGGTAGCAAGAAGTTGGCATTTTGGCCCAGAGCCCAAGCTGACAGTCTGCTGGTGTTTTCCAGCTGTCCACCATGAGCTGCAGACAAACACCCTGCTATTTCACCTTATATGGCATTTTTTAATATTCTCAACAATATTTAAAGCAATGATGGTGAATGACAGCAGATCTGAGGTCTGAGGTATCCTACTAACTCCCTTGAATACCATTCTCATCCACTGTCATGGTCACTGTCAGGTCATTGTCACTCACTATTTGTGCCATGCTTGCCAATCTACAGCGTTATCACTTACGAAACATTCTCTTGTGACAGGCCAGGAAGTTTGAAAAGCAATACTGAAAATATGTGGGGATCTAAGCATTCTTTGCTCTTGTTTCATATTTGCACTGTGCTTCAACAGTCCATATGATGATCTCTCTCTCTGAGATTGGTGACTATTCATGACTAACAGATTATGAAACTGGGAAGGGACAACAGCAGTACACTGTTATTTTACTCAATAGAGCCTATTGAAAACCAGGAGCCAATAAAAGAGACTCAAAGCCTTTCTATGTTTATGTAGTACAGCTTTTGCAGGGACTCTTAAGGATTCTCTTCAGAGAGACTCACTTATCTCAGCTGTGCTCACACATACACACACACACACACACACACACACACACACACACAAACAAATACACACACAATACTTTGGCATTGCCACTCAGACCTGTTCCAAGGTCGAAAAATGAATAAATTGAAATAAAAAACGATAGTTATCAGTGCTTGCTAATGACTTGCTTTATTGCTGTTGCTGCTGCTGTTGTAGCACTGTGTGCCTCATCATTTTTCATGCAGTGTTCATTAGACGTGATTGTGTGATATTGCCTACCGATAGCACAACGATTTTAACCGAGTACATGAAAGAGAAAAAGAAGGCAGTGTGGTGAGTTACAAGAATCAGCAATGACCCAATAGAGGTATTTTAAGAGTGTATGTGTGCTTTCTTGTTGGGACCAATCAATAAATTAATCGATCAAACAAACCACCCATCTCTCTATGTCTGTTTCTTTATCTTTGCATCTTTTTAACCACTCTACTGCTTTATCTTTGAGTATGTTCTAGATCACATCCCATTTGACACTATAAACCTAGACCAAATCTTACACTATAAATCTTTGACACTATATTCTAGGTGTAATAGACACATGTGCCAAAACACAAGACCTTTGATAACTTTTAGGCTAAGTTGATGGCTAGAGAACTAAACCACAGGCTGTCCAAATGAATGGAAATAATAGGCTGTTGATGAATAAATAATTTAAATATTTTAATTTCAATGAATAAATAATTTATTGCTGTGTATGTTCTCTCTCTTTCTGTCTCTCTATCTCCCTCTCTCTCAGACACACACACACACACATACACACACACACAAGGGTGGCACTAACACTATAAAAAGAAGAAGAGGGACAGAGGGCCCTCAGCACATTGCAGTAGAACAAGTGATGTGAGCAAGGCTATTAGACATAACTGGAAGGTGGTGTATTGGGGGCAAGGTGATTTACCTCACACACTTGCAGAGGATTGAGTACAGATGTACAGGATTCGATGAAGATTCATGGCCAGCTCCCGGAGCAGTTTACTGAAAACAAGAGGGGTAAATGAGCACTAGGCTTAGGGCACTGGCAGGCCGCAACACACTCACTGTCTACATGAAATACTAAGAGTGTAACGTATGATAAAGCACTTACATACCACTACAGCGACCAGTTTACTGAATAGTTACCAGCAACAACATGAGTTACAAACAAATTCCCCAGAGCATTTCTTCATACTGCAGGAAGTTACGTGCTCATTATCTTCAATGTCACGCTACAGGGGTTCACCTGGCTACATCAAACATCTTTTGACACTCTATATGTTTTACACTATATTCTAGACCAAATCTCTAAAGAAAGAGAAATGATTGACAAACAATAAACAGTGTCTTAAATATGAATGTAAACATTGCAGTTATGCTGCTTAAATTACTAATTATTATGCAACAATTAAGAGTAGGTGGACATGAAGATTCTGCTCAATTGTTACCTGATTACATGACAAAAAAGAAAAAACAATATCTCAAGAAAGTAAATTGTTTTTTATCTTTAAAATAAGACTGCGTTTATTGACACGCACAAAATACCAGATCACTTAAGAGATGACCCTTTTGTTATGACATACCCCCAGTTGCCATGGCATCAAAACCCAGCATGGTCTTTGCTCGCTTTGGTTACACACAGCAAAAACAGGTAGTCCATCAAACACATGCAAGATACACAGGTGCATTTAGTAAGTAGAACAGTAATCCAGACTGTGTGTTCATCTGTGTGCATGAGTCTGGCTAATGAACAAAAGCATACAGGACTGTGAGCACATGTGTATGTATGCTGAGACAGCTCGCACAGATATGCTCAGGTCACCTGTGCTACGGGCTTCGCCCATGATTCAGCCCCCTTTCACAGATTGGTCACGCTTGCCCCCGGGTGCCTGAGGCTGCACGTGCCAGCCCAGTGTATCCCAGCCTGATTGCCAGACGGCCTCGCTCTGCTCCACTCTGCCCGCGCCCCACGCCCTATGCCCCACTCCAATAGTCTGCTGCTACACCCCCCCTAACACACACACAGGCCTGGCTGTAGCCCTCAGCTCTGACCTGCTCCATCACCAGAATAGCCCCACTAGCACAAAGAGGGTTCCCTCAACAGCAGCACAAATGAGGCAAGAAGAGCTGTGTGGTTTATTTCATCACTGTGCGCATGGGGACGGACTGTGTGTTTGTGTGTGTGTGTGTGTGTCTATATGTTGGGCGTCTCATCTTATTTCCTTCTTGCTGCTTTACTGTCTATTCATCAGGAGTTCATTCTGAATGAAGCAGGGAGGTGTGAAGGGTGTGACGGCACACACATGTATATGCACACACACAAACACACAGACACATACACACACACACACAGACACACCCTGTGTGTGTCTGATGGTGTGCTAAAGTGTTTAACCTCCTGCCACAGGAGAGGAGGAGGTCAGCAGCGCTGTGTGTCTCTATGGTTCCGAGGGGGCAAATGGAAGCAGAAACCCCATTTCCACAAGTCTGTAGGGCAGGACAAGCCTGCTCTAAAGCAAGAGAGACATGAGCCATAACATGAAGGAAGACTATGTATGACCTAGAAACAATACACGTGTGGCAGGTGTGAGGAATTTTCTGGATTCAACTGTGTAACTAATTAAAATAAAAAAACTACTTTGTTGGTTAGTAAGTTACTCCTATGGCTTTGTTGCTGCTTTCTTTCTATTTTCTGTCATCCTTTTCTCTCTCTTTCTTTCTTTTCTGTCCTGCTCTGTGTGTTAATGCTGATGGTAAGAGGCTCCGTGGATGAGCAGCTTTAGATTAATGACTGGGCTCTTTAGAGCAGGGCCAGGCTTAGGCTAGTGGAGGGGAGAGGAACCTTGCTGTGCACCACAAGCACCAAACGGGCAGCTGAAACTGAATTACACAACTGTTCTCACTCATGCAAGCAAATGCCATGATCTAATACACACACACACACACACACACACACACACACACACACACACACACACACACACACACACACACACACAGAAATATAGTTCAAATATTTCATTGTGCTGATTTGTTAATAAACAGCACAATGAACGTTGAATACTTTGTGACACTTGGCTGAACTGGTACCACCTCAGCCTATGACACCATGTGCCCAGCTGGTGCTGTAGCAATGCTCGTGTGTGTGTGTGTGTGTGTGTGTGTGTGTGTGTGTGTGTGTGTGTATGAGAGAGAAAGGATGCATGCATGTGTGTACGTGTGCCAGGCTACCCAGTCTTTGTCTAGTCTCTGGTCCAGATGAGCGGTGCTTCTTTAGATTCACATAGAACTGTTCCTCTGTCCTCTCAGGCAGCTGAACAGGCATGAAATATGCAGGTAACTTTTTGCCTTACAGATTCATCTTTGTTATTGTGGGAGTTTGTTTTTAAATATGAGTTTAATACTGAGTTACACAAACAGGTTTATGGACTACTTATGTCCAATGCTGTATGTGTGTAAGTGTCTGCTCATTAATTATTTCCTGTGTATGTGTTGTATGTTTATTTATGCAGCATAAATTTAGTTAAATGTGTTTGTATTACTTTGTGTCTTTTGCATGCTAATTTGTAAGCAGTTGTGTTACAAGGTATTATTTAGCAGTGTGGAGCTTTGTGTATGTGTGAGTACTATGTGTGTATGTGTGAGTACTGTGTGTGTGCACGAGTGCACAAATGCTTGAAGAGATTGTGCTGAGAGTCACAGAGCGCAGGCCAGATAAGCAGACTGGCAGCATCAGAGGGGAGCCAATGGCATTTGCATAATTATGCCCCTGCTTCCTGGAGCGGCATTGAGAAACCCTGCGCCGACCTCTATCGACCTTTCATGAACCCGAATACTGAGCAGCACTGGGACATGCTGGACAGAGAAAAGGAACAGACCTGCAATTACTAGAAGTATGTGTGTGTGTGAGAGAGAGAGAGTGTGTGTGTGTGTGTGTGTGTGTGTGTACAATGGATGTGTTTGGTGTTTGTGTAAGCATTTATGACGAATGTGACGGACCCTTTACTGTAAAACCAAATCACACAAATTGAAAAAAACTCCTCACAGGCAGTTTATCTTTGACAGCAATACATGTATTTACGTGTATCTGTGTGTGTGTGTGAATGTGGATGGATCTTTCTAGAAATCTAATCATGCTTCCTCTGGCCAATGCAGAGTTCCAGCACTGCAGTGCATGGCCCAGCTCTTGGGCAGCAGAAAGGGGGGGATAAACATTTCAACTCATTGTCTGTAAATGGCGGATGTGTTTCACGTTCCCCTCGCTCTGTCCAGTGGGCCGCAGCCGCTCCACAATCAGCCCTCTAATGCAAGAGGCCTCGTCTCTCATTGGAAATGCATTCACAACAGCTTGTTATTATCCAGGCCTCCGAGTCTCTGAATAGATTTACAAGCATTAAGTGTGGCCCATTGTAGAGGACATGTGTGGAGGAGGTCCTGGGGCTTTTGTCTGGGCCCCCAGTTTGGAATCAGCTGTCCCCCCTGCGAGGGGGGGGGGGGGAAAGGGGAGGAGAAAAAAAAGCCGTCTGGTTTGGGACTAGGAAAATATGTCACAGGTTTTTCAGGAATCACACACAATGGACGTGTGCCAGACTTGGCCCCTGTCACTCACTCAAAACAAGCAGTTAACACACACACACCCACACAAGGATATCCACACAGATAAACACAACCTACACATGCAACAACAAACACACACACAAGTGGGTATGTCCATGAATTCCGGTGCTTTGTGGTTATTTTTTGTTAAGGCTTTTCGGAAAAAAAAACAAAAAAACATTTCAATTTGTGGCTCTGGACATTACTACCCACTGTCAGTAAAAAAAAGCTCAATTAAGCTGAGTTTTTTTCTAAACAGTTGATTGATCTTGACTCTTCAAATTCAAATTCCTCAAATGTTTCTTTACATTTCTTGGAAAAGACCTGCACACAAAAAGAAAACAGCAGCCGGGGCTCTGAGGACATGGCTCAATTGCTTTATTCAATGTACATATGTGTAGAAGTCTATGTAACCTGTTCCCACATATGTGTCACACACACACATGCACACACATCTGCTTTTACCCTGTAGCAAATCTTTTCCTGTTGACTCCCCCCCGCCCCCCGCGTTTACGCGTGTCCCTGACAGCAGCACCTGCCGTACTGGAAAATGCCTTAAGGTTTGTTTGACTTGCCACAGGCAGCCGAGGGCAGAGACAGGGAGGGGTGAATGCAGAGAGAGAGAGAGAGAGAGAGAGAGAGAGAAAGCGAGTGTTTACTTTCCTCTCCCTCCCTTTGTTTCGTGGCCAAGCAGATAAGAGGAGGCACGCGCGGGGCTGCACTCGTCTGTCAGGCCAGCTGAAAGAAGGCCTGTTCACTTCTTTTCTTTCTCCCCTCCTCCTTTTCTTTTAAGAGGGGGAGGGGGAAGGGGAGAGTAGAGGGGGCAGACAGACAAAAGCGAAGGAGAGGAAACCTGGAGATGTGTGTATGTGTTTGTGTGTGTGTGTGTGTGTGTGTGTGTGTGTGTGTTTGGGGGGGGGGGGTGAGTTAGGGGAGGAGAGCGTGAGGGAGTGAATGGGGGGTGGGGAGGTGGACACACCACACACGGCAGGTGTGCTCATGTATGGCTTAGCTGATTGATATCCTTTTTTTGTGTGACGCAGAGGTGCTTACTTTTCAATTCATTCCTGGCCCTGTGTTCCAGATAAAAGGGAGAGTAGTGCAACAGCAGTGGCAACACAATCGTGTGTTTGCAGAAAGCAAATAAGGGCCAGCAGATGCAACGTGTACTAAAGATACCTACTGGCATTCTGTCTTACTGCCACTGATCAGCCGCTCTATTTCTGTCTGTGTGACAGTGGCTAATGGTGATGGATACTGGATGCAAACGGGGCTTTAATGACAAAATCTGGTGACTGGCAGAAGTCTCTTGCTCCTGCCACTGCTGGTGGTGGGCCTGTCCATGCTAAGACCAGTCCAGGCCAAGTCCACGCTTGAACCAGAGCCGGTCAGTGGGCCAGGGCACCAGGGGCCCACAGGGTCTGGAGCCGCTTCTGGCCGTGACCGACCCCAGTGGGGCCTGGAGGCTGATTGGAGTGGTCAGACGTGCGGTCAGACTGGTGGTGGTCCGGTGGTGTGTGTGGTCAGTGAGAGAAGATGGGTGCTAGCCATGGTCTGCTGCACGTGGCCAGCAGCGCAGGGGGCAGTGGGCTGGGCAGGAGGGCGTAGGATGGAGGTGGTGTGTGTGTGAGTGTGTGTGTGTGTGTGTGTATGTGTGTGTGTGATGCTGGTCTCTGGTCCAGGGCTGGGCGCCACTCAGCTGTGCTGGAGCTGGAGGGAAGCTGGATGGAGAGTGACCACAGATGCCCTCCGTGTCCAATTAAACAATGCCACATGCACACACCGATAGAAATGCATGCACCCCCCCCCCCCCACACACACACAGCCATAGATGCACACCTATATATATATGTACACAGCATCCAAACAAACACACAATTTCAATCAATTCCACAAGTTCATTACAGCAACTACTTTATCTTCTTGTTATCTTCTCTCTCCAGGGTTGTAACCCTGTCTGTCACCTGTGTGTGTGTGTGTGTGTGTGTGTGTGTGTGTGTGTGGCGCATGGTGCTATAAGGTGAGGCAGCGACAGCCCTGTTTGTGTTTAAGACTCTTTATCTGTGGGACTTATCGGCCTCTCGCTTTGCAGCTGCTGCCCACCTGACACTCACTCAGGGAGTGGCATGGTGGGGTGGAGCTAGTGTGTAGGTGTGTGTGTGTGAGAGTGTATGTGTGCATGTGTGCATGTGTGTATGTGTGTGTATGTGTGTGTGTGTAGACAGTGAGCAGGGGGAAAGGTGAAGTGATGGAATGTTTTCAGAGAGTTAAGTGACTAGCACGTTCAGCTTCTGGGGAACCACCTTGGTAAACCACCAGTATTTTGCGGACAGGGAATGTTGACCACACCTAATCCTTTTGATGTGTTTGTTTTTCACTTCCTTTCTTTCTCCTTTCTCCCTCCTACACTAAAATTGACAGTAACATGTTTTCTTCTCATCTGTTGATTATTATCTTTCACACCACCACCAACCCCCCCCCCCCACACACACACACACATACACACACACACACATACATACACTCACAAACAAAACTGTAAGTGCCACTGATCCATCCAACTGATGCAATCTCCGCTAACCATCTGCTATTGACTTCATGCATGTTTTGATAATAGGGCTTTCAGTGGTTGGAAAATGACAGTTGGCTTAGTCAGTGCATGTCCATGCTACCAAGCACTGGCTCCCTCAGGACACTTACACACACACACACAGCTAACATAGCAGTACTTTCCTGACGGCAGACCCTTGGGCTTTTCCATGCAGGGGATTTGGTTGCCATGGTAAGGGGCAGGTGTAACCCAGGTGTGTAGAGGTCCCTGGAGCAGCACCTACCCACTTATAGTACACTGCATGTGAAGCTTACACTTCACAGCTCTGCCCATGGGCAAGAATACTCAGACCACACTTGACCAGTTCACCCAATGGGTCTACATGCTTATGTTGTCATATTGACAGTGAAGGCCTCATTTAATACTGTGAACATCACAGTGTAAGATACACAAGGCCTATATATTCTCAGTAAACATGAAGGATTTCATGGATTTTGGATACTTTCTAGAACATAACAATCACACAGACACACACTGCAACCCCCCCCCCCTTCTGGTCTGTAACTTGCATGGAGATTTGGTGAGATAGGGATTGTCCTTAATGACAGAACAACACTGAACAGATTTATTGCCTGTATTTGCCCCATGAGATTTGGATCAGTAAGTTAGTTAGTTAACACTAGAGGACCTTACAGTGTAATACACCACCACCTCTTCACTCTGGGAATGTATCCAGGCACACTGGCATGCAAATTCCATAATCTTCGCATGGTTTCATATATAACTTGGACATCTCCTCACTTTTGACACATAGCATAGTTTCAATGACAAGCAGCCTACAGAATCAATCATGACCTAGCTGCAAAGAACTCCTTTTAAATCAACAGACTTGTAATCTGTCTAGAAACGGCAGATTTTAAGGTGGTGTTCACTAAGAATCCATAAGACATCAGAGTTACAGGCTTGGCAATTATTATGGCCAAAATCAGTTGATAGTTTATTGATGATAGAGTTTTACATCTAGATGAAAGACAACAATCCTCAACACAAGACTAGTTCAACAAATCAATAACTTCAACTCTGTTTATTAAACCACAGTGTTTTTGTTTATTTTTATTATTTGGACACATAGCAAATACTGCAGAAATGTAGAAGCATGTTAAGAGCTAATGATTACAAAATAAGCTGCTGCTGATAAACAATGATTGTACCTAAAGGCAATGGGTGTTACAAGGTCATGGTCTTGGATTGCAAGCTAGTAGATTTCAACTTAACGGAAAGCATCTAGACAAACTTAGACGGCACATCTGACAGACAACATTTGGAAATGTCATTGAAAACAAAGTCAACACGATTCACAAATTACTCCCACGAAACAATAAATATTTTCAATAAATAAATACATAAATAAATAAAATAAATGTGAAGGTAAATTTCTTGCAATTATATAAAAATAATAAGCGTAAACTACGATTTGTGGAAAACGCATTGATGATAAATAAGACGTCCAAACAATCACTTGATAGGATACATGATTAAGGCAATTGTACAGCAGAAGATAATGTAGAGGACTCTATTTCAAGGCATTTGTGGCTACACTAGAAGGGAATATTTCCGGAATGTAAAATGTTTTTTTTTTTCTGGAAAAGCTAAATTCCAATGTCAACAGATTCACAAGCTATATTAAAGCTAGTAAAGTGATAAGTACATTTACGGCCTGTGAATTAAAAAGGCATTTTCTCACATCACAGCTAGGATATCCCTCTCTTAGGTCTAGAAGCTAATGCGTAATCGCACATGTGCAGAGATCCTAGAAAAATAATTTAACAGTCTAGTTTTACTCTCCAGATAAACTAAGTTAGGTCAGAAAATATAGCATTCAAGTTCGATGGAAGATTTTTACCATCCTGTCGCTGTTTAAGAGTCACCTTGTGTTGTGAAACTCCTTGGTTCGTGACGTCGGTTCCATGAGAAGGCACTGTTTTGAGTAGTGATTTAGCAGGCTGGGCGCACAGGCATTTGTAACAGGATGACTTGGCGGTTTTCCGACGGGTGGCATTTGTTGATGTGTCGCGTAAGTCCCGGTGAGCTATAGAACATGGCAGGGCAGTACTTGCAGGTGTACACCTGTGAGGCGTGCTGGAGGCGAACGTGTCGCTCTTGGCTGACTCTGCTCGGAAAGTTCTCACTACAAACCGGGCACAAGTGACACTCAGAAGCGCTAAGATTCAGCGGCGCTGGGTTTTGCGACTGATCTGAAGCAAGCGCCGTCTTCGGTTTGCCTTCGTTCTGGGCAGCCGGGTCGGCATCTTGACTTTGAGAGGCGTGTTGAGACAAAATGTGCTTCCTCAAATAAGCTTGACGTTTAAACTTTTTCCCGCAGTGGTGACAATCGTAAAGCCCATCTTCTGATCCAGACTCTGAAGGACCGGGGCTGGGTGTGTCCCTGTCGCTTGCAAGCTCCGTGCGCACGGTATCCCTGGCAATCTCGGTCGACGCAGCCTTGTCCCCCGTGGGCATTTTGATGATTTCAGATTTGGTGTTCAGGTTTCCAGATACCATCGCTGCATTCTGAGGTTTCGGCTTATGCCAGCGTCTGTGAGACGCCAGGTTAGCGGGACAGCTGAAGACCTTGTCACACTCGGGACACCTGTACTCGACTCTGACGATGCGCGAACACTTGTGCTGTGCTAGAGCAAACGGGTCGGCGTATGCCTCTCTGCATAACTGACACACAAATTCTCCGAGGGGCTTGTCGCTACCGGAAGGCTGCGTTGCTGGTTTCTGGTCGACCGGTCCCTCCTTTATTTTCAGTCCAAGTACTGGCGAAGTTGTAACCTCATCCTCGAATTGCAATTTCCTGATTGCTTTGGGTTTTTTAGGCGCTGGCCTGCTCTTGCGCTCGGTGGTGTCAGATGAAGGTCTTTTGGTTGCATTGGTTGTAGCAGTTGTTGCTGGGACACTGTTAGTAGTGCCGCTCCGGTTGCTGTTGCTGGTTCCGATTTTAAGGTCCACCGGTGCATACAGGAGGTGGTCTAAACTGTTGAGAGCTGCAGGTGTTGGGAATGACTCCGCGGAGACGGGTGAACCGAGGTTGAAGCGTCTCTCAAAATATGCCCGCTCATGCTCCTTGCTGACGGGCCGGGTGGGGCTGTATAACGCCTGGTACACCGCCTCGGGGTTTCCAAACTGAACCGGCTTAGCATCCTGTCTGGTTGTGTCTGGGCCGGGCTCACTGTTTGGTGATGATGTTGCAGCACGAGCAGGGCTGGATGCGATTGTGCCGGACGTCAGCGCATCCGCCTGAGTCGGCAGGACCGAGAACTGTCCCTGCTCCTCCTCATCGGAGCGAACTCTGTAGGAAACAGGTGTCGCTTTCTTGTTCCTTTTCACTAAAAATCCTCTGGGCATCGTGGTGGCGGGGCAGAAGGCACTGTAGAGGAAAGGGGGGATGCGAGAGACGAATGATGTCAAAACAAAACCCCGAGTCTGGTGGATTGCGGACACCGATGATATTTCGGTCTTCTGAGGTCTCTCCGCGTCTCGCCGCTCTCTTCATGAAATGCTTTTCAACTGTAAGGCATAGCAGCACTCTTTTTAAGGAGAAACGATGACATTGTTCTCGCCCCTTGTTGCCACATCCTCAGCCAATCAGATGGAACGAAGATCCCTATGGATTTGTGAGTGGGAGGGTAGGTAGGCTTGGTGTCGGGTGAAAATGTAGGAGGATTTGCAGATTGCTAAGCAGATGTACCTGAGGTTTATTATATTACAATGCGCCCCGCGCCCCTTCCTTCCCGACAAGGGCACACGCCGGGACCCACCTCTTTTTACGGTCTGATGGGTTTCTATACAAATGCACACGTGCCTCGGCTTTGTGCGTCCCCTTTGGGGGGGCTCTGATCTGTCCGTCACTACCAGACCATCAGAATCCCAAATTAAAAAAGGGAGGGGTTGCCCATCAACGGAAATTGACAACAAAGCGGTGCATCGTGTGGACAACAGCGTCCAAGAGTGCCTGCAATTCTGTTTTGTTTTCTTTAAGGAAAGAATTGTGTAAAATATACGAAACAGAAAAAAAAAATATTCACCCACTGTAACAAAATTGATAAAAATGTATGTCGGTCTAGCCTATTTTTTTTGTTGTTTAGTGTTTTGCATTTGAGCAAAGCGCCAATGGCGACATGTGTTTGATACGACAGTTGAATTCCGGACATATGAATCAGTCATCTTACGCATACATAATTAATAAAAGTGGGGGTCCCCTGTTTTGCATCACAAAAGCCACGCTTGTGCAGTCTGCACCCCGTATGCGGGTGAAAAGGAAATTGCACGGTAAAATAGGTCTCACAAGCAATCTGGTCGAGAGAGAGAGAGAGATAGAGATAGAGAGAGGCGTAATCAGATGGACAAAGATCTTCAAATGGGGCAAAGAACGATTACCGCCGGGTTATAAATGCCCAGTGTCTCTCGGCTAAATCACTCTCCTCTTACCTAAAATCCACACGTCTAAAAAGTGATTATGATTGTTTTAATCCCCTGGTCATTGTGCTTTGACTGGACTCTAACATGTAGGCAATTAATGCTGTTGTAAACAAAACATGTCAAAACAGGTTTCCAAATTTGCATGTCATGATAAGTAGTATAAACAGACGGGTATGTTGTAAATAACACCAAGGTTGCATGACATCAAAACCATTAAAAATGTTTCACGGAGTAAATGTTTGAATTCCGCAATAGAAAAAATGCAATAGAATGATTGCAGAATTTGGAAATCACTCAAACTCTAATCACTCCACGTTGTCTTTTCACACCAAGTGCCGCGAGCTCATTTTGACACATCCACTTGTCTGTAGGAATGATTATTTTCCAGGCACGCGAAAGCCCCGCATCAAGCTGCGGGCTGGGGGGCCCATTGTTCTGTTCATTAGCATAAAGCTGCTGCGGGGCGAAGTTAAATTGGTGCACTGTCAAAGAATTAAGACTGTCCTCCAGAATGCAATTTTGTTTTGTATCACCATAGATGGGACCGTATTTGTTGGCAAGTATAATCAACAAACAATGGGATTCCGGACTTCTTTACAGTCGAAAAATTCAGTGATTTTAATGGAAACGCAAAAAGCCGTGAAATGTGTGGTAAAAAGTTAAATCAACGACTAGTTCTAAAATGAATTCTTTGTAAGTGTATGGCAGCTCATTATTCCTCTCACACCAATCGCTTTTTGTAAAACTAAATTAGACAGAAGGCTGATCCCCAATTTAATATCATTGAACCATGTCAGTTGACGTGTTTGAATACCCATACCGCGCAGTAATAGATAAAAGTTAATGGGCAAAATAGATGCCTGACCGAGCTCATGCGTCAGGGCGCGTGTGTGCGCTTGTTTGTTCAGCGGCGTGTGCTGTTGCGCGCGAGGAGCGCTGAAGATTTGTGCTCAATTAACATACAGCTGCCAGAACTCCTAAAGGACAGCAAATTCGGCTCCCTTGGCAAGAGAAGGCCTTTATATAGCATGCCTTATGATGATCAATTCTATCCAAGCAGCATGTGGACAAATTGCATGAGTAAGGAGAGCAAGTAATTTTAAGGAGAGAAATGTTTAATTTTAATTGTTTTAAATGTTTTGTTCCAAAAGAAGGAAGAAAAAATTAAAATGAAAGAAAAAAAGTACAAATCAAGGCAATGCTCAGATGAATAGACAATAAAAATGAGTTTTTCCTCCAAAACAGTAAAGAGACACATGGTAGAAAACAGTGAAATGTGAAATGTGCACTCACAATAATCCTGGCTGTGCATACATGGTCAGATGGTATCTGTTGTACTTAAGGTAATTGATGGCGCTCTTCTTCAAGGAGCTTAATCCCTTGCTGTTTTCAAAACTCTTCTTGAGGAACAGCTCGGGTTCTTCTGCTATTTCCACTTTACCCTCTATCAATCTTTGAATGAGTTCAGGCATAGACATGGCATCCCCCTGAAGCTGGAGATAGAACAGAATTCAGAAAACTACTGAAAGCTCAATTTCTGTAGAAACTAGTGCTCATTCATATACTGTAAATGCTATTTACAAAGGAAAAAGTGCAGAGTGGTCCTTTGTCACCGGTACATAGTCGCACATTCCCGTATATTGTACATATTCATAACTACACCTGGTACACACACACACTCATATATATATGCATACATTGTGATGTACAAAACCAGATGACAAACAACAGACACTTCACAAAGTTTGAAAGAAATTGAAGCTACCTGTATTTTAGTGGATTCCAGGATCTGGTGCATCTCCTCCTCAAAATCAGAGAAGCGGTCGTGATAAATTGCCAGACACCATCTCTCCCGGAAGTAGCTGATAACAATAAAAAAGGGTGTTGTTTTGGAATAGTACACAAACAGACACACACATAAACACACACACACACACACACACACACAGACAACCACATTTAGCATGCTCATTTAATAGCCCGGGTACAGCAGCATGGTCAATCAATTATTTTAACGGTTCTTGATGCTCAGCCAGCTCCAATAATGACACCGAGAGGGGCCTCATTCAGGCCCTGTGACAACAGACAGTGAGGAATCCGCATTTAATAAGTGTTAGAGAGCCTCATGACCATCGCTGGGCGGCTGAGCCATTGTCAGGCCACAGCAGAGCAGAGCACATTGGACACCTGCACACACAGATTAGACGCGGGGACAATGGTCCCCCGATACGCAGGGGTCGCCTGAGTTAAAATATGAGAAAAGAGGTCATCCATCTCTAGACATGGATCTCAGCAGGCAAACAGTTGGAGCAGGGGCATGGACAGGAACAGTGAGGTGGCCAACTGGGGGGACGTAATATCAGGAGTACTTGAGTGTGTTTGGACCTCTTATACACACACAAAAGCACATGACCCCTTTATTATCAGAGTTTCAGGATACATGTTTCTATCATGCTAATGACAGGATTGCCTAGTGTCTGTAGTCCACACTAAAGCTGTCCATTAATGTAAAAGATTTTTGATGTATTGTATGTTTGTAGTCTGTTGGACTAGACAAAATTTTGTGGACTTTATGGGTTGGATCATTCAGGAGACACAAAGTTGAAGATTTACCAAATTAAGTGAGTGAGTCAAGAATTGAAACTGACATATCACCATAAATTGAATATCAAGAAATAAACATCTGGAGGTAAACAGTAAATTGGTAGTTATTTGCACTAATTACATTTGATGCACCATAAACAATCAGGTTCAGTGATCAGTATTTCATAATGGTTTTAATTGTTATTGAGAACTGTATAAATGCAGTACTTGGGCAATTCCCACATCAAATATTATGTTCCTAAAACATGGTTTATCAGATGCACTCTACAACACAAACTTCTATTTCTATATGCATAATTCTATATGCATATGCATAATCTATAACATAATGACAAAGGGAAGGAAAGCAAAATAATTATCTCTTTACCATCATGAAAGTAAACACCTATGTCTATACAGTACATGGGTACATAAAACATTTTTCCATGACTGAGACAATGTGGAGAATATTAGCAACCTTTTTGTTTGTTGCTGTTATTTTCTTGAAAAATAAAAAAAGAGTTATGATATTACACAGTGATTTGGCTGCTCTGAGCTGAGTTTTCTATCCATATACAAATGCCTACATATGGGAATCATTAGCAAAATTTGGAAGACTACCTGTAGAGGTCATGAACTAGTCCCTCGTTGTAGCGAGAGCACAGGTGGTTGAGCAGCTGCTCATGTTTGCCGTAGAGACACAAGTAGTTGGACACCGGCAGGGGCTTGATGGACAGACAGGTGATGGTGTCCACCATACTGTGCTGGTTGAGGTGGAGGCGGAAA
Organism: Tenualosa thibaudeaui; assembly: GCA_027481765.1. Taxonomy (NCBI): domain Eukaryota; kingdom Metazoa; phylum Chordata; class Actinopteri; order Clupeiformes; family Clupeidae; genus Tenualosa; species Tenualosa thibaudeaui. The sequence continues at coordinate 13,730,018 of JAIFZK010000001.1, read as the reverse complement.
TAGTTCCCCGTCTCTGTCCGCCCAGTGATTATGTCCCTGCACTGGAGAGCACACACCCAGACAGCCTGACAGTTATTGCACAGAGATGACAGGACTTCAGCATTGCCTTCTCTGTGGAACAAGCCAACAATGAAACTAACACATTGAATTGCCTTGTAGCATTACGATTTTTAGCCACGTTTTCTTTTTATTTAGCTTTGTACTTCATTTTAAATTAAGCGGCAAAGTGGTTACTACAGCAGTATGACTCACTGAAAAAAAATGATGCCTGACCGATGCCTGGCTAATGATTTCTTCTCAGATAAATGATTTAGACACACTAAAGCATTTAAAACAGGACTTACATCTGAATCTCTAGGGGATGTCAGCCCAACAGCTGGTCTGGATGCATGCAGGTAACTGAACCCTCCAGGCAGACGTGCACCTGCGCGTGCGCACACACACACACACACGGCACATAAGAAAATGGTCTCTGCTTGATTGGAACACAGTGCAGAGGAGAAAGATACAGCATTTCCAGCTGTGATGAGACCTGTTGAATGAGCAACATGCCCTTTCCCCCGTACATCAACCGTAAGCAAGTCCCCAGAGTAATGCAATGGGATTTGAGCATGTGTATCTTTGGAAATGCAATAAAACGTTTCTAAAACATCGCCATTGATTATATCGACATGGTAAGATAGCAAGACAACACATAGTTATTGATCCAGCCCTTTGAAGAGAGCAGGAATCTTCAAAGCATAGCATGCTATGACTGACAGATTAACAGTGGCACAAGAGAGAGGTGGGGAGGTGAGGGTGAGGCAATAAGACATCCACTGGCTGGGTGGAGGTGGAATATGTGGCTTTACACACATCTTTGTGTGTCTGACTTGTAAATTCTGGTGCCCTTGCTGTGACCTGTGGACACTTTTGACATTTTGTCCTTTGGCGTGACTGAAAAAAAATGAAGCCGTTTGAACAGCTCCAAATCATCTCCAGATTTCTGTCAGGCTCTGAGCTAATATCATTTAGAGAGATGTTACAGCCTGTAACACAGGAGCTTTATGAAACCCATTTTCAGCAAGTGAGACCAACAGGTTCAAGGCTGCCTCGTACGCTAACAATGGCAAAACACATAAGAGGCTCTATTGTTAATGTCTTATGCAGAGTGGCCTTGTTTAGCCTTTGTGCAAACCAAACCGCACAACACAACACGGCCGATCCATACTCATCTTTCTCTCTCTTTTTCTCTTTGTCTATCTCTGTCTCTCTCTCTCCAATATAGGATGATGAATGAGGATATTTAGGATTCCATCACCACGGGCAGAGTGATGGGTCAGAGAAGAGGAGAGGAGAGGAGCAGAGGGGGAGTGGAGTAGAGAGCCACCATGGTGCTCGCTGCTCAGAGGCAGCCTGAAGGACAATGCCACTGGGCTGTAAAAGCATGCTTTCACATTGCATTACAAAGGGCCCTCCCTTTCACTAGCAGATCAAGGGAGCGGGAGCAAGAGCAGGAGATACAGCAGGGGCCATTGCTGACACTCACACACACACACAGACACACACACACACACAGACACACACACACACACAGAGACCAGAGCATTTCCAGGAATAATAGCGCTGAGGTGGATTCAATAGTTAAGAGCCATGGGCTCGATTCAATCTGACCAAAAAACACATGAAAACACACCTGATTTCATTGTTAGTTTTGCTCCTGATATTTTTTGTTTTGGAGAGTAAATAACATCTATCAGTGCATCAAAGCAGCTTACCTATTACAGTAATGTTTATAACAATGACTGTGTATTTTTCAGTCCTGAATGGATATGAATTTGTTGAAGCAACTATACAGACTGTACATACGATGCATTCACGAAACTAAATAAAACTTACATACAGTGGATGGTTTCTTTAGTTTAGTTTAGTTATGCTGTTGTCATGTTCCACATTTGACCCCAAACACTGTTCAACCTTGTGTGTGCATGTCCAGTGCAGTGCAGACCTCGGATCTTGGCCTGGCTGTAGAGGGGTATGAGGCGGTCCACGTCGACAGGGGGGTCTCTGACAAGCTCCAGTGTGGGGTCGAAGAAGGGTAGCAACACGGCGGCAAGCTCCCGGCCCACCTCTGTTGAGTTGAAGTTGCCATGGGACCACTGGTCGGCGTAGTAGCGTCGGGCAAATTTGGTCATGGGGCCGGCGGCTCTGATGGTGGAGTCATTAGTGTGGAAGGTGGTGTCGATGACCAGATGCCCATCGTACACCAGACAGGCATCGTTAATGGTCTTGAAGGCGTCATAGTCAACACTTTTGGTGGAGAGGTTCAGAAACACCTGCAAGGGGATTAGGCACTATTACTCAGTGTCCAGAATGTTCTCCATAACAAGACAATTTAGGGTAGCAAAAACACATTATTAATGTTTTTGACTGCAAATCAATTGAATAAAGCGGTCAAATCCTTCATATGCATATGCTTAAACAGTATATGATACCTACTAAGAATAGAGGTCGATCTAATATTCCAGAGTAAATTTCTTACAATTTTCTGACGGTAGGAATCAGCATCTTAAAAAATGACAATAATTCTGTAATAAACGTACAGCACACTTCAGTCGGAGGGGAGGTCCATCCACTAGTCCACTAGTGAAAGATACAGAGGTGATAGGATCAGGGTGCAGTCCATCATTCCACTGAGCCAGTAGGTAGCTGTGGTGAATGTGGATGGCACTCTTATCCAAAGCTTTCATCACTGCTTTCCCCACCCTGGGGTCCTCAAAGCAGGACTCGGGGTGGTCAATAGGTGGGTGGACCAGGTGGATCCTAGAGCCACATACCCCAAAGACCAACAGGGCTTCCACACAGCTGTACACATCAATGCTATTGCCATAGACAACAGCATTACCTGAGAATCACAGCAAAACCAAAACACTTGTCACTGATTATACAACCTATTTTGTTTCTATCCCTGCTAAAATACCCCAAACTTCACTGAACAGAAGGTAGACTTACAGGAACTGAGTACAACTTTAAACTATTACAGTATATAGCAAACAGAACCAAATACAGCAACCTAAGCCAGTAGACTAACAAGCAAGAATAGACAAGATGTTTGATGCAATTTACTGTGTGTGGAGCTGGAATTGCAGGTGATTCAACAGAGCCTTTTGACAAATATCTCTGATGCAATGAGACCAGGGGAGGTCACTTAGCAACAGGCAACCACTCACTAAAGAGTCTGCTGGGCCTCATCTCCTCTAATCACACACGAGTGTGTGTGGGGGGGGGGAGGAGGAGTGTGTATGTGTGTGTGTGTGTATTTGTATGAGGAGTGGTTGGGGGGGGGGGCAAAAGTACCACAAATGCCGGTAGATCGCATTACTAAATTTACAAATGTAAATGCATAAATTATGTAAATGTATTCATATCTACAGTAATAGAAACAATTTGTGACGAGTGAAAAAAGTGAAAAAAGCTATGGTTATTGCTATGGTCGGCCATGTGGATGCCTCCCCTTGCTCTGCCAGAGATCTCCCCATCATATTCCCTCTCCAGCACTACAGGTCTGCAGTGGTGCTCTGTCCATGGTGCTGAAGCAGCCCAATGTCCCTGACACACAGGAGCCAGCAGATTCAGATTCAGCTTTGCCTGCCTGCCTGCTTCAAGGCTCCACTTCAGTGGCCACCCCTATGTCATTCACTCAGCAATAATAACTTTGTACACACAACTCCACAAGACATACATTGAAAACAAACATGATAAATGCAGTAATATTCTGCATTGAGGAGTGACAAAAAAACATTACAAGGAAACACACACACACACATGCACACACACACATAAATGCTGATGCTGATGCAGCTGATGCAGATCTTGAGCTTGTTTATGTGAAAGCCCAACAAATCATTCCATCTCGTCTCATGCACAAACAAACAGGGGCCTCTCTATTCTGGGAAACTGACTAATCTCACAAATTGATATCCTCCGCATGTGCGTCTGGATCATTTGCATTTTCTCCCATAATTGCTGGACATCCCTGATTGTTAGCGAGGGCTGTAATTAGCTAATATAATAGGCTTAATCAGGCACGGATCGCTGGATCTCTCCTCTGCCCTCGGCCGCAGATTAATCCCTGGCTCTGTGTAAATGGATGGAGGAGGCAGACTTATGGGCCTGTCCGTCTGAGAGTGGAGAGAGATTTGACTTGGCCTAATTAGGCCCTAATGAGTCTGTGGCAGTTGGGTGCACACTGGGCATAATGAGTGCACACAGGAAACAGTAGTGTAAGAGAGTGTGTTGGTGGTTTGGTTTTGGAGTGTGTGTGTCTGTGTGTGTGTGCGTGTGTGTATGTGTGTAATACTACTAATGCTTCACTTCAGACCCTCATGATCTATGAGACTGATGTGTGTGTTGGTGTGTGATGGTCTGTATGGATTTCTTAGTGCCGTTTTTTCTTTGTGTGTGCGTGTGTGTGTTTTCTCTATTGATGTGTGTAGCATGTTTTTAATGGTTACATTACAAAAATATTACAGTGTGTATATTGCTGATATTACTTTGAGTGGGCATATCTGTGTGTGTATGTGATGTGAGTGCAGGCATACGTGGGTTAAAGTGTACACTTTGGAAATATTATTGGAGATAACATACTTTCTTGTTCTAGGAAATTGTTGAGCAGCCAGTTGTAAGCAGTCTGGCAGTCGAGTTCATCATTGAGGGTGAAGAGGTTGGAAGGCAGATGTCCTGTGTACCTCTCACACCTGGGCCGCAGGGGGATGTCCACTATGCAGGACAGATTACTGATGTCCACTCCAGTTGGACACGGGACCTATGGACACACATTACTCCTATCAGATTCCATTAAGATAGGTAAAAAAAATTAACTGTATTCATTAGACTGACATTCCATTACAAGCTAATCAGCACTTGGTATTGGTAAAATGTGTAACCTGGTACTGTTCTCCAGTACAGAGGATGAGGTGGTCGTAAGGCACTTTCCTGCCACCCGTCACCAGCACGTGTTTGGATGTCCGGTCAATGCCAATCATCTTGCCCGTCACAATGTTTACCCAAGAGCGCAGAGAGAGCTGGGCATGGGACCCAGCAGTGTAGCTATGGCTACCAGTGAGCAGAAAGACAAAGGTCAATCTCTCCCCTCCCTCCCTCTCTCTCTCCGTCACTATCTTTAAAAACATGCATCCATAGCTAAAAGCACTGGAACAACATTGGATCCGGGGAAATGGATACATACTGCATTTCCTTCTATAGTCATACACACACACACACACACACACACATTGGCATAGACCAACACTAATATAATCCATGAGAGTGTTTCTGTTGGAGACTCACACACACACACACACAAGCTATACAGGGTTCCACAAGCTCTCAAACCCATTTAAATCCAAGAAAGGCGCGAGGCCATAGACATCAGTCCAGTGGAGCGGGCGACAGCCTATGGAGCCTATTGCATACCTTGTAGCCAGGAAGAGGCTGGCCTTCGTGTTGGGACTAGTCGGGATGCCATGAGCGGAGATCAAAGTGATGTTGTTGAACCTGAGATGAGGGCTGGAGAGTACAGCAAGATGGGAAACAGATGAGATGGAGTGGGGAAAGAAAGAAAGAACAAAATAAATAAATAAATAAAAAGACGAGTAATGATGAGTGCTATTAAAAGGCTTTGTGAATTAGACTGAGTGCAGCTCTCTGCATGCATTCCTGGTATTCTTGCTGGTCTCTCTTTCTCATTGCTTTCATTATTAAAATGCACATGAGATGCTTGTATATACTGGTACGCAAGTGCACAGAGAGAAGGAAAATGAACGAGTGAGTCAGGGCTATTTTGCTGGGGGAGTTCTGTTTATTTGGGGTTTATTTTAAATGCTTTCCATTAACTTGTTCTTCAACCTTCTGACTACAGAAAATACTGCAGATACCTGTGTATGTGTGTGTGTGTGTGTGTGTGTGTGTGTGTGTGTAAGCATGTGCTGTATGTATGTATGCATGTATTGCTGTTGGTGAAGTAGGGAGAAGAGTGCAGACATGAGAAGCAGCACGAAGCAAAGCAGCTCAGAGCAGATTTTATTGAGTGGAACAAAAGCTGCAAAATAGCTAAGTGTGTGTGTCTGAGTCTGTGTGCATGTGTGTGTATGTCTGTGTCTGTGCATGTGTGCATGTTTATTTGTGTGTGTACAAGTGTGTTTGTTTCTAAATGTTCATGTGTATTTGTGTAACGTGTGTATGTGTGGGTGTGTGTATGTGAATGAATGTGAGTGTGTGAGATTATTCTCCTGGCAGAAGCAGATGGGGGTGGAGGAAGGGGGTGGGGTAGTAGCGGCGTGGTGTGTTGACATCCCTCCATCCATTCCTCTCTGAGGCAGCCACACTGCACCCCCCCCCCCCACAAAAAAAATTCTCCTTTGTTTCTTCATCTTTTTATCCCGCCATCGCTTTCTCTTTTTTTGTGGGCCGTGTGTTGTGTTACCCTTCTGGGTTTACCCTCGGGAGTGTAAAAGGGTTCTTGTCATGTAAATGACTTCTTTTGTGTGCACCAGAGAAAGACATTATCTCTGTCCGTGTAGAGCCTGAGCCTGGGCCTAAGGGAGGGGAGTGGAGATGCTGTGAATGCATGGCCAACAGAGGGGAGCCTGCGCCTGGGCTGCCTCGTCCGCGGCTTGGCCTCCTCCTCTCTCTCACACACCTCCCGCAGGTCCCCCCTTCTCAGCTTTGCATCAGGGGAGATGGAGCTGCAGTTGGTACTATGGCTATGGTACTATGGCTAACTCCAGAGGAAAAAGGGGGGGTGAGGGTGGACCCTCTGTCCAGAGAGCACTGGGTGGGTGTGGTGAGTCTAAATAGTGATGATGCAGGAAGTCATGCTGGTTTATTATATGGAGTTGATCCCAACCTCATGTCTTCCGATTATGGTGCAGGCTAGTATTTTGGTTATTTATTTTTCTACACAACTCACTAATGGACTCAGAAGGTCTGATTATAGGTCTGTTCTCCGATCTGTTGTTTGTTTGATGTCTCAGTCGGACAGTTAGCAGCTGAGCAGCTGACAGGAGATGTTCGCCATGTTTCCCTCTTCCTCCCATGCAAAAAATATCCAAGCATGTATCCTGTGCACAGTTATGCCTGAGTCCAATCTCAATGCACTTTGTGCCCTTATCTCGGACCAGAGGAAGACCTCTTCCATCCCACTGACCCCAGGGGTGATAAGTTAATCACCGCCTGCCCATCACAGTTCTTGCGGATGCTCATGGACCAACCCCACCCCACCCCAAATGACCCGCCCCCTCCTGCTGCTGGTGGGTGGACTTGACCAAATTACCCGCCGTGCATCCCTCGCCGTGGCCCCTATTTTTTCCTCCCTTATCAGTGTCTGACAGACGGCCATTGTGGCCCGGGCCCTGACCACCAAAGCAAGACTCATGCATCTTATCTGTCTGCACCCGTTTCCCTGCCGTGACCCCGCCTCCCACTGAGTGATGGAGTGGAGGGTGGGGTGGGGTGGGGTGGCGGAGGTTGAAGGGGCGGGGTGGGATGCGGTGGGGTTGGAGGGAGAGGCAGGGCTGAAGTGGAGGTTCGGGGAGTGGCTAGTGGGGACTGGGGCTAAGCGGTGTGGTGGGGGTGGGGGTGGGGGGGTGAACTTTAGCTCCCCTGAGCCCACGGAAAGCCGAGGGCCAGCCGTTTGGACCTGATAAGAGTGCTCGGTGGGACATTGGCGTGTGTGTGTGTGTGTGTTTGTTATTGAGTGAGAGAGAGGAAAAGGAAGACAGAGTGTGTGTGTAAGAGAGAGAGAGTGTGTGTGTGTCTGTGTGTGTTCTTGTGAGAGCGACACTCCCCCACTCCAAACCATCCATCAGTGTTCCTGAGCAGGACTGTCCCCAGCTTTAGTGGCCTTAGTGGACGCTAACTGCCTCATTAGTCACATCATTAGTGACAGCATGCACAGAGCACTGCAGCGCCGAGCTGACAGAGGAACAGTGGTGCCCGACGCTAATTAAAGAACAGCAGTGCCGCCTGCTCCCTGCACCACACCTCAGGTCAGCAGCAGCTGCGTGTCTATCACCACAGCTCTACACTGGCCATTAACACATACACTCTTTCTTGCTCTCTCTCTCTCTTTCTCTTTGTCTCCCTCTCTCACTCTCTACGTGGTTCTCTCTCTCTCTCTCTAACATCTAACTTTATTTAGATTTTGTGTACTCATGTTCTTTTCATGATCTTGACTGAATTCCACATTCAAAGACATTTTCACACAAACTAACACCACATTGACAAAAACAACAATTCCTCAACACAAACAGACATGTTGGAAGTGTTCTCTACTGATTTGGTGGGTCTCTCCACATGGAGCTCAGCAGACACATGTCATGGTCTCTACAAAGGATCCAAGCAAGCATCTTCTAGCTCCATCTGTGGTGCAAAATCCGCTCTAACTGTGGTGGGCCAGCAGACATATTTCTGAAACAACCCCACTGTGATTTCCATGCCATGCTGGGCCAAGGCACTCAACAGGCCCACTCCTCACCCACTCCCCTAGACCTTCGCCTACACCCCACCCCACTCTCATTTTCAAAGCATGCCCTCTCGCTTTTGGCATTTTCGCACTCACATGCCCATTTCTGTGATCACCCCCTCTCCTCTCTGCTTTTCTCTCCTCCACTCTCCTGTCCACCACTGCCATCTTTATACCTCCACTCCTTTTACCTCCTTGCTATTTCTTATTACACCATCTCTCTCTCTCTCTCTCTCTCCCTTTCTCTCTCTCCCCCCATCTCTCTCATGACCAGACTCAAAAACACTGCCTGACCCAGGTTGCCAGGCAGTTATCAGCTTTCAGAGGAGTGAGGGGAGTTGTGGGAGTATTGTTTGCCAGAACAGTTAATCTCTGAAAGGACAGCACAACACAAACAGAGCATGGCTGTTTGGGCTCTGGATCACCCATGGTCATTTCAAACACACGTCCTTCTGAACTATAGAATAAGAAAGTATCTGCTGATTTCATAAATTAAATCCTTTACCTATGTCTCATGGTACAGTACATCTGTTCACCCTATCATTCCCACAGAAGACTAACAAAGAGAGGCAGCCTTGCGCCCATGTCAGCAGGATTAGATTAAAGCAGGACTCTATGAAATAATACCATCAGTTTCACTGTTTGGGCTGATATAAGTAAACAGGGAACCAACGCAGAAGCATTTTCCTCCTTCTGATTTTTAACTTGACCAAAAAAAATCATTGACAGCAGAATGTGAAAGCAATAGTTTAAAAAGCAGTGTGAAAGCTGTTCATTTCAGTCTTTGGAAGAAAAATGAAAAAGTAGTTATAACTACCTTTGTGTAAGTGTACACATGTATAGGGCTTCACATGTATATTCAAGCTGTGAATATAACCTTTTCTCTGACACACTGCATGTATGTGTTTAAGTCATTACTACATCACTTCCGGTATTACCCTATAAACAGTATATCGTAGATCATATACTGTATCATTTATAGTTTATCTTTGTGACTGATTGACATGATATGCTCCTGCTAGTTTTTTTTTCTTTTTTTTTTAAATAAGCATCTAGTTGTGTGCTTCTACTTTTTGATTAAAGACATTGCAAATCCCCTCTTCAGAAGAGCAATCAGGGAGTGTGCCGGGACAAAGTAAGGCCGTGTAATCTTTAGATACAAAGACACACTAATTGCCTCGGTGCAACAAGCCTGCTGAAGTGAGGGGCCTGGATTGAACGCGAGGCTTTCAGGTCACATTTCAGGCAATCACAGACCCTCCAACAAATCCCACATATCCCGCCCCCTCATTAAAATCATCTCACAAATGATGCACTCATATTTTTCCCCCCTCTAATCCACTTGTAATGGTGGAATTGTGATTTGCAAGAAGAATTGCATTAGTGGAAGTAAATTCACCTGGTTGATGTCTGTGTAAAATCTGTCTGAAATCATCTCAAACTTTGATTGAAGGGTTGCATTGTGATGTCGTAAGGGCGTCTGATATTTACTCACCAGAAAACAAAGACCTCCAGGAAGGACAAGCCTGTGTCTGATGCACCCACAACTACTATCCTGGCATTGATGGTGACTTTGGGCTCCAACGTCAGCTTCCGATTGAAATGGTTGAGTGCATATGGTGGCTGATCATGTTATGGATAGACAGATAGAGAGAGAGAGAGAGAGAGAGAGGAAAAAAAAGAGAATAAGAGAACATGAGATGACAAGAAGGTTCAAAGACGTTTGCACAGTAGCCAGACAGAGTCTGCTCTAATATCGACTTGGCTTTGCCTAGAAGCTTTTAGTCATTTATTTGGGCTTGTGTTGGCCAAAGACAATTACTAAATTCCTGAAAGCTGTGCTTCTGATTATGCCGCACGAGGAGCTTTTCTACTCCGCTTTTCACCGTCTGTCGGCTCCCTTTGAATGAAAATGGGCCGAGGAACAGGCCCGAGATTTCACCAAGCACTTAACAGCCAGAATGCGCTGCCGCTCACTTAAAAAGAAATAAAAGAAATTTACATTTGGGAATGCTGCTGCATTGTACAAGGCAAGGAAAGAGAAGGAAAAAAAGAGGAAATTTTCTTTAATCTTTGATGGGGTCCGTATTATGGATTGAGACTGAGTGAGTAGAGAGCGCTGCTGCCAGTTCCCCCTCTCCCCCACCCCGTCTCCATCAATCCACTGCCAAAAAAGTCAATACCAAAAAAAAAAAAAAGCTGAAACAATTTTTATGGAGCATGCTGCGCTCCTGAGAATATAACACATCAAAATGTCCTAATGTAAGAGCATTTCTGACCCGTTGCACTGGGAGAGAAATTAACGAGAGGAACATGCTTCTTGCCGCTGAATGTTTCGCCACGCGGCCGGCGCCACACATGGCTGATAATCTCTCCCCAGCGCTCGCGGGCTCTCTAATTGGTGCTTGAGTGTTAATAATTGGACGGGTAGCTTCCACCACGCACCTTGCCTGATGGAAAAATGGCAGCCGTACAGGAAAAGACCCCCGCCACCTGGAGAGCAGATCTGGCCCCCCCTGTAATCACCTCGTAACATTGCCTCGGGCCGTGCAGGGGCCCCCATGCACCCTAATGCACCTCCACCTGTCTACACTCGACATGTCAACCCTTAGGAAGAAAACTAGCATTAGCATGAACTAAACAGATAACTTTACGTGAAGCGGTCCAGGTCCAGAGCAGTCCAGCGGTCCTTCACATTGGTGAGATGAAGTGGTCCAGGGCTCTACAACTCCTGACCTCTTACAGTTCTAAACTCCTGACTCCAATCAATGGCTCAGTCCCCTTCTGCTCAGACATGCTAGTTAAGGTTAGTCATAGCATGGTCTAAGCTTTTAAAATGGAAAAACTAACCCTGAGGTGTAGTGGGGATTTTGTTTGGGGAACGTGAAAATTTTGTATAAATGAATGCCTAATATTTAAAAAGTGAGAAACAGTCAACGTAAATGATCTGTTCCAAGACATCCACCACCCCGTTAAGATATGAGAATGTCTGGATTCTCCAGTTGACAAAGTGTGAGAGGCCAGTGTTTGAGGCTGAACTGATGCTGACTCAATGTCTCTGGGATGCAGCCTTGTCACTGGGTGTCAGTGGACACTCATGACCTTTAGTGGGCCAGAACGGCCCTGAGCCTGACAGTCCTAAGCCTCCTACAGTAACCCGACCCACTGTTGACACAGAAGGTACAGGTGCTTTAAACATAATTACTGCATCCATGGGCTTTCATGGGGCTTAGCTGGCCCATGGAGGGGAGAGAGAGAGAGAGAGAGAGAGGGAGAGAGGGAGGGAGGGAAAACAAAGACACCAGACGTTCTCTTATCTGCACAGCAACCTGGAAACCTGCGGTTGCCGCGATACTGAGTGGAGCCTGGAAATGGGTGTTGAGTGAAAGAGAATATGCGCAGGTGTACCCACTGGCAGGTTAATGCATGGGGCTAGTCTCTCACACACACACACACATATAAAAAAAATCATACATGCATACATGACTGTTCCACCTGGAACAAACTACCCAGAAACGGAGTGTCAGTGAGTTCAAACCCTAAGGTTTGTATAATGCAAAGATGCTTTCCCCATGGTTGCACCCCACACACACACACACACACACACACACACACACAAAGCACTGTGGGACAGCTGTGATTAATGCACTCTAAACACGGCTACAGACAACAACTCTCCCATTAGCCTGTTCCCATTAGCCATGTTTGCCAGACAGCCAGCTTTACTTCAGCATGTCAGAACTTAGCTGTTTGTGTGGGGTGCAGTCAACTCAAAGTAAGGAGACCTGATGGGGGGATGCATAGGGAAGGAGGATGGACGGATGGAGGGATGGATGGACGCACGTAGGTTGTGGTGGAGGTGGTGGTTGGGTGGAGGTGGTGGTGGTGGTGCTGGGATGGGGGCAGATGAACAGGTGTCGGTGTGGCAGGATGCTGGCCAGTGCCGTTAGCTGTTGCTGGCTGAGCGGCGGTGTCTGTTTTACCTGTCAAACAGCAGTGGTAAACATTTTTTCCCTGCCATCTGTGCCCGCCGCCATCTGCCACACAAACACAGGCTGTTGTTAAATAACCTGGGGGCTCGTCTGGGTGTGGAGGGGTGGGGTGGTGGGTCATAAACATGCTCTGACACCTTGCGCTCTAGACGCCTCAGAAGGTGTTATTCTAACACGTCGAAACATGTGGCGATATGGGGTTAGTCAGAGACGTGGGTGCTTAATTATTTATTGGGAAAGGGTGGGGCATCAGATGAATTATTAAAAAAAAAATAAAACAGAGAAGAAAAAGCCCACACACTTTAGGGTGAGCAGTTTAAGAAACCGGTCCTAATTTAAAACTACAAAACAGTGCCACCTTGTGGATAAGTGCTAATGTGGTACAACGACGAACTCCCCAGAAAATAACATCATGTTTCTCCTTAAGTCTAAAGCCTCTAATCTTCACTCTCCGCTGTCCACCATAAATCTACCCAACATGGCGGTGCTTTGCCCAGTTCATCTCACTGTGGGTGATCTCCATGTGCTACCCATCCAAACCACTTATGGTTCCACTCTTCCATTTTTCTCTCTCTCTCTCTCTCTCTCATGCAGCACCCTATCCCTCCCATTTCCCCTGTCTGTCCTCCGTATGTTTGCCCAGCATGACTGGCACTGCCCACTCCCTCTGCCACCACTGCTTTCTCACCTGCTCCTTGGTGATCTGCTGTGACGGTGCGTTCGTGCCAAGCTCCTCCAGAGGGAAGATGATCTGCCGGCGCGGGCGCACTGGTACCATGTGGTTCAGCACCGCCGTCAGGTAGTGGGCACAGGAATTCTGGGAGATCCGTATGGAAATGTCAGCCAGTGATGCACTACTTCAGCAAGTACTCTGTTTGTTTCAAACTCAAAGTAGCATATACCAACACATTTTGCCAACATGTTTGTCTATGTTATAACCCTTAAATTAGCCATTACAGAAAAGCATTAAGACTATGTGTTCCATTATAATAGTGTCAGATCATGTTTCATAATAGTGGCATGTAGAGCAAAGAAGGCAAATCTGTAACAAAGTTTACAGTGCAAAATATTAAAATGCTAACAAGGGTTAGCAAAGTGTGATCTCCTGAGACAAGGCCAGATCTGTATACACTGATCATCTCTGTTCTCTCTCTCTCTCTCTCTCTCTGTCCCCCAACCCCTTGTATCCCCAGTCCCTCTTCCAGGCTGTTAGTTTCCCATAATTCTATTTACACCTTATCATCTCTCAATCTGGCACATATTTGTACATGGTAATTAGCAGATGAGGCGAGGAAGTCTCAATGCAGGGAGAGACACAGAGAGAGAAAAGAGCGAGAGAGAGAGAGAGAGAGAGAATGAGAGTAGTGCAGGCCTCTTATGGCATCACAGCAAAGCGGGCCTCCCAAGCCCACAAGCACCTGCCACCACCTCAATACACACACAAACACACACACACAGAGTGTGAGATCCCTACACGGTGGGAGAGGTGTTACTGAGTGGGCACTGAAAGAGAGAGGAATGGGAGAGAGAGAGAGAGAGAGAGAGAGAGGAATAGGAGGAACAGAGAGAGAGGGCATGCTTGGATGGTGGGATGGTGTGGATGAAGAGAAGGGAAGAACCGAGAGACAGAGGGGGAGAGAGGTACTAAGATAATGAGGTGTGGATGGAATTATAGGAGAGGAATTGACAGCGAGATGGAGAGCCTGGGTATGTATGTGTATGAGAGAGATTGAAAGAAGCAAGAGAGAAGAGAAAGAGAGACATGAAGAGATGTGTGCCACCTTCTGCGCCTGGAGTGGTGGGTAGACGGGGTAATAGAGGCAGGACTTGTAAGAGAGGCGCAGCGCCTCCTTGAGGAAGTGCTTGGCATGGTGCTGAAAGGTGGGGTTGAGCGCAAAGTGGCAAAGCTGGCTGTGCTCCTCGGGCCGGTGGTAGCTGAAGTAGATGAAGTTCTCAATGCTGTAGTTGGCCCTGATGTACTCGATGTCCTACAAGAGACAGCAATCACAAGCAGCCATGAAGTCAGACAGAATGAAGAAGAGGAAGAGGAGGAAGAGGATGATGAAAAAAGAAAAATGAGAGTGAGAGAGATTTTTTTTTTCAGAAATTCACCTGCTCATTTTTGATGATCATTATTCCGACAATTTGATGTTGAACAACAGCTACAAATGCTTGCAAAGGAGTTCCATCCTACAAGAGATGGTTGGAGAGAGGGAGAGATAGATAAAGTGAAGGAGAAGGAGTGAGAGAGAGAGGGAGAGATAGATAAAGTGAAGGAGAAGGAGTGAGAGAGAGAGGGAGAGGGAGAGACAGTTCTGTTATCACACCACCTTGCCTAGAAACAAGCACGGCACATGCAATCCAAGGGATTACATGCACAAATGGCTCCAGATTCAGACAAAATACCATCTTCTCTCCCATGAAGCGTGATGCTGGAAGCGGTGCAGGCTGACAGCTGGTACCCTGATCCGTGTACAAAGCCCAGTTTCATTAAAAAAGAGAAGAACTGTCCACCATTCTTTCCAAGCTGGGCATAAGAAGTCCTCACTGCTCATCCACTTCCTACCCCCCCCCCCCCCTTAAAACCACCACCACTACCCCACAACCCCACCGCAGCTCTTGGTCTTTCAGCTAAGTGAATAGATTAAGATTCATGAACAGCCAGTGCTGTGCTATGTTACCAGTCTGCTGAAGCATGCAGCATATCTGACAAACTGTTGGACTTCAAATGAAGTCAAACTAAATTGAGATTCATCGTTGGGATTCGGTGGTCAAGTTCAGTGTTGTTGTTGTGTTGGACTGGTATATGTGTGTGTGTGTGTGTTTGTGTGTGTTGGCGAAAGGGTGGAAGCTGGAGCTGAGCTGAGGGAGTGGACAGACCAGGTCTTGGCGGGCCTTGAAGAAGGAGTCCAGGTCGGCCAGGAGGGCCTGGTGCAGATGGAGCTGTTCCACTAGGCTTTGGACAGCGGGCGCGTCGGTGGATACAGCCACTCGCACGTCAAATGTCCTGCAGAGCACCGAGAACACTAGTGAGGGTACGTTTGGCCCACATCTGAAATTGGCTACATGCTGAGGAAGAATATTCAGAAAACCTGTGACAGCAGGTACAGTAAGTCAGAAGTAAACACATGTGACCAAATGGTCCAACTAAAAACAGCACTGGACAAGGATGATGCGAGTTTAGCATCAATCTAACTGGTGTGTGTGTTGAGTATTACTTGAGCAGGCCAGCGCGGTGGAAGATGTAGAGTTCCTGAGGGAGGCTGCTGGTATGATAAGGTACCACACGCAGGAAGGACTGAAGCAGAGGGAACTCAGGGGCCAGCTTAGGCACAGACATGATGCAGAAATCGCGATCCTGCACAGAACACATCACCACACACTCTCAGAGGGCCATAAATCACATCAGGGAAAAGATTTCAGCCGAGGTCATGCTGTATGTGCTTTGTCTGTGTCAGGTTAAATGTCTCGGGTCATGCTGTAAATGCTTTGTCTGTGTCAGGTTATACAACATAACTACATGCTCTTGAAGGTTCTTGCAAAACAAATGGACACAGGTCTAGCAATTACTACTTACAGGGAATTGTTTGAAGACATAAGGAAGGAAGTCAACAGACCTGTATGAAAAAGAAAATGAAAGACAGAGAATGAAATCAGAACAAAGATGTGTGTGTGTGTATGTGTGTGTGGAGGGGTGGGGTGGAGGGACATCTTTGAGCAGGCCTGACCAGCTTGGAGCCCAGCCATGACGTGAGACTCTCACCATGGGCCTAACTGGGCCAACTAATCTGTCTGCGCAGTTCCCCAACTTTCTCCTTGTTCCATCGGCTGTCACTTTAAGGATTCCTCTCATTAATTACAAGCTCACTCAACATGGGAGGGAGGGGGGTTTGAGAGGGTGGGGGATAGGGATGTAAGGCTGGACTCCATATTCCAGAACAGCTGGGCAGTAAGGTGGGCACAAGGAGGGGGCCCCAGCAGGAGTTCTCTCAAAAATCAGCATCCCTTCATTCTAATGTGCCATACGACTGAGAACCACTGGAAAGTGGCCAAGGCAAAGGGGGGGGGAGAGTGTCAAAGGAAAAAAAGAAGTAGGCCTCACTCCATGGTTCACTCGCATGGAAAAGGCAACTCCCCATGTTTCATTAGCTGGTATTGATGTCAGCAGGCTTGCGTTGGCCTCTCCTGCTTTTCTGTGGCTCCTCTGTTAGGCTGGCTGTTCGAGCCATGTGAAGTTTATTGTCTGGCAGCGAGCGCACGCTGGGCTGGCAAGGCTGAACCTCGGGCCTGGAGACGTCTCCTCCCCAGAGCTTACCTCATCTCGAATCTTTTGTCGATGACAAAGAGCTGGATGCAGAATGCATTTGGAGGATCCGACCCAGGCTCTGCCACTGTCTGAGAGAACGGAGCACGCATTGGAAAGCTAACCTACTGATTTACAGCATAATGAGTCATAACAGAACACAGCTACAAACTGGTCCATTGATTAGCTGTCAACGTGTTCGGCAACTATTTTCTGTGATTGAAAATTGTTTTACTTCAGCTTCTTACACTTGAACATTTTCTGGTTTACACATTGCTTCAGGAAACAATGACTACATATATTACTGGCCAAGCATCTGATCAATTAATCAACAAAATAATTCACAGATTAATCAGTCATGAAAATAACTAAAACACTTTTAAGGTTTCATCTCATGACATTCACATAGATCAGGGCTGAGGTATGAAATTTGTATAATAAACATGTGTAATAATGTAGACATTGCATGTCTCTCACAACCCACTGTGATTCACCTCTGATGGCTGGTCACTACTTAGCTGATTGGAGAGCTCTTTATCAGAGCTCAACTCCTCATCCCAAGAGCTGACCTACGAAGTGAATGTTTAGAAAGCTGCAATGATATATTTGTTCATATTTTTCGTAAATGTCCAAAATGGAGGGAGAAAAAGCAGACATATCATCTTATTGTTGTACCTCCATGTTTGGCTTTTGTGCTTCAGTGACGTCTATTGAGGAGGTGGACAATGGGGGGTCAGGCTGTGGAAGGGGCTCTGCTGTGGGGGTCTCTGCCTTTGTCCTGAGCAGCCCATTGAAGGGTCCAAGTTCAAAGCATTCGTTGAGCATGGGCAGATTTATGTCTGCACTCACACTGATAAAGCCAACAGCAGTTCCATCACTCTGAATGAATAAATACACCAGACAGAAACACATGATTACACACACACACAGACACAAGATACACACACCCCGCCCTAACACACACACACACACAATAAAGAGTGTCCACTTCTGACAATTTTTCATAAAGAATCTGATTAAACACATAATGAAACAGTCTCAATATTGTTCACATGGCAACACAGTCTTTTGATGTAAAATCATATCTTATGTTCTGCTATTTTCCATTCCTATCTAATTGCACATTTAACAGATTGCCAGTGTTTTTTTTTTTTTTACGAGATCACCAGAGGGAAAGGAAATGGCCAAAATACAAATCACATTTCTGTAATTATTGTTGCGCATTCACTGGAGACAGAAAAAGAACTTTGGATCATTTATAATTCTCCTGAGCCATGTAACGCTTGTTTGTCCTGTGCAAGGAAAATACAGGCGCAGACGCCCCCCAAAAATGCTACAGATGTCTGGACACAATATGTTCAGTGTGAGCATGTCTTGGCTGAGCTTTAGCTCTCATCTACCATATGCTGTCGTGAACACATGTCAGCTTGAACTACAGGGAGGGAGAGAGAGAGAGGGAGCGAGGGAGAGAGGGGGAATGAGGATGGGGGGGGGGTGCACAGGGGGAGAGGGAGGGGGCAAAGCTGTCTTCACTCCACTCCTGGGGGAATGCGCCCCACCAACATTTCTATGAAATCCACACGAGCATCTGTGGCAGTTTTGGTGGACGTTGTACAGACGTCTATTACCAAAACACAGGCCCAAGGCCCATAAGAATCCTTTAAAGCCAGATCCTTATGCTCACGCTCACCAGTGGTATTTCAATCAGCTGTGGTAGAAAAGCTATTACCTTTGTTGCTTCTCAAAATGTTTATGTAATCAACTCCGAATTTGCACATGCATTTGCACATGAAAGCATCTGTATAAACCAGTTTGTATTGATTTGTTATATGAAGAGTACAGTCTAGCATCATTAAAAACCCACAGCTCTAACCCACAGGAGCTGGGAATGCTGTGAGTGTGAATGGAGAGGAAACCTGGTGGGTAATGGGCAATGCTCACCTCACACACAGCTGCGTGGTTATCCTCATCCTGAGCCTCGATGAGTTCAGCCAGGAAGTAGCTGCCATAGTTGCCGGAGAGGGCCTTCGTCTGCACCGTGAAGATCTGGATGAGGTCATCATGATCCTCCACCCTGCACACAGACATGCGGTTCTGACAACTGCCGTGATAAAATCAAGCACTAAAGGAAAGCACCAACAGCAATACAAGGATTTCTTTGGTCATACATTCATTTCCTAGTTGCTTGCTCTAAAAGAAATAAGAAATAGATAAAGACTATATAAACAAATAACATAAACTTTTTAATATATTCATATTATCATAAAGACATAAATATCATTACATTCAATAATGTATATAAATAAACTCTTACTATATTTAGAAATATAGTGTGCAGAATTTATGAGCCATACACAGAATTCAAAAGCTTTGGTCTGTAAAATGCTCTGGTTGTGTTCACCTTGCTCTGCGGACGTGTAGTTGAGGACAATGCTGGTGCCGGGGGCATAGAAAAGCAGAGAAGGGGAATTCTGTTTCTTTTAAAGACTTTATTGGCTCAAAGATTTCCATCAGTGCTGGCTCTGCGTCACCTTTTTTTCACCCAGAAAAAAGTTTACAATATAACATATCTTCATATCTTATTTACAATAAAATAAAATAAAGTAAAATATTCAAAGTACAGCTAAATATGCAATGAAATGTAAAATATATGTAATGTAAAGGGCAAATATCCAACATACAGCATCTCTGTCAATAACTAATAAACTGTGGAGACCATCAAGTTCCTCTTTAGTATAGCTTACCAATGGAGAGATTGTTGGGCACAATCAGGAGGATGTACTGCAGCTCTGTGATGGCATTAAAGACTGTCCTGCAAGCCACATTGATTGAAATATTATGGACTGCCAACCACACATTTCCCACATAGAGTAACCTGCAATCTACGTAGAGAAAACACACAGCAATATGAAATCTAATTTTAGAGAATCTGAAATTTGGTTTCATGGAGACAGAATTGAATAGTGCAACCACAGCTCTGTCACTGACATGTAATTTATGCGGCCAAAGACAACATTCAACGTAGTGTAATCAAATGAAAGCAGAATTGGCAATCTTGTTTGAGCAAATAACATCAATCTGTGTAGTTTTTTTTCCTGCTGAAGGGCATAGACCTTTTTTGAAGACTGCAACAGCGCTCTCTAGTATCACAGTAAGTCATGGCTGTGTTTTATTACCTGACGATCTCTTTTGCAGCGCCAGAGGAGAAGCTGGGTTGTGCAGCAAAGAGATGCAGAAACAGTGTATTCAGGGGCTAGAAAGGGACACAGGAATGGTAGCATGACAACAGCAATAGATTATAGCCAAGGATGATAAAAATACAACAATGCCTATAAGAACTACAACAAGTACAAAATGAATTTTCTGTTTGGGCCTGTCTGTCCACTCAGACTACCATTCATAGCTTTCTGTTTGGGCCTGACAAGTCCACTCACTGGTTAACCATGCCATATATGTCACTGACAGCACTTGACAAGAAAACTACTGGTTAAACTGCCATAATGTCACTGACAGCACTTAAATAAAAACAGAACTGAAAACAAAACTCACTGTGTATTTTAAGTCAGAACTGGATGACTCAGTGCTGTGTGTAAAAATGACATCCCAGTGCTGTGCCTGATCCACAAAGTCCCAGTCTGCCTGATCCACAAAGTCTCAGCATGTGCATAGAACCAGAATCCTTTTTGTGGTTACAAGAACTGCCAAGTTTGCTCTTTTCTCTAAGTTACGGTCACTGCCAAGTTTGCTCTTTCTCTAAGAAAAAAATGACACATCAACACACTTAACTGATTCACGTTCACAGGATACTGGGAATTAGGGAGTTTCTGAGAGTTTAGTGGTCAATCAAGAGCAACGTTGCCACTCTGACATCAGAAAATTCACGTCCCAGTATCCAGTGAATGCACTATAACATGTCTGAAAGATCTACCAAAGACATTAGGCCTAGATAATATGCTAATTGGGTCTACCTTTGATTTCAACACCATTTTGTGAAATGAGTATTCAATTGGGGATTTGGTAACTGTAAAACTAATCAAATTTAATTTTTGAAAACAGCCTACTCACAGCAAATATATAACGTTTATATTTCCAAAAATATTTGTAGTTGCAGGACTGATGAGACTATTGATCTCTTGAGCATCAGCAGACTCTGTTCTCCTCACAGTTACAGATTCAACATCACCATTTGTTGATGTGATGGTCGTCATTCTGTCCTTCTAGATAATGAGAGAGAATCGAGAAAATAAAATTCAAGATTGTCCTGATGTACGACTTTGGCTAATAAGAGAAAAATAATTAGTTACAAAATAAACAAGTAACACTGAATAAGAACACAGAAAGAATGCGACTAGAATACTTGCTAATTGATTAGAGGCAAGCTGAATTCTGCTTTACCTGTGCAACAGACGTTGCACTGAGCTTTACTTTCCAACACGTGTGGCAGGACTACAAAATTGACAAACAGATATAATTGATACACCCGATCAGGGGCAATAGATGTTTAAATCTGTATTCTGTAATCTAATTTAGCCTAATGGCGAATGCCGCATGTTTGCGTCCTCTTGTTACTATGGTAACTTGACGCTAACAGCGTGATTGGTGGGAGGTCAAAGTTTACACGTGACATACTGCGTCATACGCTCACCGAAGTTTAATGGCGGAAACATCACGCGTTAAATACATTAGCTAAGGTTTTGTTTTTGAAACACGCAATTAATCGGTTATTTTCTTTGATTTTTGCTGCTGATCTTTAACAAAGCACAGAAATGGCGTCCACCGCCGCAGGAAAACAGAGAATACCTAAAGTTGCAAAGGTAACGAGTGTTTTCCCTGGCCAGTTTACAGTTAGCCGGCTAACACAACGTTGTTCTAACGTATAGCTTGTATTTTGTGCAGACCCAATGTTACTTATTTATTTACAATTTTTTCCCGTTGCGAAATTAATTTACAAACGAGATCACGTCTTTGTGCGATCTTATATACCATGAAGCCTTACGAATCACTTGTTCGTAGTTAACGTTAACTGGCTAATGTTAGCTAGCTTCATGTAACTTGAACTGCACTGCACGTTTAACGCGGAGACGGATAACTTAGGTCAATTTCGGGGTAGGGTCCAGCACTAAACTAAACGTGAGGTAGTACTCAAACTAACGTTAACGTTACCAGTCAAACCTGGATGAAACTTAATCCTGCAACTCTAACTTAGATGATGTGTGGTTTCTGCTACCTGTTATCACAGGTCAAAAACAAAGCTCCAGCGGAGGTCCAAATCACCGCTGAGCAGCTCTTGAGAGAGGCGAAGGAGAGAGAACTTGAGCTTCTGCCTCCGCCACCAAAGCAGAAGATCACAGATGAAGAAGAGCTAAATGATTACAAACTGAAAAAGAGGAAGGTGAGTAAACTTGGCTGAAGATTTAATTCACTTTTTAAAATGTCATGGACTAATACGGTCTTAGATGTCTTACATGTCACTCCCATCGCCTGTCACAGGGGTTTGAGGACAACATCAGAAAAAACCGAACTGTCATAAGTAACTGGATAAAATACGCACAATGGGAGGAGAGTTTAAAAGAAATTCAAAGGTAGGCCTGAAATGTGCAATTGTTTAAACTAGCTTGGAACTCTGACGATTAATATGGCTCTAAACAAGATAGCTGTGATTGCTTCTAGGGCTCGATCTATCTACGAGCGTGCTCTGGACGTAGATCACAGAAATGTCACCCTATGGTTGAAATACGCAGAGATGGAGATGAAGAATCGTCAGGTGAACCATGCACGCAACATCTGGGACAGAGCCATTACCATATTGCCCCGTGTCAACCAGTTCTGGTGAGATCATTCTACAGTCACCTTTAGCTGACTGTCATATTATTTATTTATTTAACATTTAGTTGTCATTGAGATGCTTTGTCTTTCTTAATTCATGATTTGGGCCATGTTTTTCTCCCTTTACAGGTACAAGTACACTTACATGGAGGAGATGTTGGGGAACGTGGCCGGCTGCCGGCAGGTTTTTGAGAGATGGATGGAGTGGGAGCCTGAGGAGCAGGCATGGCATTCTTACATTAACTTTGAACTGCGCTACAAGGAAGTGGAAAAGGCCCGAACCATCTACGAGAGATATATCCTTTTTGAAAAGCATTATGAGAGTATTTGTAAATGACTTATGAACTGGAAGCAGGTGTGACATTTTGCAACAGCGTTTTGGTTGTTGTGTGAAGCACTGTGCAGCATGTAGCGTGCCACTAAGGTGTTGGTTGATTGGCTAACTTTGTTCATTTCCTTAACCTCAGTGCACTTGTTATTGTACATCCAGAGGTAAAGAACTGGATCAAGTATGCACACTTTGAGGAGAAGCACGGCTACATTGCTCATGGAAGGAAGGTGTTTGAGAGAGGAGTAGAGTTCTTTGGGGAGGAGAACATCGATGAAAATCTCTATGTGGCCTTTGCGAGATTCGAGGAGAAGCAAAAGGAGGTAATGTTTCATGACTAAACAAATGATCTTTTGCATAATGAACATAGCAACCATTATCCTCCAACCAACTGTGTTGTGTTTTTTTTTGGTCTCCTTCCAGTTTGAGCGTGTCCGAGTCATTTACAAGTATGCCTTGGACCGCATCCCCAAGCAGCAAGCCCAGGAGCTCTTTAAGAACTACACTATGTTTGAGAAGAAGTTTGGTGACAGGAGAGGAATTGAGGATGTCATTGTCAGCAAAAGGAGGTTCCAGTATGAGGAAGAGGTTAAGGTAATGGTCAATCGATCTCTATGGTAAACACAAAACCTGTTTTGACTAATAAACTCTTAACTTCAACCCTTAATATCATACTTATCTGTATGATATCTGGCTTCAAGTATTTACGGTGGTAGGGCTGAAAATACAGCACAAATACAGTTTGTTGTATCTGATTACTTTGTCTGCTCAGGCGAATCCCCATAATTATGATGCCTGGTTTGACTACCTGCGGCTGGTGGAAAGCGATGCTGAGCCGGATGCCGTGCGGGATGTGTATGAACGGGCCATTGCCAACATCCCACCCATCCAGGAGAAACGTCACTGGCGCCGGTACATTTACCTGTGGATCAACTATGCCCTCTATGAGGAGCTGGAGGTCAAGGTGAGCCTGTCCACTCTTCTCAAGA
Organism: Tenualosa thibaudeaui; assembly: GCA_027481765.1. Lineage (NCBI taxonomy): Eukaryota > Metazoa > Chordata > Actinopteri > Clupeiformes > Clupeidae > Tenualosa > Tenualosa thibaudeaui. The sequence goes on along the minus strand of JAIFZK010000001.1, from coordinate 13,706,077 downwards.
GTACACACATTAGGTGAATGGTCATAACAAGCTTCACACTCCACAGATGCACTGCGCCTGTCAAAGAAAGTTTTACGGCATAATTCTGAACTGCACTGAATTTTAAGTGGACATGGAAATATTCAATAGAAATACCAACACATATGGCTTCATGTTCACTCTTTTGGATTTGTAAATGGTGAATGAAATGCTGTTTTGTAACAGAGAAGCACACAGTGATTTAAATGGTATGAATGGATACTGCAGTATTGTTCATGAGTGAGTGTGAGTGAGTATCTGAGTGGTTGCTGAAGATCTGTTGTTTTTTTTTACCCAGGACCCTGAAAGGACAAGGCAGGTATACCAAGCATGCTTGGAGCTCATCCCTCACAAAAAGGTATTATCTTCTGGTCTTACCTTGAATATGTCTCGTTTAGGAATTATTCTGTTACTCGTAAGAGTGGATAAAGTAACTGAACTATTTGCATTTTCCCAGTTCACATTTGCCAAGATGTGGCTATTGTATGGTCAGTTTGAAATTCGGCAGAAGAATCTTCAGGGAGCACGGCGAGGCCTGGTAAGATATTGTCACCCTGGTTATTGTGTCTTTTTTCTTTTTTTTTAATGTAATGCACATATTCATTTAGTCTCTGTTTTCTGTCCTCAGGGTACAGCTATTGGTAAGTGCCCTAAGAATAAGCTGTTCAAGGGCTACATTGAACTGGAGCTGCAGCTGAGAGAGTTTGACAGATGTAGGAAATTGTATGAGAAATACCTGGAGTACAGCCCGGAGAACTGCACCACCTGGATCAAATTTGCCGAGCTGGAGACCATTTTGGGAGACGTTGACAGAGCACGAGGCATTTTTGAGCTGGCTATCGGGCAGCCCCGTCTGGACATGCCAGAGGTAAGACTTCTCAATATGTCCCTTAGATTTTCAACGAGTTTTCATTCCAGTCAGACAAGGGATGGGAATCGAGAACTGGGAATTGAGTAGAATTGAGAATCGAATGCTTCAGTTCACTGGTATTGTAGCCCTCTGACATTATCAATTCCTTTTGTCAGTGCCGACATTTCAGACCATTGTCAATGGGTCTTTCAATTACAAAATTGAAATTGATAACACAGCTCTACATGGTTTTCCTCATTCGAACTAGGCTATATTATTGGCCTATGTGCTGATACCGAAAAACCTGTGTAGAATACCTTCTAAACAGTAAGGAATTGATGAGAGTTGATAAGGTAATTGGACTGATACTGCATTGATACTGATAAATTCCCACCCCGACTTGATCGACTATCTTTAATGTTGCAGTAAAGTCTGTTATGTGACTTTTTTTCAGGTGTTGTGGAAGTCGTACATTGACTTTGAAATTGAGCAAGAAGAGTATGAGAACACAAGGGAACTTTACAAAAGACTGCTGCAACGTACTCAACATGTCAAGGTCTGCATCGTCTCACTTCATGAACACTGTCTACTTTGTACAAGAACATGAATTCTTAGGAAATTACATCCTCTAGTTTTGGCGCCTGCCTGCTGTTGTAAGCATCACCACTGCCTAAACAGATATGCTGTTGTGCATCACCACTGCTTAAACAGAAAAATGCAAATTAGATTAGTTACCACATCACCTCAAACCCAAGAGGCATATGAACCTACTGTACTCTTGTTTCGGGCAGGTCTGGATCAGCTACGCCCAGTTCGAGCTGTCCATCGACAGTGTTGATCGGCTGCAGAAGTGCAGGCAGATCTATGAGGAGGCCAACAAGAGCCTGCGCAGCTGCGAGGAGAAGGAAGAGCGGCTCATGTTGCTGGAGTCTTGGAAGGACTATGAGCAGGAGTTTGGCTCCCCCACCACCAGGGAACGCGTCAAGAATCTGCTGCCAGAGAAGGTGAAGAGGAGGAGGAAGCTGACGGCCGAGGATGGGGTAAGGAGGAGCATAGCACTGCAGATGATGTGGGAATGAGAGTTTAACTTAGAACAAGATGCATTGATAGTGTAGTGTGTGGCTCTTTAATGCAGATGTGTTTCCCACATGGGCTGCTGCAATGGTAATGATCACGATTTCTTTGATACTACAGGGTCTTGAAGGTAGCATGAAATGCATGAATGAATGCATGCATGTAGTGGTTACAGAACTCCTTATGCCTTCCCTATTTAATTTAGCAATGCTACTCATAAAAATGTTTTGTATGACTATAAGTTTCCTGTTGGTAGGGGGGGGGTGGGTTGGAGGAGATACTCATGGTTTGCTCTCCCCTTCTCCTTCTCCCTGATCTAGTCGGATGCAGGCTGGGAGGAATACTACGACTACATCTTCCCCGAGGACACGGCCAACCAGCCCAACCTCAAGCTTCTCGCCATGGCTAAGATGTGGAAAAAGCAACAACAGCAGGAGGATGAGGAGGAGGAGGAGGAGGAGGGTGAAAAAGAGAATGAGGCGGAAGATGGATGTGCCGAGGCTGGACCCAGCGAGGTGCAGGAGTCGCCATCTGCAGAGGCCTCAGAGGAGATCGAGTATGATGACCGAGATGACGAGCAGGAAAGCAGCAGCAGCGAGAGCAACAGCAGTGGTGACGGTGATCAGGACGAAAAGGAGGAGAAAGAGAAGGAGAAGGAGGAAGAGAAGAAGAGATCTGATTCCGAGGATAACTGAATCATCAGATAAGCCTTTTTGCCTTTACACAATATGGACTTCTGGGACCTTACACACTGCTGAATAATTCATTTCTATTATGTTTTTACAAGAAAATAAATAAAGAAATAATAATGTGCATGGGTTCTCTTTTATTTCAGACACTTCAAAGCAGCAGCACTATAGGAACCGTAATGGCTGTTTCGTCCTCCTGGCCACTGTTTTCAGAGGCTGTTTTATATCCTGGGGAAACTGTAGGCTTAAATAGTGTTCACAGTGACTCTCAGGCATCAGTAAGAATAACTCAGAATGATCATTCAAGTCTTCAAGCAAACGATTCATTAATAAAAACATTTTCCCCAATATGGGTTGATATGATGCCCTAAAAGAGTCACTGCCCAGTGTTATTCGATGTCTTCCGGTCGGACAGGATGTGGTAATGGGATGATTGACTTCTTTTCTGTGTCCCTTGATAGGGCTTTCCTCATATCTGCAAAATCAACAAAGAGGATGTGCACGCAAGGTGAATAACTGGTTCAAAAGAATCGGTGAGCAATGCCATATAAGAACTGTAGGAATTATACCTACCAAACGCATCAAAACTTACCGTATGCATCCTCGTCTGGTTCGCCGTTGCTTGCTGAATAGTACTCTATAACTGTTCGATACACACTGTAACCTAACTGTTTGTACATGTTCACTGCCACTTGATTGGAGACGCGAACAAACAGGTCAACAAAGAAAGCCCCTTTCCTGAAACATCACGAGAAAAGAGATTAGCTAAAGCAATACTTCTCAAATGTCTCACACGGGACATTCCAGGCTGTCAGAATACTGCAGACCTCTCTGATATCTCCTCCAGCATCTCCATGAGCTTGGCAGCCAGTCCCAGCCGACGGAACTCTGGGGCTACAGACAATGCTGTGACGTGTCCATGCCACTCCTCTCTGGCGACAGAGCCCTCGGCCTTACCCATGACTGAAAGACAATACAATTGTCGTGTGCATGTCCTTCACTATGGTCATCTATTGAACTGTCTTGACATAGTATTTTATGTCATTGTTAATTTAGTAGGTTAACAATAGGTACAATTTCATATCCAAAACAGGTTATACAAGCACTATATCTTAATCAAATGTTCATGATAAATCTCAAATAGTAAAAACACAAAGTATGCTCATCACGGTCCATGCAAAGCGATGACGGGAGATCCAACCTACATCAATACTTACTGTAACCCATCAGCTCACCGCCAGGCGCTTCTGCAACGATGAAATATTCCGGCCAATGAGCCAAGTACTGTAAATAGAATGGGATACCATACTGCAACGCAAATAGTTAAGGACATGCACAGATGTTTGTAGCATACAACACAGTATAAAGTGACAACCATGCACACATTTCGATGATTTAGGGGTATATCATGAAGGATACAGTCTCTGTCAGGGGGTCCAAATTGCTTGAAAGGAAAAAAGAAATAATTAATGTTTTACACTCCGAGCAGTATGAATGCAAATGCTACATAAGCTAACTAACGGGGTAATATTGTTGCCGGCTGTGCCGACTGTGGTTTCAAACAATGGTATCTAACTTTAATCATTCGAATGCAAGAGTACTAATCAACTTCGTTTAGTTGAACCTACTCACAAATATTGTTGGTGAAAGGTCATAAATGTGTAGCGCTAAGTTTGCCAGAAGTAGATTAGGCCATTATCAGCTAACGTTAGCTAGCAGCTTCACCACAGCTAATATTCGAGGCAACACATATTGTATTATAGTAGCTCATGGTAAGCAAACTGAAAAACACGGTTTCGAAAGTATGACATGCACTACACTTACATATTGTTAAATTTGAATAGATCGTCGCAGGTAAATGCCCTTAATGTTGTCATTTTGGGGTGTCTGTACTGCAGCACGGCTGTGCTAGCCACCGTGACCTTTCAACTTTTACCCCTTACGTCAGAATCGTAGTTTTTGAAAAGGGAAAATACTGCCATCTGCTGCAAAAGCGTCGCATGACAATTCACTCAAATAATACATTGATCTCATGGTAAGTTTACAGGCCATGATTAGGCTATACCCACAAGACTACACAACAATATTTTACGAGATGAAGCTTACAGAATTTTACTTTTGGAAATGGCCGTTTAAACAAAAGCATAGGTTTGTTATTTCCAGATAGACCTATTATCCACAGATTCTTCTGTATTATAGGTATTTCCTACTGCTGGAAAATTTAACCATTAAATGGCTTAACTGTAATTGGTTATGGATCCTTCACTAAGATTCATTTGATATGTCTGTTTTGTGTTGGAACGCCTACCCACGGGCAGGTATAGGTGGGGTGGCCTTAGTTGGACTTATAAGCGTCCTGGAAAGTCTTTGGTTACACATTCACAAAACATAGATGAGGGAAGCTGCAAATGGAGTGGCTTCAAGTGCTTGGGCTCTTTGGATTTTTCATTTGTTTTAGTGGAGCACAGACTACTCTAAGGTATTTATCTGTTGTGGTGATTTTATGATGGAATTCAGTTGGACTTGTATTTGTAGATTTCAGACAGGTGAAAGTACAATGATAGGTACTTCTATCTCCTGTTTTTAACATTTGGTCAGGTTACTTTGTAAGCATTGTAAGCACACAATGCTGTCATAATCATTTTGTAGCATTATGCAGCAATCTGCATTTAGATGTTATCCCTTAAATCTTATATAACTTATCAATCATAAAATGTCAATAATATTTCTTGAATTCTGCAAAATATGTGTTTTGTTTGTCTCCTTTAGTCCCAGTCCTAGTCCATTTTACCTGATCTCAGCACCACGGGTGCTGCGCCATGGGATCCCCACTTCTCTTTCGGTCACTATACTAAGAAACTCACCTGTCCGGGTTGTGTCTGAGATCTTCAATGCAAACATCAGTGTATCCAAGACAGAGAGCATTATTCTCGGAGGTATACCTTTTTTGGGTTTTAATTACCACAGTTATATTACTGTGTGTTGTTTTCTCATTATTTTTATTCATTTCTCAATATTTCTAGGTGCTAGAATGAGTATTCAGTCAGTCAGTGTACTTGTCTAAGTGTGGAAGTTTTGTAAATTAAATTTTTTTGTTTTACTCTTAAGAGTCCACTGGGTTGCAAGAGTTACCTGCGGTAAGTGAACTGTCTAGAAAATTCAATCTATCTCAAGTGACCTCTCCATTTTCTCCTCTCTTCAGTCCCATTTTGAGTCCTTAATCCACCATAATCTCTCCTATGTAAAAGTATGTGTCCCCTGTAAGAAATATCTTTGGGCCAGAATCATTGTTCTCAGGATTAGGACTTCTAAAAGAATTGTGTCATGGGTTATCATGAATGGTTTTGTTTTCCAAAGGTCAGTGCTTTCATGATGCTGTTTATCAATAAAACTATAGCATTTGGCTTGACAACATCCCTTGTGTATAAAATGCCAGGGTTGATCAGGTGGCAACATGATTTCACCCATTAATCCTAGTATAGTGGATTGAAGCTCAGAGATTGCTCTGTGAATTTGAACAGCATGCTTTCACCGGCCTCAAGAAGGAATTCTACAGGTGCCGTGATCTATTGTCACAACAGCCAGCATATCAGTTGACATGAATCTGCCTCATTGTTATGCAATGACCCACATAATCACAACCACCCTGACATGACAAACAAGGGACAAATTAACTGTGAAAAATCACAGAGGTGCAACAAGTAGATTTGGGAGAATGTGAGGTTCTTTAATATACAATACACATTAGCTTTAGCATTTAATTAATAGGCATAATTGTGTTTATTTTCCATAGGTTCCTGAGAGTGATATGAGTTTCTGGCATCCCTATGAGCTGGTGATCAGAGGCTTTGATGGGGACAGTGTGTTGTTCACCAACTCCACCTATCTGAGGTTCAGCCCCAGGAGCTCATCCACCTTCATTCAGACAGACAAACCCAACTACAAGCCTGGGCAAGTGGTGAAGATTCGGGCTGTGTCCATACATCTAGATGGCCGACCTTTTGAAAGCCACGTCAACATGGTCATAAAGGTGAGTGTATGTGTGTGTGGTGAGAGAGAGAGAAATTACTGGTGTAATGAATAGGTTTAGATGGATATCAACATCTAGATTGTTTGACACAGTGTGAGGTGATCAGTGCTACATTTACATTTATTCTTTTAGCAGATGTTTTTATCCAAAGCCACTTACAAAAGAGGATAACACTGAAGCTACAGCACAATGAAAACTAACATAAAGTGTATATTGCTAACACAAAATTTGCAATAGTATTATAAAAGCGCAGTATTAAGAGAGATTAAGAGGTTAAGTGCATTCCTGGTATTCAGAAATTCAAGCCAGGAGATATTCAATAGTTTCTTGAAGGTGGAGAGGGTATCTGCACCTGGAAGGTCATTCCACAAGCGTGAAACAATATGCTAGACATCTTACATAACATGTATAACTTTATTGTAGCCTAATGTCTGTTGGAACATAGGTAACTGTAAACTTCCTGCTGTATGTGAATTTAGCCAGTGCGAAAGTTTGTATACTTGTACTTGGAGCATACTGTGGCGGCATTGTGATGGCAGACCAGTTCTGCAACAAACTGATGAATGGGCCATGAGGAGGCAGTCTCATGAAACCTGTTTCCTGTGTTGATCCCGGGGGGGGGGCAGGACCCGAGAGGGAACATGATACGCCAGTGGCTATCTGTGGAAAGCATCTTAGGTGTCATATCCAAGGAGTTTCACCTCTCCCAGAACCCACCCCTTGGCATGTGGACAATCGTGATAACACTCAATGTAAGTAATGTGTTTGCATCATATGAGGTATTGGTGTTGCCACATTTGGCAATACATTTGCATGGAATTACCCATATGTTTTTGTTATATTTTAAGCAGGATCATCAGTGCAACAAGGTGCATGTGAATGTTGTCATCATAATGTCAGTTTTAATGCGTCTCCTATTGTTAAGCTCAAAAGCCTTTTGCTTTCTCATTTGTGTTGTTTTGCTTCTCTGGTATGATCACGAAATTCTGACTTAAATGAGTGTTACACAAAACACATGTTAAATAAATACCCCAGAACGACATAATTGAAAATGAATGGCTTCAACGAATTGGTTTCTATACAGAGCTCACAAAGAATTCTTGTGTTTTGAATGTTTGGGTAAAGATTACAGCGACCTTCCTCAATCTCTCTGTTTGTGTACACAGGAAGCAACAAAGGAGAAACACTTTCATGTAAATCACTATGGTAAGCTGCCTATTTAGAGCACTCAGAAGTAAACGAGATGAATCATAAAACAGGCATACAGACTGCGTAAACAGAACAAACATTTATGACTTTTTGCAAAAGAAAGCAAAGCTACAGTTTTCCTCAGTGAACATTTTTTTAGAGGTGTGGATATATACATGGCTCTGGATGTCATTCATTTCACCAGCAAACCATATATGAGTGTATGTGTATGTGTGTGTGTGTGTGTTTTTGTGTGTTTGTGTGCAGTTCTACCTAATTTTGAGATAAAAATAGACGTTCCTAAGTTTGTGCTACAAGATGAACCCTTCAGTGGAACAGTGCATGCTCAGTGAGTAGTTTTACATATACTTATCACAGAAGATGAGGATTTACTCTTTTCTTTAAATAATGCCTTTTCAAGTCATTAGTCCTTGTACTCTTAGGTAGTCTGAAGGTTTTGTAAAAAATAATGTATATATTCCTCAGTGGCTGTTATCTAAAATGTTGTCTGTCTGGTTCTATAGCTATATGTATGGAAAACCAGTGAATGGCTACTTGAACATAACATACATTCACTTTTTCCATGGGCTCGATGTGCACTACAATGAGCAGAAAGAGGTAAAATGAAAATGTTGTCTTTGGATGTTCATGTTGTGTTTATTCCTGACTAACACATTGCTTCACAGTCTGAATGATTGATAAATGATGATTGATACATGATTTAATAAAGCCTAAATTAGAGAACTTACATGATTTACTTTTCCACAGATTGATGGCACAGCAGACTTCACATTCTACATGACAGATTACAAAGAGTATAAGCGGTCCTCAGATTACTTGTACTATGAGGGTCACAGGGGAGATGAGTATATTAACATCACAGTGACTGTCACTGACTATACTACAGGTGACTCAGTTATATTGACTTGTCATGTTTGAATGTAAATATTATGTATAGTAGATTGTTCAGTTAGCCTCTCATTCTGCATGCATCCAAACTGCCTGAACTCAAAGTTTGCCTCATGTCTTTTAGGGCTGACATACCACAAGAATGCAGATGTTACTTTGGTGAAATGCCGGTACAAACTTGCATTTCAGGGATACCCCAACATTATCAAACCTTCAATGAACTTTTCAGCTCAGGTTTTTGTCTGTTTCTAAATCTCTAAAGTGTCCATTTTAAAATATGATTTATGGACATGTTTTCACAGCTATCATTCAAAAATGAGCTGGGCTTCCAATAAGGCTTTCAATAGACTTCCATTTTCTTTCTGGCAGGTGAAAGTCTCTACCTATAACCACAGCCCCCTCAGCGCGGAGGAGCAGGGGAAGATGTTGCAGCTGTCAGTCACTCAGCAGAGGATGAGTCCTTGGAGTTGGAGACAAGAAGATCTTGACATCCTGGTTCCAAGGATGCATAACATGTCCATGGAGTACCCAAATCCTTCCCAGGAAATTCTTGTCATCAAAATGAGCCTTCCGGTTCCAGCCGACGGGATCGTGCCTTTCCACATCCATCTTTCCGATGAAGTTGCCACACTCAACATTGAGGTGAGGGAGAAGAGACTATTCCTACCGGTCTTGCCAAGACAAAGGCTTTCTGAATAGCTGTTGTGCTTACATTAGCCTGGTATTACCAGATTAATTTAATTTAGAAAGTATTTGGAGTGAACGGATCTCACTGAAATGAAACAATAATGATGGTGATACTCGGTGGCCCTTGCCAAATTACTCCAATATACCCAGGCTAGGCCAATTCAATGCTACAGAAGACTGAATTGTAGTAATAAAGTCATGTTTGATGTATCTGTTCCTGCATTCACACAGTACAGTTACTTAGGTTGCTGGTGTCTCTCCATCATATCCGTCATATCTCCCCCTGCTGTTGTGTTACAGGCTTGGTTTGAGGATGCCCATAAGGGCCTTCAGCTTTATAAAACCTACTCCTCTCCAAGCCAGTCCTACATCCAGCTCCAAAGAAATGGGGATCTACAGGTATTGTTGGTTTTTCAGACAGGAAATGTACCGTAAGGGAGATTTTTTTTCACTAGTATTTCATGTGAATTGTCTTGTTATTTTCAGATAGGAATGCCTCTGCAGTTGACTGTCTTAAGCAGTTTTCCTTTGATTGAGTTTCATTACCTAGTAAGTACTGTGGAATAATCTTTTCGCATTGTTATGTATTAACCTTGGCCTTTCTAACCATGGTAATTATGATTGTGGCAGATGCTTTTTTTTTATTACATACTTAAAACCAAATATTCTAGAGCACTAGAATCTACACTGGCCCACCTGAAACTTGCTGCTGTTGTAGCCCCACATGACTGATATCAGATAAGAGATTTTCTCCAAAGGGTATACACAATAATGATTAATGCAATTAACTTGCATCATATACGCAGTTTATACACAGTCATAGTACACTGATTTAGAGTTTGTTACAAACCTGTGCACTGTCTCACTAAGATAAGTCTGCAACAGTAGACAAAATTTGGTGACACTCAAGTCCACAGCCACAGGAGTATGTAGTGTACCTGAACTGTGTAAAAACACACACCAAATTATGGAGTATCTCTCCCTCAGGTGGAATATATAAAGGCTGTTAATAGGAAAATCATTTGTGATGTACTCACCCTGTCTGCAGGTAATGAGCCGGGGCCAGCTGTTGTCAGCAGGGACAGAGAGTTCCAGTTCTTTCTCTCTGACCCCAGACGAGTCATGGGCCCCTGAGGCCTGCGTGCTGGTGTATTGTGTCAGGCCTGATGGAGAAATCATCAATGATGTGCTGCGCGTTGCTGTCCCCCAAGTCCTGAGAAACACAGTAATATCCTTATTTACCAGAGACTCTTGTGAACTGAACTCTTCAAGAGCCGTCACGTTCTAGCTGTTGTCACCTAAGTCCCATTTCAGGGACAAGCCTTACTCGACAGATACTAAGAAAATGCACAGGATAATCAAATCCTTAATTCGATAACTTTTTTTTCCCATAACTTAACATTTGGAATGATATGTGTCACAATGGTATTTATTAACAGTTGTGATGACAATTGTGATTGTGGTAATTATATATAACATAACAAAATGAACCTATGTGGAGATGGAACCCTATTTGTCCATGCTGTGGAGTGACCACCTGTTTCAATGTGTCATCAATGAGAGAACAAACATGTAAACACCATATGAGAAAAGAAACATACAAATGCTCTGTGTGATTGTAGGTGTTATTGAGGTGGAGTCGAGACCGAGTGAAGCCTGGTGAGGAGGTGACGTTGGATATGTCTGTATCAGAGCCAGAATCTGTGGTGGGCATCCTGGTGGTGGACAAGGCCACACGACAATCCGATGACGACAACGACATCACACAGGAGACCGTGAGAAAGCCTTTCACCTAAAACACAATCTTAAAATTAAGTTTTTTTTTATTTTGTGCATGAAAAAATTAAATTAAAACAATAACCAGTTCAATCACTAATCTGTCACTGTTCTTGCCAACACCAATTCTGTCACTGTTCTTGCAAACACATTCACACTACTGAGATTAACTGCTACAGCTTACTGATTGACATTATTGCAAAGATGAGAAAGAAGATTCCTGTGGTTGTATAGTATTCCATTAGTGTGTAAGCACTGGGGTGAATAGTACAGCCCTAGAGCAGTGTGTATACTGTACACATCACACAGACAACCTTCTAGTATAACAATAATTCCCTATAGTTGTTCAAGTAGACATGAGGCATTTTTGGTCCTTTTTGTCTGATTTTCTGTCTTGCCCATACCCTGAACAAAAAACACAATTGGGCCTCACAATTGGGTCATATTTCTTGATTCTTCTTTGGATGTGTTGTCATCCCTTAATCACTAAACCCAGTCAAGCAGTTTATTTGTTGAAGTGTTTTGCAACTTGCAATCCTTTTGTTTTCAAACTAGAATGATGAAGGATCAGTTTCAGTGTTTTTCCCATACGTAACCCAAGAAGCAGAACCCACCCTGGTATTATTTAGGTGTGAAAGAAAGGGCAGAGAAGACACTACTCTTTAGTAACCCAACAAGAGCTTTCTCATCTACAACACAAATGAGCCTGTTATCTAGTCTTCTGTTTTCTCCCCTCAAAGGCTGTAATATCAAGGGATTTAAAGTTGAATTGGTAATATTGTGTGTGTGTGTGTGTGTGTGTGTGTGTGTGTGTGTGTGTGTATGTGTTTGTGTATGTGTGTGTGTCTAGGTACTGAATGAACTTGCTCTGTACAACATGGGTGGGGACTCGACCGACTTGATGAAAATGGGAGATCCATACTCCGTCTTTATGGTAGAGTCTGGCTTGCCTGAGTGAACCATCTCTTATGTATCAGCTATCTGAGAACCATGCGGTGGCCATTGTGTGCATGTAAACCAAGTGTGTTCGGAACACATTGTTCTGAAACACGTCTGTTCTTTTGTCTGACTCTCCCAGGCTGCTAATCTCATGATACTCACTGATGCAAATTTAGACAAGAGGAATGAATGGAGGCCGGAGTTCCGTAAGTTTTTATGAGGGCTACATCCGCATGGACATTTCAGTCCTCTTATCTTCACCATGATTTGGTGTTTCAGGACTTTTTGCTGACTGAATTCTATCCAACAGCAGGGGAGATAGTGATGCATTTTGATGAGATGGACTATCCTATGCATGATGATCCAGTGCCCCGGCATAATTTTCCAGAGACATGGCTTTGGATGGACGTTGACCTTGGGTGAATAAAAGCAGACACTAGACACAAGCTCACTCATAATCACTCACAGGCGGCTCCAATATGTCAGATCAGGTTAACATCAGGCACAACTAGTATAAGAGGCATACTAATAATACTAATAGTAGCTGGGGAAATAATCATAGGTAATATCTATCACTGAAATGAATGGCTCCCTACAGACCACCCGTACATATATCAAAACTGTAGACATGCATTAAAACTGAAGATTAGAAGAGATTATATCTCTAATGATCACTGGTGATAAAACTTTATTGGTTAAAAGGAGTATAGCAGTTAACATTTTTAATATTTCAAAAAGTTCCAATGCCTGTCCTTATTGTATCTGATATGAATGCTGAAATTACATGAGCAATACTGAACAATTACATTGATTTAATACTTGCCTGTAAATGATAAAATACTAAAAATGTAGAAAGAAATATCGTAGCAAGGGGTTTTCTGGTTTGTGAAATTGAATACATTGTGATTGTAATCTGCTCAAGGGTGCGAAACTGCTGCAATTGTGATCATATACATTAATGGTAAATCACATATTATTATATTCCCCTGCAGTTTAATGATAAATATAATTCATAATGTATCCAGTATTCAGTATTTAGCTTTAGTGCCAACACTTCCCTGTCAGTATGCTACAAACACAGGGCAAAAATGTATATCTGTGCACTGTGGAGTAAATCAACACAATGGCTGTCTTCAGGAAGTTGCTGTTTATGTCTCTTCCACATGTGTGCTCTCAGTGGCTCAACCGAGAGAAGTTTCTCTGTAACTGTGCCAGACAGCATCACATCCTGGGTGGCCACTGCTTTCGTCATGTCACAGACACTGGGCCTTGGGATCGTCAGCCACGCAGTGGAGGTACTGTTCTGTTGCTGTTCTCCCTCTCCCTCTCCCTCCCCAGATATCATGATCTAAGTGTGCGCTATTCTCAAAACTGTCACGGTCAACTCATAGTATTTCAGCATAGTATTGCAGTCTTATCAATCAGATAAATCAGATCAATAATCAAATCAATGTCATTGTGGTATACAGTGGTATGGACTGTCTTAGCAAATTATTAATACCTCATAAAAACCTTTTCAGTCTTGTTTCTAATTGCTTTACAATGCACACAGCTTACAGTGTTTAAGGACTTCTTCCTGGCCCTCAACCTCCCAGCATTCATCATTAGAGGGGAGCTACTCGTCTTGGAGGTCAACCTCTTCAATTACTTGGATGAAGATCTAGAAGTGAGTCCTCAGGAGTTGTTTATGACCTCACATTGTTTGCTTATGTGTATGACCTTTCACCCCTCACACTGTTCTGTGGGAATGTAACTCTACTGGACACATGCCAGCTGAAAAGTTTATGCTGTTTATTTTTCTGTCTTATATTTTTCTCTCTCTCTCTCTGCATCTCCTATCTCTCCAAGGTCATGGTGATAGTTGCTGAGAGTGAGTCCTTTGAGTTTGTCTTCCCAGACACTGATGGCGTGTCTATGGCAGCCACCCGCAAAGTGTCAGTATGGAGTCAGAATGGCACGACTGTGCTCTTCCCTCTCAGACCCACAGTGTTGGGAGAGATTCCCCTCTCTGTCAAAGCCATCTCTCCCTACAACTCAGATGCTGTGTACAAGACTCTTCTTGTCAAGGTAGTGTTCGAACTATGAGGTAGACAGTGCACATTTGACTTAGATTCCATTGTTTCATTGCATTGGCACTCCTCATGGAAAAGAAATCGTAATCACTACAAAAAATTAACCATATAAGATTATAGCCAGATGCTTTTGAACTCTTATTCTAAAAACGTATTTTGCTAATACCACAACAGTTATTGCATTTGGCAAAACTTTACAGTGCAGGTTTTTTAGGCCTACTGTGTTAAAAAAATACAGTTTGTTTCACATAACTAAATATAACTAAATATAACAAATAACTATTTTGCTTGCCATTAACATTAATGCCCAAGGAAAGTGTTTTGACAGACTGATGTAATAAATTTGTCACAAATGTTATGCTGGTGGCAATAATGAGCACAGTGTGATTGTGCTCTATACTGATCTCTAGTATTTTTCTCCCCATAAGACAAGTTTATACTTTATAGCATTTCCACGGAGCGCATGGCAACGTGCTGTGGACGCCTGAGGATCCCCAGACCCCAGTTTGAGAACCAATGAACTTAAACTAGAATTAGGAGATACGAGACACTCCAACACATTTAAAGATGAGAGGAGCAGGTGACAAAATAGGAACACTAAACTGAGAGAATAGCAACCTTAAGAAGTTTTGTTTCGGCATTCATCATTGTGCTTTTGCAGCATGTTCTCTGTAGCTCATTGCTTTACCCTGATCAAATAACTCTGCATTTCCCAGTGTTCAGGGGTTTCATACATGGTTTGGAATGCATTAATTCTGTCCTTTTTTGCCCCATTAAAGGAAAACAAGAAAACAAGTGCCCCATGAGAGTCCTTATTTGACATTTGAAATATGGGTGTTGTGTTCCACTTGTTTATTTATTTATTTATTTTACAGCCAGAAGGAATTGAGCAGTCGTTTACACAGACTTTGTTCTTGGAACTCCCTGCAACGCAGTCCAGCATTTCCAGGGAGATCTCATTCACCTTCCCCCCAGATGTGGTGCTCGGCAGCGAGAGCGCTCGAATGACCGCGGTCGGTACGTCTGTCTGAAATCATAGCCCCTCCTCCACCTCCTCCTCCTCCTCCTCTTTCTCTTCCTTTCTATCTTCACAACCCCTCCCTACAACAGCATTTATGTCACACTGCTTGTGGTTAATTCAACACTGATTTACAAACACAGCAGAATCCGATTAACTAGAGAAGTGTTTTGGCTTTTGTTTTATTTTTTAGTCTTGCTTTCTTCCTTTTCACCTTTTTTATACTCTTTCTTTTTCTTCCTTCCATTCTTTCTTTCTTTCTTTCTTTTTTTCTTTCCTTCAAATTTTAAGGAAGTGTTAGCATCTGTAGAATAAATGGGCATACCCATGTGTTAAACCACAAACACATTGCGTCATAAATTTAGATCCATTGGAGAGAGAAATGACATAGCTAGGCCTGAGAATGGAGTGTATTTGTATTTTTAGCAGCTGTGTGATTGCTGTTGCCATATGACAGTAAATGATGGTGATCACTGACACGCTATGCCACTCAGCTTCACATACCGTCTGAGCTTTGTTTGTGATTCTTGCTCTCACAGTCATAAACAGGCAGGCTGTTGTTTAGGTGGCTGACCATGTAAATGCAAAAATGTTGTTTGCTTGTGTCTCACCTTGTGTGTGAATGTGATTCATTGGACACGGGTGATTTGCTTCGCCGGGCTTTTGTGGCCTCCACTTTCCTGTTTGTGTGTCTTGTGGTCTGAAAGGTTTCATCTTTTAAACATCAATCACAGACCTCACTGGAGTCTGCATGTGTGCTTCTGCTGAGTAAAACAGGATCATCTTTGTTGCACTGTGATCACTGTAGAATCACTGAAGAAAAAAAAATGCAAGAATATTTTTACATTCTTTTATATTTCTGTCATAAAGCGAGTAAGAACTGTATCAGAACCATCTCAATCCAGACCCAGAGGTAAAGTGTCTCAGTGATGCTCAACTTGTATGTTGTTTGGTCATTAAATGCATCCAATTATGTTAACCTTCCGTTTCCTTTTTTGCTTGTTTTTGTGCGGGTTGAAAGGCGACATCCTCGGTCCATCCATCACTGGCCTGGAGTCCCTCATTCAGATGCCGTACGGCTGCGGTGAACAGAACATGATAAACTTTGCTCCAAACATTTACATCCTGCAGTACCTGGCCAGCACCGGACAAGATGCCACAGAAACCAGAGAGAGAGCCATTTCATTCATGATGCAAGGTGCAGACTTTTCCTTTAGTATCCAAATCTGTTACTTCACTCTGTTGGGATTTGAAGGCACGTCATGAAATACAGGATTAGTCTTAATATTCACAGTTGCTTTTTAAGAACAGAATATTGACGTGATGGTCTTCATAGTTGCATTACAGAATAAAGAGTACACATTACTGGTGTTCTGACATGAACGCCACCTTAAGAGACTGCAAATACAACTTTTACAAAAAAAAAATCCCGGGTTCAGGGAATAGTAATAATATGGTGTCTTTCTTTAACCTATTTAGGTTATGAGCGTGAGCTCTCCTATCAAAGAATGGACGGGTCCTTCAGTGCTTTTGGTGACAGTGACCATTCAGGGAGCACATGGTATGTACGTTATTTCTCACATGGTGGCATGTACTTCTACATATCTAATAGCACACGCTTGCAGTTTTAACCATGGACATTTAAGCGAATTCACCAGAACTTTTGCTCTGATAGAATCCAATCCTTTGTGTTCAGGTTGTCAGCCTTCGTACTGAGATGTTTCCTACAGGCACAGTCATTCATTTCCATTGATCCGAGAGTGTTGGACAGGACGGCCATGTGGCTCGCAGCTCAGCAGGACCCCAGTGGGTTGTTCATTGAGACTGGCCATGTGATTCACACGGAGTTGCAGGGAGGCTTGGATGGCCCAGTGTCCCTCACTGCCTACGTGCTCATGGCCCTGCTGGAGGATGATGCTTACAAGGTGGGTAGCCATCATCTGATACCACAGAGAGGAATGTGATTTGTGGGAGTTTACATTCTTACAGGGATAATCACAATCACACAATCTCTTGCACTCTGTTGGGAAATATAGTTTTGTGGGACTTTGTGTGGTCATTCTCTGACAATGTGTTAAGGAATGTGAGTTTTTGGGACTTTGAGACTTTTGCTGTCCACACCAGCATCTGATATTCTGTCGGGGAATGTGATTTGTGGGGGACACCTTTCCGCCCCACTGTTTTCTTGACACATTGATTCATGAGGACACATTATGTTTTTTATGTTTCCTTACAGAACATGTATGCGAGCCAGGTGTCCATGGCTCAGAATTTTCTAGAATCCAGGGTGGCCCAAGGGGTGTCTAGCGACTACAGCCTGTGTCTGGCGACGTATGCTCTGTCTCTGGCCGGCAGTGGGACTGCCCAAGCCGCCATGGATGAGCTGATGGCCAGAGCAGTAGTGATGGGTGGGTCATAGCAGGAGATTGATCCCTTAGCTGCCTCCACCCACACGCCTGAAGTCTGCTTATAGACTTATTGAAGAGAGTCTTGATGGTTTAGTATAGTCGACAAAACAGTGGAAACCCATAATATACCACATAACACATATATTAATGAAGAAAAACAATTTGAGCTAAATTGTTTGTGTCTTGTGTGTGTTTTTTCAGAGGTTTGCAAAACACCCTGGACCCATAAATTTCAGAACAAGGCCTCCATGCCTGTTTAAAAAAATAGATGATGTGCTTTTTGCTTGCACAGCTGTCCTCCTCAGCTGCAGAATTATCTGTGTGTGTGTGTGTCCGCGTGTGTGTGTTTGTGCAGACAGTGTGCCGATGTGGAGCTCACCAGATGATGGGCTCGCAGAATCCTGGCAGCCCCGCTCGTCAGACATCGAGATGGCTGCCTACGTGCTGCTCTCGCTGCGGAGGCTGGCTCACCTAGTGCAGGGAATGCCGCTGATGAAGTGGCTCAGCCAACAGCGAAACCACCTGGGGGGCTACGGCTCCACGCAGGTCAGTCTCAGACTAATGGCTCCGACTCCGCTCGCCAGTCAGGCCATTTCCATTGCCAGGTTAATGCTGGGCCTCTAATGTCCAAATGTGTCTAGCTCATGTCTAGATAAATTGATGAGTTTGAACCAGATTTTCAATCAATTTTTGTCAGTTTATGGCATCTATCATCTGTCAAAAAAAACCTCTGGTGTTCTGTAGAAAAGCAAATCGAGTCAAGTCAAGTGGATTTTATTGTCATTTCAGCCATATATACTGTATATAGTGAGACAAAACAATGTTTCACCATGGAGTCAATTGGTGCTACATTAAGATATAAAGAAGATTTTTGAGACATTTAGTGCACATACAATTTAAATATATATATACATAGTGTGTCAGACAACAGGGACTAAGACAGGTTATTGTTAATTTTCCAGCAGCTCTGACTCACATACTCACTTCTTCCATGGGGTGAAAAGAAATTGTGTGCGTGTGTGTCTACGTGTGTTTGGACTGAGAGGTGTGTTTGGTTTCAGAGAGAAAGCAAGAAAGATGAGGAGGAATGATTAGACTGAGGGAGCAGCTGTTCTCCTCAGTGTCATGAGAGGGAATCGGCTGGCCCGGGCTTAAAGGGGCAGCCGGGAGTTCAAAGCGGCTAGCTTGGAGACCGTTAAAGGCTTCGCACAAGCTGCAGGGCCTAATGGCCAGCATGCGGACGTGATGTGGGCCCAGGACTCCAGACTCATATAAAGACACCTGCTTGCAGCACTTTAAATGATAACTTGAACGTGATCAACCCATGGATGCCCACACGTATGGCAATACACATCTGCACTCGCGCTAAACTATGAATTGGTAGCAGATGAGGAAAATAGCCTGAAAGTGTAAAAGTATTTAAAAGTATATAAATGCAGTTGTACGTTTTTTGACCTGTTTTTAGCTGGTCTTTGTAGTTTGTAATCCCTGTCATTTCTACTATAAATGTTCTGGGTTGTTCTTTCCACAGGACACAATCATTGCTTTGCAGGCCCTTTCAGAGTATGCCATGTTCAGTGGATCTGAACTCATCGATCTCAACATCAAGGTTTTTGAAGACTTCTCGGAAACAGTCGCCACGTTTAGCATTGATGGGACTAATTATGGGCTCTACCAGATGCAAGAGGTTCTTCTTGTCATTGTTTATTAAATTCTCAATTTTCTCAATTTTTTGTTCATGCAAGTGCAATTATCTTGAACCACTAATCACAATGACATGATTGTATTTGTCTGTTTAATTTTTAACTCCAGATTGAGGCGGAACCAGAAATGCACCTGGAGGTCACAGCCAAGGGCAGGGGCTTTGCTCTCCTTCAGGTATCCAGCCTCCATTGGCAGATTGCATGACATTTCCCAGGCTTCAGGGCTTACTCAATGTCTCAGTCATCAATGTGATGTGAGCGCCTCATATGGTTTTGATGCTTTTTTTATGGGCCATGTTGCAACGGAGTGCCTTTTTTGACCATGAGATACAGACTGGATGCTCGGGAGAACTCCCCACTGGTGAGAGTTTGTGGCCTCTGGTTCTGAACCGGCCTCACCAGCTCCATATTAGCAGCTGGAGTTCTCCCTGCAAAGAGCTCTTTGCCAATGCCTGGGAGACTCCAATTAGTTAGGTACTGCCCTTGAAAGCAGCGGTCCTACAGCTGTGTGTGATAATCTTCTCCCTCTTGCGTCAATCCTGCTTACTTGTTCTATTAAAAAGCTGATTTTATTTTGGGGGGGGGGTGTTGGGGCTGTGTTGCGGATAACTGATAGTACCATTTCCTTTTTCCATTCGAATTCCTCAATATTGGTAAGCCTCCCTTTACAGTCGGCTGAGGTTGATATGACTTAATGTCCTTAACCCGTTTTTTGGTTCAAACAGTCATCAGTCACAGATAAATATTTGAAAAGCAGTTGGACCTGCTCAATCATGTTACTGTTGTGGTGTTTGTGGTTCAGCTGGCTTTGATAAAGTTTTACAGTCTCGAGCAGGCTTTTGTTGTCATGAGCCAGCCAGAGCCTAGCAGTCCTGTAGTACTGATTCCCTGGCTCTGTCTGACAGATGACTGTGTTCTATAATGTGAGGAGTGATGATTTGTCTCTGCGTCGGCGACGAGGAGCCCACATGCATGAAGCCTTTGACCTCAATATAGAGGTCTTTGACATGGATACAAAATATATTCATGTTGTAATCTGTATGAGGTAAATTTCTTCTATTATTCTTCAAAGTCTCTTGTAAAGTATCATTTTTCACTTCTGCTTCTGCACTCTCTATTTATCTAAACATTCACCACTATAGCTTTAGTCTAAAGCATCCCATCTCTGACTGACTTCCCTACTTTCCACTAGTTTGTATGAGGGCCTGGGTCTAAACCAGACTGGCATGGCCATCCTGGAGGTGGGCCTTCTGAGTGGCTTTATGCTGCCAGAGGACAGCATCGAGACTGATGACCTAGTACGCAAAGTCGAGACCCAACCAGGAAAAGTCATCTTTTACCTTGACTCGGTCAGTTATGCTAGAAGTTACATCAGCACCATTGTTGAATCAGCTAGCAGAATCTTGCTTGTGAATCTCCATAATGATAATGACAATCAGTCCTGATGCAATAAGACTTTGTTTTACTGAATGTTATTTATGTGGATATCACTTTGTGAATATCATGTATGAATTCACATATTTTTTCTGAGGTTAATTAAAAGTTAATTCTTTTCAGATTTCCACTGAGGAGACATGCATTGACTTCCCCATACTCCTTGAGTACAAGGTGGCCAAAGTACAAGATGCAGTTGTGGTCATCTATGATTACTACGAGCCCCGTATGTTGTCATTTTAGTCTAACCTCAACTTCTACTGATTGTCCTCTTCCAGTTTCTATTATTGTTGTATTGCTTGTTGTAATATCCATCTGTCTATATGTGGAAAGTAGACTCTCATCTATTCTTTCATTTTTCTTCCTCTTTTTTTTCTCTCTCTCCCTCTTTGGTCGTCCTCTCTCTTTTATGCAGGACGGAAGACAGTCAGGACATACAACTCCTGGATGAGGGTGGACATGTCCACGTGTATGCTGTGTGGGGAGGACTGCAGCGCATGTGGAGAGTCTCGCAAAGACTACTTAGACTATTATGTGTCGGCCTCCCCCTCCATGCAGTGCCAGAGTTGCGTCTTCCTTCTAGTCACGGCCATTCTTCCACTCCTGGCTTTCCCCTGGTAGTGGGGACGTGCTGTTTGAAATGTATTTTTAGGACCTTTCTGTTTTTTTTTTAATATTTTTTAAAAAAGAGAGAAGAGAACAGAGATGAGAAGAGAATCTCTATCTTTTTGAAGCAGCAATAAATACTGTAGAGATGTTTATAGTCTGATCACATGACTTTATGTCACCTGGATACATTATTGCACCATAGTGAGTTTTAGTCACTTTCAACACACAGTAATTATTTCTATGACTCATTTGTTACCTTAGATGGAAATTTGTATCGTCTTAGTATGTGTCGACTGAAGTGAGATTAAAAAAACACGTTCTTGTGTCTTCCCTCAGAGCAAAACTCTCCGCATTCATATTTTCCACATAAAAACAGGGAGACAAGACAGACAGATAGACACAAAAACAGACCGGCTGACAGCAGGGGATGTTGAACGGCTCGATGCAAGTCTGACCAGCATGTTTAATGCTCTCTGTAAATCAGGGCACTTAAGCAGTAATGCTGTTCTCGGTTCTGCAGAGGAGCACCAACAAATCTGTCCCACAATCAAAGGGATTGAGATGTGAAAAAGAGAGAGAGAGATGCCTGACTTCAAAGCAACCCCAGTGTGATGGAGTGCCTCAGGAAGCATAGACTTGAATCAGATAGATTGAGTGATAGCTTACAGGTCAGCTTCGCTCACTTGATCATAAAATGCAGACCCTCCTATATCTCTGTAGTGTCCATTAGGATGCCTATCATTTGGATGGGAAAGGTAACACTTCCCCAGAGCAGAAATCATATATCAGTGCAGCTGACAACTTGATTTACTTGGCAGGATATTTTTTCTCCCATCACCCATTTTAGACTTTTTTTCCATTCATTTTAATATACTGGATGTAATCAACATAGTAGTAGGTAGTTTTGAGATGATGCGAGATGTTCAGTATCACTTAGCCATATATCATTTAGGGTTTACACGTTGGACATTGTGTGACTGTGACAAGACTGAACCAATAAGCAGACCAGTAGTGGGCATTCCTTTCATCTCATTTAGTGTGGAGCACAGGCTACTTAAGCTGAGTAAAGGTGACCTATTGAATATCACATCATGGCCCTATGGATTACTGCCTTATGAAATTACATTGCTGTTGTGCAAAGCATGTGTTTACTGTAAAGCTTGCTTTCTCTATGCTTTGATTCAAAGCACCTTTGCAGCACTGTGAAGGCACGCTTTATTTGGAAACCTGGGTTCTCGGAGGAGCCGGCACATGACCTCGGTCTTGTAAATGTCACGTTCCCAGTCTGAGCCTTGTCCGATGTGCTCCACTTCCCTTGCCTCCTGGTTCCATCGGAGGAGCCTAGGTATGTTTACTGGATGCCTGCTGGCTTTGGCACATTGAGGGACCCCATCCCAGATGGAGCACTCTAGGCCTTGGGGCATGGTGGTGTATGTGTGTGCGGGGGTGGTTAATGTGGTCTGCTGGTGTTTCCTCCAGCACTCAAACCTGTTTCTGCTTACCCCTGCTTTAGGCCAGGGGGACACAGTGTTATGACCAATCTGTATGTCTTCCGCTGGGGTTAATGCACATCCTGATTTGGACCGGAGGCACACCCGTGTGCTCAGGCCCCGTTGCATTGCAAAATTATCCAGCTGACTTAAAGGGGAGGAAATGGGGAAGAGGGAACCTTTCCGATTCCCGGCAGGAGCAGGCAATGAAAACAGACTGGTTGGCTGTGGAGATGAGATCTTTTGAAGGATTCCTGACTTCTCATAGCTTGCTCTGGCAAGTGACGTGCACTTTGTATGTACAGTCGGAAAAAAAAATACTTTAATGGGGGATTACAGATCAGCAGCGTAACATGATTCTGTGATTCTTGAGCCAATTGTGTGTGTGTGTGTTTGTGTGTGGAAACAGAAGAATGGCATGTTGACGAATATGAACAACAGGATCCCTTCTTCATATTCTCACTCTCAGAGGAATGGCCTAAAATAACAGTGACACCACCGCCCCGCCAAAAAAAAGACCAAACAAAAACACGCATACATCAAACGCACCACCTTAAATAAACACATCTCTGCAGCTTACGTCTTGGCCGCCAGTGCGCCTCTCAGGCTCTCATGAGAATGTGAGTCACTATCGTAGCGGCAAGAAAATATCTCGCTACGCCGGGGCTCAGAAGTCAAACCAAACATGTGTTTCAGAAACCTCATCACTGGCTCATAATTTATCTGGGTGGCGTGGACATCGACGGCACACATGCATCCCAGGCACTGACAGCGATTCCTGCCGAGATGAAAAGGCCTGTGGAGGAATTTGTTGAAGTGATGCTGGATCTTCAGTGTGTTCATAAAAGACTAAGAAAAGAGAGAAAAGAACCGTTACCCCCGGAGTTTCGAGTTAGAGGGCCTTGAGGTGAATCCAGCAGACTCCATTCTGCACTCAAAATGACCAAGTTCACGTGCGCAGTGAGGACACGACAGACGCTCGCCAGCACACAATTGTGTCCAATTAGTGAGTTGTAATTGATGAGGTCTTCAGTAGGGATGACGAGAGAGCTGCAACGGAGTTTGGTGCGCTAGGGGCTCCAGACTTGGGAAGCTGTGGCCAAGCTTGTTCACAGAAGCAGGCAGGCAGGGGGACAGCCCAACGTGGGAGCCAGCGCTTGCAGCTTCCTCCCTAGAGGCAGCCCAACATGAGTCACTGCTGAACAGCTCACCGTCATCCAGACGTTATGGATCTGGACACAAGGCCACACTGACCGACCACCGCAGTTTTGGATTCAAGCTTTTCCGCTTTCATATTTCTTTTTTCCAGGCGGGAGGGGGTGGAGGTGTTATCTACCACTAGATGGCAGACTTGGTCAAGCCAAGCTCCTGTGGCTCTCTGGCGAAGTTGGAACCGATATGGAGACTGGTGTTCATTATGATGTTTATGCAGTCTTATGAACTTTAAGTAACAATTCTACAATCCTAACATGCATCTGTGGAGGTAAAGTAATGGTGTTTTGACACTGAGGATGTACATACCACTATCGCTTCAGCCCTCCAAAAGAAATGATGGATAGATCCTGTAATCCCATTCACTTTTCTCTGCAGTGGAAGCCCTGTATTCTGTCTCTCCTCACTGTCCATCTCCTCTCTTACATCAACAATCCACACACGCCTCATATACCCACATCTGTGAGCACGTTTGCCAGGCAAAAAGCACCACAAGAGAAATACTGGCATTTAATGCACATAATTCAGTGCTAACATATTACCCTTCATTTCCCTGACATAATGAGCTTCTGCCATCTGTTGATCACAGGCTGAACAGTCAGTCTTTGACAAAAGGAATGATATTTCCTGCAAAACTTTGGGGCTGTGCTTCAACTGCACTGCAACTGACTTTTTGGCCTACTGACAATAGTTGAGCTCTCCAAAATGAAAAAAAGAAAGAGACAGAGGAACGTCTTCAGGAAAGGCACATTCTTTCAAAATACCCAGGCGAGGCTGTGCTGTTACTACACACAAACGCACACACACACACACACACACACACACACACACACACACACACACACACACACACACACACAGACAGAGAGAGAGAGAGAGAGAGAGAGAGCTCCTCATACAAGCAGAGCCAGCAGATGTGCTCTCCTCCCATTGGCTTGTATGGAATTCTATCCATAGGGAAGATCTACTCCCAGGATACAGTTACAGACTCAACCTCTGGATTCCACCACTCCATCAACTTTAGACATGCACACGTACACAGACGCACACTCCACATACATTTACTGGACACACACACACACATACTTTCTGACACTCTTCACTTGCTCTCAAAGAGAAGCACTGGGAGAGTGGAGGTCTGTAGCCTGAGATGGATCTCTGTAGTAGCACCATGAAGGTATGGTCCCAGAGTTCTGCTTGCAGAGATTAATGGCTGACCTCAGGACAGTGGTGCTGATTGAGTATCTTTCCCACAGGACTCCTGCTTATCCACCTTACACTAATTACTGACTGCAGAGAGGCGGCCATGTTCTCCTTTCTCTCTCTCTCTCTCTATCTCTCTCTTTCACACACACACACACACACACACACACACACACACACACACACACACACACACACACACACACACACACATACAACCGTTCTCAGCTTTTGGGAAGAGTGCTGTCCACATCCTCTCTTCTCATGCCTCTCTCTCTCTCATCTTGTGCCTGTCTGCAGTGAGCTGTCTGATCTATGTTTGATTATCTGTGCTGC
This sequence comes from Tenualosa thibaudeaui, assembly GCA_027481765.1. Lineage (NCBI taxonomy): Eukaryota > Metazoa > Chordata > Actinopteri > Clupeiformes > Clupeidae > Tenualosa > Tenualosa thibaudeaui. Next base: position 13,680,432 of record JAIFZK010000001.1, on the reverse strand, counting down.
TGCAGTAGGGATTAGTCATGCACATTAGTCACTGCAATTGGCATCCAGTGTGGGAGTGAAATGGCCTCCATGTTTGTCATTTGATGCATTTTGAAACCAAACCATTTTGTAAACATCATGATGAACCCACCCAACATGTGCTCAACTATGTGTTTGCGTACAATTTGACATCTGGGAATTGCTTGATGCAAATACTAGTGGGAGCAAAGTAAGTTTAATTCAAATATTGTAATGGAATCAAAACAAAAGTCAAATTGTTAGCCTTGTTAATGTAGACCTTGTGCAATCAGATAAATATAATGATATCCCACCCAAAGTTCGTCATTACAAGAGACCTAGTTCCATAATCTGGTTCTTGCATCAAATGTGCATTACGCCACAGGAGTCCACAGGTTGTTCAAACCCCTACGTGTCCAATCACAGCCCACGACGGGTTCTGTGTCCTCTGACAAGCACTGGTGTGTCAGACTTACAGGCCCATAAAATAGAGTTGCCTTGACAACAGGGTAAATAAACAAATAAAAGTGCTGTGGCACTTGCTGACTTTGTATTATTAGCAATATAATTATAGCGTGCTGAGAGAGGCACAAGGTTTGGATAAACTGACATTCTTGGCAAGCATTTGAGTTGAGTTGAGTTGAGTTGAGTTGAGCTGAGCTGAGCTGAGCTGAGTTGAGTTGAGTTGAGTTGAGTTGAGTTGAGTTGAGTTGAGAGCAGGAGGAGGACATAAGGCAGAACTGGATGGTTGGTATTTTGGGCTGAAAGAACCATTCAGGAGGAACACATCAATATCTAATTAAGGAATATCATTATGACTTTTTTAACCCAGCTGTTCCAGGGACCAGAATGCTATTTTCCAAATCAGAAAAGACATTGCTGCACAGCAGTGGAGGCATTTAGCTGTTCTGGGTGAGTGTGAGAAGGTCAAGAGCTGACATCCCACTATTTATGGTAGTCATTAACTTCCTAAATGACCCATTAAAAAATTGAAAAAAAATCTTTCCAAACAGTCTAAATTAAATACTAGCACAGTTTCAGGGAAGAGCAAGGACTCTTCGACCTCTAAAGCTCTTCTTAAGCTACCTTTCACTTTGGAATGGGAAGTCATCGCTTTGTTATACAACAGTTAAGCGATTTTAAAACTGCCTGTGATTATATGTGCACCGGCCAGAGTTGCAGGCGGTGGAAAGGAGGGTGAAAACCTTTTTCACTGGGCTACTTCACTTTGCAGATTATCACCTCAGACTTAAGAGGAAAATACTCACCAAAGCGTTTCTGATGAGAAAATGACTCCAGAGCAAAGGAGGCGAGAGAACCACTTTTTTGACTTTGCTGGTGAAAAGTGCATTTTTCAGGTTAGAGCTTTTTATATATGATAGCCTACACCCTCACAGCCTATGACATTATAAGTGAAAATGAAATCAGAGCACTGCTGCTTTATCGCACAAACACATCTAGCCCTCCGAAACTGCCTTGAACTTGGCGGCAGTTTAAAATGATATCATGCGTGTGCAGGGGCCGGAAAATTCTCATTTGTTTCAGACAAACAACCAAACATGACCTTGCCCCTCGGGCTCGGCTGTGATGATGATGCGAGTGTCTGGCACAGCATCCCATACGACACGTCTTGTAGAGTCATGGAAAGTCCTCTTCTGAGATCCCACCCAGAGTTTTTATTTGAACAAGCCCACTCATAACTCAGTCTGGGCTCGCTACAAAGAGACGGACCCTGGCCCTACCTCGCCAATGGTATCGACCCCCAAATACACTCCTCCATGGCAGTGTTCCCTTCCATGTTCAGCTGAGCACTGCTGTGGCTCATGGGAAAGGCCAGAGGTCAGGGCACAGAGGTCGATCCTCTTAGGACAGCTGCCTCTCACCTCCGAGTTGATGATTGATGGACGTCTTTAACTGTTCTAGTGCTTTACACCTAAGAGTGTTATATATGCCACTATTTGTTCTTGGTTTGGTTTGGTTTGCTTCTTGTCTCATTCTGGTCCAATCACACACAAGTAATGATAATAAACACAGTGTTTGCCAAAGTACACATAGCTGAAAAATAAAAAACAATCACATAAACACTCTGCAACAGTTTGATGTCTAATTGCCATGAATGAAATCAAGACCTCGCTTGAAACCATAATCAAGCACTTTGAAGCTGATTGGACAACTATAAAATAGCATTCGAGGCCACATTTTCATAACGACAAAAGCCAAATGTGATGTAACTATGGAGAACATGACTGATTTATCCCTGGAACTGGAAAGAAGTAAAAAAGGAAAGTGGTCCTAAAACAATCAAACCCTGACGATTTAGAGGGAGGAAAATAGAAAGGGGGAAAAATGTGCCTCTTAACCCTAAGGTCAAAAGGTCAACTCCTTCCTGTGCATACATGCGTGGAATGGGCCTCATCAGTAGTGAGTGAGTCAGAGAGTCCGTCAGTCGGTAGCTCAGGTACTTTATGGTCCCTTGACTGTGAGGGCTCCAGCAGGAGTGTCCGGGTGAGAGCATGCTGCCAGGAAAAGAGCTGTGTCACTGGTGAAGGGTCCAGTGGAAGGGGGGATGAGGATGGAGAGAGAGAGAGGGAGAGACAGGTTTTCCGACTTTGGGGGCAGCGTGCCGCTCTCTCCCCCCCTCCTGGCAGCCACACTACTGGCTTCCCTGAAATATGTGTGAACTGTGTTTCTATCAGCTTGTTGTGCTGTTAAACACATTCCTTTCCCCTGAAGAGCTTTTGGCCTTCACGCCATCTCCATGGATGATGTGGTGTGAGCGGATGACATGACCCCTGGCTTGCTATGATATTTCACTTCCACTAATACACATTAGGTCAGATGTTTAAAGTAGCAGCTCAGTTGACATGGTTACTAAACGACTGACCTCAAAACAGAATGCACCAAACATAACAAAGACCAATAACAACAGCTTGTTGCGAGTCTTGGGGAAGACTAGTAAATGTGAAAGAGTGTGAAAGAATCTTCAGACTTTTGAATGGAGAACTTTAAATAATGCTTCAGCTCTTAATTGTCACCAAGGGAGCTGCTTGCTCAGAAGCTAGAGGCCTAGCCAGTCTCCTATTAACACAAGTTTCCTTGTATCCCCAGCACAGCAGGCACTTGCTGATACATTTGCTACAACAGCTACTTCACATTTTTTCCTTAACCCACAGCTTGTCATCAGTTCATGTGGCAATATTTATTTGAAGTGTACATGGAAAAAAACCCAGCTCTGTCTGAAATCCCCCTAAGTAAATTTAACCGGATTATGAGGTATTCAAGTACATTATTACTGGTAACCAAGAGTTTAAAGTTACTCCATGTGACTGAAATAACAGATTAGCAACAGATCTAGGTTGAAGTCTTTTCAATAGATGAAGCTAAAACGAGAGAGACTAGTGCTGAATGAGTGAAGCAACAGACAAAAATATCTCACATCTGGGAATGCTGGTTCTCCTGTCAAGTTGCCTATTCTCTTGTTATTGTGGAAAGACTTAAAGATATTAAAGGCTGCCAAGTTATGCGTCATCTTATTTTGTCGGCAAATGTTTGACCTAGAGATCCTGATGCCTGTGAACCTGTGAACCTCTCCAAACAGAGCTTTAGACTTCATACGAGGGCTTTAGTGGCATGTAAAAGATTATGAAAAACCTCAGAAGCAGCATTTTTCACCACTGCATGAATCATAGCGTGTGTGTCGAGGCTCTGTGCCCAGAATGGAAAAACGGAGGCCACTGAGGCAGCTTTCTGGACCCCAACCCCCCACTCCCCTTAATACTGGTGGGAAGGAGTCACTCACTGCCTGAGCATCCATCTTGGAGTTTAGGCTCCCTGAACTCCCCCACGTCAGACATAAGTCCAGCAGGCCCAGAGTCAATGAGGTCGAGCAGACACGTTATTCAATAATTGTCTCACACCTCGGTCTTCTTGGACAAGGTAACCCAAATTACAATGAGGGTTATTGTTCCCATCACTTCTTATTTGCAGCCCATGCCAGTCTTTTAATCTTTTTGTATTCAGCAGCACGGATCAAGGCATTTTGTTTCAATCTGCTGAGGTGAGAGAGAGGGGGCGGGGGGATTCGGTGGGTGAGTTGGAACAGTTTTCTCACGAGTCACACTTTCCACATTGTCCAGAGGGCGATGAAAGTGTGATATTACACGCCAAACCTCTTACACTCTCCATGGCCACAGGAGGCTAGATTTCTGAATGGCTGCAAATGAATCTGGGGGTCCACATGTGGGTATCGGGGGCTGCTGGGGAGCTTCGAGCACAAGGCTTCGTCATGGCTTTTTATTGTTCTGAGAAACAAGATGTAGACACCCACCAGTAGAAGATGTACTAGGTATGCTGGCCTCTTTGTCTATTGGGAAAGCTGTTAAATTTCGTGAAGTGTACAAATACACAATTGTATACAAGTATACAAATGCATACATACGATATGTAAGCCTATTTGTCAGTCTGTTTGCTAGATTCTGGCCTATTTGTCTACTGGGAAAGCTGTTAACTGTTATACAAGTAGAAAAATGTGTAAGTATGTAGAGCTATTTGTCAGTCTGTGAATTTGTTTAAAGCTTAAATATACAATATTAGTCAGCTGTTGGGTGAAACCACAGAAATGCAAACTCTGAACTCTGGTCCCATGCCACATAGAAAAAGTCTATGAGTCGATGTGATCAGTGCAATTAACTTGCATGCATATCTTGAGCCACCGCAAACCAGATCATCTTCACCATCTCACTCCAAGCCCTGAGTGTCATGCAGCCATCCAGGCCCCAGGACTTGGGCCTCTCTCAATGTGGAATCAATCTTTGGGTTATAAATTTAATCTGGTTGCTAACTTAAGCCTGCTTGGCAGACACTTGGCTGGGACTGGGGAAAGAAATATGCAATGGTGAATCTACGTCTACAACGAGAAACCCTGGATAGACCTGCGCACGAAAAACGCAACCAAGACCCAAACCCGACCACCACAACCACCACCCACCATCGCTGCAGGCTGTTCCTTGCACTCCGTAGTCAACTGCTTCTGTTGTTCCGGAGGTCTTTTGAAGAGGGCCTCAACGTGTGGGACTGCTGATAACTTTTGACATTAGTCGTATATTTCATCCCGTTATATGGATTCCGTTTGACACGAATGAGCCATTAAAACAAGAGAAATGGCCTCCAAGTGTTGACAGTGACACACTGGTACGGTTTTTGCCCAGCTATAATGGACACTGTGCAGGGCCTTGCTTTCTTTAGGCTGGCGTCCGTTTCTCCTGAACCTCAACAGGGTCAGACTCCACATAAGCAAGATATATGGAATGAATTTACAGCCTGCAGGCTGCACTACAGAATGATAATTTGTTAAAAAAAAAAAAAAAAACATCTCAGGCCTTTGATCTACCTATGATACCAGCAGAGTGAAATGAAAGTTAAGAATGTAATTTAAATCAGTTATCTTGTCGTTGTATTCGAACATATGAATTATATACATAGTTTATCTGTGCATCTAAGATGATTTACATCTTTTCACTAAATTGCTGTTCCTTCAGGTAAGTAGCTTTCATCTGTGATTTATGGAGTCTTTAGCAAGAAACTATGCAGAAGTCTGTTTTCAGCTAAGGTTTTGTTCTTTTTTTTATCAGATCAGGCTTACCCCATCAGCAGAAAGAAAAAGGTTAGAAGAACTCTGGACAGCAGAGGTTAAGCGAATTGTCCCTGTACACACACACACACACACACACACACACATGCACATACAAATGTCACCCCCTTGCAACAATTTGACTTTGGTGTCCATTTACAGTCGTCCAGATATAAACATACATTTATTGCATCAATAAATCACAGCAGCAGCCATGGCAACCTAACCAGGACCATGGCGTTTCCATCCACTGAAGTGCTGGCATTGCAGATCATTGCAGGGCTCACACAGTAGGCACAGCATTAGCGAGGCCTCTCTCTCTCTCTCTCACACACACACACACACACACACACACACACACACACACACACACACACGCATGCACAGCATATGCCTTACTCCGGATAGCAAAGATTTGTGATGCTCATGCACTACACACACATGCTTCAATTTGGTGTGGAATCTCTCTCTCTCTCTCTCTCTCTCCATATTTTCTTTCTTTCTTTCACTCAAACATTCTCTGTCTCTCTCTCTCTCTCTCTTTCTGACTTACTTACTCCTTCCATGTCCTCTCTTTTCTAATTGTCTGATTCTCCTGCGTGAGGTGCCACATAGTGAGGGTTGCCAGATTCGGCAGAATTATGTGCTCTGAGGAATTTCCTTTTGATGGCTCACTTCGAACATCTGAAGTCCACATGAGGCCAATGCAGCCTTACACACACATACACACACACACACACACTCCGATCTATACTCATCTACCCATAAAAGAGAGAAACATTACGCAGATTCAAGCAGCACAGGTACTATACAACCCAAACAGACATTTTCTCATGTACCTCCTGATAACTCCCATATTTGTGATGGTTTTGTGTGTGGCTTGTAAAAGGTCAGCTGTAGAGAGCTGAGCTGAGCTGCGGTCATGTTCCTGTCAAGATGGCGGTCACACACTGACATGTGGGTATATGCTAGGCATTCCTTCCCAGTTAGATGTGGAGATTAGATAACGGGGCCTCAGCTTAAAGTGATTGCATAGTTGTCTGAGGGCTGTGTGTGTGTGTGTGTGTGTCAGTCTCTGGGACTGTCTTTGCTCATGTCTCTTCTTGAGAAGGGATGAGAGAAGCACAAAAGAGGCCTCACCCTTTGACCTTTGCCCTCTGGCAACCTTTGTTCTGCCCCTTTGCTGTAATGGTTATTGCTGAGTGATGAAAATGAATGGCAAGGCTCACACCCCTGTACTTTTCCCCAAGTGTAGCAGTGAGCCCTGTCATCATGGGTACAGTTTTTTCGCCACCAAGGACGGGGTCATCATGAAGGCAACCCACACAACCAAACTATCTATCAACACTATGTGTCAACCAAACTATCTATCAACACTATGTGTCAAGCAAACTATTTATCAACACCACATTACGAGCCCACTTGACAAGTGCTTCCCATCACTTTCACTCATTCCTCACGTTGTTTTGGATCAAGATCTCTTGAGCCTTTAATATGCCGCACTGCCTTTAAAGCCTGTGACATGCTATGATGACATATCAGCTGAGCTGGTATAATATAAACAGCATGCCCTAAGCAGGGCGTGTGAAAGAAAAGACATGTTATTTTAGTCCAGCACAGCACTTAGCACTGCATTTACAGTGTTATTAAAGTGATTGACAAAAGTCTCAGGGACCTGAAAGTACTACAAAATGTTTCTGTTAAGGAGGAAGAGCCTTAGAAATCACATGAATAGATCATATTTCTGAGGGGTGACTCTCTGGTATGAGCAGTTTGTTTGCTCTCTCCTGTCCCTGAGTCTCTTCTGTCTTCTGTCCTGTCTCTGGTGGTGTGTTGGTCAAGGATGATAAACCGATCATGGGACACTGGCCACTTAGCGGGTGCCGCTCTCTTGTGCGTGGTTCTGGGGAGAGGCGGATAAGTGACGGCTGCAGATGGTGAGCAGGCCTCAGGTCTGCAGCAACACATCCCCAGTGGTCAGAGGACAGGGCCAGATGATGGTGTCTGCAGATGGATGGAGTCAGTGAGTTAGTGAGGGAGGGAGGGACGGAGGGAGCATGTAGCATTGCACAACAGGGGCAGGCAGGCGGTGGGGCGTTAGTCAGCTGGAGCCGACGGAGTGATCGAGGGACACTTTGTTCTGCTGCCTTCTTCCCTACTGGATTGAAAAAGGAGAGTTTCCATTTGACTCACACATACGCACATACACACACCAAGCCAGATGCATGTGTGTGTGTGTGTGCAAAACCCACACACGCACACACTTGTACTCACACACACAAAAAAGAAAGCATGCGCAGTCCCATACACACACGCACATGTACACACATGCAGTATTCGGCTCCAAGAAGGTCAGAACTCTTGCCATGATACTGAAACTATGTAGATGCCTGAGTGTGGCTGTGAGTCTGGCTCCATCTGCCTCTCTCTCTTGCTCTCTTTCTCAGTCTGCCATTGTCACTTCCACGTGACGGGCATGGACGTCATCGCCACGGTCGCGTGCTAGTGGATGCAGTCAATCAGAGCTCGCTGCGTTTTATGGAAGAGCTTTGAGCGCAGAGACATAAGGTGAAAGAGTTACCTCACGTACATGGTATGACATAGATATAGCTCTGCCAGTCATTCACTCACACACTCACTAATGCAGGTCCCAGAAATGGCCCAGCCAGCTGGTACTTAACTACAAGAAATGTCATCCTTCCATGCGCTTTTGCTTAAAATCATACTTGTCCTTTCGAATCCAGACTATTATACATGCTGATGTCATGTAATGCCTCATAAAACGACATAAGCCTGACCTATTACAGAAGCCTTGAAAAATCACCCACCATGAGGTAATATGTCTTGAGTGAATGTGACTGATACTGGACCTTAATAGCACAATCATTTTTCTTTTTTGGAGGTCTTTGAGAACTTCAAAGGGCTCATGTGATAGAACTGCCATGATGTGAGGACACTTTGGAAAAAAAAAGGAAATTTAAATGTCTGGAGGATGGGAATGTTTATGGGGAATCAATCAGGCTTTTTTTCCTTCCCTAATCTGTGTCACCTGTGTCTCTACTCAGTATGTGTCGCATCAGGCCACACTCACTGAAGTAAGTTTACATTGGTTCAGATGAGGCCAGGCAGACAGGCAGTGGACTCCCAGTGCCCCACTAAAGAGATTAGGGTACTCAAGTAACACGCCCCATAAGTGTACTTTTAATGCATTTAATTACAGCATCCATGGGGTGCTGTCATTAAGAAAATGACCAATCGGGGGAAACACACACACACACACACACACACACACACACACACACACACACACACACGCATGCACACACACACAATTCTGCCAGCTCCACACACTCAGTGCCTGTTATGGCCGTACTACATACTATCTTTATACAAAGGTATTTCTTTAGCCCCGGGCTCTAGAATACTTTCCAGGCCAGCTACATAAACAAGGCCAGGAGTTCCACTTTCCACTCATTAAATGCCTGCATGTACCCATGATTAATTCCGCATCGTCCACGTCGCCAGATCTGGGCACACGCTGACAAGTGCTGCAGGTCACACAGAAACTCTGGGAGGTGCTGTGGCGCTGGGAGGGTGGGGGCGAGGGTGAACCCTATGGAGGTTTTGATAAGCAGTCTCCACCGAGGCTTTGAATACCCCCAAGGTGGCCTGTCAGATGAGCCCCATATTTCATCACACACTCACAGATTTATGTCACCCTCGGGATCATAACCACATAAATTATAGCCACCCCTGCTGATGCTAAACAAATAGCTAATAAATGAGGTCAAATTAACAGCCAGAGTAGTGGTCCCACCAGTGACGCCATTTTGTCTGATGACATTATGAGAGACTTCAGATGGATGATAAACTTTATATATACTGCTCAGACTGCGCACTCAGTCTACATTGTGATTGATATAGACAGATACTGCTATGCATTTGCTGGCTTTGCCAGGGGGAACTACATAGAAGTGAGTTGTTATATGTCAGTTTGAACTTCTCAGACTGTTAGAGAAAGATGTTTGATTGAAATGAAAAAGATTCTCATTCTTTCTATCTGACACCCGCCAAAAATGAGAGACAGTGTATTATGTATCTGCTATCTATCAAATTTTAGTTTTTTATATAAATGCATTGATCAGATTGCCTAATACTGATTAAAAAGCAAATCCTCAGTCCTGAAAAGTCATAAACTGTGCTGATAAACTCACAAACTGTCTTGTCATGACAGAACCACATCCATGCTTATCCCATGGTTCTGCTTGTTGTTCTGAAGGTGTCACGCCAAAGCTTTTACGACGAAAGACGAAATAATCACACGCTACCGCCCAATCATACACAAACAAATTAAAACACAATGCATTCTTGCAAGGCTGAGAGCATGTCTGAATGACTTTTAGAGTCCTCCAGTCAATTCTGTGTCCCTCTTTTCCTGACTCTCTTCCATGCAATGGTGCCATGTCATAATGGGAGAAGGAGCCACAAAATGATCTAAGAGCTTTTTTTAGTGCGCGAAAGAGTGAGAGAGAGAGAGGAGGAGAAGAGAGAAAGAGAGAGAGAGTGTGAGAGTGAGAGAGAGAGACAGAGAGAGAGAAAGAGAGAGATGGCAATAAAAAAGCCCCTAGGTAAATCATTAAAGCATCAAAAATCAGCCCATGTTTTACCTCAGTAAATCACAACTTGAAATATCCCCCAGATGTGCAGCTGAACTTGGGAAAAACTTGTGAAAGTCAGCTCTGGTGGATGCACTGTTAACGCGCTCTAATTTGTGTCACCATGCACCTTCAGACACAGATGGCTGGT